>BSBN01001185.1:823333-1539166 GCA_027924645.1 Cunninghamia lanceolata | reverse complement strand
TCCTCAACGAGGTTCTTATTTTTTCAGGGTACGCAAACCCTTCTCACCAATGTGGCCAAATCTCTTATGCCATAACATTGTCTTTTCTGTAGGAAGTTTAACTTACAATGCACGACTACAACCATCAAGACTGGAAACAATAGATTTCTTCACTACTCATTCAAATGGTGGGGATGAAGTGACTGCTACCCTCTTCCTTGAGTCAGAAGAACTGTTGCATTGTGAAATACATGGCTCTAGCTGAAATAGAGTACCTCACCTAGTACCCTTAGCAAGCAACATAGCTCCTCTAGTCATCTTGCATCCTTCTTTTGAAAAGACAACCTGCACACCTGCATCATTCAACATACTTACAGAAAGTAGGTTCCATGCTAAGTCAGGGATGTGTAGGACCCTAGATATCCCCTTCACTCGACCATCAGGGAATTGGATAGAGACTCTTCAACAACCAATGATCTTCAGATGAGAGTCGTCACCCAGATACACCTTTCCACCATCAAACTCTTCATACTTAGTGAACCAGTCTCAATGTGAGGTCATGTGGAATGATGCACCAGAGTCAATTAGCCACACATCATCAGATGCATGGGTTGCCAAGGCTGTGATGAAAGCATCGCTGTCATCTTGTGATTGGTCAGAATCTGAATCAGGAGCTTTCTTCTTTTTCTTCTTCTCCTCTATGCATTCCTTTTAGAAATGCTTGGTCTTGCCATAGTTCCAACAAAGAGCCTTGGACTTTCCAAGAGATTTGGATCTCCCACGGGATTTGGATCTACCCTTCTCAGCTTTCTTGTCCTTCTTCCTCCCTTTCTCCTTGGGTCTTCCACGAACTACAAGGGCCTCTTTGGCTGCCTCAGAAGACTTTCTTCACATCTCTTCTGACAATAGAAAAGAAACCACCTCTTCCATTTTGAATGTGTATGTGGTGCTTCCGATTGCCATGAAAAGATGATCCCATGAGTCTGGTAGAGAATAAAGCAGGGTCATACACCAATCCTCCTCCTCCATCTTTACACCAATAGATGTTAACTGTGCAACCAACATGTTAAAAGAATTCATATGCTCAACAATGGATCCTTCATCTTCCATTCGAAGGGAATACAACTTCTTTCTTAGGAAAAGTTTATTAACTAGGGATTTGGCTTTATACACATCCCTCAACTTCTTCCAAAGGAGTTTTGCAATAGTCTCCTCATGGACATTTAACAACACAGAATCGGCAAGACTAAGTCTTATGAGACCCTTAGCCTTTCAATCCTTGAGATGCCAATCAGCTTGTGACATTGCAGCTGGTTTAGTTCCGTTCACACTATCCCAAAGGTCTCGGTCAACTAACATGTCTTCCATCTTGAGCTTCCACAACTCAAAATTACTGCCATCGAACTTCTCTACTTCAAACCTTCCTGATGTGCCTGCTATCTCCTTTCTATAATAAGATACAGAAAGATCTGCAAAGACTCCCACTCAACCTAAGATTAGCTTAAAACACCCCTACCCTACAACTAGGACCAAAGGTGATCAAGCTTTGATACCAACTGAAAGGAAGCTAGGTGTGCAGAAATGCTTCCTACACTAATATATTGAGGAGAGGGCTATGCAAGTTCAACTTTATCCTAACTATTAGAGAAATGTTAAACCATTAACATGAGATATTGCAGCAAAATACAAGAACTAGAAAGTAAATAGAAGAAGAGAGACAAAGATTTGCGGTGGGGAAAACCCTTATTGGGTGAAAAACCCCACACTCAAAAACCTGCAGAATGTATTAACAAATCTGAAAGAATGTTTCCAATACACTTGCAATGCAAGCTTCAATGGTCTTTGACACTCATGTCTAGAGTCAATCCAGAAGCATAATAGTACCTGTAAACCTGTAATACAAACTCCATCTCCAAGCACCTGTATATAAAGGAAATACAAGGCAATATTGGACCTCTCTTGGAATGGGCATCCAACATGGCATCTTGGACCAAAACCCACACCTAGGGACACTTGGTCAACCTTGTAGAATGTGTCTAACACTTGTCCATAGCTCCCATCCCAAAGAGGTCACCTATTTCCAAAGTGGGCCATGACAGATGTTCTTACGACACTTACAATCGTCATAGAATTTGTCATAGCAGTTACAACTTACAACTGTAAGAGAATCTATCATACACATGCTATAAATAGCATATTCTCTTACAACATGTCATATTCCACCTTGGGGTGCCCAAATATGTCTTATTCAAAGATGCTTCATGACACATGTCATCACCTATCTTATAACCTTTTATTTACGACTCTTACATGTCATAGACTCGTCATAGGAATCTGTCATAACCGTTTTAGTCAAACATTCCTTACACAACTTGGAGGATGCTGACACATGGAAGAATATTCCTACCACTAAGTGGGATGCCTATCTCCTCATGTGAGGGCAAAAATACAAGTTGACATAATCCATGTAGGATTGACACATCACCATGCCACATCCAACAATATGACAATATGGATTTTTCAAATATTTACATAATAGGCAATTAAATAATAAATACAAACATTACAAATGCAGAGAATTATCAGGGTTGAGACACCTTAATTCCCAACACTTCCTTAGGGAAGAAAACTTGTTCGATGTAAGTGGATCTATTAAAAAAAAATTCTATAGATGGGTCGGTTGATAAGCATAATGCTTGCCTAGTCACTAAAGGATTCTCCCATGTTCCTAGGATTGACTACTCTAAGACTTTTGTGACAATTTCTAGAATGAACTCCATCCAACTTGTTCTTTCTATCATTGCAACCCATCATTGAGAAGTGCACCAGATGGATGTGAAGAGTGATTTTCTTCACGATGACCTTCAAGAAGAGATCTACATGGAGTAGACATAGTAGTTTTGTTCAAGATTCTTCACTTATGTGCCATCTTTAGAAGTCTCTGTATGGCCTCAAACAGGCCCCTCGAGCTTGGTATACCAAGATAGAATCCTTCCTTCTAAAATTTTTGGTTCACTTGATGCCATTCTAATCCCAATGCCTACATTTTACGATAGGATGATTCACTCATATTTCTGGTTCTATATGTTTATGACTTGTTGATCATAGGGAGTTCTTCTTCCAACAATTGGGTAGTCAAAACTACCCTTCATGATAGGTTTTTGATGAATGCATTGGGTTTTTGTAGTACTTTCTTAGGATTGAGATCTTTTAGTCTACTTTTGGGATCGCCATCACACAATCCAAGTATGCTCTATATTTACTCTCATTGTTTCATATGAATGAAAGTAAGCCTTCTCTGACTCCTTTTCTTTTTGTAGTCAAACTTGAAGCTCAGTGTTATTCACCCTTGGCTAATGGCACTTTATACTGACAACTTGTTGGGGATCTCATTTAGGTATCACATAGAAGACCTGACATTTCACATGGTGTATGCATGATCTCTCAATTTAGTAGGATCCCCATGAGCTACACTAGAAAGAAACTGAGAGGATTCTCAACTACATTCAGGGTACACATATTTTTGGGATTCACTATGCAGAAAGCATTGATCTTGACTTGGTGGGCTACACAATTTTAGATTGAGCAGGTGATTCTATGGATCGTAAGTCTACTTTAGGTTACATCTTCTTACTTGGTTCAAGTCCTATATGTTGGTTGAGCAAGAAGCAGTCTACTATTGTTCTATCTTCTACTGAGGTCAAGTATCAGGGGGTTGTGAATGCCACCACTAAGGCCATTTGGCTTCAAAATCTTCTCACTATGTTTGGTATCCAAATTAGATGACCATTTGTCATATTTTGTGAAACCTAGATTGCTATTCAAGTCTCATAGAATTTGATCCATCATCAACATACCAAACACATTGAGGTCCATATACACTACATTCGGGAGCTCATTCATTGACATGTCATTGATCTCTACTATTGTCTAACTTTCAAGCAAGTTGTCGATATCTTTACCAAACCCTTCATGGGAAGCAAGTATCTTCATCTATCAGGTTTGTTGGGGGGTATAGGAGGCTTCATCTTCTGGAGGCTACTCAGTCCTTCTACTTGGAGTCCTTACTTTCTCTACTTTGGGGATATTTTCTCTCTATTTGAGGGGGGCTATTGTCCCTTGGAGGGATTCTTATTTTTAGGGGGGATTTTCATGTACATGGGTACCTGATCAGGCTTCATTTATTAGGACCCATCTTTTCACCCACCTAAGATGCACTTAAGGGCGTGTTAGTGTAGGTTTTTATTTTCCTAGTTGGATATTTTATTTTCCTATTCCTATTTTTTTCTTGTACTGTATTAGTGTGAGTGGGTGCAAGGTGTCAACATCTTCCTTGGGAGTTACACTTGTCTATTTTAGGCTATTGTGGTGGACTCTTCCCATTGATCATCTTTTCCACCTATCCCCTCTCTCATATTCTATATATACTTAACTCCTAGCTAGTGTTAGGTATATTGTATTATCATTTGACCAGAGAAGCTAATGTAATCATCCAAACATTGATTTGATAATTAGTGCTTCATCTAGGGTGGCAGTGTCATAAAGTATAGTGTCATCTAGGGTGGCAGTGTCGTAAAGTATAGTGTCATCAGTGAAGAGTTGGTGAGAGATCAGGGGCAAGCTCCTAGCAACCATAACACCATCCCATCTCCCTGAGGTGACCTTATTTGAAATGTTCCTCCCAAAGATTCATCCATTATTACAAAGAGAAATGGGACCTGGGGGATCCCCTTGCCTCAGGCCATGCCCAACCTCAAAAAAGCCACAAGGAGAACCATTGACTGTAATCTAAAATTTTGCTATCAAGATCCTAGAAATGATTCATTCCAACCAATTCCTATTGAATGCCATTTTCTCCATTTCTTTTAATAAGAATCTTTGGTTGATTGAGTCATAAGATTTTCTTATGTCAAGTTTAATGTTCATTCTTTTTCGATTCATTTTTTATAGAATGGAGTGATTCATGTGTAATAATTATCCATGGGATATTGTTAATGATATTAAGACTAGTTGGATCCACAATATCCGCACTGCCCAGGAAATTCTTAAAAAATCTTACACCCTCTTCTTGAATTTATGACTCCTTATTCATCAGTCTACCATCTAAGGAGTAAATGTGGTCAATTATGTTCTAACCCATTCAAACCTTGGTGATATTATGAAATAATTTACTATTACTATCTCCTTCCACCAACCAAGACCGCCTAGACTTGGATTTCTAATATAATTCTTCTCTGGCAAGAAGTTCAGCGTGTTCATCTAGCAATTGATTTTCTTTATGGTAGTACTCTTGAAACATACCCAAGGAAATGGCTTTCTCATTAGTTCTTCCAATTCAGTCTCAACCTGTTCCTTTTCTATAAAAATATTTTTGAATGATTTTGTAATCTAGGATTTTAGCTTTTCTTTGATGTAATGAAGCTTCTCAGAGAAAATGAACCTTCTTGATCCACTAAGGTTTTGAGGTTCTTGCCACCATCACTTTCTTAGATCTTCCAACTCCTCACACCTGAGCCACATCCTCTCAAATCTAAATTGACCTTTGGTAGGCAGATTTTCCTCCATAATGTCAAGGGAGACAGGGAAGTGGTTTCATCCTAAGATTAGTCTTATCAAAGACTCCAGCTAGAATGGGGTAGGTAACCAATAAGCTAAGATAAGAAAAAAGCCCAACCTTTCATCAATGTTAGTGAAACCAATCCTATGATTTGTCCATGTATACATCCGATTGTAGGGAGCAATATCAATGAGGTGAGTAGTGTGGATGAAACTCCCAAGATCTGTCTGAGATTGCTGGATAGTTCCAACACCCCCATCCTTCTTAGAGAGGTGGATAATAGCATTGAAATCCCCCTTGAGAATGAAAATTTCATTCCCCACCAATTGCATTTCTAGCTTGACAGAATTCCAGTCTTGTTGTCTCTCAACTATTTTAATGGGCCCATAAACATTGAAAAGGAAGAAGGCTAAATTTGAGCTTCTATCACATACATTAATTAACTACCAATTAGGGTGAGAGGAGATCAAATCAATGGTCACCCAAGAAGGCTTCCACAAGATGCCAGGACCACTTGCATCCCCCTAAGCCTCCATAAAGGAACCACTCTAGCCTTTGGAGTCTTTTAAAAATATATCTGCCTCATCTTGCTTCAACTTTGTTTCTTGCATGATAATAATATCAACCAATACCTTATCAAATTGGTGCTTGGTCATGCACCTCTTTTTAGTGGAATTTAAGCCCCTAACATTCCATATTAGGATCTCCATTGATCTCTAAGGGAGGTGAATCCTTCCTTAGATCTCATAAGGTAACTTAAATGATTGTTGATTGTCCAACATTCAGGGTAGCCTCTTCTTTGTTATGAATATTTGTCTTCTTGCCTCTCTTGGCGATAGAGCCACTTGCTCCAAAATTGAGAATTTTGGCTATAAATTGGCTAATTGACCTAGGATCCACAGTAAATAGCACATCATTCTCATCATAATCCTGGTTGTCCTCCTCATAGTCCTCAACAAATTCCTCAAACATATAGCCCGTGTTTTCAACATATGGAATGATTTCCTTATTAGGGTTTGCCATTTTCTCGAAAGACTCCTTGGTTTACACTTGGTAATAAATTTGAGAAGCAACATTCATATACCCTTGCAAAATCTTATCATTTTCCTTATCTTTTAGAGCCTCTTTTTTCCTTAACCACCCATTTCTTCACCATTTTCATCTTTTTTGTGCATTCACTCTCTAGGTGGGTGTGACATCTATAATTTGGGTAGAAGAACATTTCTTCCTCTTCAAATTTGACATGTTGTACCCAATTGACTTCACATGTATAAAGTGTGATTTTCTTTAGAATATTATATATCTCTAGAATCCTCATTCATGCATATACACAAGAGTTGCTCTTGAAAATTTTCATGTCAATTTTATTTGTGAGGCCAATCACATCTTTGATCTTGAGAAATCTTTTTGGTGACCAAAATTCCAAAGGTAAATTGTATAATCTAATCAATTTTGGATGACCTTGCAGGGAGCATGCAATCATATCAAAGTTAGGGCACCACTTTTGAAGATATAGAAGGGTTTCCTCTGCGAACCAAGTTCCATTATTGATGACTACTTCACGAGATGTATTTGAATTGAAAGTGGTGATGAAAAAACCTTTAGGAAGAAACAAGACATTGTTTCTAGCTTATCTTGAATCACTTATAAGTATTCTTCTTCTTCTTATCTAGCTTTGTATGCACTTCTAGTGCATGTTTTTCCAACTTCATTAGGTCTAACATATTTGAATGTTTATGTGGCCCATTTTGGAATTTTTGTATTACTTAAAAAATAATTGGTGCCTTATTTTCTTGAGATAAAACTCCTCCATCTTTTAGTTGTTGCTCCAAAAACAAGTTTTCACCTTCTAATGAAGTTATAGTTTCTTCCTTAGGTGGACTTTCTCTTTCAATTACTAGAGACAAAATAGATTTAGCAAATTCTATGTTATATGACCCCCCTTGATGTTTATAATCTCCATAATATTTTCTTTGAAAACATCAAAATTTGTAAATTTCTCAAGTTAACTCATTGTCAATCAATGTTGCTTGTGTCCTTTGTCATTTCACAAAAAACATCTCTTACAATAAGAAATTTCTTATTTCTCTCATCAAATAGTTTGTAGGCCTTTGAATATTTAGAATATCCATAAAGGATGTATTTTGTATTCTTGTGGTCCATTTTTTTCCTTTTATCCTTGGGAATCATGCATAGCAAGCAGATCCAAAAACCTCACTTGATATCGCACTAATAGAAGATGACCATGCCAAATTTTATTTATGGAGTCTTCATTTGAAGAGATATTGAAGGTGACCTATTTCTTGACTAATGTTTGAGATGTGTTTGCCCATAAATGTAGGTTTACTCCTATGAAATTCAACATTGCACAAACCATATTCATTACAATTTTATCAATCCTTCTAATTACTCCATTTTGTTGATGAGTCTCAAGAACTATGAGATGATGTTTGATTCTTTTTTTTTCTTGAGATAATCTCCAAACACATTTCATGCAAATTTGCCACCATTATTAGTCCTTAGTGTTCCAATATGAATGTTGAATCCAATGAACACTAAGAGGGGGGGGATTAGTGTTCTACAAAACCATTTATGCACTTGCCCTATTATCCATTTACCAAATTTACTTATATGAAAGTAGATTAAACAAATAAACAAAAACCATAAAGACATAACACATGAACACCAATATTTTTACGTGGAAAACCCAAAGAGCTAAAAACCATGGAGAGTGTTAGCTCTCAATACATTATTGTAGCACAATACCGAATTACAAAAGGCTCACTACCTTAGGGCTCACTGCTCAAGGAAAGGCTCACTGCCAATTAGAAGAAGAAAGAAAAGGAAGTGTGGCTCACTGCTAAGAATGAACTATTGTTATTGCATCTACATATGCATGGTGATAGTTCCAATTAAGCTCATAAATACTAACTCAGAACTCTTCATTTGAGTCTGCCCTTGTTTCTTTGTTCTGCTCTTACATGTGAGGTCTTACTCTATTTGCTACGGTCATTCTATCTTTGCATATTTCATGTTTCTTTTTTCACATTACAATCTACACACCCTTAAATACCAAAATCCTTCCTCTATTTATATCCGCAACTAAATCTTTCTCATGATCAGGTTGGCAAGCAAACTGTGAAGCGTGTATACCAAGTGTTATATCTCGTTGGCTTGTTATTATGTTAAATCATCAATGCATATCCAAACAAACATGCGTATGTATTCATATGTGTAGGAATCATATAACCAATTACCTTTATCATCCAACTCATATTTCTTCTCCGCATAAGGATTCAACCAGCCTATCAACTTGTTTCTTAACAACATATATGATAGGTTCCTCTGTCACATCATAACTCATGCTACAGAACAAATGGGACTTCATGTATCATAATCAGCAAACATTATTTATCTCTTGACATGTATTCAATTTTATAGAACGAAATATGCACTTGTAGAGGAATACAGATAGTTATGATGTGCCCTGTTGACTATCTCTATTGTATCTCTGTTCATTTGGACTTAGATATTTATTCCAAGTGACTTCTGGAGGAAGTCAGTACTTGATCATTGGAATATAAAAATGTCAAACAATTATGAATATTGTAGCTAAGCCACATTTCTAGGTCTTCATCTGCAGAAGCATGCTGATCCACTTTTTGTCCCTTACTTTGTTCCTTGCCCATACTTAGTCATTTTTGCCAATTAGATCTGAATTCCAATAAGATCTTCCAGAGGTATGTCTTCATGTCATGCTGATGAGATCTCTAAGCCTTGATTCCATCAATGACAGCATACAACTCTATACTAGAGCAATGTCTCTTGCCAACAATCTCCCCCTTTGGCATTGATGGCAACACTTAGTGAAAAATGCTTTATTATCAAAAGCTACTCCCCCTTACTATATACACTTCATTCTCCTACTCCCCCTAAGATGTTAATCTATTTTTCACTGATTGTATTCTCCTCCTTCAACATCAATGGTAAAGGGTGTGATCCAGAACCAAAGATTTGTCAAAACTTAAAAATTTTGATGTACTTTGCCGTATATTTACAAGTATAGTCTTCTACTTTATTTTACATATGTTGAAGTATATCACTAAAGATGTTCTTTAGTTGAGATATCTCAACATCCTAGCTCTTCTTAGTACCGTCCAAAATTTGTATATGCCCACTGAGTAGAAAAACTAGAGTTTCAACTTTTTGTAGGTCTAATGGTGTAGCAATTTGTCCAGCATGCTGTGCTTTAGCCACAATCTTAGTCATTGAATATAGTTTGGGACTGATCATTCTTCTCAATTTTCCCATTCTACTCTTTATTTGATACCTTTGATTTATTAAAACATTCAAGTCATTGTGGATGTCGATGACTTGAGCTTCTTTTTTATTGGTTGATTCATGTACTTGATCAATATTCTTAGAGATATTCATCAATTTTTCTTCCAATTCCTTGATCTTTTCTTCAGTCTTCTTTGTAACTTTTGGCCATGATAAAAAAAATGTATATACATCAAAAACTTCTACAATAGCACTCTGAATATTTTGTATCCCATTATCTAGCTGAGCCTTATCATTGGCTATCAACTTTGTCAACTCATCTAATCTTTTCTCATTAAATTCTTGTCTAACTTTTGTTTCAACAGATTTTTCAAGAGATTCAAAGTGTGTACTTACCAAATGAATTAGTCCCTTGAGTTGACAATTGGAAGATAGAGAGGTATCCTTATGATATGTTGGCACCAACTTCTCCAAAATGCTGGATGCTTCATTTATGAGTTCAATGTCCTCAATGTGGAACTTCAATGTTTATTTTCTTGCTTTGGTTTGAGCAACTGAAGCCAACTTGAGCATCTAAATAGGAGACATTGTATCCAAATTTATTGGACCTTGGATTGATTTAGGCTCATCAAGAACTAGTTCCTCCTTTTCTAAGAGTTCTTTTACTACCTCTATAGTAACTCTTGCTGCACCGGAGGCCCCATCTTTTTGTTTATGCTCTGGAGAATCAATATCCATGACCTTGTTTGAGTCCTTCTTTTATTCATCCTGTGTTGAATCCTTCTCAATCTGATGTACCATAGGTGAACTGGCTTGTGTAGTTGGTGATTCTTCTTCTGCAATCTTCTCTCCAATAGTATTATCCACTATTTGATTTTCCAGAGAGGTAGGTGTTTCCTTTTGTTTAGCTATTTGGTTAGCTTTATCTATCTCCTTTTCCAAGTTAACTTTCAGAATAGATGTATTATCATCAACATTATTATTTTCATTTTCACATGTGGCAAGAAGATTATATTTCTTCAGAGCTTCCAAGATAATTTTATCTATTTCTTTTACCACTTTATCGATCTCACCCATCATTAATGAATTCATCCTCATTTTGGTTCTAAACTTATCCTTGGTTTCCTTAGAGATCAACACTTCTTCTTTTGGAGTAATTTCTAGACATAATTTTGTTAGTACATGTTGTCTTAGCTTAATATATTTTGCCCTGGTAGTCTCTTTTTTGATGGTCAAAATATTGGCTAGAATTTCAGGGAGATCGGAGGTGATCTCAATAAGGGCCCTATTGAAAATGTTTAAGTATTTCATTGTGGCTTCTTCCAAGATTCTCTTATCAGCATCATTATATTCATCATAGAATTCAATCATGGGCTTCGAGTTTCCATCCAATATGACAACTTTTAGCACATCTTGAAGAGTTATTGTAGCCTTCTCAACATAAGGTTCTTCTAGATTTTGCCTTTTGTTTGATTTGTCCTTTTCGGAGGACTCTCCTGTAGCTTTGACTGCCTCAACTTTCATCTTCTTCATCTCCTCATCTAATTTTGTTTCTTCTTCATCCTTTCCACCCACACTGACATATAGTCTTTTTCCTTTCATCTTCTTCCTCTTTGTATCTTTGATAGAGGGTTTCTTTGAAGTTTTCTCTATGTTTACTGATGGTGTGAAACTAGAGGAGGTAGCAGAGCTCCTAGTAGACCTTTGAACCTTTTCAGGCTTATCCCATTTCATCTGTGATTCTTGCAGAACCTATATCAGTTCACCTTTTTGTTTTTCCTTTTCTATTTTCTCTACTTTTTCCCTTCCTTCTTTCAGTTGTTCTTTGGTGATGATGTATTTTGTAGCAATGTCTCCACCTCTTTTTTGACTTTCCTAGTTATTTCAGGTTTTCTGAATTCAACATGAAGTTTCATAGATAGGTCTTTATAAGTTCTAAACCTTTCTTCTCTACCATCCTTGGGTTTGCTTAACATGTATTGAGCATAGCTATCTAATATTTGTTCATCCACTTCATAGCCCATTGGCATTACCTAGACTATCCTAGGCTCAACGACTTTCATTAGGCATTAATCTTTTATAACCATAAAGCAAATAGTATCTTCATACTTCTCAACAATTTTCCTAGGAATTCTTTCTCTTGACTGCATCATGCCTTGGAAATTCTTGAAGTACCCCCATAGGGCTATTTTTTCTCATCAATACTTTTGATGCTATTTAGATGATTTCTAATTTGAATAGCTACTAGTTTACTACTTAACTAGATCAAATTTTTCATGTTGGGTAATTCATTCATAAAATAGAAGAATAGACAAATAACCAACGTACCATATTTGAATGGATAGTTCTTTCTTTCTTTTATCTTCTTGAGATTCTCTAGTAGTTGGATTCTTAGTAGATCACACAAATCATAATACCAGAAACAAAGTTCTCCTAGTTTGAGAAGTAAACCCTGTAACCTATGACCATTGAGACAAACTTTACTGTAGGATCGGTAATATCATTTATTGTCAATGCCCTTTTGTCAAATTGGGCTCTAGTGGCATCTATAACCGTTTGATTCTTGACCATCTTCAATAATGGCATACCTCGAGTGGAGTTTAGTCAAGTGATTGCTTGAATTGTATCATTTTTTATCTTGAAGGGTTGCCCTTTACCTAACCACATGAACTCATCATGAATTCTACTTAGCACATACCAGACCCATTCATCTACTGTGAATGTGGAAATTCTATATATTGGATGAATTTCTTCTCTTTTAGAACTTTGTATTCTTCTTTTAGGTAAAATTGATCATCACTTAAATTTTTTTGATATAAATTTGTGAATCTATTGTCACCATGCTCATCTGGGGCAACATGGATATATGCCCTAACATCTTCCACATATAGAACTCTGTATGGTATACCCAAGAATGCACCCATTGGATCAACTTCAGTTGCTTTGTGGGGATGTTTCATGAATTTAGGTTGGGGTTGCTTAGTAATATCAATAATTTGTAGTGTCACCATCTCAAAATTTTAATAGATTCACAGATAGGGTTTGAATGGAAATACCTTGTTTCACTAAATTAGGGTTTCCTTTCTCCAAATCACTCCAAACGCTTCAAATCTTGGTTGTTATTGCTCAAGTTCTACTTTAATTTCTCTTAATACTGATAGCTTTGAGTGCAAAGTGATTTAAGACTAAACAAGTTCCCTTTTATCCTCTGCATGACTTAACCTAATCATCATTAATGCTTGTTCTAAAAAGTTGTCTGACTTTTCTCTAATAGACACAGTCAATCAAAATTGCTCCACAATGTACCATACTTACTCACTTTCTTTTGGATTTTCTTCCAAAGGATTTTTCTTATCGTATTCCATCATAGATCTCTACACTGGATTTTAGAACCAACTATCTGGCTGGGGAATTTAGATTTTTGACACTACTCCCCTTGAGCTAGAGCTCTCAATTTACTTCTTAGAGGAAGTATCTACACTAGATGTTGGTGTGGATCCATCCTTAACCTCGTTTACACCCTTTTTGAAAAAAATCATGCTCATCTCCTCCTTGGTTTCCATAGGATCAACTTTATTCTTGCCTTTGACATCTTTCAGCTCTATTTTCCTTTGTTGTGTAGGATAATCTCTTTCCATATTTTTGCTTCTGTAGAATCCTGCAAGGTGTCTGAACTTGTTACAATAGTAAAAAACATTTCTTTGACTTTGATTTCTTCTGATATTTGAATTTGGCCTTGATCTGCATTGGTTAACCATATGCCCAAATCTATTACATGTAAAACATTTGCCATTGAAGGATTGACCATTCCTTGGATAGTTTGGCACATTTTTTGACACGCTTTTGCATTCATTTGCTTTATGACCGATCTTCTTCCAATTGAAACATTGACCAGAAAAAGATGGAGCATTTTGATTTATTCTACTTCTACACTGAGTAACCCTATGACCATACTTATCGCATTTGAAACAATGACCATTGAAAGATGGGTACCTTTATGCATATGGTTACCTGATCGGAGGTCCTTTAGGTCTTCTTCTTTGATTCCTTACTGGATGGTTTCTGACTCCACCTTCTTTAGATCTATCTTGTCCTGAATTTGAACTTTCTTCCTTTTCAAATCCCAAACCTTGTTTATCATCTGGACACTTTTGACTGGCTAGCAACTCATCAAGTTTTGCAGAACTTATTTTGAATTTTTCTTTGTATCTATTGGCTACTTCTAGATCAAATTTCAAGAGCAGAACTTATTTTCCTAGTTTGTCACATTCCTCTGACTTGTCCTTCACAACTTGATTCAGATATTCCTCAATCTTGGTCTTTTCTTCAATCACCTTGAGAAGACTCTCTGTAGATTCACTTTCTTGTTTTAGTTTCTCACATAATTCTTTCCTTCTTTCCTAAGATTTACTAATTTTCTCTTTTAATTTCAGAATGCAAACATCAGCTTCTTTGATGCTCTCTTCTAAACCCATGATTTTAGCTTTGGAGATTTTAAGATCTTCTAGAGCTGCTTCAAATTGTTCATTATTAACATATACTTGATTGCCAATCTTAATGTTGCCAGGAGGATTTGCTTTAGGATAGGTGAGATATCTTTGTGTTGCCATGAGTGAACCTTCCCAGATCTTCCTCAAGTTGTTAGGCTTCTTCCAAGGAACTTTTCTCTGATACCAATTGTTGAATCCAATGAACATGGAGAGGGGGTTGAATTAGTGTTCTATACAACCATTTATGCATTTGCTTTATTATCCATTTACCAAATTTAATTATATGAAAGCAGATTAAACAATTGAACAACAACCAGATTTTTATGTGGAAAACCCAAAGAGGGAAAAAAATGGAGAGTGTTAGCTCTCAATATATTATTGTAGCACAATACCCAATTACAAAAGGCTCGCTGCCTTATGGCTCACTGCTCGGAGCTCGCTACTCAAGAAAAGGCTCACTGCCAATTAGAAGAAGAAAGAAAAGGAAGGGTGGCTCACTGCCAAGAATGAACTATTCTAATTGCATCTACATAGGCATGGTGACTGTTCCAATTAAGCTCATAAATACTAACTCAGAACTCTTCATTTCAGTCTACCCCTATTTTTCTGTTCTGCTCTTACATGTGCTGAAGGTCTTACTTTGTTTGCTACGGTTATTCTATGTTCACATATTTCACATTTCTTTTTTCACATTACAATCTACACACCCTTAAATACTAAAATCCATTCTCTATTTATATCCGCAACTAAATGTTTTTCATGATCAAGTCAGTAACCAAATTGTGAAGCATGTATACCAAGTGTTATATCATGTCGACTTGTTCTTATGTTAAATCATCAATGCGGATCCAAAAAAATATGCATATGTCTTCATATGTATAGGCTCTAATAATACAACCACTTACCTTTATCATCCAACTCATATTTATTCTCCACATAAGGATTCAACCAGCCTATCGGCTTGTTTCTTAATAACATATATGATAGGTTCCTCTGTCACATCATAACTCATGTTGCAGACCAAATGGGACTCATGAATCATAATCAAAAAACATTATTTATCTCTTGACATGTCTTCAATTTTGCAAAAAAAAATGCACTTGCAAAGGAATGTAGACTGTTATGTTGTGCCTTAGTCACTGTCTCTGTTGTAGCTCTGTTCATTTGGACTTAGATGTTTCTTCGAAGTGACTTCCGGAGGAAGTCAGGACTTGATCATTGGAATATAACAACATCAAACAATAATGAATATTGTACTTGAGCCACATTTCTAGGTCTTCTCTGTTGAAGCACGCTGATCCACTTTTTGTCCCTTACTCTGTTCCTTTCCCATAGTCATTTTTGCCAATTGGATCTAAATTCTAATAAGACCTTCCGAAGTTATGTCTTCCTATCATTCATGTAGAGCCACAGCTGAAAATGTGTACTAATGGTGGAATTTGATATTTACCTTACTATCAGCTAGACTGAAACCATCAGCATCACATGCACCTTTCACTCTGATGCCCATCTCTCCCCAATGTGTGATTTTGTTTATGTGCCTATCGGTAAGACTTCGTCTGTCAACTTCTCCAAACCAAGCTATCCCGATGACTTATTGTCATGACGATACATACATACAAACAATTACCTTTTGAACCCACTGTCCCTTTGCATTTGTCACTTCCTTTACATAGAACATGCAAACTCTGACCTGTCGGCGCCGGTCACCTCCACTCTCACTGTCGGTTGACTTTTGTATCTAGCACTTGTATCTGCTCATTGTATATTCTCCTCATACAACCGATACATACAAATCAAAATATACAATCACTAAATATTCCTCTGGATATGCCCTCAATGTATGTTTGACTGGTGTTGACTTCTTTGTATCTACAAAATGTATGTTCGAACATACAACCAAATATACAACACTAAATATGCATTCATCGAATATCCCTTGGAATATTCCTTCCGCAATCCATTGACTGTTGACCTTACCTTGTATCACCTGAAGGTATATTTGAAATATACATTCTCTATATACAAACCATAAAATGCATTTGACGTATACACAAAAATATGCAAATGCAGTATACTCAAAACTTGTATGACCTAATACACAATTGCGATATACACAGAGATTGTATAACGACACCTTACCAAATCCACAACTTACAAACCCGATATGCAAATGACGGATGCACACAAAATGACCCTTAGATGCAAAAGTGATATACGCACATATATAAATGCTATATACACACAGACTATATGTCGCATACAAACACTGTATATTTGTCAAATGTACATTTTGTCAAAACCCACAAAACTTCACAAATTTCATGCAGAAAACATAAAGATTAGGCTGATCTATTTCTTGGGCAACTTTAGCTCAGAATTTAACCTTCAAACCCTAGCACATGAGGATGCTAGGATAAATCATAGCACGCTATAAATCGATTCTATAAACATGAAATGCAAGAACATAAAAATAGAAAGGAAAACTAAACTACTGTACATGTCCATTCCACCGATTTAGAGAGTCAACCGATGGAATGGATGAATGATTTCATTTCAACTGCAAAACAAGAAAATATGATCACACAGATAGATCAGAGATCAAAAAACAACACCAATGGGATCTTCTTTATTTCAAATTCAAGAATGCATACAAATATCTGACTTCACAGTCCCACTACACAACACTACTTTGTCAAATCTCCAAACACAATTTCTCTATTTTCTTCATTTGGATGATGCTTGTATGGAGTTAAATCACATACATTGAATATAGGTGATAAACCAAGATCAGAAGGAAGTTGTATCTCATAAGCATTCTATCCATGCTTTCTCAAAATCTGACATGATCTAATCTTCCTTTGCATGAGTTTGGTATATTTACCTTTAAGAAGTCTTTCCTTTTTCAAATGAACCCATACCAAATCTCCAACATCAAACTGTACATCTTTCTTCTTTTGATCAACATATTCTTTATACTTCAATGTAGTTTGTTGTAGCTGGGTCTTTACTTGATCATGAACCTCTTTTATGGCTTCTACAAAAGCTTCTCCATCTGCACTAACAGAATCTCCTGTAGGTAGATCTCTCAGCTCCAAAATACCTCATGGATGTATTGTTGGATCTAGGGCATACAACTGAGAGGGGGGGTGAATTGGTTGTATGAAAACTTGTTCTTACTTCAAACCCTTGATTCTTCTTAGTTAGTTAACAGTATATCAATTAACCATTCATGAAAGAAAAATGCATAAACACAAGAGCAGATAAACATCAACACATTAAACACCAAGATTTTGACATGGAAAACCTGGTTAAGGGAAAAACCACGAGGTGATTAACCCAAGGATTATTCTCTGTTAGAAGAATAAGAAAAATGAATGGCACATGCCAATTAGGGCTCACTGCCTGAGCACACTGCTCACAAAGAGGCACACTGCCTACAAGGAGACACACTGTCTACAAAGTGATAAGAATCACAATCTTGAACTAGAGAATGACATCTCTACCATGTCTGGATCAGTTCCATTTAAGCCCAAAAACCCTTGCTCTACCTTTTGCACTTCTCTTCGCTATGCCACACTCATCCACACAATCCACACCTCAAAATGAATTCTCAAACACTTATTTATACAAGATATCGACTTAGGAACAATCATCTAAGTCGGCAAACATCATAATAACATTCGCAAGGCGTGTAGAACATTTGGTCAGCCTGTTACAGGAAGAACACTAACAATTGGTAGCCATAACATCAAATCCAACTCTAACTTCAATGTGGACCACCAACATGAACTAGATATGATCCAATGAACATCATAACCTTCCCTGAATCATCAAAAACATCCGCACTTCATCAGCTTACCAGAATTCTTCTCTTTATCATCCGGTACTTCAAGAACATAGTCTGTCGCCACTGTCACAGTGCAAAAGGTACTTCCAGACCTCAAAATCATACAAAACTCAAGATGACACATCAAAAGGACATTCCAAACACTCCTTCCAATCTGTAGATTAGGATAATACAATTCTGGACCTCACCGGACCTTTCTGTGATCCTCTGTCACCTCTGAACACTTGTCAGAATCAGTTCCACACAAATAGCCACAATTTCTTCAAATCTTCATGTGGACCTCTGAAATCTTAGCTGAAGCATCTCAAGACTCATATCTACAACCCTTTAATCCACATCCTCTAGTTCTTAACCTATACAATACATTTGCCTTCTTCTCATCACTATTCTTCACTGTTCCGGATGAGCACTGATTTCCTTAATAACAATAGCACTCAACTCATCCAAACCTTCTTACCAATGCAATATGAGTATGTTGACATCAATGACAACATTGGTTCACCTCATACTTGCAACAATCTCTCCCTTTGTCATTGATGGCAACATATGATGTGAAAAACCATCAAGGCAAGAACTTCTCCTTTCTGTCACAGCTCCCCCTATCAGCAACATGTCTTCTCCTCCTTTACTACTCCCCCTTTGATCATCAGCTACTTGTTTTTCACATGTCTTCTCTCCCCCTTTGACATCAATGGCAAAGGGCTCATACTTGCAATTCTAACACATCAGAATCATACCAGCTGCTCCCCCTTTGAAAGAGCTCCACTACATCAATCCGGATCACAAGATATGTCTATGATATCCACCGGACTGATGCACAACAGTGCATCTTAATACATCATCGAAGGGGCCATGACCCCTAACTTTTCCTTGAGAAACTCAAAAGAGTCCTTGGGAAGAGGTTTAGTAAAGATATCTGTAATCTAATCCTTGGAGGGTACATACTCCAATCTAACTTCTTCCTTGTTCACTTGTTCTCTCAAAAAGTGAAACTTGATAGATATGTGCTTAGTCTTAGAATGCAATACCGGATTCTTAGAAATATTAATTGCACTTGAATTATCACAAAAAATTGTGATAGGCTCCTCATATTCAGTTTTAATGTCTCTTAGCATCTGCTTCATCCATAAGATTTGAGTGCAACTACCTGCTGCTGCAATGTATTCTGCTTCAGTTGTAGACAGAGATATTGCATCTTGTTTCTTGCTTAGCCAAGAAACCAATCTCTTCCCCAAAAAGAATGCTCCACCACTGGTGCTCTTCTGGTCATCCACATCTTTTGCCCAATTTGCATCTGTGTAAGCATGAAGAGAGAAATCCAGATCTCTAGGGTACCATAGACCATACTCAACTGTTCCATTCAAGTACCTAAAAATTCTTTTGATTGCCATAACATGAGATTCTCTAGGATCAACCTAGAATCTTGCCACAAGACCAATAGCCTGCATTATATCTAGTCTAGTCTGAGTGAGATACAATAATCCACCAATCATTGATCTATACTTTGTCTGATCTACCTTTGGAGAGTCATCATCTTTGCTCAACTTACATCCGGTTGCCATAGGAGTGTTCATTGGCTTTGAATCTTCCATACCAAATTTCCTCAACAATTCTTTCACATATTTGGTCTGAGAAATGAAGATCCCTTTCTTTGTTTGAGTAATTTGCAGACCCAAGAAGAAATTCATTTCACCAAGCATAGACATTTCAAACTCACTTTTCATTTGATTTGCAAAAGTTTTTCACATACTATCTCTTCCTCCAAAAATGATATCATCCACGAACACTTCAACAATCAAAATGTTTTCATGATCAATTTTGAAATATAAGTTACTGTCAACAGTACCTTTGTTGAATCCAATCTGCACAAGATGCTTATCCAACCTTCCATACCATGTTCTCGGGGCTTGCTTCAATCCATACAATGCTTTCTTCAACTTGTAGACCATATCATCATTATCAAACAATTGAAATCCATCCGGTTGTTCAATATAAACTTCTTCTTCTAGATCACCATTTAGGAAGGTAGACTTGACATCCATCTGATATACCTTGAAGTCTTTGAAGGTAGCAAATGCAAGAAATAATCTGACTACTTCAATTCTTGCCACAGGAGCAAAGGTCTCTTCAAAATCAATTCCTTCTATTTGAGAGTAGCCTTTGCAGACCAATCTAGCTTTGTTTCTGATTACTTCACCAGCTTCATTTAGTTTGTTCCGGAAGACCCATTTGGTTCCAATCACATTCTTGTCTCTAGGTCTGGGAACAAGATCCCAAGTATGATTTTTCTCAATTTGCATCAATTCTTCCTCCATTGATTTGGTCCAGTTTTCATCATTGCAGGCTTCATTTACTGTCTTAGGTTCAATCTTTGAAATCAGACAGTATTCATTTGAATCTTGAGCAATTCTTCTTCTTGTTTGTACCCCTTTACTTTTGTCACCTATGATCTGATCTTCAGAGTGATTCAGAGTTACATACCTTGGAACTTTGGGAGTTTCTTGCACTACTAATTTTTGATCAGGCTCATTCAGACAAACTTCTTCTTCTTGATTTATCGGATCAGTCTGGATCTGAATTTCAGAGGAGGAAGGAGCTCCTTGCACTAGAGGATCATTCTGATCATCTTCATCACATTCATAGAACATTGAGGGCTTCTTAATTCCTTCATCAAATTTTACATTAGTACTTTCTATCATCTTCCTCAGTCTCTTATTGTAACATCGGTATGCTTTGCTTTGAGTGGAGTAACCCAAGAAAATTCCTTCATCACTTCTAGCATCAAACTTTCCTAGATCTTCATCTCTTTTAATATAACACTTGCTACCAAATACTCTAAAATATCTCATAGTAGGAGTGATGCCAAACCAAAGTTCGTAGGGGGTCTTACCAGTATTGTTTCTTATTTGAACTCAATTGAGAGTGTAGACTGCAGTGTTGATAGATGCTTTCCAAAACATCTAAGGAACATTTGCTTCCAACATCATTGTCCTGGCAGCTTCCTGGATGGTCCAGTTCTTTCTCTCAACTACTCCATTCTGCTGTGGAGTCCTAGGAGCAGACAACTGTCTCCTTATACCCTGTTTCTCAAAAAAGTCAATGAACTCACCAGATGTAAATTCACCACCTCTATCAAACCTTAGACACTTCAATTTTAATCTGGCTTGATTCTCTACCATAGCTTTGAAGATTTTGAACTTCTCAAGGGCTTCTGATTTCTCTTTTAGGAAGGTAACCCACATCATCCGGGAATGGTCATCAATTAGCAACATGAAATATCTATCACCTTACAGACTCTTGATTCTTGTCAGACCACAGAGATTAGTATGTACTAACTCCAACAATCTGGTAGAGGACTGATCTTTGTTTTTGAAAGAGACTCTACTCTATTTACCTAGCTGAAATTCTTTGCACAAACTATTTGTAGGTTTCACCAATTTTGGAAGATCTCTTATAGCCTGAATATTGCTTATCTTGATGATGTTATCACAATTTACATGACACATTCTTCTATGCCATAACCAACTCTGATCAACTTGAACAAATAGACAACTTTTATTTGAACCAACCAGATGAAAGATATTACCTTTTGTTTGAGTACCGGATGCAATTTCAGTTTCAGAGCTTGTAAAGATTCTGTATTTTCCATTCTTGAACTGGAGATCATAGCCTTTGTCCACTAACTAACCAACACTGAGAAGATTGTGGTTCAATCCTTCAACATATAGTACATTACCTATTTTTCTCTTTCCATCAAAGGAAATAGTTCCCCTACCTCTGATTCTGCCAGCAGAATTGTCACCAAACTTTACCATTCCTCCTTCATACCTTTCCAAATCTAAGAACTTATTCTTGTCACCAGTCATATGGTGAGAGCATCCACTATCAATAACCCAATCATCCTTTTCTTCCACTTGAGCAGCCAAAGCTCTTTCCACAACCTTGTGATTGATAGATTCAGAGGATATTGAATCTTCTTCCTTGATGGCAATAAACACCCATTCATTTCCGCATTTGCTTCCTAGTTTTGATTCATCATCTGTTACTCCTTCATTGTCCTCTTCTTCATGAACATAATAGCAGTTCTTTTGAAACCTTTGTCTGTCAGTATTAGACCTTGCAGATCTTTCCAGACATCTTGAAGCAAAATGACCAATCTTATTGCAGTTGAAACACTTAAAGGGTAGTTTTCCTTCATACTTACCGGATCCTCTTGGCAGTCTCTTTGCAATGAGGGCTTCAAGTTGAGCTGTTTCTGCTTCCTCTTCTTCCATGTCTCTTCTTGGTTGCTCATACCATGACATCTTCCTTGAAGAGTTTTCTCCTGGATCAAATCTTTGTTTGCCTTTCACATTGGCACTGGCTTTGAAAGCAGATTCAGTCTTGGGTGGATCATCTCCAAACTTGGTCATTTCAAATGCAGCTAGTTTTCTAGCCAATTGTTCTCTTGTGACAGTTGTGTGGGCTCTGAATTCATCAATGGCAGCAACCTTGATTTTGTAGGCAGCAGGAAGGGATCTGAGAATTTTGCAAACAATCTCATTTTCATCCAGAGTTCCACCAGCATTTCTAATTCCACATACTAGCTCATTCACTCTTGGCATAAAGGTAGTGATGTTTTCATCTTCTCTCATCTTTAATCTTTCAAATTTCCCTTTCAGACTTTGCAACCTTGCACTTTTGACAAACTCATCTCCTTCATACAGAAGTTCTAGTTTAGTCAAGATCTCATATGCAGTTGGTAGGTCAATAACATTTGAGAGATCTGAGTCATTCAATGCTCTTAGAAGAGCTTCCTTGGTCTGCAAATTGTTTTCAGCATCTGTGATTTCATTCAGAGTTGTTGGACCACCTTGTGGAGGTACATATGGTTTTGAGACCATGGCCAAGTATGCTTTTCCCATACACTCCAAGTGACATTTCATGCGACCTTTCCAGAAAGTGAAGTTGGTTCCATCGAACTTCAGACTATCCTTCTTGTATGACGACATCCTGGATCTCCTCAAGCGGTTAAGCTCCTTTTAGAGGAACCTCGCTCTGATACCAATTGTTGGATCTAGGGCATACAACTGAGAGGGGGGGTGAATCGGTTGTATGAAAACTTGCTCTTACTTCAAACACTTGATTCTTCTTAGTTAGTTAATAGTATATCAATTAACCATTCATGAAAGCAAAATGCATAAACACAAGAGTAGATAAACATCAACACATTGAACACCAAGATTTTGACGTGGAAAACCTAGTTAAGGGAAAAACCACAGGGTGATTAACCCAATGATTATTCTTTGTTAGAAGAATAAGAAAAATGAATGGCACATGCCAATTAGGGCTCACTACCCCAGCACACTTCCTAAAAGGAGACACACTATCTACAAAGTGATAAGAATCACAATCTTGAACTGGAGAATGACATCTCTACCATGTCTGGATCAGTTCCATTTAAGCCCAAAAACCCTTGCTCTGTCTTTTGCACTTCTCTTCGCTATGCCACACTCATCCACACAATCCACACGTCAAAATGAATTATCAAACACTTATTTATACAAGACATCGACTTAGGAACAATCATCTAAGTCGGCAAACATCACAATAACATTCGCAAGGCGTGTAGAACATCCGGTCAGCCTGTTACAGGAAGAACACCAACAACTGGTAGCCATAACATCAAATCCAACTCTAACTTCAATGCGGACCACCAACATGAACTAGATATGATCCAATGATCATCATAACCTTCCCTGAATCATCAAAAACATACGCACTCATCAGCTTACTAGAATTCTTCTCTTTATCATCCGGTACTTCAAGAACATAGTCTGTCGCCACTATCACAATGCAAAAGGTACTTCCAGACCTCAAAATCATACACAACTTGAGATGACACATCACAAGGACATCCCAAACACTCCTTCCAATCCACAGATTAGGATAATACAATTTCAGACCTCACCAGACCTTTCTGTGATCCTCTGTCACCTCTTAACACTTGCTAGAACCAGTTCCACACAGACAACCACAATTTCTTCAAATCTTCATGCAGACCTCTGAAATCTTAGCTAAAGCATCTTAAGACTCATATCTACAAACCCTTTAATCCACATCCTCTGGTTCTTAACCTATACAGTACATTTGCCTTCTTCTCATCACTGTTCTTCACTGTTCCAGATGAGGACTAATTTCCTTAATAGCAACAGCACTCAACTCATCCAAACCTTCTTACCAATGCAATATGAGTATGTTGACATCAATGACAACACTAGTTCACCTCATACTTGCAACATGTATACCATACACTATTTGAAAAGGTGATTTCCTTGTACTCCTATTGACAGTATCATTATAGGAAAATTCTGCCTGAGGTAGGATATTATCCCACTTTTCTCCATGCTGTCTTGTCAAACATCTGAGCAAATTCCCTAAGGAATGATTTACCAGTTCAGTCTATCCATCTATTTGAGGATGATATGCAGATGAGAAAGACAAATTTGTTCCACATTTCTTCCACATAGTCCTCCAAAAATGACCAATAAATTTCACATCCCTATCTAATACTATGCTCAATGGCAATCCATGTATTACTACTATTTCTTTGATAAACAAATCTACAATATATGAAGCATCAGTAGTGGTTTTGCATGGCAAGAAATGTGCCATTTTGCTGAATCTGTCCACTATAACAAAAACACTATCATATCCTTTTCTGGTTATGGGTAAACTCAATAGAAAATCCATACTTATACTTTCCCATGGTCTAGAAGGAATGGTTAATGGTTGATATAAACCTGCATTAGTGGATCTCCCTTTTGCTTTCTGACATATCACACATGTCTCTACAAATTTTCTGACATCTAATTGTAACTTAGGCCAATAATAATGTCTTCTGACAAGATCAAGAGTCTTATCCAACCAAAATGTCCTGCCATAGCTCCACAATGTTTCTCTTTTATGATGTTCAACCTCATAGAACACCTTGGAATACACAACTATCCACCTTTGAACAACAATCCATCTTGGATCAGAAATTTAGAGAATTCAACATGATATTTATCTCTAAAAGAAGTACATTCTTGATATATCTCTCCAAAATCTTCATCATCATCATACATGGTCTTCATTGAATCAATGCTAACACTTTCCAACTGAATCTGGTTGTCTATTAGAGCTCTCCTACTCAAAGCATCAGCTACCTTATTTGTGACTCCTTTCTTATGCTTCAATGTGAAAGTAAAAGCTTGCAAAGTTTTGACCCATTTCATATGCCTGTGGTTCAACTTTTCTTAGTTGTTTATAAAGCTTAAAGCCTGATTATCTATGAATACTATGAATTCTTTGGGCATCAAGTAATGCCTCCATTTCTTGAGTGACTGGACTAGAGCATACATTTCCATATCATATGATGAATACCTCTTTTTAGCATCATTGAGCTTCTCACTAAAAAATGCAATTGGTCTACCTTCTTGGCTGAGTACTGCTCCAATTGCCATGTGACTGGCATCACATTCAACCTGAAAACTTTTGTTAAAATCTGGAAGTGCAAGGACTAGCTGCTGTGCCACCTTCTTCTTCAATGTTTCAAAGGAATCATCTGCTTCCTTAGTCCAAGCAAATCTGCACTTTTGTCCTCCTTTTATGGTATCAAGCATGGGTGCAGAAATATGACTAAACCCTCTTATAAATTTTCTGTAGAAGGTTGCTAACCCATGAAAACTTTTGACATCATTCATAGTCCTTGGAGTTGGCCAAGACAATATGGCACTCACCTTCTCCTTATCCATTTACATCTTTCCTTGTGAAATGACAAAACCCAAATATGTGATCTCCTCCTACATGAACAAACACTTGTCCAAATTTATCATCAGCTGCTCTTCATGTAACCTCTTGAGAACCAAATCTATATGTCTGAGATGTTCTTTCTTTGTGTTGCTGAAAATCAGAATGTCATTGAGATATACTATGACAAACTTTCCCATGAATTCTCTCAAAAACCTTATTCATCAATCTCATAAAAGTACTAGGTGCATTAGATAAACCAAAAGGCATAACTTTCCACTCATACAACCCTTCATTGGTTTTGAATGCTATTTTCCATTCATCTCTTGGCCTAATTTTTATATGATGATAACCACTCTTCAAATCTATTTTTGTAAAATACTTAGCACCTCCCAAACAATCAAGTAAATCCTCTATCCTAGGTATTGGAAACCTATACCTGATTGTGATCTTATTAATAGCCCTGGAATCTATGCAAATCCTCCAAGTGCCTTCTTTCTTTGGTGCTAGTACAGTTGGTACTGCACATGGGGTTAAACTTTTACCAATCAGACCTATGTCTAATAATTCCTCAATTTGTCTTGCTACTTCTGCATTCTATTTTGGAGTTAGCTTTTATGCTGCTTTGCTTGGAACTGTAGATCCTGGGATTAGATCTATGCAATGGCTGATATCCCTTACAGGTGGTAGGGATCTTGGCATTCCATCAGAGATGATGCCTTTGTACTTATCTAATAACTCTTGGACAGCTAGGTCTATGAACCTCTGCATCTTCTCTTTCTTTACTTCTTGCTACTATTCTTTATTCACTATTAGACATGGAATTAGGGCATATGTAACTACACCTTCTGCTACTACTTCTTTCATGAATTGTTTTCCTTCCATCAGCATTACCTTCACCTCTTTTCCTTTTGACTTCTCCTCCTTCTCTATCTGTGGGATCAACTCTGTCACCATACCATCTTTGGTGATTGTATAGGTGTTCCTAACACCATCATGGCATGCCTTCAAGTTATACTGCCATGATCTTCCAAATAAAAGATGGCAAACATCCATCTTAGTAATATCAAACAACAACTTGTCTTTATATGCTCCAATCTGAAATTCTACACAAGCTTGTTCTTCTACAACTATTTGTTGAGCTTGGGTAAGCCATGAGACCTTATATGGGGATGGGTGAGGCAATCTTCTAAGCTTAAGCTTTGTTACCATTTCATCAGATACAAAATTTTTAGTAGAACCAGAATCAATTAAAACTTTACATGCCTTACCTCCTGCCTTGCATGTAGTTCTGAAAAGAGACTTTCTTTGTGGGGGTTCTTTGTCAGGTACCTTCATGGTATTCATTGTTCTCCTCATCATCAAAGATTCTCCACTCTCTAGATATCCATAATTGTTAGGAGCATTCACACTTTGAAAAGCATTTGAGCTTGTTGCACTTTGACTATCAGGTTCTTGGATCAGATTCGTTCTCCTTTCTCCTATTGAACTTGTTGCCTTTTCTAGACATCTGCTGGCTATATGGCCTTCTTTATTATAGTTATAACATCTGATAGATCCTCTGCCTTGAGATCTTCCTCTGAAAGGTCTTCTACCTCTAAAGTTTCCTTGCTGATTGTAACTTCCTCTCTGGTTCTGACTGTTATCTCCCTTGCTGTTGTCATGACTGGATTCTCCCTGATATCCAAATCCATGTCCTCTGCCTCTAAAAAGACCTCTTCCACCTCTTTTTTGTTTTCCTCTTCTTCTATTTTTATGTTCTTGTCTTCTCTTTAACTTCTCTTGCACTTTCAATGCCAAATGAAAACATTTCTGAACTATATCTAGGTTATGCAGATTCAAATCTTCCTGAATGTTGAACCTTAATCCATTAAGGTATCTAGCTACCTTTTCTTCCTCACTCTCTTTTACCTTTGTCTTAACACAAAGCTTCATGAACTCTTCTATATATGAGCTGACATCTAGCTCCTTCTACTTCAAATTTTGTTTCCTCTTATGTAATTGGATGCCATAATCTAATCGAACAGAGGCTTCTTTCACTAAAGCCATCATCTCCTTCCATGGAGAAACTCTATGCTTTCCTTCTTGTATTCCATCATCTTGGATGAAATTCCACCAAGTTAATGCTGCCTCTTTCATTTTTGATTGGGCTATTCTTACCCTTTGGTGCTCTGGTATCTCCTCTGTCTCAAAGAACTTATTTAAGGAGTCTATCCACTCCATCACCGAATCAGGATCCATCTTTCCTATAAACACTGGCAAATCCAGTTTCACATCCATGGTTCTCCTCTCCATAGATTTGAGGGAATTAATCAAGGGTATCTGATCTGCAGGAACGTCTTCCTCATTCCACCTAGGGATCTCTTTTTCTTCCCTATCTTCTTCTATACCAGAACCTACTCTGTCCCTCAACTTCTCCAACTCATCTTTCAATGTTGATTCTGAGCCTTCATTGCATAACTCTCTGAAATCTACTTCTTTACCAGAACTGCCAGCTTAGCATTGGTCATCCTTGTTAGAATCTCTGATGTTCCTTCTTCATCCGACATCTTACTATCTTCTTATCTTTTCCAAAAGATCCTTCCTTTGCTCTGATACCACTATGATGCAGAGCCAGAGTCGAAAACATGTACTAATGGTAGAATTTGATATTTACCTTACTATTGGCTAGACTGAAACTGTTGGCATCACATGCACCTTTCACTCTAATGCCCATCTCACCCCGATGTGTGATTTCATTTATGTGCCTATTGGCAAGACTTCGTCTATCAGCTTCTCCAAACTGAGCTATCCCGATGGATTGTTGTTGTGATGACACATACATACAAACAATTACCCGCCGAACCTGCGGTCCCTTTGCATCTGTTGCTTCCTTTACATAGAACATGCAAACTCTGACCTATTGGCACCGGTCACCTCCACTCTCACTGTCGGTCGACTTTTGTATCTAGCACTTGTATCTACGCATTGTATATTCTCCTCATACATTCGATACATACAAATCAAAATATACAATCACTGAATATTCCTCCAGATATGCCCTCAATGTATGTTTGACTGGCATTGACTTCTTTGTATCTACGGAATGTATGTTTGAACATACAACCAAATATACAACACTGAATATGCATTCATCAAATATCCCTTGGAATATTCCTTCAGCAATCCGCTGACCGTTGACCTTCCCTTGTATCACCCGAATGTATATTTGAAATATACATTCGCTATATACAAACCATAAAATGCATTTGACGTATACACAAAAACATGCAAATGTAGTATACTCAGAACTTGTATGATCTGATACACAATTGCGATATACATAGAGATTGTATATCGACACCTTACCAAATCCACAACTTACAAACCCGATATGCAAATGATGGATACACACAAAATGACCCTCGGATGCAAAAGTGATATACGCACAGATATAAATGCAATATACACATAGACTGTATGTTGCATACAAACACTGTATATCTGTCAAATGTACATTTTGTCAAAACATGCGAAACTTCACAAAATTCTTACAAAAAACATAGAGATTGGGCCAATCTATTTCCTGGGCAACTTTAACTCAGAATTTAACCTTTAAACCCTAGCACATGAGGATGCTAGGATAAATCATAGCATGCTATAAATCGATCCCAAAAACATGAAATGCATGAACATAAAAATAGAAAAGAAAACTAAACTACTGTACATGTCCATTCCACCGATTCAGAGAATCAACTGGTGGAATGGATGAATGATTCCATTTCAACTGTAAAACAAGAAAATATGATCACACAGATAGATCAGAGATCAGAAAACAACACCAATGGGATCTTCTTTATTTCAAATTCAGGAATGCATACAAATATCTAACTTCACAGTCCCACTACACAACACTGCTCTGTCAAATCTCCAAACACAATTTCTCTGTTTTTCATATACAACTGTGTCCCTAAAATAAACTGAGCTAGGTCAAATATAACTACTCCTCTCAAGTAGTACAGACTTGATTCCTAGCGGCTGGGAGCTTTCAAGTGACTGGGAGAGGACAGCTAGCATAACAAACTTCTAACTGACTTGCACATAAACCTAGATTGACTTAAACATAAGAATTGGTCGCATGGACCTTATTACATCATAAACATACTATAATTAGACTTATTATTTATTTCGAAGGGGTGCTCTTGCACCAGTCATGCTGATGAGATCTCTAAGCCTTGTTTCCCTCAATGACAACATACAAGTCTATACCAGAATAGTGCCTCTTGCCAACAATGAGATTGTGCATTATTTTCAGCTTTTGTGCCAATCTTTTTTAAAGTTTCAAAAGCTTCTAATTTTTGCCTCAAAAAATGAATCCAAGTCATTCTATTATGGTCATAAATAAGCAATGTAAATTAATTATTACCATGAATAGAAGGAACCAGAAGTGGACCACACAAATCAACAGTAGATCAATTGTAATTTTCCTTCATCTTTCCAGTTTGATTTTTAAAATGTCTCTCTTTGTTGTTCAACCAAGATGAATGATTCACATTTTTTAATAGTTTTGGGCACAATTTAAAAACCTTCAATACCAATCTTTTGCAATGTGAATGCTATCATAGTTGATATGCCCAAATCTTGCATGCCACAAAAGACTTACCAATATTCCTCCTTCAACAAGATGGGAAACTTTTCTTGAAAGTGAAGGCTCGCCTTTGAGTTTTACCAACTTTCCTTCCTCAAATCTAATCAAAATAATTGTATTATCATAATTTATTTTGATTATTAGCTCATCGAATGAGCACCACGAATAAGAAGTTTTTTTTAGGTGAGGAAGGTATAGAACATTGTGGAGAATAAAATATGGTACATTCCTTGTGACTTGAGTCAAATAATCCATTTTCCTTTAAATTGTAGACTTGTTCTATTTTCCAAATATACAAGACCAATCTTTCTTAATGAAACTCCTTAAAGAAGTCTCTTCAAAAAGCCATGTGTTGTGTGGTACCTATATCTAGGACCCAAGATCACGTCAAGTTGCCTTCATTAAGGCATAATTGACATCATCTGATATGGAAATCCTTCTTTCCCTTATTTGCTTCCTTTTATTAGATAGGCCCCAATCTTATCCCATGATGTTTTATGTAATGCTACTTTTCTCCTAGAGTTATTTAATTATTTTAAATAGATTTAATATAATTTATTACTAGAGAAATTAATTTAAAATATATAGTGATATCAAATAGATGTAAATAACCAATATAAATTACAACCTATGATAATTTAGTGAGTACTCTAAAGTAAATACTTAAAACAATAAATTGGATAATATATTTGCGTAATTCAATTGGTTTGACAACATCATATATAAATACTATTTCAAATATCCTTTAACATCAACATGTTCAAAACTTATCTGACTCAAATCTCTCGGAAATGCCACTCTCACTCTAGGAAGTTTCAACAATCTTGGCCCTCATAACTATGCCACACTCTGGAGAATCTATGTAAAAACATAGCATGTGCATACGCACCACAAGACCTAACTAGGACAATCTTGAATCTACTTTTTACCCCAAATTAGACACGCTCTTTATACCCCATTCTCTAATGTCCATTGCTCACTAAACTGCCTTCCTCCTTAAGTGATATCCATGCTATTTCCAAGTCTTACATAAATGATTTATATAATCCTTTAAGGGTTGGTTTTCAAACCATCACAGCCTTTCACAAAGGTTTTCGTTAAGTTATTTAAAAAATACTATTATTTCTCCCTTTAAAATGGACCTTAAAATTTCATTATTATCTCTCCTTTAACTAAAGGAGTCATAATAAGCTTTATTTTTCTCTCTTTTTTTAAACAAAAGGTCAATAACTTTTATTCCTTTATATTTTCAAAGGGTTATTTATTCTCATAATAATGGTCTTTTCCATTTTGGGGAAAAAGTCCCATAACATTTCTCCCCATGTAAATTAGTTGATAGCCTCATAGCATGAGATGCATATGTATCATAACTCATAAAACACTTAATCAATAAATGGAGATAGTGACTATGAATACATTCATTCTTTGTGTAACATTGTCAACATAACTCCCAAAAATAATCAGTCAAATAACTGTGAATGAAGCACTATCAATATCACAATGAATTTATTTCACTTTACCTTCATCTATAATTTTATTTATTAAAATTTAGATCTTTCCCAATAATTCTATCTGGTTAAACTAATGCAAGTTTATCTACTAAATCTCATATCTTGTAACTCTTTTTCAATTTGGTCATTCACATACCCCATATCTTTGTTATATATGTTTAATATTCTTCAACATATCCTATGATTACATAGCACATACTTAGTGAATGAAAAACATATCCCATAATATGCGATCACCCACCATTGACAACCATATAGTCGATATATTCAAAATACATTCCAAGGCAATCATCATACATTTTGAACTACATGAGTATCATCTTTTTCCTATACAAAATATAATTGAATGGCAACAAGGACACCATTATCCCTTTTTAGAGTTCATATCACTTCGTACAATCACTCAAACAAGTCTACGGCCCAACCTTTTTTGTCTTTCATGGACTCTTTTATATAAGTATGACTATTAGGTTATGATTTAAGTGTTTTGTGTGCATGTTTGTATTGTTATTGTTATGAATAAATTTGTGTAGTTTTAGATATTATGATTTTGGACTCATGTCTAGATGTGTAATGGATTGTACTAAACTAATGGATGATGGCACGAATTGTTATTAATATAGGATTATTAATCATGTCTTAAAAGTGTTAAGAAAAGTGTCTCAACCTTGCAACTTCAAAAGGTTACTATTCTTCCCAGTTTTGGTCTTTTTGAATACCCTTTATCCTGAAGAATGATCTAGAGCTTTCAAAGTTTCTAAAAGGGCTAAAAATGGTGGGACTTACTATTTTTAGTAAGTTTACATTTGACCTCGAATTGACCTGAAATTTTCCCAGAAGGTGTAGAATAGCTAAGTAAACATCTCAGGTGAGTTTCAACTCAAGATCATATCTGGATTGTGAGATATTAAAGTTTATGTTTTTTGAAACTACCAAAAAAAGTTTTGAACTCAATTATCAGAATCAAAACTTCCCTAAACGCTCTAAAAATGTTCATAATTGATGAAGTTGTCTTCATGGGCTTTCTAACGCATCAAATGGATCATCAATCAGACACCCGGATCCAAAGTTATGGCCTTTGAAAGTTGGATCTCCTATTTTTGGGAAATGTAAAAATGTGTTGGACACATAAAAGAGCTATAAAGGGGAGAGTTACACGTGTTGGTGTGTGTTTTGGCACATCACAAGGCATCTTTGATTGGAGATAATTTTGGTACTTTTGGGTGGTTTTAGCTCATGGTTTTGTAATTACCAGTAATGGTTTACCATATTGTAGAACCTATACATCAGGAGCTAGAGATGGAGCTTGTGTGTAAGAATCTTATAGATGTTGAGTTACCTCCTAGATCTTTGCTTGGATATACTCCTGTAAAAGCTTTCTCTGCAAGTATATTGTAATCTTCTTGATTCCTGAATAATATATTGAGCAGCTTTGGAGTGTGGGGTTTTTTACCTAATAGGGTTTTCCCCACGTATATCTTGTGTTGTGAGTTTTGTGTTTGCATTTGGAAGTTGGGTAAGTGTAGGATCATGATGGGCCAAACACTACCCCTAAGTGGCAATGTAAATGTGAAAAATAAACTTAAGTAACTTCATATCAAAAATTGGATGAGTTATATACACAATCTAGAAATAAGATAGTAATAAAAGTTGCAACAAATTGAATGTAGTTATGGGCTACTACTTTTTTAAAAAAAAAATTAGAAATAGTTTGGTGAAAATTGGATATTTCAATGAAGCACTACTAAATTTTTTAGAAAAAGGTAGAAAATATGTGTCATTCTGGCCAACCTAAGTATGAGAAAAAGATAATATTTTTCCTCCATTATTTGGATTTAAGTAAAGGATACATAAGCAGATGTGATGCATTATTTTTTGAACTTTTTAAGTAAATAAATAATGATTTATGAATTTTTTAATATTTTTTTTAAAAATATCAAAAGTTAATTTTCTAGCCAACCTAATTTAGTCAAAAATATATTAAAATAAAAAATAATAATTTTAATGTATACCCAAAAAATCTTAGAATGTGACATCTTTTAGATTTTAAAAAAGGATTAATATGTTGAAAGTTATGGATGGTTTTCAATATGTATATCTATTAGGAAATTAGACATAGTGTATGTAGAAAATTAATAATAATTAACTATTAAAATTATTATGAGGCGTATATTATATTTTTAGAGTCTTAATAGCTTCCTCTATAAACCCTTTTCATTTGATTAAATTTAGGTACAAAAAAGTCTATTAGCTTCAAGGATGAAATTATCAATGTTTCAGGATAACACTAAATGGGTGGTTTTGTAAGTTTCTTTGGCAAGTTTTGGGACTCCCACTTGCCTAAATATGAGGTAATCCCAAGGAATTTTTGGAGGGAATCCCTATTTGAGCTATAAATAGTAACACCATTTCCATCCAAATCTAAATATTAGTCTAAATGTTTACACTTTTTCATCCAACAAGTTTTTTCTCTATTGCCACTGTTTGGACCATCATGATCTCGCACTCACCCAGTTATTATTATTTTTTTGTTAATGTGCATCTTAATCTATAACTGTAAAAGTAAAAATTTGCATAAATCTTTCCTCAATAGATCAGTGTAGGAAGCTTTTCTGCATACCTTGCTTCCTTTTAGTTGGTATCAAAGCCTGATCACCTTTGGTTCTAGTTGTTGGGTAGAGGGTTTCTTCAACTAATCTTTGTTTGAGGACTCTGAAAAATAAAAATCTTGTTGAGGGTATGAATGACTATAATCTTGAGTTTGATATCTGTGAACATTGCATTTATGGAAAACAAAACCTTGTTCAGATTTATTCCAGTTCTCACAAAACTTCTAAGGTGTGTTAGGTCTCAAAAATGTAGGTTGCTAATCCTAAGACAATGCCTGGCTCTATACTTAGATTCATAATGTTTTTGAACTAACACGATGGAATCAACCTTTAGGATTTGATGAATCCTTGCACTTTAGGTTTTGCTACACCTAGGCGAGTGAACCTTGGGAATTAAAGCAGACTAAATGTAAATGTATTGACTAATTAAATGGATCTACCTACAGTGGAAAATGGTGTAGGATAGATGAAAGCTTCCTAATGAATTCTATATCTAATGAATGGTTGGTAGAAATTGTATAAGCAATATCAAGGTGAATTCTATGATTGTGCTTAACTAATAAAAGGGTTTTAAGTGATGAATTGAAATGCGACCAGTTTGCCAGCTAGTTTACCAGCTAATTGCTCTCTTGTGACAGTTGTATGGGCTCTAAATTCATTAATGGCAGCAACCTCAATTTTGTAGCTAGCGGGAAGGGATCTAAGAATTTTGCAAACAATCTCATTCTCATCCAGAACTCCACCAGCATTCCTAATTCCACACACCAGCTCATTTACCCTTGGAATAAAGGTAGTTATATTTTCATCATCTCTCATTTTCAATCTTTGAAATTTCTCTTTGAGACTTTGCAGCCTTGCACTCTTAAAAAACTCATCTCCTTCATCCAGAAGTTCCAGTTTAGTCCAGATCTCATAGGCAGTTGGTAGGTCAATAACATTTGAGAGCTCTGAGTCAGTTAATGCACTTAAAAGAGCTTCTTTTGTCTGCAGATTGTTTTCAGCATCTATGATTTCATTCAAAGTTGTCAGACCACCCTGTGGAGGTACATATGCTTTTGAGACCATGGTCAAGTATGCTTTTCCCATACACTCCAAGTGACATTTCATACGACCTTTCTAGAGAGAGAAGTTGGTTCCATCAAACTTCGGACTATCCTTCTTATATGACGACATCCTGGATCTCCTCAAGCGGTTAAGCTCCTTTTAGAGGAACTTGGCTCTAATACCAATTGTTAGATCTAGGGCATACAATTGAGAGGGGGGTGAATCAGTTGTATAAAAACCTGCTCTACTTCAAACACCTGATTCTTCTTTATTATTTATTAGCATATCAATTAACCATTCATGAAAGCATAAAGCATAAACACCAGAGCAGATAAACATCAACACATTAGACACCAAGATTTTGACATGGAAAACCTAGTTAAGGGAAAAACCACAGGGTGATTAACCCAAGGATTATTCTCTATTAGAAGAATAAGAAAAATGGATGGCACATGCCAATTAGGGCACACTGCCTGAGCACACTACTCACAAGGAGGCACACTGCCTACAAGAGACACACTATCTACAAGATAACAAGTATTACAAACTTGAACTGGAGATTGACATCTTTACCATGTTTAGATCAGTTCCATTTAAGCCCAAGACACACCTGCTCTACCTTTTGCTCTTTCGCTATACCACACTCATCCGCTCCACCACACACTTTGAAATGAATTCACAAACCTTTATTTATACAAGGCATTAACTTAGGAACAATCATCTAAGTCAGCAATCAACCACAAGAACATTCGTAAGATGAATAACTCATCCGGTCAGCCAGCCTAAACAAGAACATCTTCATCCGGAAGTATATCTTCAATTCTGGGCTCTAACACTAATGTGGACTGACAACACAACCTCAACATGATCCAAGAACCTTCACAAGCTTGCCTAAATGACCAAGTACATCCACACTCCCTCTACTTACTAGAATCTCTTCTCTTCTTCATCTAGAACTTCAAGAACACAGTCTGTCACCACTATCACAATCACAAAAGTGCTTTCGGTCCTCCAAACCATGAACAAATAGAGATGACACATCACAAGGACACCCCAAACACTCCCTCCAATCTGCAGAATAGGACAACACACTTCCAGATCTCACTGGACCTTTTTGTAACACTTTATCACTCCAGAGCATCTCCCGGAACTAGTTCTACTTGATCGATCACAACTTCTTCATTTCTTCATACGGACCTATGAAACCTTAACTAGATCATCTCAAGACTCATATCTACAAACCCTTTAATCTGCATCCTCTGATATGAATCTTAGCTCAACCTTTTACCTTAATGACATCACTATTCTTCACTATTTCTGATTGAGACTAATTTTCTCAATATCCTTAGCACACAGCTCATCCAATCCTTCTCATTATTGCAATTTGAGTATGTTGACATCAATGCCAACACTGGTTAACCTCATACTTGCAACAATCTCCCCCTTTGTCATTGATGGCAACATATGATGTGAAAAACCATCAAAACAAGAACTTCTCCTTTCTATCATAACTCCCCCTATCAGCAACAACTCTTCACATGTCTTCTCTTCCTTTACTGCTCCCCCTTTGATCATCAATCACTTGTTTTTCACATGTCTTCTCTCCCCCTTTGACATCAATAGAAAAGGGCTCGTACTTGCAATTCTAACACATCAGAATCAAACCAGCTGCTCCCCCTTAGTGGCAGCTCCATCATCAATCTGAATCACAAGATATGATTGTGATATCCACCAAACTAATGCACATCAGTACATCCTAGTTCATCACCAGAGGGGCCATCACCCCTAACTTCTCCCTAAGATACTCAAAAGAGTCCTTGGGAAGAGGTTTAGTAAAAATATCTACAATCTGATCCTTGGAGGGTATATACTCTAATCTGACTTCATCCTTGTTCACTTGTTCTCTCAGAAAGTGAAACTTGATAGATATGTGCTTGGTCTTAGAATGCAACACCGGATTCTTAGAAATATTTATTGCACTTGAATTATCACAGAAAATTGTGATGGGATCCTCATATTCTATTTGAATATCTCTTAGCATTTGCTTCATCCACAAGATTTGAGTGCAACTACCTGCTGCTGCAATGTATTCTGCTTCAGTTGTAGCCAAGAAACTAACCTTTTTCCCAAAAAGAATGCTCCTCCACTTGTACTCTTCCTATCATCCACATCTCCTGCCCAATCTGCATCTGTATATGCATGAAGAGAAAAATCCTGATCTCTAAGATACCATAGGCCATACTCAATTGTTCCTTTTAAGTACCTAAAAATTCTTTTGATTGCCATGACATGAGATTCTCTGGGATCAGCCTGGAATCTAGCAACAAGACCAACAACTTGCATAATATCTAGTCTAGTTTGAGTGAGATACAACAATCCACCAATCATTGATCTATACTTTGTCTGGTCTACCTTAGGAGAGTCATCATCTTTGCTCAACTTGCGTCCGGTTTCCATGGGAGTATTCATTGGCTTTGAATCTTCCATCCCAAATTTCCTCAACAATTCTTTCACATATTTGGTCTGAGAAATGAAGATCCCTTTCTTTGTTTAAGTAATTTGTAGACCCAAGAAGAAATTCATTTCACCAAGCATAGACATCTCAAACTCACTTTTTATCTAATTTGTAAAAGTTTTACACATACTATCTCTTCCTCTAAAAATGATATCATCCACAAACACTTCAACAATCAAAATATTTTCATTATCTATTTGGAAATATAGATTACTATCAGCAGTACCTTTGTTGAAACCAATCTTCAAAAGATGTTTGTCCAGCCTCTCATACCATGCTCTTGGGGCTTGCTTTAGACCATACAGTGCCTTCTTTAATTTGCAGACCATATCATCATGCTCAGATAATTGAAATCCATCTGGTTGTTCAATGTACACCTCTTCTTCTAAGTCACCATTCAGGAAAGCAGATTTGACATCCATCTGATATACCTTGAAGTCTTTGAAGGTAGCAAATGCAAGAAATAATATGACAGCTTCAATTCTTGCCACCGGAGCAAAGGTTTCTTTAAAATCAATTCCTTCTATTTGAGAGTAGCCTTTGCAGACCAATCTGGCTTTGTTTCTGATTACTTCACCAACTTCATTTAGTTTGTTCTGGAAGACCCATTTGGTTCCAATCACATTCATGTTTCTAGGTCTGGGAACAAGATCCCAAGTGTGATTTTTCTCAATTTGCATCAACTTTTACTCCATTGCTTTGGTCCAATTTTAATCATTGCAGGCTTCATTTATTGTCTTAGGTTCAATCTTTGAAATCAGACAACATTCATCTAAATTTTGAGCAATTTTCTTTCTAGTTTGCACCCCTTTGCTTTTGTCACCTATGATCTAATCTTCAGAGTGGTTTAGAGTTACATAGCTTGAAACTTTGGGAGTTTATTGCACTATTGTTTCTTGATCAGGCTCATTCAGACAAACCTCTTTTTCCTGATTTACCAGATTAGTCTGAATTTGATTTTTAGAGGGGGTTTGAGCTCCTTGAACTAGAGAATCATTCATATCATCTTCATCATATTCATAAAACCTTGAGGGCATCTCAATTCCTTCATCAACCTTCACATTTGTACTTTCTATTATCTTTCTTGTTCTCTTATTGTAACACCGGTATGCTTTGCTTTGAGTGGAGTAACCCAAGAAAATTCCTTCATCACTTCTAGCATCAAACATTCCTAGATCTTCATCTCTTTTGATGTAACATTTGCTACCAAATACTCTAAAATATCTCACAGTAGGAGTTATACCAAACCAAAGTTCATAAGGAGTCTTACCGGTATTGCTTCTGATTTGAACTCGATTGAGAGTATAGACTGCAATGCTGACAGCTTCTCTCCAAAACATCTGGGGAACATTTGCTTCCATCATCATTGTCCTGGATGCTTCCTAGATGGTCTGGTTCTTTCTCTCAACTACTCCATTCTACTGTGAAGTCCTAGGAGCAAACAACTGTCTCTTTATACCATGCTTCTCACAAAAGTCTATGAAATCACCAGATGTGAATTCACCACCTCTATTAGACCTCAGACATTTTAGTTTCAATCTAGTTTGATTCTCTACCATAGCTTTGAAGATTTTGAACTTTTCAAAGGCTTCTGATTTATCTTTTAGAAAGGTAACCCACATCATCTGGGAATGGTCATCAATCAATAACATAAAATATCTATCACTTTGCATACTCTTGATTCTTGTCGGACCACATAGATTAGTATGAACTAATTCCAATAATCTAGTAGAGGACTGATCCTTGCTTTTGAAAGAGACTTTGCTCTATTTACCTAGCTAACATTCTTTGCACAAACTATTTGTAGGTTTCACCAATTTTGGAAGATCTCGTACAGTCTGAGTATTGCTTATCTTGATGATATCAAAATTTACATGACACGTCCTTCTATGCCATAACCAACATTGATCAACTTGAACAAATAAACAACTTTTATTAGAACCAACCAAATGGAAGATATTACCTTTTGTTTGAGTACCGGATGTAATCTCAGTTTCAGAGCTTTCAAGGATCTTGCATCTTCCATTTTTGAACTGGAGATCATAACCTTTGTCTACCAACTATCCAACACTAAGAAGATTGTGCTTCAATCCTTCTACATATAGTACATTACCAATTTTGCTCTTTCCATCAAAAGAAATAGTTCCCCTACCTTTGATTCTACCAGCAGAATATCACCAAACTTTACCATTGCTCCTTCATACCTTTCCAAATCTAGAAACTTATTTTTGTCACATGTCATATGGTGAGAGAATCCACTGTCAATAGCCCAATCATCCTTTTCTTCAACTTTGGCAGCTAAATCTCTTTCTACAACCTTATGATTGACAGATTCAGAGGATATTGGATCTTGTTCCTTGATGGCAATAAACACCCATTCATTTATGGATTTGTTTCCTATTTCTGATTCATCATCTGTTACTCCTTCATTATCATCTTCTTCGTGAACATAATAATAGTTCTTTTGGAACCTTTGTCTATTAGAATTTGACCTTGCAAATCTTTCTGGACATCTTGAAGCAAAATGACCAATCTTATTGCAGTTGAAGCACTTAAAGGATAATTTTCCTTCATACTTACCGGATCCTCGTGGCAGTCTCTTTGCAATGAGGGCTTCAAGTTGAGCTGTTTCTCCTTCTTCCTCTTCCATGTCTCTTCTTGCCTTATCATACCATGATAGTTTCCTTGAAGAGTTTTCTCCTGGATCAAATTTTTGTTTGCCTTTCACATAGGCACTGGCTTTGAATGCAGATTCAGTCTTGGGGGGATCATCTCCAAACTCGGTCATTTCAAATGCAGCCAATTTGCAAGCCAATTGCTCTCTTGTGACAGTTGTATGGGCTCTAAATTCATCAATGGCAGCAACCTTGATTTTGTAGCCAACAAGAAGGGATCTAAGAATTTTACAAACAATCTCATTCTCATCCAGAACTCTACCAGCATTCCTAATTCCACACACCAGCTCATTTACCCTTAGCATAAAGGTAGTTATATTTTCATCATCTCTCATTTTCAATCTTTCAAATTTCCCTTTGAGACGTTGTAACCTTGCACTCTTAAAAAACTCATCTCCTTCATGCAGAAGTTCCAGTTTAGTCCAGATATCATAGGCAGTTGGTAGGTCAATAACATTTGAGAGCTCTGAGTCAGTTAATACACTTAAAAGAGCTTCTTTTGTCTGCAGATTGTTTTCAGCATCTGTGATTTCATTCAGAGTTGTTGGACCACCCTGTGGAGGTACATATGCTTTTGAGACCATGGTCAAGTATGCTTTTCCCATACACTCCAAGTGACATTTCATGCGACCTTTCCAGAGAGAGAAGTTGGTTCCATCAAACTTCAGACTATCCTTCTTGTATGACAACATCCTGGATCTCCTCAAGCAGTTAAGATCCTTTTAGAGGAACTTGTCTCCGATACCAATTGTTAGATCTAGGGCATACAACTGAGAGGGGGGGTGAATTAGTTGTATAAAAACTTGCTCTACTTCAAACACTTGATTCTTCTTTGTTGTTTATTAGCATATCAATTAACCATTCATGAAAGCATAAAGCATAAACACCAGAGCAGATAAACATCAACACATTAGACACCAAGATTTTGATGTGGAAAACCCGGTTAAGGGAAACACCACGGGGTGATTAACCCAAGGATTATTCTCAGTTATAAGAATAAGAAAAATGGATGGCACATGCTAATTAGGGCTCACTGCCTAAGCACACTGCTCACAAGGAGGCACACTGCCTACCAGAGACACATTGTCTACAAGATAACAAGTATTACAAATTTGAATTGGAGATTGACATCTTTACCATGTCTAGATTAGTTCCATTTAAGCCCGAGACACACCTGCTCTGCCTTTCGCTCTTTCGCTATACCACTCATCCGCTCCACCACACACTTAGAAATGAATTCACAAACCTTTATTTATACAAGGCATTGACTTAGGAACAATCATCTAAGTCGGTAATCAACCGCAAGAACATTTGCAAGATGAATAACTCATCCGGTCGGCCAGCCTGAACAAGAACATCTTCATCTGGAAGTATATCTTCAATTCCAAGCTCTAACACTAATGCAGACCAACAACACAACCTCAACATGATCCAAGAACCTTCACAAGCTTTCTTGAATGACCAGGTACATCCGCACTTCTTCTACTTACTAGAATCTCTTCTCTTCTTCATTTGGAACTTCAAGAACATAGTTTGTCGCCACTGTCACAATCACAAAGCTGCTTTCAGACCTCCAAACCATGAACAAATTGAGATGACACATCACAAGGACATCCCAAACACTCCCTCCAATCTGTAGAATAGGACAATGCACTTCCGGATCTCACCAGACCTTTTTGTAACACTCTGTCACTCCGGAGCATCTCCCAGAACTAGTTCTACTTGATCGATCACAACTTCTTCATTTCTTCATGTGGACCTCTGAAACCTTAATTGGATCATCTCAAGACTCATATCTACAAACCCTTTAATCCACATCCTCTAATATTCATCTTAGATTGGCCTTTTACCTTAATGACATCACTGTTCTTCACTGTTCCTTATTGAGACTAATTTTCTCAATATCCTCAGCACACAACTCATCCAATCCTTCTCATTACTGCAATATGAGTATGTTGACATCAATGACAACACTGGTTAACCTCATACTTGCAACAATCTTATATAAGTGCACATACAAAGCATCTTATAAAAACCCTCCCTTTACCTTTTATCCCCAGCGATGCTTTTTATTCCTTTGTATATCGAGTATGTATATTATAAACATTCAAGCACCCCGAACATACAAAGACTTTTCGGTATTTAACTTTCTTTTCGCATCCAATTTGTATCTCTTATTTGCATCCTTTTAACTTGCATATCATCTTTTATATAGAAGATATACATTGTTATTTATACAAGCCCACTATGCAAATGGTGGAGCCCACATCACTTTTCTGATTTTATCTTCCAAAATGCAATAATACTTATATCCAATTTTTAGATACAAAGCTGAATACATACAAACTCCTTTGTATCACCTCTTCGGACTTATCATTTTTATAAACCACAGTTTACTTACTTTTCAGCTCCGCAATGTATATAAAGTACAATGCATCTTCTGATATACTTTAAGTCATGATGCATCATTTTAACCAAATTTCAACCTTTCTTGAGTTCCGCATTGTATGTATATTGAAATGTATAACCTGAAACATACATACAATGCATGAAACATACAACAATAAAACCTCATTTCATAATCTTCTCGGTTCTACGACATGCATATAGCTTTGTATATCATCTTGTATGTTTTATACAAATGCAGTTGTATATCCATTTGTGGTGGGGCCCATCTATTCATCTTTGGTACTTGCATATTCTATATATGCATTTTCATGCATTTGTATTTTTGTATCCACGCGTTTTATGCAATTGTATTTGCATCTTGTATGCATCACGGACTTTACTAAAAATTCTTAAGGATTTAACTCTCTGATCGGGTCCAGTTCTATGAAAAGTCATTAGGTCTAGATCTTCATGCATATCAGTGTAAGCTATGCCAAAGTACTTTTCTTCAATAGGTGAGACTTTAGAGTATCAGAGACTCCTTGATTTTTCTTTCCAATGCTTATCTCCTACTGATGAATACTAGTTCCCTCCATTCCACTGAATGATCGGTGAGAGTCCTACCAAACTCTACTATTGGCATGACTTATACTGTTGGGAGGGCTTGTAGAGTATTCACCAATAGTGTTTCCTTATGTTGATCAGTGTGACCATGCATTTTCTCCCTGATGAAAGGTCATTGGTATCTTCCAAAACATTCTCTCTGATCCTTATTATCATGCCGATAGCCATTTCAACTATTTTCTCATAGAGCATGGATCGGTATAACAAAAGGAAGGTCTTGCCGATGTTAAGAAATTGAGGCCCTTTACATTATTTGTGATAAAAGCCATAGTATATATCAGTTGTTTATTCTAATTTTAGGCGAAATAATTTTTGGTTTGGCCAGAAATGGGTGAGTAAGAATATGAGAAAATTTTAAATTTTCCTATCCCAACAAGGTGTTGGACTTGATTCATTCTGATGTGTTTGGTTTTGTTAATGTTCCTTCAATTTCAAAATTAGCTTACTTTGTTTCATTCATTGATGACTATAGCAGAAGGACATGGGTGTATTTCCTTAGAAGTAAATCTGAAGTCTTTAATAGATTCAAAGAGTTCAAAGATTTTGTAGAGAATCAGAAGGATAGAAATATTAAGTGTTTGAGGACTGACAATGGTGGTGAGTTTTGTTCAACAAATTTTGACAAGATATGTAAATAATAGGGGCTTGAGAGGCACAAAACAACTTCATATACCCCTCAGTAGAATGGATTTGCAGAAAGGATGAATAGAACGTTGATGGAGAGGGCAAGGAGTATGGTAAGTGGAGCTTGTCTTGAAAAAAAGTTTTGGACTGAAGTTGTTGCTACCACTTGTTACTTGGTTAACAGGTCTCCTACATCAGTGCTCATTGATAAGACACCTATGGAGGTATGGTCTGGTAAAAATCCTTCATTAAGACACATTCGAGTATTTGGTTGTGAGGCATATGCACATGTGCCTAAGGAGAAGAGGTCTAAATTGGAGAACAAGGTTGTGAAGTGTATCTTCATCACTTATGGCATTGGTGTGAAAGGGTATCAGCTTTGGGATCTAGTGGCTAACATAGTTCTATATAGTAGAAATGTGATCTTCAGAGAGCTTAATCCTTCTTTTGTTGTCTTGTAGCCATAGAAAGAAGAGAAGAAAGATGATGTAGTTTAGCTTTCTTCCACCCCTGACAAAGTTGAACAAAAAACATCTATTGGACCCAATAATGAGGAGAGCTCTAGTAGAACTGAAAGTTTAGAAGAAGATGAAGAACCTCAACCTCAATCTTTGAGGAGGTCCATGTGGATAAGGTAGCAACCTGATAGGTTTGGTTATTCATTGCATGATTCCAATTGTATTTTTTCTTTGATTTCTAACATTGATGAGCCTAGAACTATGAAAGAGACTACGGGTATGAAAGATGTAGGTTCCTGGAGGAGACCATGGAAGATGAGATGGCTTCTTTGGAAAAGAATAATACTTGGGACTTGGTGCATTTGCTTGAAGGATGAAAACATGTTGGATGCAAATGGGCTTTCAAAAAGAAATTTGGTGTAGATGGTAGTGTTGAGAAATATAAGGCTAGATTGGTTGTGAAAGAGTATTCTCAGGTGGAGGGAATTGACTATGGTGAGATTTTGTCTCTTGTTACAAATCTGACATCTATTCAGTTCTTGTTATCTCTTGTAATAGTGTATGATCTAAAAGTGGAACAGATGGATGTGAAGACAACATTCCTTCATAATGACTTGAAGGAGGAAATCTATATGTCACAACCAGAGAGCTATGTGGTGAAAGGTAAAGAAAATTTGGTTTGCAAGTTAAAAAAGTCTTTGTATGGTTTGAAATAGTCTCCTAGGATGTGGTACTAGAAGTTTGATGCCTTTGTGTTGAGTATTGGATTTCAGAGATTGAAATTAGATCATTGTGTTTATTACAAGTTTTGAAAATGATCACATTCTTATTATTGCATTGTATGTTGATGATATGTTACTCATTGGGAATGGTAAAAGTTTGATTTCTGATTTGAAGTCTCAGTTGTCAGCACAACTTGAGATAAAAAAATCTAGGGGCAACTCAGTACATTTTCGGGATAGAGATCAGAAGAGACAAAGAAAATAGAAAACTTTGGTTAGGCCAAAGTAAGTATGTTAACATTGTGTTGGAGAGATTCAACATGGTGGATTGTAGACCTTTGACTGTTCCTATTACAATGGGGATAAAGTTATCTATTGTAGATTGTCCAAATTCTCCTTCTAAGACAGAGGTTATGAGCAGAGTTCCTTATGCTAGGGTGGTTGGCAATTTGATGTATGTGATGGTCTATACAAGACCAGACATTTCCCAAGTAGTGTGACTCCTAATTCAATTTATGGCTAATCCTGGATGGGAACTTTGGGATGCATTGAAGAGAGTGTTTAGATATTTGTGGGGTACTTCCAAGTATTCCTTATGTTATCATGGTTATCCTATAGAACCTCGGCATTCACTTTGTATTTGTGGATTTGTGGATTCAAATTTGGTAGGTGACCTTGATAGCAGGAGATCCACCAGTGCTTATGTGTTCACTATGTTTGGTGGTGCTATTATTTGGATGAGTAAGCAGCAACCTATGGTTGCTTTGTCCACTAGTGAAGCTAAGTACATGGCAAAAACTCATGCTTGTAAAGAACCCATTTGACATAAGAGATTGTGTTCTGATGTTGGGTTTGATGCAGGGAAGATTATTGATTGTTGTGACAGTCAGAGTGCCATATGTTTGGCAAAGAATCCTAGTTTCCAAGAGGGCTAAAATGGCGGGACTTACTATTTTTAGTAAATTTACATTTGACCTCGAACTAACCTAAAATTTTCCCAGAAGGTACAGAACAACTAAGTAAACACCTCGGGTGAGTTTCAACTCAAGATCATATTATGATTGTGAGATATTAAAGTTTCTATTTTTGGAAACTACCCAAAAAAAATTTGAACTCAATTATTAGAATGAATGAGTTATGTCATTAAATAAATAAATTATTTGATTATGTGATCATGAATGAGTTAGAATATCTAAGTTACTTTTGTTTATGCAGTATCTATGTTGCTTTGGATATATATTTCTTGATACACTTGAAAAGAAGCTAGGTGTGTGAAAATCGCTTCCTATGCTAATCTAATGAGGAGAGATGTATGCAAATTCAATTTTAATTCTTACAACTACAGCAACATAGAACATCTAACAGAGATATTATAGCAATACACACACAGAAAGTAGACAGAAGAGAGAGAGAGAAAGAGAGACAAGATATACATGGGGAAAACCCTTACAGATAAAAAACCCCACACTCCAAAACACAACTCAAATGTATTACAGTAAACAATAATAGATTACAATACAGTTTCAGAGCCAATGCTCTTTCAAGAGTCTTCGAATGTCGAATCTAGAGATATTCCAGTAGCATAACAGTACCTATACAAAAACTACTTATCTCCCATCTAAGCACTTATTTTATAGAGTTTACAAGGCAAATATGGAACCTTCTAGAGATGGGCATCCATCTTGGACTCATGCCCCAAAACCCATACCTAAGGACACTTATCCAACATCCCATCCCAATGTGGGCACCTTGTCCCAAGATAGGCTATGAGAGATGCTCTTCTGCACCTTACAACTGTCATAGAATCCGTCATATAACTGACATCACTTACAGCTATAAGAGAATCTGTCATACACTAACTAAAAATATCTTATTCCTCTTAGAACATGTCATAACCTCCCTTGACCACCCAAAGATGCCTTTCTCTCGTGCAAAGATACTCACTAACACTTCTCATTAAATAATAGTTGTTTGAAGTTTTGGGGGCATTACCAGGGGCACTGCCCTTGGACCCTGCAAGGGGCTCTGCCCCTTGACCTAGTCTTGGGGGCATTACCCCCAAATCCTTGTTAATTATTCAAGGGGGAAACTACGGCTACCAAAGTCACGAGAATTTATCCTGTTGCATGTACACAAGATGCCGACTATGCCAACTCAACATGGGATAAATAAATACAACATTAGGAATTTGCAAAGGTTGAGACACCTTAATTCCCAACATTCTCCCACTTGTCGAACACCTTGCAAGGACCAAAATCAATGACAAGATTTAACTGCTAGGGGCCAAGAGGCCCATAGACTCTGAACACCATCTGAACTTCTTTGTGGCGACTGGTTTCATCAATGAATCTGCAACATTCTTCAAAGTATCTACCTTCTCCAAATTTACCTTTCCATCCTTAACCATGTCTCGTACGAAGTGAAATTGAACATCAATGTGCTTTGTTCTAGCATGGAAAGTTGGATTCTTCACAAGGCAAATTGCACTCTGACTGTCACAACTGATCATGATCTAACCTGCATCAACACTAATATCTAAACACAATCTCTTAAGCCGAATGGCTTCCTTACAAGCATGAGTTGCTGCCATATACTAAGCTTCTGTCATGGACAAAGCAACAACAAGTTGTCGCTTACTCATCCAACTAATAGCACCACCAAACAATGTAAACACATAAGCACTGGTGGATCTCCTACTGTTAATGTCACCTGCCTAATTTGAATCCACAAATCCACAAATATCAATAGAATGTGGAGGTCCTGAAACATTACCATGATAGCAAATGGAATATTCAGAAGTACCCCTCAAATATCTAGACACTCACTTAACTGCATCCCAATGAACTCATCCAAGATTAGCCATAAATCGACTAAGGACTCCCACTACTTGGGCCATGTCTGGTCTTGTATAGACCATAGCATACATCAAACTGCCAATGTCTGCTCATGCCCTCCACCTCACTAGGAGATTTTGGACAATCCTCAATAGACAACTTTGTCCCCAAGGAAATGAAAACACACAATGGTCTACAATCTGCCATGCTGAACCTGTCCAACATGATCTTCACACACTTACTCTGGCTTAACCAAATTTTTTTGTTTGTTCTGTCTCTTCTAATTTCCATTCCTACAATGTACCTAGCTGCCCCTAAATCTTTCACTTCAAATTGTGCTGACAACTAAGATTTAAAATCAAAAACCATATTTTTATCTTTCCCAATGAGAAACATATCATCAACATACAGTGCAACAATGAGAATATAATCACCATCAAATTTATAATACACACAGTGATTTGATTTCGATCTCACAAATCCAATTGACAACACAAAGGTATCAAACTTCAAGTACCATCTCCTAAGGGATTGCTTCAAACCATACAAAGACTTTTTATGTTTGCAAACCAAATTTTCTTTACCTTTCACCATGTAATTCTCTGGCTGTGACATGTAGATTTCTTCCTTCAAGTCACCATGAAGGAAAGATGTCTTCACATCCATCTGTTCTACCTCCAAGTAATAAGCTACTACGAGATACAACAAGAATTAAATGGATGTCAGCTTTGTAATGGGAGAGAAGATCTCACCATAATCTATACCCTCCACTTGTGAATACCCCTTCACAACCAATCTGGCCTTATACTTTTCAACACTGCCATCTGTACCAAATTTCTTCTTGAACACCCATTTACATCCAACAGGTTTCCATCCAGGAGGCAAAGGCACCAAGTCCCAAGTTTGATTCTTTTCCAAAGAAGCCATTTCATCCTCCATGGCCTCCTTCTAGGAACCTGCATCTTTCATGTCCATAGTCTCTGATACAGTTCTAGGTTCATCACTATTATAACCAAAGTATAACCACAACTAGAATCAAGCAATGTAAAACCAAATCTTTCAGGTTGCTTTCTTATCCATGTAGACCTCCTCAAGAGCTAAGGTTGAGGTTTAGCTACTTCATTGGAGATTTCAGAGCTGCTAGAGCTCTCCTTATCATCAGGTCCAACATTGTCTTTCTGTTCAGTCTTCTCAGGGGTAGTAGGAAACTGAACAACATCCTCTTTCTTTACTATTTCTTTTGGCTACAAAATAGTGGAGGAAGGTGTAAGCTCTCTAAAGATGACACTTCTACTATACAACACTTTTTCAGCCACAGGGTCCCAAAGCTTGTATCCTTTCACACTGACATCATAGCCAATGAAGATACACTTGACAGCCTTGTTCTTTAATTTTGACCGCTTCTCCCTAGGCACATGTGCATATGCCTCACAACCAAAAACATGAAGATGCCTTATTGAAGGCTTTCTACCAGACCACACCTCCATGGGTGTCTTTCCAACAAGATCTCATGTAAGAGATCTATTAACAAGATAGCAAGCAGTGGCAACAGTTTTAGCCCAAAACTTATGTTCTAGGCCAGCTCCACTAAGCATACTCCTAGCCTTCTCCATCAGTGTCCTGTTCATCCTCTCTGCAACTCCATTTTGTTGCAAGGTGTATGGGGTCTTTGAATCCTAAGTTCTTTGCAATACTTATCAAATTCTGTAGAACAAAACTCACCACCATTATCAGTTCTCAAACATTTAATCTTTTTACAAGTTTGATTTTCAGCTAAGGCCTTAAACTCCTTAAACTTGCTACAGACTTTAGATTTTCTTCTGAGAAAATAAATCCATGTCCTTCTACTGTAATCATCTATAAAAGATACAAATTATATAGATTTTGATAATGAAGGAACATTAACAAGACCAAATACATTAGAATGAACAAGGTCCAACACACTAGAAGACTTGTGAGAACTCGAATAAAACTAAACACAGTTTTGCTTTCCATAAATGCAATGTTCACAAAAGTCAAACTCAAGATTACAATCATCTAACCCCTCAACGAGGTTTTTATTTTTCAGGGTATGCAGACCCTTCTCACCAATGTGGCCAAATCTTTTATGCCATAACATTGTGTTTTCAGCAAGAAATTTAACTTCCAATGCACGATTACAACCATCAAGACTAGAAACAACAAATTTCTTCACTGCTCATTCAGATGGTGGAGATGAAGTACCTGCTGCCCTCTTCCTTAAGTCAAAAGAACTATTACATTGTGAAATGCATGCCTCCAGCTGAAACAGAGTACCTCTCCTAGTACCCTTAGCAAGCACCATAGCTCCTCTAGTCATCCTGCATCCTTCTTTCGAAAAAACAACCTGCACACCTTCATCATTCAAACTACTTACAGAAAGTAGGTTCTATGCTAATCCTGGGATGTGCATAACCCTAGAGATCCCCTTCACTCAACCATCAGGGAATCAAGTAGAGACTCTTCCACGACCAACAATCTTTAGATAAGAATCGTCACCCAAATACACCTTTCCACCATCGAACTCCTTATACTTAGTGAACCAGTCTCAATGTGAGGTCTTGTGGAATGATGCACCAGAGTCAATCAGCCACACATCATCAGATGCATGGGTTGCTAGGGCCATGATGGAAGCATCACCATCATCTTGTGACTTATCAGAATCTGAATCATGAGCTTTTTTCTTCTTCTTCTTCTCCTCTTTGCATTCCTTTCAAAAATGCTTGGTTTTGCCATAGTTCCAACAAAGAGCCTTAGACTTTCTAGGAGATTTGGATCTCCCACAGGATTTGGATCTACCCTTCTCAGCTTTCTTGTCCTTCTTCCCCTTCTCCTTGGGTCTTCCATGAACTGCAAGGGCCTCTTTAGATGCCTCAGAAGACTTTCTCCATATTTCTTCAGACAAGAGCAAAGAAACCACTTCTTCCATTTTGAATGTAGATGTGGTGCTTCCAATAGCCATGACAAGATGATCCCATGAGTCTGAAAAAGAACAAAGCAAGGTCATACATCGATCCTCCTCCTCCATCTTTACACCAATAGATGTCAATTGTACAACCAGCATGTTAAAAGCATTCATATGTTCAACAATAGATCCTTCATCCTCCATTCGAAGAGAATACAACTTCTTTCTCAGAAAAAGTTTATTAACCAAGGATTTTGCTTGATACACATCTCCCAACTTCTTCCAAAGTAGTTTTGCAATAGTCTCCTCATGGACATTTAACAACACAAATTCAGCAAGACTAAGTCTTATGAGACCCTTAGCCTTCTGATCCTTGAGATCCCAGTCATCTTGTGACATTGCAGCTAGTTTAGTTACATTAACACTTTTACAAAGGTCTCGGTCAACAAGCATGTTTTCCATCTTGAGCTTCCACAACTCAAAATTACTGCCATTGAACTTCTCCACTTCAAACCTTCCTAATGTGCTTGCCATCTCCTTGCTACAATAGAAATTAGAATACTCTGCACAGACTCCCACTCAACTTAAGATTAGCTCAAAAAACCCCTACCCAACACCTAAGACAAAACTTGGGCAGGCTCTTATGCCAACTAAAAGGAAGCTAGGTGTGCGGAAATCACTTCCTACGCTAATCTAATCAGGAGAGATGTATGTAAATTTAACTTTAATTCTTACAACTACACCAACATAGAACATATAACAGAGATATTGCAACAATACACATACACACAAAAAGTAGACAGAAGAGAGAGAGAGACAAGATATACACGGGGAAAACCCTTACAGGTAAAAAACCCCACACTCCAAAACATAGCTCAAATGTATTACAGTAAACAATAACATATTACAATACAGTTTTAGAGCCAATGCTCTTTCAAGAGTCTTCAAATGTCAAATCTAGAGATATTCCAGTAGCATAACAGTACATGTACAAAAACTACTTATCTCCCATCCAAGCACCTATTTTATAGAGTTTACAAGGCAAATATGGAACCTTCAAGAGATGGGCATCCATCTTGAACTCATGCCCCAAAACCCATGCCTAAGGACACTTGTCCAACATCCCATCCTAATGTGGGCACCTTGTCCGAAGATAGGCTATGACAGATGCTCTTATGCACCTTACAACTATCATAGAATCTATCATAACTGACATCACTTACAACTATAAGAGAATCTATCATACACTGACTAAAAATATGTTATTCCTCTTACAACATGTCATAACCTCCCTTGACCGCCCAAAGATGCCTTTCTCTCATGCAAAGATACTCACCGACACTTGTCATTAAATAAAAGTCATTTGAGATTTGGGGGGTGTTGCTCTCAAGCCCCCACGGGGGCGCTGCCCCTCGACCTCGCCCTGTACCATGACAAGGAGCACGCTAGGGGCACTACCCCTTGACCTTGTTTTGGGGGTACTACCCCCAAACCCTTGTTAAGTATTCAAGGGGGAAACTGTGGTTGCCAAAGTCACCAAAATTTATCCTGCTGCATGTACACAAGGTGCCGACTATGCCAACTCAACATGAGATAAATAAATACAACATTAGGAATTTGCAAAGGTTGAGACACCTTAATTCCCAACAACACTAATATTCAGAAATGGAGTCTGTAGGTGGGTGGCTAAGATCAATTAGTTTAAGAGACTTTCAAGAACACATTTTGTGATATAACATGTTAGCCTAGTCTAATTGTGTGAGTTTAATTTTTATTTTTAATTAATTTATTGTTTTATTATTTTTGGATGAGGATAAGGGATGTATATTTATTTTTTTTAAAGATTTGTGAGGTTGGAGGGAACTAAAAACATAGGAAGTTTCCTTTATTTTTGGTTTTTTTATTTTTCATTATTTAAGGGAGGAATTTGTCTTTCAAGTATACTTTTTTGGGGGATTTGCATGGTTTTTGGGAAGAATTCTATGAGAAGGGTGGGAAGGAAAAAGAAGAAGAAAATTGTAAGAAGAATTGAAAAGATTTGGGCTAGGAAATTTGTAGAGGAGATTCTCTTAGTTTTGGGCTTTCCCTAACTTGGGGAGCTGAGGTAGGCATTGAATCTTGTTTAGATTTTTTTGTATTTTTGTGTGGGCATTACAGCAAGGCTTTGGGAAAAGTCTAAATCTAACAAGGATTCTAATGTAAAACAATTTATAATACCTAAAATTTTTATAATAGTTCACCTCATCATAGAATCACAAATAATACTTTACAAAATACATGTAAAATGCTATTGAGTTGATCAAGTTCAATAACAAAGTACAAAAAATCCCACAATTCATCCTAAGAAACAATAGAACAATAGAACAATAGAAAACAATTACAACCTACAAAGTACTTCATAGAAAAATATTAGGTTTAATCTTTCCTTCTTTGAAGTAACTAGGTTAAATTTTAAGTGATGATTTATCTAGAACAATGAGGACACTCTCACATTGACAAGCATGTAGGAAATACAAAAAAAATGAAAGCAAATTGTGTATGTAATGGAAAAGAATTAGTATAAATTTGCAATCTAGAAAATTATAGTTTTGATTTTATTTAAAGCTTACCTCTCCCCTTGTAAAATTTGACATACATCCCTATGTCTAAGATAACGTATTTGGTTGCACATATTATAAAAACATTGTGCTATTATAACCAACTCATTTCCATAGCATCATATTTTCTCAAGTTTAAGATGTGAAAAATGATCTTGGGACTGATGGGTTATGGCCCACAATGTAACTTATATTAGATAGATCTAGGTGTCAATTTTTTTAACATTATCTTATTTAACTAGGAGAAATTGAGTTTGGATAGGGCCCCCATAAGCCACATCTAAAACCAATGCTTAGAGTCAACATGTGAGCTCATGATTCGTAATGAGCAGCTTAACACGAACTTAGTGTGACTAATATACTACAACAAGATTAGTAAAGAAAAGATGATCCATATTATGCTCTTTTAAAATTCATCTTCTATAAGATTGTATGGAACTTTTAATAAATTCTCTATCACTTACAATCTTAGTTTTAACATTCAAAACAATATAGACCAATAAAGGACACACACACAATATCCAAGCATTCAATGTACTTACTTCATTATTAATGTGAGTCACAAATGTTTATAACAATACCATGATTAAAACTAACTCTTAATAATTTCAAAAAAAATTACAATGTTCTTACTATAACTATCTCTGAGTTGATTTGAGTTGATCCACAACCTTAGAATATCAATCCTATAACAAAAGGAAAAGTAGGGGAAAAGGTTGTGATCTTCAATAGCAACAATATCCTTAGTCTTCAATAAGTTCAAAATCTTCAATAATTTCATATTTCCCCTTTTTTCTCAACATCATCTACAACCACTTAATCATATAGAGTAAACTAACATTGTCAATGATAAGATCACCAAACATGTACACCTTTTATGAAAACATTGACCAGCAAGAAATGTGGCACCAATCAAAGAACACAATTTGTTTTAGTTGTCTAATTTGGCATCAAATGGTGCCTTACCTTCAATTAGAATGTTCAAATAAATATTATTTCAAGAAAAATTCATAAGAGATTAAGAAAATAACTCGTTACTATTATTATGAAAGTTTTAGAAGAAAAACACAACTCATAAATGTGCATAATTGTCAAATCTTGAGGGTTTCAAGTATTATGCTTAAGGATGGAACTTGTAACAATGGTATAAAATATGTTGAAAGGAAGCAAGATAAGTGGAAACAACTTCCTACACCAACCTAATGAGGGATAGCTATGCAAATTTTCTTTAGATCTTTCTAGTTACAGTTATGTTTCACATTAATAGATAGATTAATACACAGTCACAAGCAAGTATAAATTCAATGACACAAGATATACGTGGGGAAAACCTTTTCGGATGAAAAACCCAACACTCCAAAACCTACACAATGTATTATCAAATCTGAAGGAGATGACAACACACTTGCAATGCAAGTTCTTCTAGAAGTTGTCACAATGTCAAATCTAGAGTAATTCCAAAAGCATAACAATACCTACAAATGAACCATACACATACTACTCCAAGCACCTAAATAAATAGAGTTACAAGGAAAGAATGAGAAGCTTCTAGAGGTGGGTGTCCAACTAGGCCTCATGGCCCATTTTCCATGCCCAAGGACACTTGTCCAACATGCAAACACCTCTCTTACAACTATCATAACATGTAGGTTTGACTTCCCAAAGTGGAGCACTCCATCCCAACATAAGCTATGATAGATGTTCTTACGCACCTTACAATTGTCATAGAATCCGTCATACATGATAGCTCTTATATCATAACTGCCTAAATATAGCATATTCCTCTTATAGCATGTCATAAACCAACTTGGTCACCCAAAGATTCCTTCCTCTCATGCAGAGATGCTTTCCGATGCTTCTCTTTGCATATCATAGGAATCTCTATACTTGGCTCTTACATATCGTATAATCTATCATACATCATAAGTTCTTATACATGTTACAAGATGCTGACACCTAGCATATTAGTGCCACCTCAAATGAGATGCCTAGATCCTCATGGCTTGACTTGACCACCCAAGTCACCTTACAAGTGGAGTGACATCTCACCATGCCACTTCACACTAAATGAAAAAATAAGATATGCAACATAAATTACATCATAGGTAAACACTTAAATAAATAATTAAATAGTCAATGCTAGGAATTTGCAAGGTTGAGACACCTTAATTCCCAATAGATGTTTCTAAATATTTCTACACATTTTCAATGGCTCCCTTTCATCTTCCTCACAATCTAATCTTAGTACTACATTGTTTGTATATATTTTGAACATGACCCTCTCCTCATAAATAAAGTTGCTTATATAGTTTATTACTACTCGCTTGGCAAGCTACCAAATTGCAGACTTGGTAATATTGTGAATGTTCTCTCTCCAAACTTTTTTCTCTTATTGGTCTTTGTGCAGCTTTCAGTGCCATGTATCTATCAAGAAAGGGAAAAGAATGAGTGGAACTATTGCTTGAACCTACATCCATCCTTCCACAGGTCTGATAGAATTAGAGAACACAACAAACTTGAGATCTACACCGTAATCACACAAATTAGAATTTCAATATCATATCAAATACGCTGGGCAATTGATTACAATGTTTCAATGGATTTCAAAGCCATTTCTTTTTCTCTTGAAACAACTTTGCAATCACCTCTATTATATATGAATTCTCTCTCTTCCAAATAACCTATCAACTAACATTACATTTAAACCAAAAAAAATACTAACAATATTAAACTTCTTACCAATCAATGCATCATAGAACACAAATAAATGGATACATAACATGATATGCCCTTTGACAATATTAAACAATTTAATGTATGCTTCTGGATTAGACTGTGTATAGCTTTTTTTAAATCCAGAAGCATACATTAACTTATCATGGACTGTGGAAATATCATGTCTTTAATATTAAACAATATTTTATTTGATATAAGGTAAAAAATGGGTTTTAAAAGGGTCCATACTTTTTATAGAGAAATAGTTAAAAGGTGAGAGGAACTAGTTCCATGAGGAGTGGAACCAACTATACAACCAAGGCCAACAAGGTCAATGAAAAAATAAAGATAGAGTGATAGCCTCCAAAAGAAATCATACAACAAAACAGCTACAAGCAAACTACCTAAGTAGAATATACAACCAAAGGTCACCAACCTATGCCTGACCCCGTCCTAGTGAGCCACACACCTAAAACTTGGGGCTGAGAAGCTGAAATCAATTTTGGAAGATCTTTCTTCCTTCTTTGCACAATCATCCAAGACACATCATTGTTGAAATCCATAAACCAAGGAGAAAGAGGAGGGGACACCTATGTTGTCACCTCATCTCGAGTCACCTCCCTTGAAGGGGAAGAAGGACATAATAAAGATGTTATAAGATCCCCAAAAAATTCATTAAGAGGGCATAGGGAACTACTAAAGAAGCAAACTAAACCTAATCAGAAGAAAAATCCCTAGCAAGAGCTAAATAAAAAACTTCAGTCACACCAACCCCGGGGGAACCACCTCAAGTGCCACCGAGGCCACACAAAAACCATAGCAACAAAACTAGAAGGCTTGTCATCTACCAAATTAAAATTTAAATGTTCAAGGAGGGCATTCTTCCACCATGTAGTCAAGCCCACATTCTAGCAGCAAGAACGAGGAAAAGTTGAGGTGAGCTCACCAATAGTGAAACATTCTCTGTAATGAAAGGGGATAACCCTCATAATAAATCAACTAAGTCCACGTCCTATCCTCCACCAAAAGGACAATGATCTCAAGAAGATTCTGTAATGTCCCCTTCCTAGGCGACTTTCATGATGAGTAATTTAGCCTTTATCTCGCAAAGGCTAATTGACGAAATAAGGGAGATATTATTAAATTAATTATATTATAAGGTTATTACTTAATTTTAAATCAAAAGGTAACCTTATATTTAAATAATTTAACATAGTGACTTAAAATAAATATTATATCATTAAAGTCACTAAAATAAAATAATAAGATTTTTCTAGAAGCCTGCTGAAGTGGTATTAAAAATGTATAAAGGAAGGGGCAAGGCAAGCTTCCAAGCATCCGATTATTGTCATTTGCATTTGATGAGTTTTGTGGAGCCAAGAGTTTCTATATATTTGGTCTTTGGGAATGAAAACTACCATAGATTAGCATAACTGAGGTGGTGAAATATCCTCTGAAGGGTTGCAAATTGGAAGGGATATTTCAGTCCTTTCATTTGTGCTTAAATCTGTAGTATTAACTAAGGGTTTGGAGGTATTAATTTGCATATCAGAAGTTTTTCTATTGGCTACTATAGTGCTGTGAATAGTGCCGCTACAGTGACATAAACAGTACGCTACAGTGATTGCTACAGTATCGCTATAGTTTTTTCTACTACAATGATCACTACAGTGTTTGCTACAGTGCGCTACAGTGTTTGCTACAGTGCGCTACAGTGATTGCCTACAGTGCCATAAATATAATGCTATAGTATAGGGCAGCTGGGAGTAGGTTTCAATTTGGGTCTAGAAGGGACTCCTTTCCTTGGTTGATGAGAAGGCTAGGTGCTACACTGGAAGAGGCACGATTTGGGCTTGAGAGGGATGTTTATGAGCTGTTTTGAGGCTGCCATTCCTTCATCTTCATCATCGATTCATAGCAGCTTACATTTCTAGGTTCTTTCATGAGTTAGCATATTTATATCAACATTGTTTCATAGTTGTCATTTGTTCTCAGATTTGAGGAGTTGCATAAAATTGTAAAGCCAAGAGTCTTGGCCATTCATATCAGCATTATATTAGACAATATATCTCAATAAAGGAGTGATAAGTTGTAGGCCATCTATTTGATGTAATGTGCATATTAATATCCTTCATGATTAGCATAATAGTATGCATTCCAAGTGTTTGACAAAATGTCAATTGGCTGTAGGTGTGCATTTCATGTCTAATTTTCATGTATATGCATTGAAAAATACCAAAAAATAATGCATTTGCATATTAGAGGCATTGTAAATATCATTTGCAATCATTCTAAATTATCTTGGCATCATTCAAACTATACCAGACAATCTGAAACACAAAAATCAAAAAAGAGAAAGGTTGCATCAGAAGTGTTTGACAATATTCCTTCAGGGTAAATTCATACCAAAGCTAGCAAGGGATATTACAGTGGTATCAGAGTGGTTTCCTACCATCCTTTGGGTTTGAAATCAGCTCATTAAATGCAACAAAGTGATAGGGACAAGAGGTATACAACTAGAGAAGAAAGGAAGCAAAAATAGTGGCCACAACCACTTGAACATGACACTTTATCAGCTACTTTAGCAACAAAACAACGAGAGGTTGGTTCATCCAGCACTATGGGTGAAAGAGGTGAAGGTAGCCCTATCAAAAATAGGGAAAGAAATGATGAAGAATAGGAAACACGTGAACTCTTTAGACAAATGGCTACGGGGCAGTAGTAGGTGACAGATGCTATGTGGGCACTTACTACAATGATACAACAAATGAACCCTCAGAGAAGACAAAACTATGAACTGAATGATAATAGGAGTGTGGTTGGGACACCTAGGGCACAAGCATCTTCTCACATGGCAGATAGGCCTACACGTCCTACTTTTTTAAGGAATGAACAAGAAGAGGAAAATGCAGAAGAAGGAGAAGAAATGTTTGTAGATACTCTTATGGCAGCTAATGATGAATGGGAGTTGTTGACACCATAGGTCAAGGAGCACATGAGCTTTGATAGGTTTGTGAGTCAAAGAAGAGAACACTACAGGGGAAAGCAAGAAAAGAGACCAAGAAATCAAAATAATGATTTGATGTATGCCGCTAGTAGAGTTACATTGCCCATGTTTGATGGTAGTGGGAAGGTCACGGCTCAGGCTTGGATTCATAAGCTAGACACCCTCTTAACTCTTAGACCCATGACAGAAAGGGATGCAATAAAATATGCTACTTTTCACTTGGAGGGAGCAGCCCACGATTGGTGGTATCATGGATTAAAGACATTTCATCATAATAGTATCACTTCATATCAAGAGTTTGTTGATAGATTGGTGGAACGCTTTGATAAGAGAGATCCAGAGACTTGGTATAGCTTAAGCAGACTAGGAGTTTGGAGAATTATATTAGTGAATTTCAAAAATTATCAGTCATGGTCTCCAATATATCTAAAAGAAGATTGGTTGTGCTATTCATGGAGGGCTTATTGGAACTGTTGAGATGATGGATAAAGGCTTTTGATCCCCTGACATTGCAGGAGGCAATGAAAAAAGCTAGGAGTATGGAACTTGCAGCCCCTTAAAGTAAGTACTCATCTAAGGGATCTTCTTCTTACTGGGACAACAAGACATTTCCTAAGAAAAAAGAAATTTTAGACTCAAAGGGAAAATCAGCAACATGATTAGATCGCGAGACATTTAATGACTTGCGAAGGACAAAGTTGTGCTTTTATTGCAAAGGTCCCTATGATGCAAACCATGACTATCCTTTAAGACCTAAGAGTAAAGCAAATAGGATTATGTGGGCATTCTATGAGGATTCAGAGTCGGACCAGCAATCTGATCAAGAGTAATCTAATGAGGAAAAACCTGATGACGAGACAGATAAACATGAAATTGAGGCTAAAAATGTTGAAGAAGCAAATTTTCAAGAAGCACGCCTTACTAGCATACAGCAAGAGGGATTATTCAGGATGCATGGGGTTTTAGCCAGATAGAAGATCATTACCTTGCTCGATACAGGTGCCACACATAACTTCATTGATGCTAGGTTGGTTGAAAGGTGCAGAATTCAGACAAAGGAATTTGAGGGCATAAGAGTAAAAGTTGCTAATGGGTATACACTTAAGTGTGATAGGATGATTCCAGGTCTTCCCATGCAATTGAATAACTTTGAGTTTAAGGTAATTTTTTATGTGGTAAACATTGGAGAAACTGACATGGTTTTAGGAATGAAATGGATTCATGATATTGGGGAGTTTACCATTAACCTTAGGGAAATGGAGATGAGGTTTAAGGTGGATGGGAAGACTCGTGCTAAAAGCCATCAGGGATACCAACTATAGGATGATATGTTTCAGAAAAATGGAGAGACTTATGCGCCATGACATGGTTGAGTGGGAAGTAGGGTGTATTCTAATGCCAACACAGGAAGAGAAGCAAAAACTAGCCTATCACCTAGATATACAGGAGTTGAGGATCAAGCACTCCAAAGTGTTTAGTGATATTCCACGAGGTAGGCCTCTAGACAGAGGGATTGAGCACATAATAGAATTGGAGGAGGGTGCTAAACCCGTGATGATCACTCCTTACAGACACCCCAAGCAGCTAAAAGATGAGATTGAAAAAACAATTAAGGATCTGCTAGCTATGAGGCACATTAGGCCAAGCAAATCACCTTTTGCTTCAGCAGTAGTCTTGGTCAAGAAAAAAGATGGTACCCTTCGAATGTGCATCGATTATAGGATGTTGAATAAGAGGACAATTAAGAATAGGTACCCTATTCCTTGTATTGACTAGTTGATCGATGAACTTCATGGTGCTCGCTATTTCTCAAGAATAGATTTGAGATTAGGTTATCACCAGATCAGGGTCAGAGAGCAGGACATCGAGAAGATAGCATTTAGATGCCATTGTGGACATTTTGAGTTTGTGGTTATGCCATTTGGGCTAACCAATGCTCCTACTACGTTTTAGTCCACTATGAATAGGGTTTTTTAGTCACAGCTGAGGAAGTTTGTATTAGTCTTCTTTGATGACATTTTGGTATATAGTAGAACTTGGGAGGAGCATATCACCCATTTGGATACAGTGTTGGGAATTCTTAGCAGGGAGTCCTTGTATGCCAAGGAATCCAAATGTGATCTGGGCATGACAGAGTTGCTATACTTAGGCCATATCATTAGTGCAGAAGGTGTGCATATGGACCCTGACAAAGTTAGAGCTATTATTGAGTGGCCTACACCTGAGAATCTTACTCAGCTTAGGGGATTTTTGGGCTTGTGTGGCTTCTACCACAGATTTGTCAGTGGATATTCATGACATGTAGCACCACTTACATATTTAATAAAGAAAGGGGCATTTGTTTGGACACCTGAGGCACAAGAATGTTTTGAGAAATTTAAATAGTTGATGACTACTTGCCCAGTTCTTGCCTTGCCAGATTTTACTAGACCTTTTGAGCTACAGTGTGATGCTTTGGGTGAGGGGATTGGTGCAGTCCTTATGCAGGACAAGCATCTAATAGCTTTTGAGAGCAGGAAGTTACGGGGTCCAGAGAGGAGCTACAGTATTTATGATAAGGAGATGTTGGCCATTATGCATGCATTGGCCAAATTTAGGCAATACCTTGTGGGCAACAAGTTTTGCATTAAGATAGATCATAACAGCTTGAGGTATTTTCTAGGACAATGAGATCTCAACGATTGTCAACAGAAGTGGGTGAGTAAATTGTAATCATATGACTTTGACATTACTTATGTCAAGGGGACTCAGAACGTAGTTGCCGATGCTTTGTCTCGCCATCCCCATTTGAGCTCTATGGTGGAGATTTCAGAGGATTGGAGACACTTGATTGTGGCAGAGTATGCCAAGGACTCAATGGCTTCTAGCATAATTGAGGGGTCAGTTCAGGATGACAGGTACTCAGTTGTAAATGATCTTATCATTTACAAAGGTAGGATATTCTTAACCCTAGGATCAGAGATGAAGAACATAGTGATGAGGTCTTTTCATGATACACGTATGGCAGGACATCCCGGGTACTTCAAGACTTACAGGCAGGTTCAAGAGCACTTTACTTGGAAAGGGCTCAAGACAGATGTTCTTCGGTATGTCAGAGAGTACCTCTTTGCCGGTAGAATAAACAAGAACATACATACCCTGTAGGTTTACTTTAGCCACTTCTGATTCCTGACAGAAAGTGGGAGTGTTTATCCATGGATTTTATTACCAGTTTGCCAAAAACCCAGGGACGAGATTGTATCTATGTGGTTGTTGATTGATTAACAAAATATGCTCATTTCTTTCCGATCATAGTTACATACTCAGCTGCACAGGTAGAAAAACTTTTCTTTCGTGAGATATTTAGGTTGCATGGGTTACCTTGGAGCATTGTTAGTGACAGGGATAGTCAGTTCTTGAGTCATTTTTGGCAAGAGTTATTTAGACTATGTGGGACAGAGCTTAACCCAAGTGCTAGCTACCACCCACAGACGGATGGCCAGACAGAAATTGTGAATAAGTGGGTGGCGGGATATCTCAGGAACTACATTGCAGGGCAACAGAAGGGTTGGGTTAAGTGGATATACCTTTGTGAGTACTGTTACAATACCACTTACCATCTCTCGTTTCAGATGACACCATTTATGGCCTTGTATGGTTATGAAGCACCCAGTTTCCTTGACTTGCTAATGAGTGATAGTAGAGTGCCTAGTGCAGGAGATATGTTATAGGAGAACCAGGATATAATGAGAGCTCTTCAGGAGAATACTCAAAAGGCCCAGAATCAGCAGAAATAATATGCTGATCAAAAGAGAGTTGAGCGGTCATTTGAGGTTGGGGATATGGTGTATCTGATGTTACAGCCCTATCGACAATCCACTCTCAAGAAGAGTGGTGCAGAGAAACTCAAGCCATGTTATTATGGCCCTTTCAGGATTATCCGGTGAGTTGGTGATGTGGCTTATGAGTTAGAATTACCGACAGATAGCAGAGTACACAATGTTTTCCATGTGTCACGCCTCAAGAAGGCATTAGGTCATTGTGTGGTTCCTTCTGCTACCTTACCACCCTTGGATGATGAGGGGAAGTTGATTTTGGTGCCTGAAGCTATTTTGGATATTAGGGAGAGGCAGTTATGAAGACGAGTCATCAGAGAATACTTGATCAAATGGAGGGATTTACCGGTTGAGGATGCCACTAGGGAAGCCAAGGAGATTCTTCAACATCCAGAGTCGAGATTGCTTGGGGACAAGCAATTTCAGGAGGGGTAGACTGTAATGTCCCCTTCCTAGGCTACTTTAATGATGAGTAATTTAGCCTTTATCTCCCGAAGGCTAATTGACAAAATAAGGGAGATATTATTAAATTAATTATTTCATAAGGTTATTACTTAATTTTAAATCAAAAGGTAACCTTATATTTAATTAATTTAATATAGTGACTTAAAATAAATATTATATCCTTAAAGTCACTAAAATAAAATAATAAGATTTTTCTAGAAGCTTCCTGAAGTGGGATTAAAAAAATATAAAGGAAGGGGCAAGGCAAGCTTCCAGGCATCTGATTATTATCATTTGCATTTGATGAGTTTTGTGGAGCCAAGGGTTTCTACATATTTGGTCTTTGGGAATGAAAACTCCCATAGATTAGCATAACTGATGTGGTGAAATATCCTCCAAAGGGTTGCAAATTGGAAAGGATATTTCAATCCTTTCATTTGTGCTTAAATCTACAGTATTAACTAAGGGTTTGGAGGTATTAATTTGCATATCAAAAGTTTTTCTATTGGCTGCTATAGTGTTGTGAATAGTACCACTACAGTGCCATGAATAGTACACTACAGTGATTGCTACAGTATCGCTACAGTGTTTGCTACAGTAACGCTATAGCTACATTGATTGCTATAGTGACATGAACAGTAATGCTACAGTACAGGGCAGCTGGGAGAAGGTTTCAATTTGGGTCTGGAAAGGACTCCTTTCATTGGTTGATGAAAAGGCTGGGTGCTACACTTGAAGAGGCACGATTTGGGCTTGAGAGGGATGTTTATGAGCTGTTTTGAGGCTACCATTCCTTCATCTTCATCATTGATTCATAGCAGCTTACATTTCTAGGTTCTTTCATGAGTTAGCATATTTATATCAACATTGTTTCATAGTTGTCATTTGTTCTCAGATTTTAGGAGTTGCATAAAATTGTAAAGCCAAGAGTCTTGGCCATTCATATCAGCATTGTATTAGACAATATATCTCAATAAAGGTGTGATAAGTTGTAGGTCATCTATTTGATGTAATGTGCATATTAATATCCTTCATGATTAGCATAATAGTATGCATGCCAAGTGTTTGAGAAAATGTCAATTGGCTGTAGGTGTGCATTTCATGTCTAATTTTCATGTATATGCATTGAAAAATACCAAAAAAAAGTACATTTGCATATTAGAGGCATTGTAAATATCATTTGCAATCATTCTAAATTATCTTGGCATCATTCAAACTATACCAAACAATCTGAAACACAAAAATTAGAAAAGAGAAAGGTTGCATCAGAAGTGTTTGACAATATTCCTTGAGGGCAAATTCATACCAGAGCCAGCAAGGGATATTACAGATTCTTGGAGGTGTCAATGTCCTCTAAAAGACAACCATAGGTAGAGTGGCTAATGTTAGAAGTTAAAGAATCCACCTTAAAAAATCAACCAATAGCATTGTTGATACCTTCAAAGCAAGAATCCTCTCAAAATTGGATGGGGATGTTAGATGATCTAACCAAATAGGCATAATGTTTAACAATTCTATGATAAGGTTGAATGAGGGAAACGATAACTTGAGAAAGAGTGAATATTCACCCCACATCTAAATTTGACCATCCAACACTACTCTTTCTTTAGAAAATTGAAACCAAGAAGAAAAAAAATCTCATAGCACAGGGGAATAGCTCAATATAGCTCTCAATGAGAGGCTTCGATGACTCCATTATGTAGGTCATAAAGAGAAGGCCATAGCCTGTTAACTCTTCAAATCAAGCCCCTATGCATATAAAAACTTCATTATCCAACACTTCCTACCCACTGACCAACACTAGGGTGACTTGAGAATAGGGCAAGCAAGAGGAAGAAAGTGAGGAGATGGAATCCCTATCCTAGCCATTTTTGTTTATGATAAGCCTTGGCTAGGGCAGCACCAACAACTGAACCTAGAAAAAATCCACATCTACCACATCATTGCCAAACTCCTCAAGTGCAACAGAGATGCCATGTCTCTAATAGCAACTGTATACGCCTAAAAATGACACAAATCATCCTAAATAAATATTCTAAATATTTATTCCATTCTTCTACCAATTAAATAAATATTCTAAATTTATTTAATCGATTCACTGTTTCATAATTAAATAAATTCAATTTATTTAATTAAGATTCTTCTAAAATGTCCTACACAATTAAATAATCATAAATTATTTAATTAATCCAAATTCCTCTATCCTAAGTTCTAAATTCCAAAAATCCACCTCACCTTGTCCACCTCATCAAGTTGCACATGTAATTAAATATATTTAATATTTAATTACCTTATTTTCCCTCACCCACATGGCCTATTTCTTCTCAAATCAGAGGTTAGTTAACTAATCAATCAAAAGTGTTAACTAACCTGTCAATTGAGTTAATCCCTCAATCAACCCAGTCCACTGGTCAATCAATTTAGTCAATCCCATAATCCACTCTTCTAACTGATTAATCAAGTCTGTTAACTGTTCAGTCAATGGAGTTAACTCTCCAATCAATTTTGTCACATCCCCTCTTTCATGATGGAGCTGGGACACTTGTCACGTTTCTACTGGTTGCACATTCCTCAACCATCCTCTGCCGTTGATCTTCATATCTTCTCTCAACCGTTGATTCCCTTTCTTCCAAGTCTATAAATGAAGCATCATCCTTCCACTCTATTCATCCAGGATTTTGACATCGTTACTCTACAGAAATATCACCAGCGCACCTTTGGCACCCTTTTACCATCCAGAAGCTTGAGATCACCTACTTGCCTTGGAGCTCATCTTCATTGCATATCACCATAGCCATTTACCATCGACTTCCTACAAAAATCTAAAAGAGTGCACTCTCTGAGGGCTCACTTCATCTGCAAATGGACGGTTGTAATAGGCAAACAACAAAAGCATCAATTTTAGGGAAGATTTGCTTTGTGTTATTTATTGCTATTTTCATTTAATCTTCTTTGTTATCTCCTATTCTATTGATGTTTGGGTCTTATATAATTCATTTGATTGATCATCATTTTACCCTTACATTTTTGGCACCCACCGTGGGGCCTTTGCCCCTTTATCTCATCAAAATCTGAGCTTTTTTGAAGGCAGGTTCCGTACAAGTCATGCAAAGTCACGCACAGGTTACTTCGGTGCATTTAAACATTTCCACGGCGCATATAAAGACTGTTACGGTGCTTCTATCCTTTCTGCACATCTGTGTATTTTTGCGGCACTTTTGCGCACTGTTACGGCGCTTTTGATTATATTGCGCATCTGTTCATTTGTGCTGCACTTTTGAAGACTGTTACAGCGCATTCGCTATTGCTGCACATTTATTCATTTTTACAGCACATACGTGCAATATTACAGCGCATTCATTATTTTTGTGCTTCTGTTGATTATTTCTGCGCATCTAATCACTGAAGCTGTGCATTTGTAATAGGCTATGGTTTTAGTACTTTTCTAGAGGAATTTGCTAACGATAACCTTTTCGCAGGTGTTTGCTGGAGCTATTTTGCAGGATAGGGTCAGGTTTAGTTCCATATAGCTGCATCTAATTAGTTCACATTTCATTTTCTAAGGGAAAGTAAAATTGATGTTCATTCAAATCTTCATCTAGTTCTAATTAGGGAGAAAGTAACTGGATTATTTCTTGCTTGCATTGCAAACACCTTCCAAGTTATTGCTATCTATGATTAAAATTGAACTCATCAATGATCTTGAAGTTAAAATGAACCATTGCTATATCAGGAGACCATAATTTCAAAGTTAACAACCTCGTGCTACGCAGTTTAAAATTGAACTCATCAATGATCTTGATGTTAAAATGAACCATTGCTATATCGTGAGACCAGAATTTCAGAGTTAACAATCTCGTGCTACGCGGATTTAAAATTGAACTCACCACTGCTTTCTGGGGTTAAAACTGAACCACTGCTATATTGCTAAAATCACTTCAAAGTTCTATGTTTGAGTAGATTAGCCCATTTAGTTTTTCACTTTTAACTAGGGTGGATTAATCAGTGTATTCTGTGCTTGCGAATGACAATAGGATTATGCTCTCCCCTCTTCTGGGTGATCAGAGTGCCAGACTTGTCATTCTATTTGTTTAACCTTTAGGAGGGGCCTACCTTTGGATGCACACTTGTCCAAGTGGGAATGACCCTGAGTGGTAACAGGCTAACGCCAAGCCCTACCAAGCCACTTAAAATAAATTGTGCTTGAGGTGAAAACTTCCTGCAACAAGTGCTGTTATGTTACATCGACGGCCAACCTCCCCCAAAACCCTCTAAGGCGCAACCCTTTGAGGTTGGGAGACTCCATAACGGAGAGTAGCGCCGCCACACGTGTAACCACTTGAACGGTTGCCTGCATTAAATACCTCTTGTTCTAGTGGCCCAAATCCCTTATAATCCATTTCTCGCCTAGGATTTTTGTGCTTGCTTTTGTTTAATTTAGTCCAAAATAGAGTCGAATAAACTACAAAAACAATGAAAAACTACAAAATATTCTTTGTGTTTGCTGTGTTTTCTTGCTGTTAAATTCATAATATCAGATCAGGAAGACCTTTTCCAGCCAAAAAATACCAAAAACAAAAGAAAAACCCAATAATTTTGCAAAAATATTAGAGCTGCGCATATATTCCTTTTTGCTGCGCATATACTACGACTTGCTGTGCTTTTGTCCAGACTTGCTGCGCATATATACTATTGCTACACATATACACACTGTTGCTGCGCATTTGTATTTCACCAGAACGGCGCATATACTATGACTTGAGGTGCATTTGTTCATTCCTGCTGCGCATTTGTTTCAGCGCATATGCGACAATGAGCACTTGCCCTATTTTTGAAAAAATATTTTCACTTGATTAGAGCACCCATTTCAGCCTAGTTTCACTTTCTGAGATCAAATTCAACCTTGCAGTCAGTCTTCATCCACTTCACCCAAGTCTCTCTTTCGTCCATCATCCCATTCGCTTTCTGTCCAAGCACCTCTTGTCCCAAAGTCAGTTTATCCCATACCAATTCGACATAGGTCCCTTTTTCATGTCATTAGTGAATTCACATAAGCCTAGTAGGTCACCGTACCTTTGCTAGTAGTCTTGTTGAACGACTATGCCCTACAGAGTAAGACTGGTATCGACTACCCTTACTAGAGGCCAATGTCTTGTGTCAACCGTCTTACTTGAAGTCATTGAGCGAGAGAATCCTTTTGTTGATAACTGAGAGGGGGGGGTGAATCAGTTATCCTAATTATTTCCCTTATTGATCTTTCTTATTAATTGATGCAGCATTGAATCAAACACAAAAACATTACCATGAAATAAGAAACACATAACACAGTATTTTTGATGTGGAAACCCTGTTAAGGGAGAAAACCACGGGGTGATTAACCCAAAATTATTCTTTGTTAGAAGAATAGGAGATTACAAAAAATGGCACTTGCCAATTAGGGCTCACTACCCGAGCACACTGCTCACAAGAGGCCCACTGCCTACAAGAAGACACACTATCTACTAAGTGATAAGAATCATAGTCTTGAACTGATTGGAAGCATCTGCATATGCTGGAGTTCAGTTCCGGTTAGGCTCAGTACACTGATCTACTGCACTTCATCTTTCCTCTGTTCTTTATTCTGCTATCTTTCACAAACCGGATCCTTTTTGCTACTTCTGCTCTGTTCTGGACTTATTCGCATATATCTTCACACCATTACGCCCTTCACAACTAAATCCATCCTCTATATATATCCGCACAAGTAATTTCATCACCTTTCTAGTCGGCATCCGGAACAGTCTAGTTTCTTACAAACTCTTGTTCTGTCGGCTGAATCCTTCCTCACCAAGCAATGCGGATCAAGCATATACTTGTAGATATCATTAATCATGTCGGTCAAACATGATTCATGCCTTCACAACCTCTATCATCAATAGTAACACATCCGGAAAGTAGTCTGATACTCTGTCAGTCAGTTCTTCCTCTGTTTTCACTGTCTCTCAGGAATCCGGTACTCAACTATTCATATCTTTCTCCTTGTCCATCACCGGAGGCTAAATCCTTGGAATATACCACTCAAGGTAGTCCTCTTGACTTCCCCAAATCCGCACTGCACCAAGACACTTCCTCTGAGAGATCCGGATCAATCTGTCGGACCTTGCCACATGCTCTGTTCTTGTTCACCGGACCACAACAATCTTTATTCTGACTTCCGGTAGAGACACATTATGACTTGCGGATATGTGGGATGACCTTTGTTGCCATCAATGAGAACAACCATGAATCCATATAGTGTCTCTTGCCAACAATCTCCCCCTTTGGCATTGATGGCAACACTTAGTGAAAAATGACTAAGTGTTTTCACTATGCTCCCCCTTTGCTGATGCTCTGTCTTTATATACAATTTCCGGAACTCCCCCTTAGTTGGATTCCTTATTTTTCACTGCTCCTCACTCCCCCTTTGACATCAATGGCAAAGGGTGGGGTCCGCACACCAAAATTTTCAAAAAATTTCTATACATAGCCGCATATTTACATACTCACATATACTGAAGAATGTCTGCAAAGGATGTCTGCAATTGGATCATTTCTGTAGCCCAACTTTGCTTCATTCTGTCCAAAATTGAAATGTGACCACTCAACAAAAATGTAAAAGCTTCTGCCCGCTTGAGATCTGTCGGATCTTTTGTTTGGGCGGTGGTCTGAGCATCACTGATGGCCTCATGCATAGTTTCCAACTTAGGGATTATAATCCTTCTAAGTTCTCCCATCCGGTTAGTGATATTCTTCCTTTCCTTCTCAAGATTCTTTATTTCATTCAAGACTGCAATAGTCTGACATTCTTGATTTATTATGGAGGAAGAGAGAGGATCAAAACTTTGAGATAAGCTTTGTAGCTTGTCCTGTTCCTCTTTTATTTTCTTATCAATTGCTGCTGTTGCCTTTGGCCAGGATATACAAAATTTGTAGATGTTACCGCCATCCTTAAGAGCATTCTCTAAGCTCTTTATTCCAATGCTCACAATCTTCCTATCTTTAGAGATTAATTCTAATACTTCTGAAAATCTTTTATCCAAAAATTCCTTCCGGACCTTTTCTTCAGCTGATTTTTCTAGAGAATCAAAATGTGTATCAACACTGCTGACTAAGGTTTTTAGATTACCGGAAGAGGAGGCTGTCGGATCTATCTGGATTGATGGCATAATCTTTACAAGTACTCCGGAAGCAGCCTCTATCAACTCACAGTCTTCCATATGAGACTTCAGGAGTTTTTCATTTGCCTTGGCATTTGCAAATGAAGCTATCTTCATTGTTTGTACCAGAGAGAGAGAGTCAAAGTCGAATGGGCCTTTTAGAAGCTCCGGTTCATCAATCTCTAAAGTTTCTTTGCTCAAAAATTGTTGAACAGTTTGTGCAGTGTCTCTTGCCGGAGATAGATGTTTCTTTTCTTCTGCAGTCTTGGAACTGTCAACCTCTTTATCTTTCACCCCTGCTTCCTTCTCCTGTAATTGCTCTTCTTCTTTGGATCCAGAGACTGTAGGGGAAACCGGAGGAGAGATGCTTGTATGTTCAGGGCCCACTTCTTCCAGAACAGATGATTCCAAATCCGCAGCTGTTTCTGCACCTAAGTCCTCTACAACAGGAAGATTGAACCTTTTGAAGGCCTTCCGGAGGATCTCTTCTGTCTCTTGGGCCACTTTGTCAGTCTCACCAAGCATGAGTTGATTCATCCTGGCTTTACTTATGAACTCATCTTTGCAGTCCTTGAAGATTATGTTCATTGTCTTGGGATCAATTTGAGGATATAGCTGAATAGCTATCTGCTCCTGGATCTCAAGATCTTTTGCATGAGCATTGTTCTTTCTTACTTCCAATTCCTTTTCTAGGCTTTTAGGAATAAGAGATATGATCTCAATGAAAGCCTTATTATATATGTTCAGATATTTGACTGTGGCTTCCTGCAGAGTCTTTTGGTCAGCCTCACTGAAGTCATCATAAGATTCAGTCATTGGTTGAAGGTTTCCATCCACCGTGACCGACTTGATTACATTCTCTAGAGACAGAGTGGGCTTTTCAACAGATACCTCTGCCATTTCATCCTTGTCTTGTCCTGAGGAGGGTTTACCGGATCCTTTCTTCTTCTGCTTCTTTATTTCTTTTACTCCCTCATCTGACTCTGTTTCCTCTTCATCCTTTTGGCTTTTATAAGCCCTTGTGGCTTTTGTCTTGGATCTTTTACCGGATGCCTGGACTTCCGGTTTTGAACTTTTGGTTGAGGGAGGTGCAGATCTTTTTGATGATCTGGTCTGGGTGGGAGTTTCAACCGGAACACTTTCTTTACTTTTCTCTTCTTCCTCAGCCTTCCTCCTCTTTTCCCGGCTGGCATCAAGTGCCTCTTTTGAGATGCCTAGCCCTTGAGCAATATGCTCAACTTCTTTTCTTACCTTCCTCTTTATCTCCGATTCCCTGAGTTCTACATGTAACTTTACACTCAGTTCCTCAAAGGTTCCAAACCTTTCTGCCTTAGGATCTTTGGGCTGGCTTAGCATGTGTTGAACATGCAGCTCTACTATCTGTTCATCCACTTCATACCCCATGGGCATGATCCAAACAGTCCTTGGCTCTACTGCCTCCATTAGACACTGATCTGTTTCAACCATGAAGCATACTGTGTCTTTGTACTTTTCTACAAGGGATTGGGGTATTCTTTCTCTTGCATGCATCATGCTTTGGAAGTTTTTGAAGTATCCCCATAGAGCTGTATTTCTTGCTTTGGCATCCCCAAGTCCATGCAAATAGTCTCTGATTTGGATGGCAACCGGTCTGTCATTTTGCCATACCCATCCACTGGATCCGGGAAGCTCATTCATGTAGTAAAAGAAGAGACAAAGGATCAGATTGCCATATTTGAAGGAGTTTTTCTTGTCCTTCTTAATCTTCTGCAGATTTTCAAAGAGTTGGTTTACTAGAAGCTCGCACAAGTCATAGTCTGCATTCTCCTTTAACATCTGATAGGCTATGTAGATTGCAGTTCCCGGTACTAAATTTTCCCTACTGGAGTGATAGATTTTGTAACCAATTATCATAGCTACAAATTTGACATCCGGTTCAATGATGTCATCAACTGTCATAGCTCTCTTGTCAAACTTGGATCCGGTTGCATCACTGACTGTCTGATTTTTGACAGATTTGAGAATAGGTAATCCACCGGATGAGTGCAGACCGGTTACAACCCTAATTGCGTCCTTGGTGATCTTGAAGGGCTTGTTCAACCATAGGAAGTTGTCATGTACTCTACTTAGTACATACCGGACCCATTCATCTTCTTCAAAACAGGGGAAATGAATGCACTGTGCAAAGTGTTTGTCCTGGATGGCTTTATACTGAGGTTTGATCTCAAAGGAGTCATCTATCAATTGTTTGTGATAGATATCCATCAGTTTTGATTCTCCAAAGTCTTCAAGATTCGCATGGATGTAAACCCTAATATCTTCCGTATGCAATACACCATGAGGAACACTAGAGAAGGCTCCTAGTGGATCTACCTCCAATGATTTGTAAGGATGTTTCTTGAATGAGGGGCGAGGTCTATCAGAGATCTTAACTATATTTGGAGTAGCCATTCTTCAAAGATTTGCAGTGAGGTAATGAAAAACGGAGAATACCTTATGCGCCTTCGATTTGCACAGAGTGATTGGATTGATTTCTTTATGCAATGACTTCGGCAGGAGATCCTTGGTGTGCTTGATGAATCTTGTTGCAGAGCTCCACTATTCACTTCTTCTTGAGTGCAGAATGAGCAAATGACTTTTGAGAAATCCCTTATATTGCTCCGCGAACCCTAATATCTGTCTGCAATAAATGCTTCACCTACATTATTCCGGTTTGCCTTGTCTGGATAGCTTGGAGTATCCCGGATTAGTCCTGATCTGTGAATATCATCCGGATCTTTCAATCATGAATAAATCAAGGTAACATATTCCAAGAACATCCCAAACACTCTGTCCAATCCGCAGAACAAGATAGTGCACTTCCGGATCTCTCCGGACCTTTTGTAATCCTTTGTCATACCAGAGCATCTCCCTGAACAGGTCTTATTTGATAGATCACAGCTTCTTCATAACTCCAAGCGGACCTCTGAAAACTTGACTGAAGCATCTCAAGACTCATATCTACAAACCCTTTAATCCGCATCTTGTGCCACATCCGGCACCACTTGTTTGGCTGGGGGAACAGGATTTTCTTTGAGTCTCCCCCTGAGCCTGAGCTCACTTTTTAATTTCCGGAAGAAATATCAGCACCAGAGTCTGGTGCGGATCCAACCTCTACATTCTCTGAACTTTTCTTCACCCAAATCTTGCTCATCTGATTCCTAACTTCATCCGCATTCATCTTTTGTTTACCCTTGTCTTGATTCTGATTATACACCGGACCTCTTTTGTCCTGATACTTGTTTCTGCAGACTTTAGCACTATGACCGGACCTATTGCAGATTTGGCAAATAACATTTCTTTGCATATTTGACTGATATCCTCTTGATCTGCATTGATTAGCCATATGACCTACTCTATTGCATGTAAAGCATCTACCTTTGAATGATTTGTTTACTTGCATAATTCTGCATTCATGGGATTTGTGTCCATACCTTTTGCAGTTGAAGCACTGTCCGGAGAAGGATGAATTAATCTGATTCATTCTCATTCTGCACTGATTAGCTTTGTGACCAAAGTGGTTGCAGCTGTGGCAGTATCCATTGAAGGATGGATATCTTTGAGCATTTGGCTGTCTTACCGGAGGTCTTCTAGGCCTGCTCCTTGGATTTTCTGATCCAAGATTCTTCTGACCGGATCCGGAGCTTTCTCCTTTCTCATATCCCAAACCATACTTGTCATCTGTCCTCTTTTGACTTCCAAGAAGAACTTCAAGTTGAGCAGAACTTATCTTGAATTTCTCTTTATATTCATTTGCTGTTTGAAGGTCTCTTTTGAGAGAGGCAATTTGATCCTCAAGTTTTTCTTCATTATCTTTGGCATCTTCAAGATCAGATTCAAGATGTCTGATAATCCTGTCCATCTAGTGGCATTCTTCTGATTTTTCTTTAAGAGATTGTCTTAGATTGTCTTCAGCCTTTCTTTTTTCTTCAATCTCTTGAGTAAACCTTATAGTTCCTGATTCCATTTCATGTCTTAACATAATGACTTCTTTTGATAACTTTTCACATAACTTGGTTTGCTCAGTCAATTCTTCATTTGTATTGCTTTCTTCACTTTGTCTTGCCAACTGTTGGAGCAGCTCCTTTCTCTTTTTCATAGAGAGACTTAATTTGTCTTTTAATTCTCTCATGAATTCATCAGCCTGTTTGAGTCTTTCCTTTAATTCATTGACTTCAGAATTTGACTGTTCAAGATCCTCAAGAGCAGTCTTGAGTTGCTCCCTTAAACCATATGCATCCATTTGAGCTCCCAGATCTTCCTCAAGCTGTTAGGCTCTATTAGGAGGAACTTGGCTCTGATACCAATTGTTGATAACTGAGAGGGGGGGGGGGTGAATCAGTTATCCTAATTATTTCCCTTATTGATCTTTCTTATTAATTGATGCAGCATTGAATCAAACACAAAAACATTACCATGAAATAAGAAACACATAACACAGTATTTTTGACGTGGAAACCCTGTTAAGGGAGAAAACCACGGGGTGATTAACCCAAAATTATTCTCTGTTAGAAGAATAGGAGATTACAAAAAATGGCACTTGCCAATTAGGGCTCACTGCCCGAGCACACTGCTCACAAGAGGCCCACTGCCTACAAGAAGACACACTGTCTACTAAGTGATAAGAATCACAGTCTTGAACTGATTGGAAGCATCTGCATATGCTGGAGTTCAGTTCCGGTTAGGCTCAGTACACTAATCTGCTGCACTTCATCTTTCCTCTATTCTTTATTCTGCTATCTTTCACATACCGGATCCTTTTTGCTACTTCTGCTCTGTTCTGGACTTATTCGCATATATCTTCACACCATTACGCCCTTCACAACTAAATCCATCCTCTATATATATCCGCACAAGTAATTTCATCACCTTTCTAGTCGGCATCCGGAACAGTCTAGTTTCTTACAAACTCTTGTTCTGTCGCCTGAATCCTTCCTCACCAAGCAATGCGGATCAAGCATATACTTATAGATATCATTAATCATGTCGGTCAAACATGATTCATGCCTTCACAACCTCTATCGTCAATAGTAACACATCCGGAAAGTAGTCTGATACTCTGTCAGTCAGTTCTTCCTCTGTTTTCACTGTCTCTCAGGAATCCGGTACTCAACTATTCATATCTTTCTCCTTGTCCATCACCGGAGGCTAAATCCTTGGAATATACCACTCAAGGTAGTCCTCTTGACTTCCCCAAATTCGCACTGCACCAAGACACTTCCTCTGAGAGATCCGGATCAATCTGTCGGACCTTGCCACATGCTCTGTTCTTGTTCACCGGACCACAACAATCTTTATTCTGACTTCCGGTAGAGACACATTATGACTTGCGGATATGTGGGATGACCTTTGTTGCCATCAATGAGAACAACCATGAATCCATATAGTGTCTCTTGCCAACACCTTTGTCCAAATCTTGTCCTAGGTATCCCATTCACAACAATCTCAGTCGGCACCTCGCCCAAATTTCTAATCTTGGTCCACTTCATCCCACCCCACCTTGCATGGTTCTTACTTGGTCCCAGTACAACAAGCAAATTGAAATGGCCGACTCATCTGATCACCTCGCCACACCACATGGTGGTGACGAAGAAATTTCTCATGAAGAATTAGTAGCGCACATCCAAGATAGAAAATTCCAATGCCTGGTAGAGAAGGTGCTACTTGAAGACCCCGATAAATACTTCCACCATCTTGTTAATCTTGGAGTCAAACTCCCCGCAGACTTTGACATAAGCTCCATCATGGAAAATGTAGACAATGATCATGAGTGGAGACATGATGATCATGAGAGAAGCACGAATGACACAGTCCCACTTGCAAATGAGAGAGATACAAAAGATAGAGGCAAGAAACCCATAGATCAAAATGCTCCTATGGAAGACGTGAGACAACAAATCGAGAGTCTAAAGCAAGAGATATCCAACCTTAAGACTGGTACAGGTTCCAAGCAATACTCTTTGGAAGACATAGCTCCGTATCCTTTTGACAAAAGTTTGGTCATGAAACCCTTCCCCTTTCAGTTCGGAATCCCAAAGTTTGACAAATACAAAGGGAAGGGGGACCCTAGAGATCATATCCGGGAATTCAATGCAGCATGTTTAGAAGTAGCTCACAACGAGACCTACTTGATGAGACTATTCCCAAGATCTTTAGGTGGTCAAGCTATGGAGTGGTTCTCACATCTCCCACCAGGAATCAGAACTTTTGATGAACTTGTCAATAAATTCATAACGCACTTCTCTTACAACATAGAACATGAGGTATCCATGCTAGATCTATGCAATACCAAACAAAAGAGTGGTGAGTCATTTGCCACCTTCTTACAATGATGGAGACAGCTAGCTAGTAAGTGTTCTTATGCTATACCTAAGAAGCAGCTATTGGAAATGTTTGTCCACAACCTAAACATGGATCTTAGCTATTAGATTCAGATACAATGCCCTACATCATTGTCCAAAGTCATTCAAATGGGCCTATTCATTGAAAAAGCTATGATCACTAAAGGAACTCTCAAGCTCTACAAGGACACACCTAATTCTAATTACACAATGGATAAATCAAAGTTTTGGACCAAGAACAAGAATGTGGTCAACGATGGGGTGGTTGATGCCAAGGCAACAGCTCCTAAACAACAACCTATATTCACTCTTAAGGGGGACACAAACAATGGTGCAATCAACAAACCCCCATCTCAGGAGCCTGGATCTTGGTTCAATTCAAACCCAAGGAGAAAATTCACACCGTTAGGCGAGTCTCAAGAATCTGCACTAAGGAAGTTGTTGGCTAATAATGAAATTTCTCTACCACCAACAAGTGATTACGAGCCTATAGTCAAACCTCCCTACTGGAAGGACACAGACTATTGTGAATATCATCGAGGAAGGGGACATACAACTAACAACTGCATTCGCCTCAAAAATGTCATACAAGATATACTGGATCAAAATCAGGGAGGGATACAACAACATACCTCCAATGAAACTCATGTGGCCTACAGGGATCCCCTTCTAAATCACAACAGGCCACATAACAACAATCACAACAATGGCCACAACAACAATGGCAACAATAGCAACGACAACAACAATAATCGCAACCGGCCAAATCAGAACAGCGAGATGAGTACTGCTAACTATGCAAGTGTTCCATTTGACTACACCATAAACTGCATTTCCAAACATATTCTGCAGGTCAATGTCATCTCACCCAACCAACAACCAGGACCTAACCGAACTGGTTGTAGTATAATTACCCACAGTGGTAAAGTCATGCTCACCACCACCCCTCCAAGGTCTTCACCATCTCCATCCAACTCCTGTCAATACAATGTCCTCGACCAGTTACAGAAAACCCTAGCTCACATTTCCATATTGGAGTTATTGTGCCTATCTCCTTCTCATAAGGAGATTCTTGAGAAAGCCTTAGTGGAAACCACCGTCCCCACTAATCTGGCCCAAGAAAAGTTTCAGACCATGGTAGGCAATTTGACATCCTCCAATTCCATATCATTTACTGAGCAAGATGACCTTTCTGTATCTCAACCCCACAACACCCCTCTGCACATTGTCGCATTCATACACAAGCACCGCATCAAGAGGGTTCTCATTGACAGGGGTGCCAGTTTAAACATCTGCACATTGAAGCTAGTCCTTGCACTGGGGTTCTTTGAACAAGCAGTTGATCCAAGGAGGAAAATTACCATAAAGGCATATGACAAGGAAGAAAGAACCACAAAAGGAATGGTTGTCCTCCCCATTCAAGTGGGACTGGTAATTAAAGATGTGGTGTGCCAAGTCCTTGATCGGGAGCTTGCTTATAATATTCTATTGGGGAGACCATGGATCCATGCCATGAAGGCTGTCCCCTCGACCTATCATCAATGCATTAAGTTCCCACACAATGGCAAGCAGGTCACCATCCAAGGCGATCCCGACCCCTACCAGTACTGCAATTCTTTCTGTGCAAAACCTGAATGTGTCATACCCAACAGCAGAGCCTACATTTCCCCTACCCCGCAATAAGACCATACCGCTAAAGCTTCCTCCTCAAGACCCAAACCACTGAAACTTACAATAAAAGAAAATGGCATGGGGGAATACTCCATTGAGCACAGCCTCAACCTTGCCAAGATGCCTTTGTCTCCTCGCTCTTTTGGACAACACAAAAATCCACCCAAACATTTTCCAAAGCCATCTGCTCCTCCTGCAGCTCCCGCAAATCCCTTTGTAAAATGGGGGACCTTATCTGATGAAACAGAGGAGCGAGATCTCCTACAATGGCTCTATGCTGAAGAAGAAAACACACCCCAAGAACAGCCTAAAATCCCTATAGAACTCTATGGGCGGGGTGAGACTATTTTGCACAGGATGGGGTATGAAGGACAAGGCCCCATAGGCCTCAGAAAAGAAGGAATCATTGAACCTATACAACCTTCTTCATCCTCTTTGGCTAGAAACACAACTGGTCTAGGGTACTGTTGTGTGGTTACACAACATGCCTCATTTTGACTTGGCAAAACAGGGACCCAACTTGATGCAGAGTGAAACGCAACGGAAGCTAACTAATAGGAAGGAGCTACCAACAATACAAACAACATGATAAAAATCCCTATCGGCTCAACATCATCATCATATTTCCTGTACACACCAACAGCATCATCATATTTCAGATGATCACACTTATCCTCCTACCGACTACTGTTCAACTCCTCCGCCTGTCACCTGTCATCATCATCATGATACTTAATGGGCGCAAACATCCTCCTGTTGCACTGTTCATCGGGCACCAAATACTAGCGGCATCATCATGATATGCAACACCACCTTCGTCAGCAGGATATCCAAATATCCGGTTGCTCCAAATATCCTGATGACGATCACCTTCAGCAGCTTCCCTTCGATGCTCCGCTAGCCGACAACACAAGCAACAGCATCATGATATAATTTATCCGGTTCCCTCGAAACCTCCTGATGATGTTAATACAACTTTCTGCCGAGAGCCTACGCCGATACCTAAACCCTTAGCGACAACAGGATAAACTCGCATAGAGTGATATCTCAATATCCTGATGACGATGACGTCATATCCTGATGACGATGACGTCACACAATATCCTGATGAACTCTTCAACACTTAGTCAAAAAAACTGAACTTTCACACCCGCATCAGCTAGCGATACGCGGATGATGAGCACCCCCGAGAGATGATCCTGACTGCGATATATACACTAAGTATATATCCAACTCAAAACATCCTGATGCACTTGCAACATGCAAACTTCAACAGTTTCATGACCCGATCCTCACCTTATGCCGATGCACTCTTCTTCGGCAACTCCTGACGATGATCACCCCGACGCACCTGCACTTCATGCACTCAACTGCATCATGTTCACCTTCACTTATCCGGATGACGATGTCTAAAGGGACTGCAGGATATAAACCGAAATATCCTGATGAAGTTGTTTTGACGAACTCCCAACCTTAGCGAAATCTCACTTCGCCGATCCTCCAGGGATGACCTGATCCACTCTCAGGGTGATCTTCCAAACTCTATCAGCTTGACCTAGCACATGAGGATGCTAGGCTTCTCAACACCTGTCGACCGCGATCCTGCACACCTGCATGCAAATAGAAAACAAACTACCTCCTAATCTACTGTACACAACCATTCCACCGATTTGATGAATCAACCGGTGGAATGGATCAGCATGTCCATGAAACCACCAGGTCAGCAAAATGATTAAACAATGGAATCCAACCAGATAAAGAACACAAACAGGATCTCTTTATTGCTTTCAAAAGATGCAATTACAATGATCAATCTCTCTCTGAAATCTGACTTCTCAATGCGATACAATACTATGATCGATGGTCTCTATCTGTATCTAATATCAACCGATCCCCATGCTTAAATAGATTTTCCTACGAGTACTACTGACCCGACTCCAAGCGGCTGGGAACTCTCCAGGCGGCTGGGAGATCCAACCGGACCCTACAGCATGACAGTTGTTCTAACAAACTTAACTAAAAATAGTAAAAGCCTGGTCAGCATGATCTTATCATGATCAGCGTGACCTTATTACATGCATTTGGTCTTATCAGACCTTCTTGAAAAGATAAACAAGACCTAAAACTACTAACTGCCTCAAGGAGGCCAGCTGTCAGGTAGGTGATTCTGCACCATACTCCCCAAAAGAAAAGAACTCATGTCCCATGAGTTAGGATATGGAAGTCCTCCACCTTTACACTTTACCTTGCCAGTCTTCTGACCTGTTCCAGCTTTGTCTGCTGCTGTCTCTTGGCTGCTCCAAGACTTCTGAACTGTAACTTGCGTTCTGGCAAGTAAATCCTCATCCCTGTCAATGTAGGCTTTTCTCTCACATACCTTGTGTTTGTCAGGTTGCCTGACCAGAACCTCTTTCTGAACTGCCTCTTGAACTTCTGAAATGTTCAACTCTATCTTCCTGTCAATCTTTATAGGACAAGCAATAGTCCCAACTATGAGAACACCCCTGTCATTCTTCTGAACTGGTTGCTGTGTGCAAACCTGTTTCTGAAATATCCTGATGAAGCTGTTTTGATGAACTCCCAACCTTAGCGAAATCTCACTTCGCCGATCCTCCAGGGATGACCTGATCCACTCTCAGGGTGATCTTCCAAACTCTATCAGCTCGACCTAGCACATGAGGATGCTAGGCTTCTCAACACCTGTCGACCGCGATCCTGCACACCTGCATGCAAACAGAAAACAAACTACCTCCTAATCTACTGTACACAACCATTCCACTGATTCGATGAATCAACCGGTGGAATGGATCAGCATGTCCATGAAACCACCAGGTCAGCAAAACGATTAAACAATGGAATCCAACCAGATAAAGAACACAAACAGGATCTCTTTATTGCTTTCAAAAGATGCAATTATAATGATCAATCTCTCTCTGAAATCTGACTTCTCAATGCGATACAATACTATGATCGATGGTCTCTATCTGTATCTAATATCAACCGATCCCCATGCTTAAATAGATTTTCCTACGAGTACTACTGACCCGACTCCAAGCGGCTGGGAACTCTCCAGGCGGCTGGGAGATCCAACCGGACCCTACAGCATGACAGCTGTTCTAACAAACTTAACTAAAAATAGTAAAAGCCTGGTCAGCATGATCTTATCATGATCAGCGTGACCTTATTACATGCATTTGGTCTTATCAGACCTTCTTGAAAAGATAAACAAGACCTAAAACTACTAATTGCCTCAAGGAGGCCAGCTGTCAGGTAGGTGCTTCTGCACCATACTCCCCAAAAGAAAAGAACTCATGTCCCATGAGTTAGGATATGGAAGTCCTCCACCTTTACACTTTACCTTGCCAGTCTTCTGACCTGTTCCAGCTTTGTCTGCTGCTGTCTCTTGGCTGCTCCAAGACTTCTGAACTGTAACTTGCGTTCTAGCAAGTAAATCCTCATGCCTGTCAATGTAGGCTTTTCTCTCACATACCTTGTGTTTGTCAGGTTGCCTGACCAGAACCTCTTTCTGAACTGCCTCTTGAACTTCTGAAATGTTCAACTCTATCTTCCTGTCAATCTTTATAGGACAAGCAATAGTCCCAACTATGACAACACCCCTGTCATTCTTCTGAACTGGTTGCTGTGTGCAAACCTGTTTCCGAAATATCCTGATGAAGCCGTTTTGATGAACTCCCAACCTTAGCGAAATCTCACTTCGCCGATCCTCCAGGGATGACCTGATCCACTCTCAGGGTGATCTTCCAAACTCTATCAGCTCGACCTAGCACATGAGGATGCTAGGCTTCTCAACACCTGTCGACCGCGATCCTGCACACCTGCATGCAAACAGAAAACAAACTACCTCCTAATCTACTGTACACAACCATTCCACTGATTCGATGAATCAACCGGTGGAATGGATCAGCATGTCCATGAAACCACCAGGTCAGCAAAACGATTAAACAATGGAATCCAACCAGATAAAGAACACAAACAGGATCTCTTTATTGCTTTCAAAAGATGCAATTACAATGATCAATCTCTCTCTGAAATCTGACTTCTCAATGCGATACAATACTATGATCGATGGTCTCTATCTGTATCTAATATCAACCGATCCCCATGCTTAAATAGATTTTCCTACGAGTACTACTGACCCGACTCCAAGCGGCTGGGAACTCTCCAGGCGGCTGGGAGATCCAACCGGACCCTACAGCATGACAGCTGTTCTAACAAACTTAACTAAAAATAGTAAAAGCCTAGTCAGCATGATCTTATCATGATCAGTGTGACCTTATTACATGCATTTGGTCTTATCACACCTTCTTGAAAACATAAACAAGACCTAAAACTACTAACTGCCTCAAGGAGGCCAGCTGTCAGGTAGGTGCTTCTGCACCACAACTTTTTGTCTTGGCTTGTGCTATCTGCTTTCTGGCGGTTTGGTAAAAGTAAGTCATGTGCATTATCATGTAGAGTCAGGATTAGGTAAGTCACCATTATGAGGTTAGTTTGTCAAAATTTGTATTTCACTTCTGTGACCTCATATTTTGAAAGAACATCGAATTCCATGCAGGTTTGCCTTTTATATCACCCTGATATTCCTCAGGATGTGAAAGTTATGAACAGTCAAAGTTTTGGTCAAACCTGATATTCGCAAGAGGAGGATCATATTTTTATAACCTCTGTCATGATTGTCGAAGATCATCCTGATCTTGGTACATCACCCAATAAGTCATGCAGCTCTAATATCCGGACGTCAACTTTAAGTGGTAGTAAATCTTCCCCGTCAAATAGTCTTATATATCGTGAGCGTCATGTTTTCGAATGTAACCCAATATTTCTTAATATCCTCATGCCGTGAAATATCACCCTAAGCTAATATCCTAATGACATCATCCAAATCGGATAAATGAAAAAAAACAAATATGACGATGACATCATCATCATATTTACATTCGACGGGATATTTTCTAAACATGATCATGTTCATCTAATATGACGATGACGTCACGATGCCTTTCTGATACAAAGAGCGAATATTAGGATGACGTCATCCTGACACTCTGAAAGAGAGACAAGTAAGTTTGCCTCATCATCATCATATTTGAAACATCACCCGATACATTGAAATATCCTCCTGATGTACTGAACATAACCAAAAGGGTGCTTTTGTCACTCGAATCATGTCGCGATAACAATTTCAATATGACGGAGGAAGATGATATTGAAACTCGACCTGATATTTGCGAATATCATCCTGCCCTCATGATATCCTATCATATTGATATCCCCCCACTCTCGTTGCCACCATTATCATTTAATGCGCGTAGACATGGTAGGTGGTTCCCACCGACCCCGGAACCTAATGAAACACCTGGCGAGATCCTGTGTTTTCACACGAATAATCAAGGAATACAATCTAATTTGTCAGAGTTACCCTAAATTTACCCTAATTGCAAGGTTAAAAGGTAATTCAACCGTCATTTTTACATTTACCTTGCGATAAAATTGTTTTACAGAGCACCAGCTTCCATAATTACATACCAGCTATGTTGCATGATTTGAGCTCATAGACATAAGGAAGGAAGTGATCATCAGCTGAATTAAGGACATCGTTGGCAATCTAGGTTTATGCATCCATATGATTAAGTATTATTGAAAAGATACAGTAGGCATGGTGGTTTTAATTGCAATATGCATGCATGAGTATACCCATTGTGAGATAGGACTTTGTTAATTACAGGTACTCATGGCTGACAAGTGATTCGTTAATATAGAGGAATTCAGTAGGCCCATGTTCTCTTCTCAGAGGGGGGTCCTGTTCAAATATAGAGCAATTACAGATACCCATCAAGGAAGCTCCAATCTGGAAGCCTAGTCAGCTAAGCTGAACGATGGGCATGACAAGATTCCTGTGCTGGACACAGTGTTCATATCAAGGATGTGGAACGCTGCTGGTTTCCCATATTCTATGGAATCACTGGAGCTGGTCATAGAATGTGCTCGAAATTATAATCCTCAGACAAGGCAAGTGGTGAAGCATGGGAGGATATATGCAGACCTCTCCATCAAGGGTCTCTCCTAGACATTTGGATTGCCGCTGGGTAGTAAAGTTAAGAGTGTGGACCTGAGGAAGGTAGAAAAAGAGTATGAGGCCAACAAGAAATCTGCCAGGAAGAACATGTATCAATGGCGGGCTGAGAACATCACATATCCAGCAGCAGCCAAACTTCCTGTGCACATGTTCAAGTATGATTTCAGTGAGGAGTACCAATACATGATTGCACTCCTGAATAGAGTAACAGGCCAGCCTGATGCTGGTAGTTTCAGAGATTGGATGTATGGAATAATCATGATGTGTTTGTATTCAGACATCAAGCCACTATGGGGTCAGATAATAAGTGATGCTATGCATGAGTAGCTGATGAACCTAGGAGGTTCAAATTGTGCATTTTATATGACATCTTACATTGTTTATTCTTGTGCTTACAAAGGCACTTTTGATGCCTTAGTTACAGATGGAAAACTCACAGGCACAAATGCTGCATATATCTGGGATCATCATCCCCAGCTACAGAGAATCAATTACTTCAAGGATTACAAACTAATCAATGATGCATTTTCCATGCATCTGGTGAGGACCATGGATGAAGATAGAACAAAGAGATTAAGCATGGAAGCTCAAGAAGTAGTTTACAGGCATGGGGCCTGGTACATACAGTTTGTAACCTTTTCATACATAAGGGTTGAAGGTTTTGAGGGACATCCCCTGATGTTGTCGAGGTATCCTACTGATGCAGTAATATTAATGGAGTTTATCCGGCAGGGCGCCACAATGATAAAAATGTACAAGGATGCCAAGAAGCTGCCACCAATTTTATTTCTAGTCAGCATCGACTACTATATGTGCCCTGATTCTGACAATATAAAGAAGTTGATGGTCACACTAAATAAAATGAATCTGAGGCCTTTTCCACTAACTAGACCATATGATCCTTACGGCAGGATATAGAAGATACTAGGAAAGCCTATTCATTAGAGGCACCTAGAGGATTTTTGGGCTGACTGCAAAGATGAGGTAGAAGCCAAGAGAAGAAGGTATTAGAGGTTAACTCTAAACCAAGTCAGAACTTTTGATTGCATCTCCCTTCCCCAATAATTGAAGAAGGATGATGGCAGGATCATGGAAGATGAATACGAGCAAAAGAAGATATACAATGACACCATCTCTGCGCCTGACGTCACCATGTAGGAAGACATATCCTTGGACCCATTCATTGCAAGGACCATACAACTAACTCAAGCTTGGGTTGATGAACACATGGAGGCATTGAAAAAGAAAGGTGTTGCCATTATGGTGGACAACAAAAAGAAGGGATGGGATATCCCTGGGGATGAGTATGATGACTTCCTGATTGAGAAGAGGAAGACCAAGGGAGATAGAATCCCTCCACCACAGCAATAGAGCAAAAGACCCCCAAGGGGCAAGAAGGTGGATAAGGAACCCAAAGGGGTTATAATTGAAAGGGAAGTATTTGAAGCTGAGGAGGTAGTAGGATCAGGATCAGGATCAGAATCAACATCCCCTCCAAAGAAAGAAAAGCCTAAAAAGAGTAAGATAGCAGAGGCTGGAATCACTGAGACCCTAGAAGTGGGTCAATCCTCAAGAAAACCTGGAGAAGAGGATATCCTCATGGAGGAAGAGCCTGAAGAAGAAGAGGCTCCTTTAATTATAAAGAGAAAGAGGAGAGCTCCACAGGTGTTGGTGTCCACCACACCTAAGAAACAAAGAACCTCCATGAGAGGTGGAATAACCCAACCCCCTACACTATTACAAGGGGCAGGTAGTGAAGTACCAAAGGAACTTCAGCATAATGTTCCACTTCCTACCATCGTCAAGTTCAAAACTGAACTTGCAGAAGAACAAATGAAAGAAACCTCCTAGACACAAGCAGAAGGACATGTCTCGCTTCATAAGACAATAAATTTGTCTAATGATGAGGTGGTGCAGGATGTCACCACACAAAAGATGGAGACACTTGTTGCTGATATAGGTATGACTCCTCACAAACCTCCACCAGTTTAAACTATGTTTGAGGAGATGAAGCAAGTAGAAGAGGAGCAAGAAAAGAGCCCAGAGCAGGTAGCTCAAGAAATAGGGCTGGAAGCATTAATCATAGAGGTGACAAGCCCTATAGTGGTAGACCTGACAGAGAAGCAAGATGCAAGTCTTGAATAGCCAGCAGGATCATCTGACAAAGGGCACCCAACAGAAGAAATAGAGATGGCAGAGTTAGAAGGCCATGCTCTTGAATTAGGCCAACAAAGCCCACAGGATACATCAGTGGAACCTACTATAGTAGAGGTTCAAGAAATAAAGGCTGATGAAAAGGAGAAAACAATGGAGGATCCTATTGCCAAAACACAGGAAGTTGACAGTGCAGGCCCGGAACAAATAATGGCCATAGAACAAATGCCAGTACCTCAGGCATAATCCCCGGTATCCAGCGTAGTGGATAAACAACAACGGGAAGATTTGAAAATAGATGAAGTAATGATGGAGAAAGATCATGATCATCATGATCAACACATAGATGTTCCTCAAGGTTCCCCACATCAAGAAGATGCTCCTCCAGAGAAGGAAATTCCTCAACAGGAGGAGGTGCCGCAAGATCAACAACAAAGTGAGCATCAAGAAGAAGAAATAAGAAAGTCACCATCTCCAGGACACTTGCTGATAGAAACGGGAGATACGGGTGAACATCGTGATGATGCTGAAAAACATGATCAGGTGCCTCCGTGGTTAGCAAAAGAAGTAAATATTGAGGAAGAACTTGAAATTCAAGAATTCGATGTCTCCACCTTGTTCTCCACAGATATAATGAAACCTAGGAGAAAGGCCAGAATGACTTTGGCCATCAAGAGAGATCCGGCAACTAGGAGGAGGACTGCACAAATTGCCATACCTGCGGTGGAGAAAGAAAAAGGTAAAATTATGAATTTCAAATTAGCACAGTAGATTTGGGTTTTGCCAATGAAGACTAGGAAGGTCAAGAGGGCAAAGACATTATTGACTCTCTAATTCAAAAGGTGAAAAGAGAGAAGGAAAAGAATAAGCAACATTAAGAGCACATTGCTCAGTTGCGTGCCTACATCAAGGGGCTGACCAATCCTGATGATACCACAACTGAACATGCAGTCCCATTGACTGCCATTTCTCTGGAGGAGGTAAATAAATTAGACCTCATGAAGCATGAGGCATCCGTGATAAGGAAATGGATGTCATCCACATTCGATGATGCTGTTGAAATAATGAAGGCCTCTTTGAAGAGGTGGAGTATACTAAGTGACTCCAAGACCAAGGTGGATAAATTGCAAATGCAGACTGGGAAAAGGTTTTATAAATTGGAAAGGGTCCTGAGCCTTTTGGGAGAAATAAAGGGGATAAATCGTCAACTGCTTATCAGTAAGCAGGTATTGAATAGTAATACTGCAATGTTGATAGATATCTGGTACAAGGACACTCAGTTTGAATGCGGAGTCCTCAAAAGATGTAATAATAAGCTAAGAGATATCAGCATGAGGCTACGTGATTTAATGGCTGAAGAGGCAGTGATATTAGAAACATTGGAAGGCAAGGTGGAAGGTAAAATAGAAAATCAAGATGAAGAGTCTGCCATCAAAGCTGTACACAGTAACTTCCAATTAGAGGCAGATGGTCCACCTGTCCACTTGACAGAGGAACTTATAGACAAAATAATGAGGATCAAGGTCAAGATGGAGAAATATAATGAAACACTGCAGGACAGGAAAAATAAGTTGGATAACAGCAGAGATAAGTATGAAGCACATAAGCACGCCATCATCAAAGCAAAAACTCAAGATGGTGGAGGAATAGATCAAGTTGTGCGTTCATATGAGCAAGTCCGGATTAGTATGCAGCCTGATATGCAGTAGCATCATCATCAGGATAGCGAAAGTTCAGGAAGTGATGCACATGATGATGATCCACATGAATCAGCTGAGGAGCATGATGAAGATACATCATGAAGGGGATATAAGCATAAGTAATATAGATAGTTGCCAGCTGGCAACTTGTGCCACTTTTGTAAAGATTGACAAAGTCAAGAGAAAATCATGACCGTAGATTTGTTTTGATAAATCAAGATCGTAGATCTTTTTGTAACAGCTTCCTCACCTTATTCTATAAAAGGTGGTGTGATGCATTATTGTAAACATTCAAAACTTAATTGAAATCCATCTGCTGAAACATTCAGGGCTCATTTCAATGTTTTTGTATACATTTATATTTTTGCATGCTTAATGAATGAGAAGACTGTGTCGATTACAATTCATAATTAAATCTTGAGTAATCAGTGTATGATTTCTGGATATATGTGGTGATTTGCTGTGTCCCTTGGAGTGCATGTCTACTTACATGTGTTGTCTTCATACAAATTCCTTTGAAGTTAGCATCAACTATATCTAGCTGTGGAATGTCCTGGTGAAAATATGGTTTGTTTTTCTTCTCTTCATGATAGTATCTAATATATATGTGGTTCAAAAGCTAAAGGTTCAACTTTAATAGAAGCATTTCTTCAATTTCTTTTAAATTTCAAGGCATTTAATCTCCATAATTGCAAATAATTGATGATCTTAAGCAAATAATACAGATATGCAGACATCTCATAGATAATTGCAAATATTTAGCATATTTTGAGTACAGAGCATGCACAATTGAAAATATCATGCAAAGATTGAGGTATATCTACATCTTTTCACCAAATAACTGTATAATATGACTTCTCTGTAAAGAATTTTTGCAAGAATATCATGATGACGTTAAACTTTCACGTAAGGTCCCAAAATGGAAACAGCAAGTCACATTAACCTCTGAGTAACTTCAGACGATTAAGACCTAATCACCGGAGACTTGGGATCATGAATTCTTTGAATTCATAGTATCGTTCAAGATGAATAAAGGTTAATGTGTACTTTTATTCTATGCTTGTTTGTGACTAACATCATGACCAACATAAATTGGCGCTAGAAGGAGGGCCCTGATCCAGAAGACCACGCTCATCACCATTATTCTCAGGTTTGATGATACATAGAGTAAGGTAACCTCGGATCATCTGTAAATTTCAAATATTACACAAATATTTACTGTAAAAGGCTCGTATATGCTCATTCTGTGCAAAGATTTCCAGATCTCATATAAATATTGTAAGATTTACAGTAGATCATTTTGAATTCACTAATATCAGCCAAAGATACATAAATTTGTTCAAGCTTTGAAGAATTTAGACCTTAGAAACTTTAGATCTCGTGCTAGGGGTCATTATACTTCAAATATCCTTGTATATTTGCAGTATCTTTGCAAATATTTCGTAAATATCCAGTCTGATCAGCCATATGATCACAAATATCACCTCATTCGGTGAAATTCAACCAATATTCGCAAAGTTTCAGCCAATTCGCCTCAAAATTGAGAAATCCTAGCTCACAAGATAAATACCAAGTCTAGACCTAGTGAAATTTTTGAAGAATTGCATGTTAGAGGTTTCAAACCTAGAACTATAGACATTCATCATACTCCAGTGTCCAGTGCACCAAGAGCTTCACCAAAACCTCCTCCTGTAACTCCTGTTGGTTTACAAATACCTTCTGGGATATTTGTGACACCTCCTGGTCAGCCTCAGGGTGTACCGTTAGTTCAATCTTAGCCAGCTGCACCACCAGCTCAACCTCCTCTGGTTGCGATGTCTTTCTTTGCAGCAGAGTCACCTTTGACCTTCACCGCATATCATGAGTTACCAAAGAATCTGGACAAACTTTGTCCAAAATATCATCCTTATCAAGATGCTGAAGATCATATTAGGACCTTTAAGGAAGCGTGCTGCAGAGCTAGAATAGAGCATCAAGATGTGGTGTGCAGATTATTTCCCTTCTCCTTGGGGGAAGAAGCTTATAATTGGTTCATCAGTCTTGGTCAGGGTTCTGTTGATTCTTGAGCCTTATTAGAGAAAGCTTTTCTTGATAGATTTAAGGTTCCAGTCGATCCCTCAATAAACTATCACTTATTCGCCACTATCAAGAGATTTGAGAATGAGCCTATTGCCAATTTCAATGCTAGGTTTCAGAAAATGTTGTCCAGAGTGGTCACTCCTTATACTGTGTCTGACGAAGCTACAAGGAGCATTTATTATTCAGCTTTAGATCCTTTCACTTCCATGTTCATAAGGAAGACACATCCCCATATCACAACTTTAGCCTTAGCTTTTCAAGAAGCTATATAGGTAAATCAACAATTAATACCTGCTCCTACTCCAAATATGGTGTTTCCTACATTGCCTGGCATGCATCCACAATATCCTGCATCATATTCTGCACAATATCCTGCACAATATCCTAATGGAGCATTGATACCCCCAGCAGTCATGCCTGCACCTTTGCAGGTACCTCCACTGAGCATTATGCCCCCTCCTAATGGAAATGGCCAATTGCCACAATATCCTGCACAAGCTTAGACACCTCAGGGTGCTGATCTGTCCAATAATAACCATGGATCCTCTTTCTTTAAGCCTTAGAATGAAAATGTGGTGGCCAAAGCTCAAGAAGAAAAGGAGGAAATCAAAGAAATCTCTGCTCAATTAAGAAAACCTACCACATAAGTAACACACTTGAGAAATCAAGGTTTCTATTCCCAGTCAAATCAGAATAGAAATTATTCCAATGATAGACCAAATTATCCTGACAGAGGATATAACACCAATAATTTCAACAATAATGGTGGTGGAAATAACAATAATCCCCAAAGATAGCCCAGAGTATGGAACTCTAGGCTAAATAATGGTTCATTATCATCACCCCTGGACAATCAGCCTCCTAGTGAAGCCAAACAGACTACTAGAGTCAATCTTGCTAAGGCAACCCTTACTAATTGGTGTAGGATCCACAATACAAATGCACATGCAGAGTTAGACTGTCCACAATTTAGAATTGCTGCTAGCATCTTTCAGACTGAAGTGTCTAATACTTCTGGAAATCCACCTCATGCAGAAGGAAATGAGATTGTTCCTTGTGGATATGACTCAGCTTTTGTGCTAGAATCCTACACTAATCAACCTCATTAGAGTCACAACCTGGTATTTGAAGAATCTGCTTTAACTTTTGAAACAAATTATGTTTTCCCCTTTGAGGATGAAAATGAGCCTGCAAGAGAACATGAGGAAGTACATGCATATTAGCAACAATATCCTGGTAAGCATAATTATAACTTGAGAAATAATGCCAACAGACCGGCTGGCCCATTGACATCATCTCTACCTCCAAATAACTTCAACACACCCCCTGATCCTAAAGCTAGCAATAACCCTGGGTTCCCCAAGGTAAATGCTCAGTACTTGTCACCTTAGAACACAGGATCAAAGGTTGTAAATACACCTCATGAATCTGACAAGTTAGTCACCTATCTGGCTGATGAAATGAAGAAAATTAAGATCAGCCTGTCCCTGTCTGAGTTACTGAAAACTCCTGCCATCAAAAATGCATTCATGAAATCACTAGATGATCCTGCTCCTAAAGAGGATAGTCATCTTTCAAGTTAATCTAGTAGCAAAGATCATGCTACTAGGGATAATATTGTTAAGCCTAAAGTGTTAGCTACAATCCATGCTACTAAAACCTCCCACATGACCTTGTATAGGGATAAAACTGAATCACCTCCATTCCTCCTAACCATAAGAATGTTCAGCAAGAACCTGCACAACTATCTGGTTGATTTAGGAGCTTCCACTAATGTTATGCCCCTATCAATATGTAATGCCTTAGGACTACATCCTGCTAAATCCCTAAAGAAGGTGACATAGTTAGACAAAATAGAGGTAAGTGTAGTAGGAGAGTTAACTCATATCCACATGCAACTAGCATCTGATCCTAGGATCCAATATTACATTGACATTCAGGTAGTTGACATACCTGATACTTATGGGATGTTGCTTAGCCGAGACTGGTCCAAGACGCTCAATGGATATATGTCCACAGTTTTCAGTCACATGTGGTTACCATGGAGGGGTATACCTAATCAGATCAGGATTGATGCTGAGCCTAGAATGAAACATATGATCACTGAGTACAATAGAACAAATGAGATCATGTACGTAGACGTAGAGCCTGGAGTTTATTGCATCAGGCCACAGACTGTCAAAATAGAAGAGATCTTGATGCTTGACCTTCATCAACATCATGATGATGATCATCAGGAGGATATACCAGTTGAACAACATGATAGTAATCCTAATAATGAGAATGAAATAGATCGCTTCAGAGATTTCGGGATGCATCTGTCTAACCAAGTAAGGCATTGTCAATTGTTAAATATACCTGCTAATGATATTTTGATTGATGGATGGTGCAGGTTACACGATGAAGCACACTCAGAAAAAATTTGTGAAGCATGTTTAGATATGATGATGCTAGAATAGACATATAGTGAGGCATCATCATCATATTCCGAGGTAAATGCTACATCCGATGATGATGATGATGATACTAATTCTTATCTGTCTTCTGCAGGAATAGAGGAGCCAACATATCGTGATGAAGATCATATCCTAGAAACAGAAGAAGTCCTGGTTTCTGACCAGATGAACAATGAAATGAAAGAAAAGATCACTCCTGGTAGTGATTGCTTTATGGAAACCGATTATGAATTGACTGATGAAGACAAAGGTAGTGACCTGACTAAGTTCAAAGAATTTCTAGTGAAAGAAATAGAGATGATGACATGACAGCATAAATCTCCCCAGGAGGTTTTAATTAAGGATTGGTGTAGGTTGCACGAGGCACCTCACTCAGAAACGACTTGTTCATTATGTTTACATATTTTGAAAAAGCATGCAGCTGCAGATTCAGAAGATCATCCTCCTGCTGAAATAAAAGAGAAAATGGAAAAGCCATCAGGCTCACGAGAAAAAGGAAAGAAGAAACTTGAGGATGACGACGTCCCTAAGTTAAAATGGATATTAGGTGGAGCAACAGCTAGAGCTGCAAAGAGAAAAGGAAGTTTAACTAAATGTCCTACTGAAGATAAACCTTGGATCCTAAGGTTTGATGGGTCCAAATCCAAGCAAGGTGCTAGGGTAGGAATTGATCTGATTGATCCAACTGGAAAATCCTATCTGGCAGCTTACAGATTATAGTTCCTCTGCACTAACAATGTAGCAGAATATGAGGCTCTGATTCATGGGATATTGTTTACTCATAAGAAGAAAGTAAAGATCCTGCATGTCTTCGGAGATTCAGAGCTAGTTGTGAGGCAAGTAAGAGGAATCTACTCATGTAACTACAGAAAGCTGTCCAACTACAGACATCGAGTGTGGGACCTGATTGAGGATTTTGATGCCTTTAATATCACTCATGTACCAAGAGAACAAAACCATAGGGCAGATGCACTTGCCCAAGCTACCAGTACATTAGAGCCACTGTCTATATCTGGTCTGAAGAGATTTTCAGTAGAACTGGTGTTAGTACCTTCAGTACCTGATAATGTGACTAACCTCTAGGTGTTTGATGATGACCAGCACATTTTGGACTTCATCTCAAATAGAGACATATTTGAAGCTCAGATTATAGATGAGAATGGTATGGAGGATCATGTCTGGGAAGAAGATGAGATATTAGAGCTGCCTAGCAACAGGATCCCCAAAGGTATGATTGAATTAGAAAGAGCTTTTGATTGGGATAATATGCGTGAATATTGGACAGGATGAAGATAAGAAAAATGTACTGATAGGTAATGTTTGCACATCAGAAGAGTTAGAAGGAATAACTCAGGCACTCAAGGATTATATCCATGTAATTGCATGGACTTATGATGAACTGAAGACATATGACGCCTCTGTCATAACTCATACTATACCTCTCAAGCTAGATGCTAAACCTTTCAGACAAAAGCAAAGGCCAATCAATGCCTTGCTCAAACCAATAATTCTCGAAGAGGTCAAGAAATTGTTAAACGCCAGGATAATATTTCTTGTGAGGCACTCCACTTGGGTGGCAAATCTCGTACCAATCAGAAAGAAGAATGGAGACATCAGGTTATGTGTAGATTTCAGGAACCTAAACAGAGCATCAGAAAAGGATAATTATCCTTTACCCTCATTGGATGAAGTTCTGCAGATTGTAAATGGAGCCAAAATGATGTCCTTCTTGGACAGTTTTTCAGGATACAACCAGGTAATGGTTGATAAAATTGACAGATTGAAAACTACCTTCACCACAAAGTGGGGGATATTTGCATATAGATGTATGCCATTTGGGCTCATAAATGCTGGAGCTACGTTCCAGCAAGCAATGGACATAGCCTTCAGAGGCTTAACAGGAAAATGTATAGTCATCTACATGGATGACTTGATAGTTTTCTCCAAGGAAAGGGGGAATCATGTTGTTGATCTCAGAAGTGTACTGAAGAAGTGTGAAAAATATGGAATATCTTTGAATCCCAAGAAGTGCATATTTGGGGTGACAACAGGAAAGTTACTAGGCCACCTGATCACAGAAGATGGAATTATAATTGATCTTGACAGGGTGGAGTCTATCATGAAGTTACAACTTCCAGGAAGCAAAAAGGAACTCAAGTCTTACTTTGGTAAGATAAACTTTGTGAGGAAGTTCATCACCGGCTTTGCTGAGATTGTCAGACCACTAAATGCCATGTTGAAAAAAGATGCACAAATTGAGTGGACACCAAAGGCCAAAGTTGCATTTGAAGATATAAAGAAAGCCATTTCAGATGCTCCTGTCCTTATCAATCCAGATTACACAAAAGATTTCTACATTTATTCATTTGCTTCAGAACATACCTCTGCAGCAGTGTTAACTCAAAGAAATGAAGAGAAAGAAGAGAAACCAATTGCTTTCATGAGCTATCCTTTCAGGGATGCTGAATTGAGATATGTAGATGTTGAGAGACAGGCACTTGCATTAGTCAGAGTAGTAAAGAAATTCAGACATTACATACTAAGAAGCAAAGTAATTGCTGTAGTACCAGATGTAGCAGTGAAGATGCTACTGATGCAAAGTGAACCTGGTGAGAAAAGAGCCAAATGGGTTACTATATTACAAGAGTATGATATGGAAATTACACCAATGAAGCTAGTAAGAGGACAAGCTCTGAGCCAGATGATATTTGAAATTGATCCAAACATCACTAGTCAGCAGTCTGTGATCAATGAGAAAGACAATAGAGAATGGTATGTAGATATCAGGCACATCCTGATCACTGGAAGATGCCCATCAAGAATGCAGGCTTCACAGAGAAGAGCCTTAAAGATAAGATCCCAAAAGTATATGATGAAGGGGGGAACCCTATTCAAGAAGAATTATGAAGGAATATACCTGAGATGCTTAGAAAAGCCAGAAGCAAATGAGGTCTCGTGAGAATTACATGACAAGTTTGGAATGGCACATAGATCAGCATTAGCCACAACACATGCAATCCTCAGAGTAGGATATTACTGGCCTACAATTTTTAAAGACACAGCTGATCATGTTAAATGTTGTCATATTTGCCAGGTTGCTGCCAATAGAGAGAAATATGCTGCACAACCCTTGCAGCCAGTAATGGAAAATTGCCCATTTGCACAGTGGGGCATGGACTTTATAGGACCAATCAATCCTCCATCCTCCTCAGGTCATAGGTATGTCTTAACAATTACTGACTCTTGTACTAGATGGACTGAGGCTATTAGCAGCAAGACTTGTACTGCAGATGATGTTATTAAATTTTTGGAGAGCAATATTGTCACCAGGTATGGAACTCCTTATGCGTTGGTAAGTGATAATGGTTCTGCTTTCACTTCAACCAAGTTATCAGGTTGGGCTTTTGATCATGGGATCATACTCAAGTTTTCATCCAACTATTATCCCCAAGGGAATGGATTAGTAGAATCCACCAATAAAAATTTACTGAATATCATAAGAAAACTGATAGAAAAGAACCCTAGAGAATGGAACTCATTTCTAAAGTATGCCCTATGGGTTGACAGAACTAGAATGAAAATTGCATTAGGAAATTCACCCTTCCAACTAGTATATGGGGTGGATCCCATCCTCCCTATAAACTTAAAAATTCCTACCCTACAGTTTGCCCAAGAATACCTAGGCATAGACAATAAGCAAGAAGTCAGGTTGCTTCAGTTGATGCACCTGGAAGAAAAAAGGAGTCAAGCAATTGACCAATTTGCAAAACATCAGGCTGTTGTCAAACACTGGTTTGACAAGAGAGCCAGAGTTAAAGCTTTCAAGATATCTGATTTAGTCCTGATGTGGGATAAAGCCCATGAGAAGAAAGGTGACCATGGTAAGTTTGATAGACTATGGATAGGTCCCTTTCAAATTTTTGAGATACTAGGAGACAATACTTATAGGCTTAAGAACCTGACAAGTGAAGATGTCCCATTGCCAGTCAATGGACAGTTCCTCAAGCATTATTTCCAGGCCTAAATGACTTCATGACAGTCATATGTGTCATATTGTATATTTTGTATAGTTGTTTGTACAGTTGGTTTGTTTTGTTTGTTTTGTTTGTTGGTTGAGACCTTGTTCTGGTAAGTCAGAATGATGAACTTCATCACCCCAGAAAACAACTTAATTGTTAAGATTCAAATGATGAGATCACATTTAGACATAGGTTATGATTCATTCTAAGAAGTATTCATGATCAGGTTTGTGATATCCATTCATCAGGGTGCCTTTTCTTGTTTAAAGTGAATCAATCACAATGAAACACCTAACAGCCTTGGGTTTGTTGAACACACAAGTATAGGTGTTAAGTGAAAAATCTAAAGGGACTCCCTTGCTACCAATACAATCTCCAACCTAAAGCTGCAAGTGACTGTACCTTGTACAAATGAGCTGATAGGATGATATCAGATACAAATTTTAAAAGGAAAATCAGAAAAGAAATAAAATTAGGCCATCTAAGTAACTCTACCGGGGCTATAGACGCCTACTGGCAGTGGGGCTCTACTTAGGGGGATTGTATAGATAACCTTACCGGGGCTTTGAACGCCTGCTGGCAGCAAGGCTCTATCTAGGTTCGCTATGAGGGATGATCTCCAACTATGTAGTTTAACACCAGTTACTTATGTTTTCAACTTGCTTTCAAGATGAGGATAATTAATCATATGGACACACCTGATCCTTTGTGAGCATTGTTACCATGATGAAATTTTATCATTCAGAAGATCATGATGCTTATGTTTAGATGAAATTAAAATACTATAGATGAATGTGATCACATCACTTGAACCATTGGAATTTATTTGTTTTCTTCAGTGGCAAGTTGTTGTGTGGTTACACAACACACCCCATTTTGAAATGGCAAAACAGGGACCCAACTTTTTGGATTGGCTTGTGTTGTCTGCTTTCTAGCGATTTGGTAAAAGTACGTCATGTGCATTATCATGTAGAGTCAGGATGAGGTAAGCACCATTATGAGGTTAGTTTGTCAAAATTTATATTTCACTTATGTGACCTCATATTTTGAAAGAACATCGAATTCCATGCAGGTTTGCCTTTTATATCACCCTAATATTCCTCAAGATGTGAAAGTTATGAACAGTCAAAGTTTTGGTCAAACCTGATATTCGCAAGAGGAGAATCATATTTTTATAACCTCAGTCATGATTGTCGAAGATCATCTTGATCTTGGTACATCACCCGATAAGTCATGCGGCTCTAATATCCGGACGTCAACTTTAAGTGGTAGTAAATCTTCCCCGTCAAACTACATCACCCGATAAGTCATGCGGCTCTAATATCCGGACGTCAACTTTAAGTGGTAGTAAATCTTCCCCGTCAAACAGTCTTATATATCATGAGCGTCATGCTTTCGAATGTAACTCGATAATATCCTGATGACGCCATCCAAATCAGATAAATGAAAAAAAACAAATATGACGATGACATCATCATCATATTTACATTCGACGGGATATTTTCTAAACATGATCATGTCCATCTAATATGACGATGACGTCACGATGCCTTTCCGATACAAAGAGCGAATATCAGGATGACGTCATCCTGATATTCTGAAAGAGAGACAAGTAAGTTTGTCTCATTATCATCATATTTGAAACATCACCCGATACATTGAAATATCCTCCTGATGTACTGAACATAACCAAAAGGGTGCTTTTGTCACTCGAATTGTGTCGCGATAACAATTTCAATGAGGGAGGAGGATGATATTGAAACTCAACCTAATATTTGTGAATATCATCCTAACTTCATGATATCCTATCATATGGATATCCCCCTGCTCCCGTTGCCGCCATTATCATTTAATGTGTGTAGACATGGTAGGTGGTTCCCGCTGACCCCGGAACCCAATGAAACACCTGGCAAGATCCTGCGTTTTTGCACGAATAATCAAGGAATACAATCTAATTTGTCAGAGTTGCCCTAAATTTACCCTAATTGCAAGGTTAAAAGGTAATTCAACCGTCATTTTTACATTTACCTTGCGATAAAATTGTTTTACAAAGCACCAGCTTCCATATTCACATACCAGCTACTGTTGCATGATTTGAGCTCATAGACAGAAGGAAGGAAGTGACCATCAGCTGAATTAAGGACATCATTGGCAATCTACTAGTATAAGAGAGAAATCTACATAACCAGGTAAGTAAATGAAACCCCCATCATGTTATTATTATTCAGGTATGATGATGTAAGTCCAGGTTTATGCATCCATATGATTAAGTAGTATTGAAAAGATACAGTAGGCATGGTGGTTTTAATTGTAATATGCATGCATGAGTATGCCCGTTGTGAGATAGGACTTTGTTAATTACAGGTACTCATGGCTGACAATTGATTCATTAAGTGTCAAGAGGAATTCAGTAGGCCCATGTTCTCTTCTCAGAGGGGGGTCCTATTCAAATATGGAGCAATTACAGATACCCATTAGGGAAGCACCAATCTGGAAGCCTAGTCAGCTAAGCTGAATGATGGGCATGACAAGAGTCCTGTGCTGGACACAGTGTTCGTATCAGGGATGTGGAACGCCGCTGGTTTCCCATATTCTATGGAATCTCCAGAGCTGGTCATAGAATGTGCTCAGAATTATAATCCTCAGATAAGGCAAGTGGTGAAGCATGGGAGGATATATGCAGACCTCTCCATCAAGGGTCTCTCCCAGACATTTGGATTGCCGCTGGGTAGTAAAGTTAAGAGTGTGGACCTAAGGAAGGCAAAAAAAGAGTATGAGGCCAACAAGAAATCTGCTAGGAAGAACATGTATCAATGGCGGGCTGAGAACAGCACATATCCAGTAGCAGCCAAACTTCCTGTGCACATGTTCAAGTATGATTTCAGTGAGAAGTACCAATACATGATTGCACTCCTGAATAGAGTAACAGGCCGACCTGATGCTGGTAGTTTCAGAGATTGGATGTATGGAATAATCATGATGTGTTTGTATTCAGACATCAAGCCACTATGGGGCCAGATAATAAGTGATGCTCTGCATGAGCAGCTGATGAACCTGGGAGGTTCAAATTGTGCATTTTATATGACATCTTACATTGTTTATTCTTGTGCTTACAAAGGCACTTTTGATGCCTTAGTTATAGATGGAAAGCTCACAGGCACAAATGCTGCATATATCTAGGATCATCATCCCCAGCTGCAGAGAATCAATTACTTCAAGGATTACAAACTAGTCAATGATGCATTTTCCATGCATCTGGTGAGGACCATGGAAGAAGATAGATCAAAGAGATTGAGCATGGAAGCTCAAGAAGTAGTTTACAGGCATGGGACCTAGTACATACAGTTTGCAACCTTTTCATACATAAGGGTTGAAGGTTTTGAGGGAAATCCCCTGATGCTGCCGAGGTATCCTACTGATGCAGTAATATTAATGGAGTTTATCCGGCAGGGTGCCACAATGATAAAAATGTACAAGGACGCCAAGAAGCTGCCACCAATTTTGTTCCCAGTTAGCATCAGCTGCTATATGTGCCCTAATTCTGACAATATAAAGAAGGTGATGGTCACACTAAATAAAATGAATCTGCAGCCTTTTCCACTAACTAGACTATATGATCCGTACAGCAGGATACATAAGATATTAGGAAAGAATATTCACCAGAGGCACCTAGAGGATTTTTGGGCTGACTGCGAAGATGAGGCAGAAGCCAGGAGAAGAAGGTATCAGAGGTTAACTCTGAACCAAGTCAGAACTTTTGATTGCATCTCCCTTCCCCAACAATTGAAGAAGGATGATGGTAGGATCATGGCAGATGAATACGACCAAAAGAAGATATACAATGACACCATCTCTGCGCCTGACCTCACCATGTAGGAAGACATATCCTTGGACCCATTCATTTCCAGGACCATACAACTAACTCAAGCTTGGGTTGATGAGCAGGTGGAGGCATTGAAAAAGAAAGGTGTTGCCATTATAGTGGACAACAAAAAGAAGGGGCAGGATATCCTTGGGGATGAGTATGATGACTTCCTGATTGAGAAGAGGAAGACCAAGGGAGATAGAATCCCTCCACCATAGCAACAGAGAAAAAGACCCCCAAGGGGCAAGAATGTGGATAAGGAACACAAAGGGGTTATAATTGAAAGGGCAGTATTTGAAGCTGAGGAGGTAGCAGGATCAGGATCAGGATTAGGATCAGGATCAGAATCAGCATCCCCTCCAAAGAAAGAAAAGCCTAAAAAGAGTAAGACAGCAGAGGCTGGAATCACTAAGACCCTAGAAGTGGGTCAATCCTCAAGAAATCCTGGAGAAGAGGATATCCTCATGGAGGAAGAGCCTGAAGAAGAAGAGGCTCCTTTAATTATAAAGAGAAAGACGAGAGCTCCACAGGTGTTGGTGTCGACCACACCTAAGAAACAAAGAACCTCCATGAGAGGTGGAATAACCCAACCCCCTACATTATTACAAGGGGCAGGTAGTGAAGTACCAAAGGAACTTAAGCATAATGTTCCACTTCCTACCATCGTCAAGTTCAAAATTGAACTTGCAGAAGAACAAAGAAAGAAACCTCCCAGACACAAGCAGAAGGACATGTCTCGCTTGATGAGATAATAAATTTGTTTGATGATGAGGTGGTGCAGGATGTGGCCGCACAAAAGATGGAGACACTTGCTGCTGATAAAGGTATGACTCCTCACAAACCTCCACCAGTTTAAACTGTGTTTGAGGAGATGAAGCAAGTAGAAGAGGAGCAAGATAAGAGCCCAGAGCAGGTAGCTCAAGAAATAGGGCTGGAAGCATTAATCACAGAGGTGACAAGCCCTGTAGTGGTGGACCTGACAGAGAAGCAAGATGCAAGTCCTGAATAGCCAGCAAGATCACCTGACAAAGGGCACCCAACAGAAGAAATAGAGATGGCAGAGTCAGAAGGCCATGCTCTTGAATTAGGCCAACAAAGCCCACAGGATACATCATCGGAACCTACTATAGTACAGGTTCAAGAAATAAAGGCTGATGAAAAGGAGAAAACAATGGAGGATCGTGTTGCCAAAACACAGGAAGTTGACAGTGTAGGCCCGTAACAAATAATGGCCGCAGAACAAATGCCAGTACCTCAAGCAGAATCCCCAGTGTCTAGCACAGTGGATAAACAACAAGGGGAAGATTTGAAAATAGATGAAGTAATGATAGAGAAAGATCATGATCATCATGATTAACACATAGATGTGCCACAAGGTTCCCCACATCAAGAAGACGCTCCTCCGGAGAAGGAAATTCCTCAACAGGAGGAGGTGCCGCAAGATCAAAAACAAAGTGAGCATCAAGAAGAAGAAATAAGAAAGTCACCATCTCCATGACACTTGCTGACAGAAATGGGAGATATGGGTGAACATCATGATGATGCTGAAAAACATGATCAGGTGCCTCCGTGGTTAGCAAAAGAAGTAAATATTGAGGAAGAACTTGAAATTCAAGAATTCGATGTCTCCACCTTGTTCTCCACAGATATAATGAAACCTAGGAGGAAGGCTAGAATGACTTCGGCCATCAAGAGAGATCCGGCAACCGGGAGGAGGACCGCACAAATTGCCATACCTGTGGTGGAGAAAGAAAAAGGTAAAATTATTGTTGATGAATTTCAAATCAGCACAGTAGATTTAGGTTTTACCAATGAAGACTAGGAAGGTCAAGAGGGCAAAGACATTATTGACTCTCTAATTCAAAAGGTGAAAAGAGAGAACAAGAAGAATAAGCAACATAAAGAGCACATTGCTTAGTTGCATGCCTACATCAAGGGGCTGACCAATCCTAATGATACCACAACTGAACATGCAGTCCCATTGACTGCCATTTCTCAGAAGGAGGTAAATAAATTAGACCTCATGAAGCATGAGGCATCCGTGATAAGGAAATGGATGTCATCCACATTGGATGATGCTATTGAAATAATGAAGGCCTCCTTGAAGAGGTGGAGTATTCTAAGTGACTCCAAGACCAAGGTGGATAAATTGCAAATGCAGACTGGGAAAAGGTCTTATAAACTGGAAAGGGTCCTGAGCCTTTTGGGAGAAATAAAGGGAATAAATCCTCAACTGCTTATTAGTAAGCAGGTATTGAACAGTAATACCACATTGTTGATAGATATCTGGTACAAGGACACTCAGTTTGAATGTGGAGTCCTCAAAAGATGTAATAATAAGCTAAGAGATATTAGCATGAGGCTACGTGATTTAATGGCTGAAGAGGCAGTGATATTAGAAACATTGGAAGGCAAGGTGGAAGGTAAAATAGAAAATCAAGATGAAGAGTCTGCCATCAAAGCTGTACATAGTAACTTCCAATTAGAGGCAGATGGTCCACTTGTCCACTTGACAGAGGAACTTATAGACAAAATAATGAGGATCAAGGTCAAGATGGAGAAATATAATGAAACACTACAGGACAGGAAAAATAAGCTGGATAACAGCAGAGATAAGTATGAAGCACATAAGCATGCCATCATCAAAGCAAAAACTCAAGATGGCGGACGAATAGATCAAGTTGTGCATTCATATGAGCAAGTCCAGAGTAGTATGCAGCCCCATATGCAGCATCATCATCATCAGGATAGTGAAAGTTTAGGAAGCGACGCACATGATGATGATCCACATGAATTAGCTGAGGAGCATGATGAAGATACATCATGAAGGGGATATAAGCATAAGTAATATAGATAGTTGCCAGCTGGCAACTTGTTCCACTTTTGTAAAGATTGACAAAGTCAAGAGAAAATCATGACCGTAGATTTGTATTGATAAATCAAGATCGTAGATCTTTTTGTAACGGCTTCCTCACCTTATTCTATAAAAGGTGGTGTGATGCCTTATTGTAAACATTCAAAACTTAATTGAAATCCATCTACTGAAACATTCAGGGCTCATTTCAAAGTTTTTGTATACATTTATATTTTTGCATGCTTAATGAATGAGAAGACTGTGTTGATTACAATTCATAAGTAAATCGTGAGTAATCAGTGTATGATTTCTAGATATATGTGGTGATTTGCTGCGTCCCTTGGAGTGCATGTCTACTTACGTGTGTTGTCTTCATACAAATTCCTTTGAAGTTAGCATCAACTATATCTAGCTGTGGAATGTCCTGGTGAAAATATGGTTTGGTTTTCTTCTCTTCATGACAGTATCTAATATACATGTGGTTCAAAAGCTGAAGGTTCAACTTTAACATAGGCAGTTCTTCAATTTCTTTTAAATTTCAGGGCATTTCATCTCCATAATTTCAAATAATTGATGATCTTAAGCAAATAATACAGATATGCAGACATCTCGTAGATAATTGCAAATATTTAGCATATTTTGAGTATAGAGCATGCACAATTGAAAATATCATGCAAAGATTGAGGTATATCTGCATCTTTTCACCAAATAATTGTATAATATGACTTCTCTGTAAATAATTTTTGTAGGAATATCATGATGACATTAAACTTTCACGTAAGGCCCCAAAATGGAAACAACAACTCACATTAACCTCTGAGTAACTTCAGACGATTAAGACCTAATCACCGGAGACTTGAGATCATGAATTCTTTAAATTCATAGTATCTTTCAAGATGAATAAAGGTTAACGTGTACTTTTATTCTATGCTTGTTTGTGACTAACATCATGACCAATAGGTACAAAGGCAAGGGTAAAGCCAAGGAAAATGCCTGCCTTGTGGAGACAATCCAAACACGCCAAGTGGATAGTGACACAGATTCAGATGATTCAAATAAGTATGAGTGGGACGAGCTAACAGAGCACTCCTACGACAAAGAGGTTGACACCATCCAAACTCTTAGCCCCTACCATGAGGGACAAACGCAACAGGACAGACCATTGGAGTCTGATTTGCCCACCCCTGAGATTATGGCTTTCGAGGAAAGTTCAAATTCCATTGCGATAAACAACTTGGAGGAAAGTACCACCCAGAACACTACCCCCGCCAATGCCCATAACATTTCCATTCACACCATCAATGAATCAAGTCTCTCATCTGACTCCCTTCCCCTCTTACACCCTGAGCTTATTGACTGGGATCTTCAAGGAACCCCCCAATTAGATATGTTCCAGAACAATGATGCTTACATTGATTATATGGAACTTAGGGACCACTTGCCAAAAGGAGATCATAAAGCTAGTTTTGCTATCGAATTGAATACCATGGCTTACTTTAGAGAGGGTGCCAAGCCTTCTAGTCACAAAAACATCAAGATCAAAAATGGATCTGACAGTGAAAACTGCCTTGCGACAGTGTCAGATCATAAAATAGTAAAAAGAAAGGACGCATCCGACGGTGAAAACCCAACTGTGGCACCTGACGATGGAATGCTTGACACTCTCCCTAGTGATATGTATCAGGAAAGATCACAGATTGTGGTGGAGCCGACCGAGCCCGTGAACATTGGAACCGAAGAGCAGCCCAAGATTATCCACTTTGCCAAATCTCTCACACCACCAGAGAAAACTAGATTTGTACCATTCTTTAAGAAGAAGAGAGGCAGCTTTGCTTGGTCATATGTACACATGCCAGGTTTGGACCCAAACCTAATTCTACATCATTTGCCATTGGATCCAGGGGTGAAACCCGTAAAGCAGAAGCTGAGAAAAATGCATCCTCATATAGCCCTTTTGGTCAAAGAAGAACTCAAGAAATTGCTAGATGTGGGGTTCATTAGAGCCATAGATTACCCAGAATGGATATCTAATATTGTGCCAGTGTCTAAACCAGATGGCCGGGTTTGACTATGCAATGATTTTCGAGACTTAAACAAAGCATGTCGCAAGGATGACTTTCCACTGCCAAACATCGATATCATAGTCAACCTTACTGCAGGACATACAATGCTATCACTCATGGACGGATTCTCAGGGTATAACCAAATCAAAATAGCACTAGAGGATCAACACAAAACAACTTTTACTTGCCCATGGGGTACCGTTTGCTGGAATGTCATGCCTTTTGGGCTGAAAAACGCAGGTGCTACATATTAGCGGGCCATGACAACTATATTCCATGACATGATGCATGTAACTATGGAAGACTATGTTGACGATATCTTGGCAAAATCTCTCACAAGGGACTCACACCTGGACATATTAGAAAAATTCTTTCAGAGATTAGATCAATTCCAAGTCAAACTAAACCTGAAGAAATGTGTGTTTGGGGTAACATCAGGCTAGATGCTAGGCTTCATCGTGTTGGCAAACGGAATAGAGGTAGACCCGGCCAAGGTCAAAGCTATAATGGACATGCCACCACCCAAGACTCTAACACAGTTGAGATCCTTACAAGGCAAGCTACAGGCCATCCGCAGGTTCATCTCACAGCTGGCAGACAAGTGCCAACCTTTCAGCCATCTCCTACATAAGAACATTCCATTTAAATGGGACGAGTGGTGCGAAGAGGCATTCAACAAACTAAAGGAGTATCTTATGAATCCTCCCATACTCATGCCTCCGATCCAAGGAAAACCTTTAATTCTCTACATCTCTGCTACACCCACTACTCTTGGGGCTCTTCTAGCGTAGCAAGATTACGAGAACAAAGAAAGAGCTGTATACTACATCAGTCGAACCTTAGTGGGCTACAAGTTGCAATACTCATAGGTAGAACGATCATGCCTTGCGGTAGTTTTTGCTTCACAAAAACTCTAACATTACATGTTGGTACATCCTATCAAACTCATTGCCAAGATCGACCCACTGAAATATCTTCTCAGCAAAGCAGCTCTCATAGGTCGACTAGCAAAGTGGGTTATGCTTCTTAGCGAATATGATATAGAATATGTGGATAGAAAAGCCATCAAAGGACAAATCATCACTGACCAACTGGCCGAGGCACCATTACAGGACACTTCACCAATGCAGTTTGAGTTTCCCGATGAGTCTTTATTCACTCTATCAACATCTCCTTGGAAACTCTACTTTGATGGATCTTACACCAACCATGGATCGAGGGCAGGTATCCTGTTTATCACCCCCCAAGGCGACACAATTCCGAAGTCCTACCGGCTGTTATTTCCATGTACAAACAACATAGCGGAATATGAAGCCTTGGTAATTGGTCTCAAGATGGCCACTGAGTGGAAAATCCAAACACTATGTGTCTACGGTGATTCTCAGCTTATCATAAATCAGGTCAACAATGAGTATCAAACCAAAGATGAGAAGCTCATCCCATACAAACGGATGGTCGATGACCTCAAAGAACACTTTGGGACCATCTCCTTTGAACAAATACCCAGGATAGAGAACAAAGAAGCAGATGCAATGGCTACCATAGCCTCTCTTCTAGAAATTCCTAAATATGAGTCATGGTATGAGTTCTTAGTGGAAACCATCCGGCAACCGGCTTATGATCTCCTTGAAACCCATTCCATTTGTCTCCTAGTCGGATCTGATTCACCTTGGTACGGTAAGACTTACACTTACCTCAAGGACAATATTCTCCCACCAGACCTCTCTTACAACCAAAAATGCACTTTCATCCACCAAACCTCCCGCTACACCATCATCGCTAATACCCTTTACCAACGTGGTCTAGATGGTACTTTACTCCATTGTTTGGAACAAGAAGAATCCATAACTGCCTTCCGAGATGCACACGAAGGGATATGCGAAACACACTCTAGCGGCCCTTCCTTAGCTAAGAAACACATGCATTTGGGTTATTACTGGCCAAATATGGAAATGGATTCATATCAGTTCGTCAAAAAGTGCAAACAGTGTCAAATACACGGGAACCTGATCCATGCACCTGCTCAAGAATTGAGGCCTTTAATGACACCCTGGCCCTTTTGTCAGTGGGGACTTGACCTCATGGGAAAGATTCATCCACCCTCTTCCAACGGCCACAAATTCATCATAACCACCACTAAGTACTTCACTAAGTGGATTGAAGCCGTTCCCCTAACCACTATCACAGGAAAGCAGATTTCCTTTTTCATCTTGAATTACATTATCTGTAGATATGGCATTCCTTCATCCATCATAATGGATAATGGAAGACCATTCAAAAATTAGGATGTCCAAGAACTTTGTGAGCATTTCAAAATCCAACATCGTTTCTCCACTCCATACTACCCCCAAGGTAACGGCCAAGCTGAGGCATCAAATAAAACCATTCTGAAAATCCTAAAGAAGACTATCAATGAGGCTAGCCGTGATTGGCATGTCCAAATGAACCCTGCTCTATGGGCCTACCGAACTAGTATACGTACTCCCACAAGTGCTACACCCTACGCCCTTGTCTATGGGTCAGAAGCCATCCTTCCCATTGAGGTTGAACTACCATCCCTCAGGGTGTCATTGAAAGGTCTCATATCAGACGAAGAATACAGAGTCTCCCAGTTACAAGAGCTAGGACTGCTAGAAGAAAGGCGCCAGAAAGCCTTTGATCATCTTAAAGCATATCAACAGATGATGTCAAGAAGCTATAACCACAAGGTTTGTCCACGATGCTTCAATGTTGGGGACCTTGTCCTCAGAGAAAACCCTCGCAATCAACAAGACAGAGAAAAGAAAGGTAAGTTCGAGCCTAACTGGCTTGGGCCCTATGTGATTGTAGTTGCTTACGGATTGGGGGCATATCAGTTGGCCACTTCAGAGGGTGAGTTGCTAGATGATCCAATCAACAGCATGCACCTTAGCCGGTTCTATACCTAGGAGAACCCCAATGCAAGGGAGCACAATAAAATCAAAAAATTAAAAAATCAAAAAAGTTGAAAAGAGAAAATTTAAAAAAAATCAGAAAAAAATAGAAAGCATACAAAAAAATCGTCCTTTGGTGAAAACCTGGCAAACAGGCACCTTGGATAGGTATCATGATGAAAACCTGGCAATCAGGCATCATGTTACTTTCTAGCTTCTCATGCAAATAAAAGCAAGTGATGAAAACTTGGCAAATATGCGTTACTTGTGATAAACCACCTTCTCCATCTTTGGGAATCCACTCACTTTGAGTCCATTCATTCTCCATTTGCCCCATTCGACCCATATCTATCCCACAAATAAACACTTGACAGTTACCTATCATGGCTTGATACTTTTGTTGTGGCCTTCTTAACCAAGGTTTTGTCCCATACCATCTCCTCAATGTGAGCCTAGCGTACGGTCTCTTGTCAGTGTCCATGGTCCAAGTCTATGAACTACGTTGCCTCTGCGTCGTCACGTAGGCAAGGCCATTATTATAATGCGCCCCTAAGGCTTCCATTTCTTCCATGGTCTGATCCATCCCCTTTCTTGTCTTCATTCTTGTTGTATTTCTTCTAGTCCATCCATGGTCCATTAGGGTTTACCCTGAACTACGTTGCCTCTGCGTTGTCACGTAGGCAAGGCCATTTAGCAATGAACCCCCGAGGCACTAGGTCAGTCCATTAGGGTCCGTCTCCCCAATAAGGATTGTGCAACCTTCTCACCAAGCAAGCAAATGCAAGCAGAACCCGCTCCTCAAGCAAAAATCTTGACTGTGAACATCTTCACCTATCCAATACAAAGCAACTACCCAAGGTCTTCTAAATGATTTTATGTAAATTAAGGCAAGAACTAAACACATGTCCATGCAAATATGCTTTGTAAATCGGGAACACAGTTAACAGTTTAAGTCTTGATTTTTGCTCTCATACCTTCCTATGCTACTCAAGGTTGCCAAAAGCTAGAGATGCTATGATGGGGGCATGATTACTTTCTTTATTTGCTATTTGTGGATTAAACTTTAGTAATGTGAAGCCTTGTTTGTGGATTAAACTTTAGGACATGATCGGTAAAAGATCATCGAGGACATCAAAGGTATGACATGAATGGGGGCAATCCTTGTTTGTTGAAATGCAAGAAGTACTTAGGTCATCTAGATTCAAGTTTGACTAGATGCTTGTATTCACTTGCTAAATCGCAATCCATGTAAGCGGTACTCAGGTCATCTCAGTTCAATTATACCTAGATGCTTGTATTCACTTACAACATCTCAAAAAATGTACCAAAAACACAATGCCCAATGATGAAATAAAGCACTCTAAAAGTGAAACATCCATCCTATATCCATATACACATCCATCCTATATCCATATACACATCCATGCATCCATATCCCATGCAATCCTCATTATCCAAACTATGCAGAGTAACAATATCAAATGAAGTTTCTAAGTCATTCTATCACAACCATTCTTCTATCTATCATGTCATTCTTGTGTCGATAGAGTACATTTGGACTTCACAAAAAATAAAGCATCTAGGAGCATATCATATCATATGTAAGGCTAGTCATGCACATGATTAAGTTAGTAGCATACCTAACACAATGCATTAGGTCATCCACACATCAGCGTTACATCATATCTTAAAACACAGAAAATCACAAAAACATAGCTAAGTGCATCGCATACAAAGCTGCATCATCACATAGAAATCATATTACATTTGCATTCATTTGAAACATTAAATCATATAGACATCATATAGCATCATATCAAAAAGCATCTCATATAGCATCGGATAGACCATCTAACTATACACATACATCACATCATACAATAGAAGTAAATCATCATCTCATAACACATGTAATAGATACACAAAGCTGCGTCATCATATATACTATCATATAAGAGGTCCAAATGTACAATATCACCATCTCTCTCAAAAATCAAAGTGTCATATACAATATACATCCAAATGGACGGTGATACATGTCCCAAACATACAATATCTGGTCTGTGTCTATCCCTGTGGTGGTGGGCCACCACTGCCAGCTCCTGACTGCTAGGGACCCATCACAGAAGCCCCTGACTGTGATGGACCTACTCTATGAGTAGCCCCAGACTGACTCTTGAAGCTCCCTACCCTCTGACTCGATGCCACGGCACCATGGTATAAACCTCGGTAGTACTAGGCCTGTGACTGTGCCCTGGCGAGCTCCGCCTGTACCTGTGCCAACTGCATCTGCAATTGGCCCACCTGTGCCTGTGCCTACTGCACCTGCCCAACCAAAAAATAACTCACTGCATTTGTCCCCATGGTGGCCACAATAGTATCCCGCTCTACATGGACAATACGTAACCGTGCGTCTGCCATGTCTCTCTCGCGAGTCAGCCCAGAGATAACTGCTGCATCTGTCTCTTGCCTGCCATTGGCCCTCCTCAGCTGTACCTGCAGCGCTCGCATCTGTCCCCTCAGTCTGGCTATAGCCCTCTCATGCACCTCTGCCTGCTCTAGCCCCTATGCTGCCTCTGCCTGTCCTGGCCCCTATGGCTGGGGCACCTGCTGCTGTGGTACCTGCTGTGGTCGTGGCATCTGCACCTGCTGAGGTATCTGCTACTGTGCCACTTGTCCTAGCACTGCCTGCTCGGCCTGACCTAACCTCCTCCACTGTCTCAGCCTCTCCCCAGCTCTACCACCTCGTCCTCATCCCCCTCTAGCTCCCCTCCACCCTGGGCCAACCTGTCCCTCCTCCTCTAAGTCTGCCTCATCAATACGAGGCACCAGCATGCCAGGTCCTGAATATCTTAGGAAAGGATGTGCAATCATCCAATCCTTGTAATCCTATGTAACCCCTGCATCTGCTATCTTTGTCCTCATATCCCATGCCACATAGGGAGTCTGCCTGAACTCTGCCAAGGTCTCCTCATAAGATGCCATTGGCCCCCATCAGACCCTCTCTGCATGTGTCAGCGCAAAGAGCGCCTGCCCCTGTGGCATGCCCTACCTCCTGCCGAACTGTCTCAGCACTCGGCCCACCATCTGCCTCTCCAGTATGTACCATGTTTGGCCTATCAGCCACCTAGTCTGAAAGCAGTACGGCAGCTCGTCTCCCTCGTCGTCCCAAGGCTCGCAGTCTAGATATGGTCGCCAGATGACCACATCTACCCCATCCAAAGTGTGCCTCCAATACTCTAACTTCCCCAGCCTATGCTAGGAAATCACTCCTGCATAGCCATAACTGTATGGCTCTCCTCTCTGCCTCGCGAAAACACATATCAGCCTAGTCACCGCTATGTGCTCCCACAGCCAAAACTGTAGCAATAGTACACCAGCCGATAGACTCGTGCTACGGTGGTACACCACCTGATGCATATCATGGTACAAGTGGGCCAGTACATAGACTCCCCATGCATATCAGGTGCCCTCGGTCAGCATCCATTCCATAATCCTGCCCCATCCAATCGGGAACCCATGCGATCTCCTGTCCGGGCATACAATGCCCCCAATCAGTCCTGCCACAATCCCCGGGAAGTAGTCATAGCAATCATATATATCCTGCCACAGGATGACCTGTCCAACTAGCTTGGGATCATCGAACACTCGCTGGCACTCGGTGAGTCCCACATCCCGCTGTGCGTCATACTCCACTAACTCACCCACCACAGGTAAGTGTAGTATCCAGGAGACGTCCTCTAGCATCACAATCATCTCTCCCATAGGAAAGTGAAAGGTCCCGTCCTCACTATGGAATCTCTCCACAACAGCTGTCAGCAATCCTCGATTCGCTCGCACCTCGGGCATGAAGCATACATAGTCTAAACCCATGGCACCAAGTGCCACTCTGTTAGTCTCTGTCAACATATATCTCTGCAATAGGGGCATGGGAAATGTCTCCCTCGACTGCAGTGTGTCTCGAATATCCTCCTGCAAGCAAGCAAGGCAACGCATCAGTCTCAAACAGCATATACCATACTCAACATATCTACTCAACTATATCAAATAAACTTAGCATTTCAAATTGATCAAAATAGCATAATACATCTCTTGACTAGATTCCTGCAATCTCAGAGATAGCTCATCGATTCCCACGTCAAACAGGACGCTAATCGAATCAATTTGGCTAAGTTATTTGCTTTCCGTAGCAAATGCACCACTACAGGTGGTAAAAGTGTCGTTTCTTTATAAGTGTTGTTTCTTGATGTATGCACTGCCAAAATCGGCCTATGCGCCGCCTAAATGTAGATGCGCTGCTACAATGCACATATGCGCAGATTCAACACATGCACCGGAACATTCGGCATATGCGCCGCAATATCATGGAAGCACCGCAATATTTGACATATGTGCTGCATTTAACGAATGCGCCGCTACATTCAACCTATGCGCTGCCTAAATACACATGGGCAGCCTAATTACAGAAGCGCAGCTACAGTGGACATATGTGTCATTTTCATATATGTGCTGCAATATTTGACATATGCACTACGAAATGACAAAAGCGCTGCTTCGCGAGGCATATGCGCCATTCTGCATTTCGGCGCATATGTTTGCCCTATTTTCTATGTGCATTTATGACACCCTAAATCGACCCTAGGAGAAATTTTTTGAAGCACATACCGGGGGTCCTACCTCTGCTGGCCACCCGAATCGACGGACTCGCTCGAATCGATGCTCCTCGCATAGAATGTCTACTGCTCTGGCTGCCATGCTGCTCCAAGTTGCTTAGGCTCTCTCTATCGAATCCAGATCAGACAAGCATACAAATGACTATTCTTGTGGACCTAGCTCCTATTTATAGCCCCCAAACCCTAATTCTGGCTAGGTGATGACTATGACTCCTTCCCGTGCCTATTTTTCCTCCAGTTTTCTTCCTATTTCCCTGAAACACGTCCCTTTTTCCTCTTGCCTATTGTAACACCTTCGTCTTCGTGAGATTGTCCGTCTCTAATTCTTTTGCCCTTTTCCCTTCCAATCTCCCGAGGGGGCATCCTATCGTTAGTAAGCCTGTACCAGGAGCAAACTGGGGCATGTATCATCATTCAAACTATCGATTTCTTTGAAGCAACGCTATAAACAGCATTACATCAAAGAGGGGCAAAATGTATACGCCTAAAAATGACACAAATCATCCTAAATAAATATTCTAAATATTTATTCCATTCTTCTACCAATTAAATACATATTCTAAATTTATTTAATCGATTCACTGTTCCATAATTAAATAAATTTAATTTATTTAATTAAAATTCTTTTAAAATATCCTACATAATTAAATAATCATAAATTATTTAATTAATCCAAATTCCTCTATCCTAAGTTCTAAATTCCAAAAATCCACCTCACCTTGTCCACCTCATCAAGTTGCACATGTAATTAAATATATTTAATATTTAATTACCTTATTTTCCCTCACCCACATGGCCTATTTCTTCTCAAATCAGAGGTTAGTTAACTAATCAATCAAAAGTGTTAACTAACCTGTCAATTGAGTTAATCCCTCAATCAACCCAGTCCACTGGTCAATCAATTCAGTCAATCCCATAATCCACTCTTCTAATTGATCAATCAAGTCTGTTAACTGTTTAGTCAATGGAGTTAACTCTCCAATCAATTTTTTCACATCCCCTCTTTCATGATGGAGCTGGGACACTTGTCACATTTCTACTAGTTGCACATTCCTCAACCATCCTCCGCCGTTGATCTTCATATCTTCTCTCAACCATTGATTCCCTTTCTTCCAAGTCTATAAATGAAGCATCATCCTTCCACTCTATTCATCCAGGCTTTTGACATCATTACTCTACAGAAATATCACTAGTGCACCTTTGGCACCCTTTTACCATCCACAAGCTTGAGATCACCTACTTGCCTTAGAGCTCATCTTCATTGCATATCACCATAGCCATTTACCATCGACTTCCTACAAAAAGGTAAAAGAGTGCACTCTCTGAGGGCTCACTTCATCTGCAAACGGATGGTTGTAATAGGCAAACAACAGAAGCATCGATTTTAGGGAAGTTTTGCTTTGTGTTATTTATTGCTATTTTCGTTTAATCTTTATTGTTATCTCCTATTCTGTTGATGTTTGGGTCTTATATAATTCATTTGATTGATCATCATTTTACCCTTACAGCATCCACTCGTCCATGTGATACAAAACCTTCATTAGTGACAACACAAGAAGATGAAGCATCCAAAATAGAAACTCCACCTCCTAGATCCATAGAGAGTGGAGGGAAATCTCCATCAAAGTGCAAAGTAGTTGTTTCCATAACACATGGGAGCTACATTTTAAAACCTCTAAAATATCAATTAAAAATTAAACAATAATTGTTACTGTATTAAACATGGCATGATTTTACAAATTCCTTATAAGCTCTAGGGCATCTTGTGTTAGGATTCAGGCAGATCAGAGCAATAAACACTAACAATTATATGCAGATTAAATAATCCAAATATAACAATGAAGGATAACACAAAAGAGATCAACATAGAAATTTAACGTGGTTCACCCAATATGGGCTACATCCATAGAAACTTAGCCATCCAATGATTTCATTATCCACTGCAAAACAAATTACAATCTCACGAAATCCATGCCCGCAACATACATCCCAACCACTTGTAACAAGATTTTTGGAAGCTTCTAGAATTAGGGTTTTACAATGTCATTTTTCTTTTGTCAGTTAACAAAAATTAACAGTCGACTCCAAATGTGCAACAAAGAGGGAAAATCTTATTTTAAGGGGTTGCACCCCTAAACCCCTACTTCTCAGGGGCTACCACCCCTGAACCCCAGCAAAGATATGTTACGAGTGTATAGTACTTGCATGATAAATTGCCACATACCAACAATCTACCACTTGGAGAGTGATCAGGGTCCACACTAAACAATCTCCCACTTGGAGACTGATCCTAGATGACATCGCTGCACTTGTAGCTCCCACTAAATTACAGGTCTAGCTAGTTTCTTATGTCCACCATTATTAGTGGTGAAGGCCAATAGAAACTAATAAGGAAATCAGTTTCTCCCATGTAATCACCTTTATGAACATATCTACAGGATTCTCACTTGTGTGAATTTTCTCCAGCTTCAACTGTCCATCCTCCAAAACTGACCGAATGAAGTGGTATCTAAGTTGTATGTACTTAGTTTTTGCATGTAGAACTAAATTCTTAGCAAGATGAATGGCACTTTGGCTATCAGTGTACAAAGGGCTATCTTCTTGTTATTGTCCAAATTCCTCCAGAAAATGTTGTAACCAAATCATCTCCTTGCTATGTCCTTTAGTAGCAACATACTTAGCTTCAGTGGTTGAAAGCACAACAACCTTTTGCAACCTTGAAATCCAACTGACTACAGTATCTCCTATAGTAAAAACATACCCTGTAGTACTCCTCCTGTTATCAATATCACCCACCAGATCAGAGTCAACATATCCTTTTAGAGAAAAATTTGTTCCTCCAAAATATATTTTCATTGAAGTAGTACCTCTCAAATATCAGAGAAAATCCATTTTACCACATTCCATTGTTCTATTCCTAGATTGCTCATATACCCGTTCACAACTCCCATTGCATGTGAAATATCTGGCCTTGTACATACCATTACATACATCAAGCTGCCAACTATTGATGCATATGGTATCTTAGACATTTTTTCTTCCTCCTCTTGTGTCCTTGGATGCATCTCCTTAGTTAGCTTAAAATAACTAGGCAAAGGTGTACTAACTGCTTTTGTATGCTACATGTTAAACCTTTTCAACACCTTCTCTACATACTTTGAGACAAAAATAATTTTTTGTTTGTCATGTCCCATGTGATCCTCATACCAAAGATTTGTTTTGCTGCACCCAAATCCTTCATAGAAAATGAATTTTCTAATTTATACTTAAATTCATTAATATGTTGCATGTTAGACCTGGCATCAAGCATGTCATCAACATAAAGCAACAGGATAATATAGCTACCATTACCCAATTTCTTAAAATAAACACAATAATCAAAATGACATCTTTCGTAACCTTGTTTAGCCATAAAACTATCAAATTCAAATACCATTGTTGAGGTGCTTGCTTCAGGCCATACAAACTCTTCTATAACTTGTACACAAATTCCTCCTTACCCTTAACCTCATATCCCTATGGTTGCTGCATGTATATTTCCTCTTCCAAGTCCCCATGGAGAAATGTTGTTTTCACATATAGCTATTCAAGATGGAAATCTTTGGCAGCCACAAGACTTAGAATAGTTCTAATAGAAATCATATTTACAATCGGAGAAAATATTTCATCAAAATCTATACCTTTTTTTCTATGCAAAACCTTTTACCATGAGTCTAGCCTTATATCTTTTCTTTCCTCCATCTTCTTCCTTCAATCTATAAACCCATTTGTTTGGCAATGCTCTTTTACCTGCAGGCAATTGGACTAAGTCCCAAGTCTGATTCTGCAGTAAGGAATCCATTTCCTCTTTCATGCCTAGCTCCCACTGCTCTTGGTATCTACCTGCATTGCTTCTTCATAACTTTCATGTTCACTAGAATCAGTTAATAATATAGAATATAATGATGGAGAAAATCTTTCTGGAGATCTAGTGATCCTTGTAGAACATCTAACACTTGCAGGAGTCTGTAGGATAACTTGTTGCTGAGCACCAGGTACCACTAGCATTTTATTTTCTAAAATCTCATCCAGCACCACAAATTTATTTTGGTCTGTTCATGCTTCTTTTCCTATGGCTAATCCTTGTACATGACCTTCTCATTGAATATAACGTCTCTGCTCCTAATGATTTTATAATTTTCATAACCCCATAACCGATAACCAAATTCATCTACTCCATATCCAATGAAGGTACATTTTTTAGACTTAGCCTCAAGCTTGGTTCTATTTTCAATATCAACATGGACAAAAGCTTCACAACCAAAGGTTTTTAGAAATAAATAGTTTACCTTTTTACCCCTTCATGCCTCTTCTAGAATGCCACCATCCAAAGGATTTGAAGGTCACCTATTTATTAACTAAATAGCGGTATGTACAACATCTACCCAAAAATGTAAGGGTAGTCTAGCATGCAATCTCATGCTCCTTGCACACTCCATAATGGTCCTACTCATCCTATCAAAAACACCATTTTCTTGTGGGATTCTAGGAACTGTTTTCTACCTACGGATTCCATTATATGAATTGTAATTTTCAAATTCCTTGTTGCAATACTCACCTTCATTATTAGATCTGAGACACTTCAACTTTTTTTATGTCTCATTCTCAACCAAAGCTTTCCACTTTTTAAAAGTTTCAAATACTTCTAATTTTTTATTTAGGAAATACACCCATGTTTCCTAGTTGCATCATTAATAAAAGTAACATAATAGCAAGAGCCACCAAGAGAAGATAACTGAGTTGTTCTCCATACATCTGAATGCACAAGCTCTAATTTCTCACTTTTCTTCTCTTTCCAAACTTTGAGAAATTAGACTCTTTTCTATTTTCCATAAACACAATTTTCGTAGAACTCCAAGTCAATCTTCTTCAGACCTAGTAGCAACTTTATGGAGTGAAGTATCTTCATACCTTTCTCACTCATTGTGCAAGTCTATGGTGCCACAATTCAGTTTATGTTCCTATAGCAAGTGCTATAATTGTCTCTGTAGGAACTATTTCTATAGTAGCTAAGGTGGAATAAGTATTACCAGTACACAAATACAATGTGCCTACCTTTTCACCTTTAGATACTACTAATGCACATTTAATGACCTTCCAAACTTTGTCTAAAAAGGTAACTATGCAGCTTTCACTACCTAGTTGTCCTACAGAGATTAAATTCCTTCTCAAATTTGGAATATGCCTTACCTTCTATAGCAACCATTCATTTCCATTCTGCAACTTGATACTTATTTTTCCTTTTCCAACAATCTGACAGGGTTCATCATCACCCAAATATACCTGTCCAAAATCACCTTGAACGTAATCTACAAAATATTTCCTATGGGGTGTGGCATGAAATGAAGCCCCTGAATCTATTACCCATGAATCATTAGCATTATCTAAACATAGAATTAAAGCATCTTGTAATTTATTACTTGCAACATTAGCTTCCTTACTGTCACCATTTTGTCTATCTCCTTGTTTTCCCTTTTGCGACCAACAATCCTTCTTCAAGTGTCTTGGCTTTCCATAGTGTTAGCAATCCATTCTTCCTTTGGATTTAGATCTACCTTTCTTCAACTTCCCTTCTAACTTCCCATGATTTGTTGGTTTTTTCCCTCTCTCCTTTATTCTTCCCCTATTCTATATAGTCAAAGCATTACCCAATGTTGAACTCTCACCTATGCTTTTCCATCGCATTTATTCGCTAAGGATAAGACCAACAACATCATCAAATTTTAAAGTATTTGAACTAGAGATAGAGTTACATACAACCATTACCAAGCTATTCTAGCTTTCTCGCAAAGAACATAAAACCAAGAGAACCTCACCTCTTCATCAAATTTTACTTTTACAGAAGTTAACTGACTGGTAATCATATTAAACTCATTTAAATGATTTGACACAAATCCACCTTTAAACATTTTCAGATAAAACAAATGCTTCATGAGAAATACCTTATTAGAGGCTAAGGGTTTTTCATACAGTTTAGTCACATCTTTCATCAGTTCATATGTTGCCTTTGCTTCTATTATATTGAACGCCACATATGGTGCCAGGCACAACCAAATGGTTCCCAATGCCTTTATATCTAGAAGTTCTCAATCCTCATTAGTCATTGCTGCTAGTTTCTTAGTTTTTCCTTCCAATGGCCTCCATAAATCCTTCTGATAGAGATAATCCTCCATCTGCATTTTCCATCATTGATAGTTCTACCCATTGAATTTATCTACCTTCAATTTACCCTTATCTGCCATTGTTCCCACTTAACCGTGAGACTCCCACTCAACTGTGAGACCTTCCTATAGACAATAATCAAACATAACCCACTCTAATACTAGTTGTTAGGATTCAGGTAGATCAGAGCAATAAACACTAATAATTATATGCAGATTAAATAATCCAAATATAACAATGAAGGAAAACATAAAAGAGATCAACATAGAAATTTAACATGGTTCACCCAATATGGGCTACATCCATAGGAACTCAGTCATCCAATGATTTTATTATCCAGTGCAAAAAAAATTACAATCTCACAAATTCCACACCCGCAACATACATGCCAACCACTTATAAAAATCTTTTAGGAAGCTTCTATAATTAGGGTTTTACAATGTCATTTTTCTTTAGCTCACGGTGGAATTGCAAGCCCATAATGAATTTTCCTTCCGCTAGAGTGTATACAGTTGGGTCATAAAATGCTTCAACCAGTCCATCTAGGGCATATTCCATTGGCATGAATCTCTTTTCCAACCATAATCTCCATATTGACTCCTCCTAATGAATCCTAAAACCAAGAGTGAAGTGGAGTATATTCCAGTACTTTGATAGGGTGCATTTGCCCTTCATAGTTTATGTGTTTAATATCAAATCCTAATTTTTTTAGATAGTTCCTTCTCTACGTCCTTCATGAAGAAGAACTCCATGAATAGACTCTTGAGGATAATTACTGGAACTACCCTACAATTGGCTATCAAATCTACATAGTACTCTCCTGAACAAATATCAATTAGATGTTTGATTTGGGTATTAATTTCATTAGAATACATGATGTCCCCAAGTCCATATGATTTATTGTGTTCTCTTTTATCAACATTCTGGATCATATATATCTTCAATTAAAAAAGTTACTATTTTGAGGGTCACAAATATCTAGCCACACCATTTTATCAAATTAAAAATAATAAATATTTAAATAAATGAATTCCATTTTTCTCTTCTTACTCAATTCCTCTCTAATCTATTTGTTGACATATTTTTAAATATTATATATTTTATTGGAATGAATTTGTACCTTTTACCTTTAGGAATTTGAGCCATTTTAGAGAATGACTTGAATTGAACATGGAATGAAATCCATTTAATGGTGTTGATTCAAGGCCTGACATTGTCATTATCAGCTTGTATAAATAAACAAATGTGTTTCACCTCGTTGATCCATACACACAACATTTGCACTTTCAGACAAAGGATTGTTGGTGATAATATTATCAAAAGTTTAAAAATGTTGATGGATATGCTCCAATGTAAACAACCTATGTGTATGTTCCAATGTAAATGACTTGAATGTTGGTTCTTTGTGGGAAAAAATTAGGAAATGTCAGTTTTCTAAATGGTTTCTTTCTTTATCAAGTTATGATAACAAGTGTAATAAAATTTGGCAAGAATCTCATAGGATTGAGTATTTGAAATTATGGTTCTCTAAAACCACTTGACTTTGATTGTTATGTTACAACTAATGTTCTGTGTAATAACTATATATAAAATATATACTTGATATGAAAATGAATAATGTGTTGTATATCATATTTCCAATTGTCACAATGTAGAAAATTATTCAAACTGATGCAGTGCAAAGGGCTCACAACTCACTTTCATGGAGACATATTTCACAACAATGGGCCAATGTTAAATTCTCTTTAAGACTAAGTTACTCAACTTCAAATGGAACTAACACTCCAATCTCTTAACCAAACACTTGAAACACTTTTGAACATGTGCAATGACATGAATAAATCAATGATGACTTCCAAGATCTTAGACCTCACAATTTACACAATTCCCTCTAGATAAGTCTTTGAGATCACCAAACCCACATACCCTCAATTAGGCTTGTTAGTCTAGACTCCAACTTGCAAGTTTTGACATCCAACATAAGGGAGACTTCCCATGCTTCAATACAACTTTATTGGCATTGACAATGTTTCAAATAAGTGATCTGCACAAGGGTTTAAGACCACTCCTCATGGAATACTATGAAAACTTGCCAAACACAGTTTTGGTATTGACTGTCAACACTCTGTCAGAACAGGGCAGGGGTATAGCAAACCTTAGATTTCTTTTTTTTAACAAATACTAGATGAAAAAGGACTCATAATTCAATTGACATCATTTACAAAACAAATTTACTGATGGTGGGTACTGCACTTGTCAATGATATTCAAAACCTTTACCCTGTTGTCTTAACAATCTGCAACACAAAGAATACAGTCCTAATGCAGCCAAGAACTAATAACAATCCACTTCTCCTTAATCTACACTCTTGTGGTATGAAGGAGTATACAAAAGAGAACACTTTCATCAACAATAGAATTTATCACTTAGTTTAGATTCAAAGAAACACAAATTGATTTACTCACTGTTACCCTAGATGAGGGTTTTGCCAGTTTGGAATAGTTTATGGAAAAATGGCTATAACTATCTCATATCTCCATGAAAATGAATGAAACAAGAAGCATTTGAAAGTGGATTCATCATACTTTTATCTCAATTCAACCTCAGACCTTAATATGTCAATACAAGGTCGTACAACTACTAAAGACAACAAATTTCTGATGAAATATGCAAGAAATAATGGTTTTCTTTATTCAAATTCATAAATTCAATCATCCACATGTACAAAATGGTTACAAGGACTTTTAAAAGGCATTTCAACTTGTCCTTTTAGTATCTAACTACCTCCAAATGAACTAGACCTTCATGACTTTTCATCTTCCATATGTTGCATTGTGCAACTTTAAAATTTTGCATCTTTGACATTTGTGAAAACTTTTGAATAAATTGAAATATGACATAATGACCTCCTAATTACTCTAATACATGGAAAATGACTTAAATGACCCTTTAAAAATTTTGAAACATAAAAAATTGATCAACCTTCAAATTTACTCCATGGAATCATAACATGATCAGGGTGCTCCTACACCATACTCTCGGCCAAATAAATTTCAAGTCCTCTTGAATTTGAAGTTGTCTACAAATCTTCATCTTTTGTATGTTTTGCCTCTGATTAACCTTGAAACTACCCCTAATCATCTTTATTTTCACCTTAGGTTTCATTTTCTCCATACAAATAAGTCCTCTAACTTGTTGGCCATCTGAAATTAGGTTTTTCACACTTTGTTGCATTCCAACTTTCATCTCAATAATTTGTTCTTCTCCCTTCACTCTGTACCTTGACTTCTATCCCATCATAACCATGAAAGAATAGATTACCTCTTTAACCTTCTACTATTGCCATGTGCCAATGGCTTCTTCACCCTTAATCTTCATGTTCTTTATCAGATTCTCTACTCTTGTGCAATCAGATTTATAGACCTCTGTCCTCATTCTCTCTGCCACTAAGACCTCTTCATTATCAAGTCTATCATCTTTCCTACCAATAGTCTACTCTCTTGTCCAATCAGTGGACCTACCACCTCTCCCACTATGACCAATCTAGGCCAATCTTGTATTTCCTCAAGCAACACACTCTTACTCACCTCAACTTTGCCAATTATCAAGGTCTTTGCCCCACGGATCTCTGTATCATCTGATCCACAAACCTACGTACTATTAGATTCACACACTTCTTTTCCCATCAATGGACAAAGTGTTACTTCTTGCACACTCTCATCATGTTTTTCTAACTTATCTTGCATCTTTACAAGGAGTTCTTCCTTGATCTCTTCTACCTCAGATTTTATCACCATCATCTCTCCCTCTTTCCTTTCTACCATTGCATAATTCTACAACACTGTTGTCTTGACATCTTCAAACCATGAACTAGCTTCAAACTCTATCTCCCCTTCATCCACTACTTGCACAAATTCTTTCTTACCACACATAATTACCCTCATTGCTTTATTATATCCTTCTTCATCTTCCATCAATGGAGTCAATGTAAATGAAACCCCATCCTTCTCAATCTAATATTTATTCTGCCTTCCATCATATAGGGAATACCCTTCATATTTCCATGGTATCCCTAACAAAAAATGACATACACTCATACGTACCACATCACATAAAAGCTTATCTCTATAATTACCAATCTGAAACTCTACAAAAGCTTGCTCCTTGACCAAAAGAGAATTTTCACCATTCAACCAAGAAATATAATAAGGATTCTCATGAGGTAACCTCTCCAAATTCAATTTGTCAAACATCACTTGTGATACCATACTATCTAAACTACATGAATCCAACATTACATTACATACCTTGCCATTACACTTGCATCTGGTTTTGAAAATTGCCTTCCTTTGCAGCATCTCCTTCTCTTTTACCATGTTGTACTTTCAACTTCCAGCTGTCTTCTCCTTCAATCTTTAACTCTTCCAATGATCTACTACCTGAGCTCTAATACCAATTTGATGTAGTGCAAAGGATTCACAATTCACTTTCATGGAAACATATTTCACAACAATGGGCTAATGTTAGATTCTCTTTAACTTCACATGACCATGACTAAGTTACTCAACTTCAAATGGCACTAACACTCCAATCTCTTAACCAAACACATGAAACCCTTTTGAACATGTGGAATGACATGAATAAATCAATGATGACTTCCAAGGTCTCAGACCTCACAATTTACACAACTCCCTCTAGATAAGTCTTTGAGATCACCAAACCGACATACCCTCAATTAGGCTTGTAGTCTCGACTCCAAATTGCAAGTTTTGACATCCAACATAAGGGAGACTTCCCATGCTTCAATACAACTTTATTGTCATTGACAACATTTCAAATAAGTGATCTGCACAAGGGTATAACACCACTCCTCATGGAATACTATGAGAACTTGCCAAACATAGTTTTGGTATTGAATATCAACACGCTGTTAGAATAGGGCATGGGTATAGAAAACGTTAGATGAAAAAGGACTCATAATGCAATTGAGATCATTTACAAAACAAATTTACTGATGGTGGGTACTACAATTGTCAATGATATTCAAAACCTTTACTTTGTTGTCTTAACAGTCTGCAACATAGAGAATACAGTCCTAATGCATCTAAGAACTAATAACAATCCACTTCTCCTCAATTTGTACTCTTGGGGTATGAAGGAGTATACAAGATAGAAAACTTTCATCAACAATAGAATTTATCACTTGGTTTAGATTTAGAGAAACACAAATTGATTTACTCACTGTTACCCCAGATGAAGGTTTTTCTAGTTTGGAACAGCTTTTGGAAAAATGGCTATAACTATCTCATATCTCCATGAAAATGAATTAAACAAGAATCATTTGAAAGTGGATTCATCATGCTATCATCTCAAGTCAACCTTAGACCTTGGTATGTCCGTACAAGGTCGTACAACAACTGAAGACAGCAAATTTCTGATGAAATATGCAAGAAACAGTGGATTTCTTTATTCAAATTCATAAATTCAGTCACCTACATGTACAAAATGGTTACAAGGCCTTTTTAAAGGTATTTCAACTTGTCCTTTAATTTTCTAACTACCTCCAAATGAACTAGACCTTCATGACTTTTCATCTTCCATATGTTGCATTGTACAACTTTACAATTTTGCATCTTTTACATTTGTGACAACTTTTGAATACATTGAAATATGACATAATGACCTCCTAATGAATCGAATACATGGAAAATGACTTAAATGACCCTTGAACAATGTTGAAATATCAAAAATTGATCAACCTTCAGAATTACTCCATGGAATCATAACATGATCAGGGTGCTCCTGCACCACAAACTTTGGAAACTAAGGATGGTGTGATGTGGCATTAGTATCCCAATTACATACATTTAATTTTGGTTTTGATCTAATGGTTTGTTGGCAATAGTGTGTTGAAACATGGTTGTTGTAAACAAGTAATAACTTCTTGTCATTTAAACTATATTAAGAATGTTCATTATAAACCTTTTTGAAAGGGCCCCATAATTTTACAAAGATTAGAAAAGTAGCATTAAAAATGCTCATACAACACCATGAAACACCAACACAAAATAAACCAAGATACTACAACAAAACAATAGCAAACTAGCAGTCCACATGTAGTAGGGTTAAGATGATGCATACAAGTCAAGGTGGCTTAAAGTTACATTTATTTAAGGAACTTTGGACATTACGATTGCTATGGGTTTTCATTGATGTCAATAGTAGAATGTCCTGTTGTAGTGTGGAAGAGTGTAAGTGATGTCAAAGGGAGATTGTAGCAGTATCGTGATCAATGAAGACACTATAGAATAAGTGATCAAAAGTATTGTGAAGCAAAGAACAAAGGGATGAATATATGCTCTGTAGCCAAAGGAGATGGATCGGTATCATTTGTACAGAAGGAGATGGATCAGTATCATCTATACACAATCATACCATACCTTCTAATGTACATGTGTAAGTTCACAGACTTCATATATTTATGTTTGAGGTTTTTGATGAGTAGAGTTGGAGTCTTGCTATATGATGATGATATGAACTCATGATACTTGCCACCTGTTAAAGAAAGTTGTAAAAAGATTAAAGGAAATACAAGTTGGAGAAGGTGTTACAGGCTCACAAGAAGGTACCACATTATGTTGTAGTTGAAGGTATGAGCCTACAATTTGGACTACTGGCTAGATATTACACTCAAGCATCTATGTTTCAAGTTTGAGGTCATAATGTTTACTGCAAAGTTTTTTGGAGTCAAAAGAGTGAAGACAACAATGCAACAAGGTAAGTGCAATCACAGAGAGATAGGAGAATGCTTTGCACCTCTCCGTATATGAAGATATGACTTTACGGTTTCAAGGACAAGTAGATATGAGTATCAAGTATGCATGTCTCAAGTTTCAAGTGATTATATGCACCGCAATTGGTTCGTTGAAAGTTTGTTGTGTGAAGACAAGCATAGCCATTGCTTAAGGTAAATAGGGCGGGATAGTGGAGGCCACCACAGTTCACTACACGTTGGTATTTGGCCTTGTTGATTGAATGATAAGTTCATATAGTTGGTTGGTATGTATTGTTCAAGTTTCAAATGATTATGTTCACCACAAGTATGTTGTACATTGCTTTATCTTAAGACTGTGTAAGCAATGGTTGTTAAGGGCACCGACATTAGAGTTCAAGTGTTTGTGCTAGTATGAAATACTTTGAAATGATAAAAGAAGTATAAAGGATTATTCTGCAAGACATATAATATTTAGTATGTGGTCCGCATGATGTAATTTTGTCTTCTCCGGTACTGCTTTAGGTCTAGAGCCAAATGCAAGGAAGGATGAAGGTTTGTGGAGCCAACTTGGTGTATGATGAAGACTTCATTATGTGTGCCATCTTGGGAGAATTTGCTAAGGTGAAATAGGACCTAATTATGCCTTGTTCTTTAACTGCACTTGATTTCTACTTTTTGCATATATTTTGGAGCCGACTGTTGTGGCCACTACACGTTGCATGTTATACAATTTTAGGGCCCCTTTAAAATGAGGGGAGAGGGGAGGGTTAGTCTCTAATGTAGACCCAAATTGAGCCACATAGGTGCAAAAAGAGTAGTTGAATGTTGTATTGAATCCTTTAGTACATCATGATTAGTAGACTCATCACCTATTGGCATGAGTGTAAGGGGGCCCAAAGGTGGAGCAGCCAATGTTGGGCCTTGAGAAGAAGACCCATCAAGAGAAATCTCTAAAGTCATAGTATTCCCAAGGAGATCCAACTCATGAAAAAGGGCCTCCAAGGTCTCATTCGTAGAGTCTTCCTCAAGATCAAAATCACCAACAATTAAATGATCGTGGATGGAATTCCTCCACCAAGTCACCTCACCCTTCTTGCAATGAGAATGAGGGCAATCCAAAGCAAGGTGTCCAATAGAAAAGGATCTCCTGCAACAAAAGAGAAGACCCTCATAGTTGAGTGTCTGAGTCAACAATCTATCCTTAATAAGCATGACAATATCCCTAGGTAGATCCTTAGAGGTGTCAATGTCCACAAGAAGACGAGCATAGGTAGTATGGCCAAAGTTTGAAGACATTTCATCCTCCAAAAAAAATGACCAAGAGTGTTGCCAATATATTCAAATCATGAAACTTCCCAATATTGGAGAGACAAATTGAGTAGTCTGACCCAAACAGGCATAATACTTAAGGATTATATTAAAGGGTTGAATGAGGGAAACTACGATTTGAGTGAAAGGAAATGTTGTCCCTACATACAAACTCCACCATATAGCACATGTTTCTTATCATCTTCCAATCAAAGGGATGCAATGAAAACAACCTTAAGCATGTTATTGTTATAAACATATGTGACTCACATTAATAATAAAGGAAGTACATTTAGTGCTTGGATATTGTGTGTGTTCCTTATTAGTCTACATTTTTTTAATATTAAAACTAAGATTGTAAGTGATAGAGAGTTCATTAAAAGTTCCATACCATATTGTAAAAGATAAATTTGATAAGATTGTAACATGGATCATCCTTTCTTATCTATTCTTGTAATATATTAGTCACACCAAGTTTGTGTTGAGCTACTCATTGGGAAATAGGAGCTTGCATGTTGCCTCTAAGCATTGTGTTAGACATGGCTTATGGGGGCCCTATCCAAACCCAATTAGTCCTAGTTTAATAAGATTTGTTTAATGTAAAAAACATTGACTCCTAGATTTGTCTAATGTATGTTACATTGTGGGCCACAACCAACTGGTCTCAAGATCTTTTTTCACATCTAAATATGATATTATGGGAATGAGTTGGTTAGAATAACACAATGTTTTTATAAGATGTGCAACCAAATAGGTTATCTTAGACATAGGGATATGTCAAATTTTACAAGGGGAGATACAACCTTTAAAAAAATTGAATCCATTTTTCAATGGAAATGTACAAGGTATTGGAATTAACCTTTGGCATACATGTGTATGGAAGAAACATATCCAAAAATGCATAAAACTCAAACCCACCATAGAAAAACATATAGAAATTTTTAGCAAATGCTAGCAACATGAATAGGAAAGAAAAATCAAATTAGACCAAATACTAACACACATTCCAATAAAACTGATGCAGAGGCATCCACACTATAACCTTACAATACAGCATGGATGTCTGCAGCCCATCATCATCATCATCATCATCACCATATTTTGCTTAACACTATCAGCATCATCATATTTCCTGCGCCGACCGATATCCTCCTGATGACAAGCCTCGCCCGTTCGCATGTCAACAGCATCACCTTATTCGATTATCGACAGCATCATCATGTTCGACCAGCGCGAACATCCTCCTGACGTCCACTGTTCACTTCAGCGACAACTTCGACCTTCACTACCTTCAGCATCATGATATTCAACATCATGATAATCAACAGGATAAAGAACATCCGGTTCCTCCCATTTATCTTGATGATGACGAACCTTAACTCCTCGCACCGTTCCTTTGATGCTGACGTCACCCGATATCCTGATGACGTATATCCTGATGACGATGATGTCACCTGCAGCTCCCCAATACCCTGCTGCTCCGAAATATCCTGATGACGTATATCCTGATGATGATGACGTCATATCCTGCTGTTGGCCAAACTTAGTTTTTTTTCGGCCCGCGATCAACCCGATCTTCTTCTTCCTTATGCCGATGCGCTCCTCCTCGGCTCCTCCTGATGATGATCACCCCGACGCACCTTCACTTTATGCAACTAACCGCATCATGCCGATCTCCTCTTACTCGGATGATGATGCCCGAAAGAGTGCAGGATATAAGCAGAAATATCCTGATGATGCCGTTTTGACGACCTTTCAACCTTAGCGGATTTTCACTGTTCTGATCCGCTGAACCTCCTGGGATGACTCGATCCACTTCCAGGGTGATCTTCCACACTTTATCAGCTCGACCTAGCACATGCCCATGCTAGGGTCTTCAACACCTTTCAGCCGCGATCCTGCACACCTGCATGCGAACAAACAAACTAACACCTACCCTACTGTACATAACCATTCCACCGATCAGACGGATCAACCGGTGGAATGGATGAGTGAATCCATACAGCCAGCAAATCGATCAAGCAATGGAATTCAACAGAGGATGAACACAAACAGGAACACTTTATTTGATTTCAAAAGATGCAAATACAATGATCAGTTTCTCTCTCTCTCTGCCTCACTCTCGCAAAGTCTGGTCGATGATATATGCAATATCAACTGATCCTCATGCTTAAATAGATTTTCCTACGAGTACTACTGACCCGACTCCAAGCGGCTGGGAACTCTCCAGGCGGCTGGGAGATCCAACCGTACCTACAGCATACAGCTGTCCTAACAAACTGGCTAAAAATAGCAAAGCGTGGTCAGCATGATCTTATCATGATCAGCATGACCTTATTACATGCATTTGGTCTTATCAGACCTTCTTGGAAACATAAACAAGACTCAAACTAACTAACTGCCTCATGAAGGCCAGCTGTCAGGTAGGTGCTCCTGCACCATACTCCCCAACAGAAAAGAACTCATGTCCCATGAGTTTAGTATGTGGAAGTCCATAACCTTTACACTTTGCCTTTGCAATATGCTGATCTGTTCCAGCTTTGTCCTCTGCTGGCTCTTGGCTGCTCCAAGTCTTCTGTACTGTACCTTGCTTGCTGGCAAGTAAATCCTCATGCCTGTCAATGTAGGCCTTTCTCAGGTTGTCTGACCAGAACCTCTGTCTGAACTGCCTCTTGAACTTCTGCAATGTTCAATCCTGTCTTCCTTTCAATCTTTATAGGACAAGCAATAGTCCCAACTATGACAACATCCTTGTCATTCTTCTCAACTGATTGCTGTGTGCAAACCTGTTTCTGCACCTGCTGCTGACCTCTGTCAGTCACAACTAAAATTTTCTTCAACCTGTTGGCCTGAACAACTCCTTTCCCTGCAGTATCCTCAACTGTCTTTATGCCTGCTCCTCTAGGCATCTGCACAAACTCCTTCTTTCCCATTAAAATGATTTTGGCTGCTCCCTGTGCTGCAGCATCTGCCTGCAATGGCATCAAGTTCATAGTCTTCCCATCTTTCTTGATGGTGTAGGTATTAGCGTACCCATCATACAGTACCCTCCTATCAAATTGCCATGGTCTACCCAACAGTAGGTGACAACATTCCATGGGCAAAATATCACACAAAATTCTATCCTGATATGCTCCAATCTGAAAATCCACATATGCCTGTTCAGAGACAAAAAGTGATTGACTATCACTCACCCAAGATGCCTTGTAAGGGTGTGGATGTGGAATCCTTTCCAAATTCAGTTTATCCACCATTTCCTGAGATACCATGTTGTCTGTTGAACCAGTATCAATGATAACCTTACATTTTTTACCTTTGCTCTTGCATATGGTCTTGAAAAGAGCTCTTCGTTGTGGGGATTCTTTGTCAGGTACCTTCATGGTAGTCACTGTTCTTCTCATCATCAGAGACTCTCCACTCTCTGGGTATGCATAATTATCAGGCTCCTTATCTTTTTGATAAGTGTTTGAACTCTGCACACTTTGCTCTACTGTCTCTTCTTGTACAAGTTGTACTCTCTTGTCACTAGTTCTATCATTTCTGGATGATGAACCTTTGTTTTCTGGACATTTGAAGGATGGATGACCAAACTCTCCACAGGTGTAACACTTTCCTGAGAATGTAGTAGAACCTCTACCACCTCCAAATCTTCCTTTATTACCTTTCCATCCACCTCTGAAATCAGACTGTCCCTGTCCTTTACCAGTGTCTTCTTGACCCTCATTGGTTTTCTTTTGTGTAGGGGCTGCTCCTCTTCCCCTCATATTGTTTCCTCTTCCTCTCATGGACTTATCATGTCCTCTATTCATCTTTTCTTCAATCCTGATTGCCATTTGATAACAATCCTCCACATTCTTAGGGTTAGCTAAAACTAACTCATCCTGTATGTTAAATCTCAAACCAGCCAAGTACCTAGCCACCTTTTCTACCTCATTCTCATGATGACCAGATCTCATACTCAACTTATAAAACTCTTCTGTATAGGCCTTCACATCCCTTTCCTTCTGCTTTAAAAATTGCAGCTTCTTAAACATCTGGATTTCATAATCCCTTGGCAAGAATTTCCCTCTGATCCTTGCTACCATCTTATCCCATGAAGTGATCTTTGACTTCCCTTGTTTCCTTCTCTCAGATTGTACATAATCCCACCATACCAAAGCATGACCTCCTAACTTGGTCTTTGCAATCTTTACCTTCTGATCCTCAGCAACATCTTCACATTCAAAGTGATTATCAAGTGCAGCAATCCAATCCAGCAACTCATCTTCATTCAAACTTCCCGTATACTTGGAAACATCAACCTTTACCTTAGGTTTATCACTCTGCACTGCCTTTAACAGTTTTGCCAATCTCTGGTCTTCAGCATCCAGATCTTCAGCTACTTCTTCATACTCTTCAACAGTATCTTCATCTTCTTCAGACTCACTGTCTGCCACTTCCCTCTTTTTGTCCTTTTCCAGGGCTACAAGCCTGGCTTGAAGTGCTTCAGCAAGCTCCTTCATCTTCCTCATCTCTCTGGCATGTTTTTCCTTCATCTCCTGCAATTCCCTTGCAGTACCACTACCTTTCGGAGGCATTTTATCAACCTCTCACTCAACACACAACAAACAATCAACACTACCTCTGCCCTTTCGGTGACAGAATCAACACACAACAGCCCAGACCTTTTGCTGAGCTCTGATACCACTATGATGCAGAGGCATCCACACTATAACCTTACAATACAGCATGGATGTCTGCAGCCCATCATCATCATCATCATCATCACCATATTTTGCTTAACACTGTCAGCATCATCATATTTCCTGCGCCGACCGATATCCTCCTGATGACAAGCCTCGCCCATTCGCATGTCAACAGCATCACCTTATTCGATTATCGATAGCATCATCATGTTCGACTAGCGCGAACATCCTCCTGACGTCCACTGTTCACTTCAGTGACAACTTCAACCTTCACTACCTTCAGCATCATGATATTCAACATCATGATAATCAACAGGATAAAGAACATCCGGTTCCTCCCATTTATCCTGATGATGACGAACCTTAACTCCTCGCACCGTTCCTTTGATGCTGACGTCACCCGATATCCTGATGACGTATATCCTGATGACGATGACGTCACCTGTAGCTCCTCAATACCCTGCTGCTCCGAAATATCCTGATGACGTATATCTTGATGATGATGATGTCATATCCTGCTGTTGGCCAAACTTAGTTTTTTTTCCGGCCCGCGATCAACCCGATCTTCTTCTTCCTTATGCCGATGCGCTCCTCCTCGGTTCCTCCTGATGATGATCACCCCGACGCGCCTTCACTTTATGCAACTAACCGCATCATGCCGATCTCCTCTTACTCGGATGATGATGCCCGAAGCGACTGCAGGATATAAGCAGAAATATCCTGATGATGCCATTTTGACAACCTTTCAACCTTAGCGGATTTTCACTGTTCTGATCTGCCGAACCTCCTGGGATGACTCGATCCACTTCCAGGGTGATCTTCCACACTTTATCAGCTCGACCTAGCACATGCCCATGCTAGGGTCTTCAACACCTTTCAGCCGCGATCCTGCACACCTGCATGCGAACAAACAAACTAACACCTACCCTACTGTACATAACCATTCCACCGATCAGACGAATCAACCGGTGGAATGGATCAGTGAATCCATACAGCCACCAAACCAGCAAATCGATCAAGTAATGGAATTCAACAGAGGATGAACACAAACAGGAACACTTTATTTGATTTCAAAAGATGCAAATACAATGATCAGTTTCTCTCTCTCTCTGCCTCACTCTCGCAAAGTCTGGTCGATGATATATGCAATATCAACCGATCCTCATGCTTAAATAGATTTTCCTACGAGTACTACTGACCCGACTCCAAGCGGCTGGGAACTCTCCAGGCGGCTGGGAGATCCAACCGGACCTACAGCATACAGCTGTCCTAACAAACTGGCTAAAAATAGCAAAGCGTGGTCAGCATGATCTTATCATGATCAGCATGACCTTATTACATGCATTTGGTCTTATCAGACCTTCTTGGAAACATAAACAAGACTCAAACTAACTAACTGCCTCATGAAGGCCAGCTGTCAGGTAGGTGCTAGAAATGTACAAGGTATTGGAATTAACCTTTGGCATACATGTGTATGGAAGAAACATATCCAAAAATGCATAAAACTCAAACCCACCATAGAAAAACATATAGAAATTTTTAGCAAATGCTAGCAACATGAATAGGAAAGAAAAATCAAATTAGACCAAATACTAACACACATTCCAATAAAACCATTTGTACATGTAACACGTAACTAATTTTATATAAATAATACTTACCAGTTATAAAAGAAGTAGAGAAGAAGGATAAAACTCTAGCCAAAAGGTAAAGAATGCAGATAGAACTACATGTTTGAAGGAAACAAACTTAAGTGGAGAAGAGGAATCTACATTTTGGAATTGCTCGCACATTCCTCATTCCCCACCAAAGCACAATAGATGCCATTCAATTCAAACAAGAAAATTCTCTTTAATCACTTGATCTTGTCCACTAAGTGGTTGTCTATGAAGCATCCAATCCCTTGAATAATATCATTTTTAAAGGTTGAAGCTATCCATGTTTCTCATTTATCAGTAAATCTTTCAAACATCATTTCCTATTGTTGAACATTACAAATGGTATCAACTTTTATGGTTGAGTATTGTCAAAATATTATGCATTTTACATATGTGAGCCTCATGGCTCTCTTTTATACCACATTGTTGCAAAATAAGTGTTGTCTATCATTTGACTTCTCATGGTGTCAACCATTGTAACCAACTGCTCAAAAGTCAATAACTTCAGTTAATTAATTACTTGAAATGACCCCAAATAGGTTAAATATGTGAGAAGAACAACTTTTATGAAAGTAGATATATATTTTAATATCAACAATTTCAACATCATGCTTAGTGCAAATGGCGTCAAGCAGGAGAACCAGTTTTGAATGAGGCTTGAGAGGAAATTACCTAGATGGAGTAGAGGCCAATGGTGAAGAAGAAGATGTTAATGGGAATGTTTAAAATTCTAATGGTGAACTCCAAGTCGATTGAAACTTCTCACTAGATGAAGAAGAGGAAGAGAAACTGATAGACCTTTGGCTAGAGACCTTATAGAGATTTGTCGATGTTACGACGTGTAAGGTGAGATATTTGGGTTTGCCAATAGTTGTGAAGGGGAATGTTTCCAAGGACTCATTAGTTCATTCAACTATGAAGGTGTATAACAATTGTGGCTCCTCTAGTCACACAAGGGATTGTGCATGGGTTTTTGACTCCCTCCAAGATCTTTGAATGTTGATGTTTCGACCTTCAGGACTCTCTCACCAAGTTTGGAGGCTAAGTCCAATCCTACCTGCCATAGTGTTTTTGTTGTCAAGGTTCTTTGACCGAGTATGGGGAATGGTCTACTCTTCCAACCAAAGTTTTCCCCCCCAATGGAGGAGTACCTATTGCGCATTGGGTGTTAGGGCAATTTATCAATGGTTTTAATGCTCTTTGCTTGGGGGTTGTGTTGGAGGGATAGGATTTATTGCTCTCAAATCTTGATCACCAATTTTTTTAGTGGCAAATCCATGCCAATTAGTGAATAGCTAAAAGTGGGGCCTCTCTTTTTGGTGAATAATACAAGCTATAAAGTGAACTAAATCACCCATTTTTTACCAAAAAAATAGTTTGGTGTTGGTTAAATCACTTAAGCATTATTTTATTAAATTTTTAAATTGAATTGTTTTGTCATAGTAAACAATGTGCGACTAGAACCTAATCACCAATAGTTTATATTATAATTACAAATCTTATTCATATTCACCAATAATATTGTATGCCCACCATTACTTTTGAGGACATATCACCATTACTAATAAACTCCCACTTACTTTTAGGGATATCTTCACTTTGAGATTAACATTTGGAGAGATTTTCCAATTATAAATTACATACAATTAGGTTTTCAAGCAGTGAACATAACTCTTTCTCTCCTTTATTATCATGGCCTCTAAAACCTAGGGCATGTACGGCCTCAAATCTAATGATAATGAAGAATACAAGTAGCATAGAGTTCAATACTAATATTATTTATAAAGTTTGGATGGATAAAAAGTTAAGATCTCATCTATAATATGTGACAGGTATTTACTTTGGTAATGACTCTTTTATATGGTAAAGTCCATCCCACATGTCTACTATCTTACTATTTCTCTCATGTTCTATGGAATAAGTAGGAGCATCTAGAACTCTTGTAACAAATGTGATGGTTCTAATTTCATTCCCCACCATTGATTTTTGATATAAACTAATGGTTATTTCATTCTACAAATTTACAAGCACATGTCAAGAAATTTTTTATTCAAACCAATTGTTTTATTTTGGGTCATGCAATTACATAATGATCAGACGGTTGATATTTAATTTCACAAAGTTATATGTACTTGTCTTTTAGAATGTCTCCTAAGCCATAAATTTCTTTTGTGTTGTGTAATTAAATGTTGATGATTGACCCAAAATAAATTCCAGGTTGAGAAAACATTTTAAAAGAAAAGTTCTTATAAGTCTACGGAATGGAATATAAATCATCCTATCATATGAAAATATAAGGTGTAGATTCATTCACACGATATTTTAAGAGTCTTTTTTTATCACGTAATATTTTAAAATGCCCATTCCTCATGTACTATAGTGGTTTCTCTATGGTGTATTTTTATCATGTTGCCCCCTTGACCCCACAAGAGGTGCTACCCATTGACCCTGCCAATGACTGCCACACCCCAAGCCCCCACTTCTACATTATGAATATATATATATGGGAGGGATTGTGCCAAAAAAGATATTTTTTATAAGTAAGGATTCACCATGGTAATTAATGTCCATAGCTAGTGTTAGTTAGAATTCACCATGACTTTTTATAAATTTATAGTGATGTGCATAAATTTGCTAGTGAAATTAATATTTTTTTCAAAAAAACAAAATTTGTTGATCAAAATTAATATGTTTTTCAAAAAAAAGAAAGATTTTCCAAGATTTTATAAGATATTTTAGGGGTTTTCTTAAATTTATCACCGATCTTGATGTTGTTGTGGTGGACATTGTTGTTGTTGTTTGTCCCAACATTGGACAGTATGTGAAAAAGTCTTGGGTTAATGTTTTAGTCAAAGGTTCAAACTCTTCTCATGTTTTAACCCTCTCTCCGTCAACTGATTATTCAAGTCTTCAACTCTCTGTCTCAGACTCTATTCTTGATAGGTTTCTTACCATGTTTAAAAATTCACTTTTATGGAATTTTTTTAAGCCCAACCAATATATTGCCATGTTCAAAAAGTAGGTATAGCATAGATGGAAACTTAGGGGATATTTTGAGATTATGGTTTTTCCAAAGGGCTTCTTTTCTTTCTCCTTCTTGAATCACGAAGACTCTGTATGGACCCTATTGGATGGCTAGTGGTTTCTTGGTAAGAATGGTTTATTCCTCAAAAGATAGTCATATGGCTTTGACCCTAAGAAAGAATGCATCAATGAATTTCTTGGTTGGGTAGACTTCCTAGGCTACCATTGGAGTACTAGGATGAGGTCTTGGTGGGCATAGCCAACTCTTTTAGATAGTCTATTGCAATGGATATGATCTCTAAATTTAAAAAATGGTTTGTTGGCACCTAAAATAATATGTTTTGCTAATCTTAATCCCTATTGAGGGATACCTCCAAGATTACCCTCCGAAGCCTAGCTGAACTTGAAGTGTAGAGGAGTCTACCCACTCTTGTAAGCTAAAAAAAATCACCCTTAACCTATTGATAAACCTCTTTTAATCACCCCGATGACACCTCTGGCCTAGGTGATTGTAAAATGTTGTAGGGTTTTAGGTTGTAGTTATTTTGGGAACCAACATTTTGGCATCGTTGTTGGGGATGAATTAAAATGGTCGAAGATTTTGAAGACCCTGGTGCTAGTTAGTTCATAGTTTGCAATTGTTTGGATAAGTTTGGCATGCCATCAACTTACACCAATATTTTGGCACTTTTTCTAGGGACCCACTGAATTAGTTTACTTATGGTTGCTATAGTATTGAAGTATAGTGTTTGTTAAAAAATATTCTTCCCAATAGGGGAGTGGCAACTCTATTTTTACAACCTAGAAATTAATTGTAGTTTGAAAAAAAGAAGAGACTTACTATGAACAAAGGAAGAGACTCTGGGAAGCATGGGCGTGATGAATCCTCTAGTGGTATAGGAAATAGGAGGATTAAACGGAGGGCAAGAAACCCAGATGTGATGCCTCATTTTTTGACAAAGATTAGGAGAGGAACATGTTGGTTTTGAACTTTAATAGATGGTAACTCATGCTCTTGAAAAAGAATATTTGTTTTTGTTGCATGCATACAATCTAACAGAGCTGCTACATTGATTAGGCTTAACAACAGGTACTACAATCACCTTTTGTAAATCTTTCTGGAGCATTCCATGGTATGAAGGCGATGTTTGTATGAGTTCCTAGAGACAAATCTTAGCGAGAGTAGCATGAAGTTGCTCAACAAAATCATAATCTTGAGCAAATTTATGAGTAAGACGAGGTGGTTGAGGAAGCATAGGTTGAGAATTTGGTAAAGAGATTGGAATGTTTGATTGTTGTTTACTTTGTTTATTATTTTGCATATTGTATGTGTGAGCAACCACATTGTGATAGGGTTGTTGTGACACATTTTGATACATTTGATTTCATTGAGTAAATTATTTTACAAAATTGAGAATGTAACCTAGGGGTCAAGGTGGTGTTGGAGCACCTTGAACCGTAATCACTAGTTTGAAGTGAAGAGGCACGTTATGTGCCCATTCACAATGAGTTTAGGAACATTAGTACACTTATCCACTATTCTCTTAGGAACATTAGTACACTTATCCACTATTCTCTTAGTGGGTGGGTGTTGGTTAACATATATATTTATTATATATATAGGGTGACACGTTCTATCTTATAGATATATAAATTAAAAATACCCAAAAACAATGACAAATGGCTGCTCACAATGACAAATTCATTCCGAGCCATTAAATGCATAGTGGGGCTCGCCAGACTGATAACTATGAGAATAATTTTGCCACGATTCCTATTTAGTAATATATAAACTTGATTTGCATCATGAAATGTTGTTGAATTATAATAATCATTGAGTACAACTACAATCAATATATAAATTGAAATAGATTAACATATCAAACGATGTTTCTTGGTTTTACAATGGGATGGGAACAATTGGAAAAATTAGGCAGAAAGAACTTTCTTCAGTAAACGAGATTAACTCAATAATCACTTCCAAGCACACACATATGAGATAGGTTCTGCACACATTTATTGGAATTTATCCTTTCTTACTCTTACCATTTCCACACCACACTCAATAACTTCATCCTCGAGTAAAATGGTTTCATAAAGTTTTATGTTGTTCTCCTAATTGTTTTTTCTTATAACTTTAAAATGAATCTTCCTTTTTTTTGTGATTGCTGGTTTTATAATTTATACCCCTCATTTTTATGAGCAAATAGAAAATATAAATGACCCAAAAAAAACCAAAATTTGTAAACTGTAACTTTTAGTGTTACTTTGCAAATTAATACTTGTGTTTTAATATGGAATTACATTGAGTCTACCAAATAGAAGTAGCTATTGCAGCATGCCTTTATAGAGCGTTATCTACACAACATCAAGACAATTCACTATCGGCTCAAAAAAACATTTGTAATTTGAAATTGTCAATTTTAAATACTTTTTAATGATCTAAGTCATAATAACAATGCAAATATTTATTTAATGATCTAAGTCATAATAACAATACAAATATTTAACTTCTTTGAAGCAATTGTTGGGAAATGAGGTGTCTCAATCTTGTTGTAATAGTTATTTTTGATTTAATATTTTCCTACAGCTGTTACTGATTGTCAGTGCTTTGAAAATTGGTTTATTAGGTGTCAAAAGATGCCCACATAGTGGCATATTATGGAAGGCCTATTTTTAGGCATATTATGATAGATTCTATGACATTTGTAAGGCTCAAAAATAGGGGATTTCATTTTGGACGTGAGAGCTTACTTTTAGACTAGAATCTTAGCTGAGAATTCTCACACATGGTTTTGTAAAACCGCAGATGGTTTCTTGTATACCCAGATGTCTATAAATTGGAGCCTTGATGAGTAGTTTGTAGTTTGCTGGAATACTGGCAGGATTCTTCCAGAGTTGATTACTGGTGATACTCCTGTAATAAACTTGCTCTGCAAGTGTAGGAAATCTTGTTGTTGGATTTGGAATACATTGAGCACTCTTTTGGAGTGGGGTTTTTCACACGAAAGGGTTTTCCCATGTAGTGTTTTGTGTTTGATTGTTTATTTCATGCTTAGAATGTGCTTTTGGAATTTTTATATAGATCAGTATTAAAAGTTTTGCATAATGTTTCTTCTCAAAATTGGCGTAGGAAGTTGTTTCTGCTACTTCAACTTCCTTATAGCAATGACATAAAATAAAAAGTAGCTTGAACATTTTAGGGTTTTTTTTCTCTCTTTTTATCCTTTCTTTAGTTCCATATAATGGAGATTCATTTACAGGGAAGGATTTTTGGAGGCCTAGAGTCATGCCTTTAATTATTATTTTTTAACTTATTTTTGAAATTGTAATATATTTGTCCATGCTTATTTATAAACTCTATAGGTTATTATTTTCTCATTTTATATTTATTTCCAGAGCTTTAAACTAGAAAATAATGGCCTGCAACTTATTATTCTCTAATTAAAAATGTCTATGAAGATTCTTACATACTAAGAGCAGGGCCCCATGTTGCTTAGCTTATTTTGGCTGCATTCAATTTTTTAAAGAAATAATTGTGGAGTTAGTGATCCTATAAATATTTTATTTTTCTAATAAAAACACAAATTATTAATAAAGAATTATTTATATAGAAAAATATTAGATTATTTTGGCTAGTGCTCAATTTTTTAAGGAGATATTTGTAGTGTTAGTGATGCCATGAATATTTTTGGAGTTAGGAAGGGGTTCCTTGGAGTTGCTAAAGGATCTATTTTTGTGGGGCAAGGGGACCCATTAGAATAGTGGCTATTTTTTAGGCGGTTGATTTTGAATTTTGAGGTGGAGCTGGAACTTTCCTCCACCAACTTATAGATTTTTCTAAAGTTTTCCTTCTATTTTATTTAGGAAGTATTTTGGAGGGAATAATTTTAATTTGATGATTTTTAATCTTTTTATTTGTAGGTCCTACAAAATCTTTGCTAAATCAATTAGGAAACAATCCAATGGAGCTGCTAGAGGATCTATTTTTGTGGAGCAAAGGGTCCCATGGAAGCTAATGCTTAAATCAAAATATTTTTCTCCAAAATAGGAGCAGCTAATATTTAGGAGGTTATTTGTGAGCAGGTGCAAATGGGGTGGAGCTGAAACTATCCCCTTTTAGGGAGTTAACTAGCAGTTTTTTCATTCTCCCTACTTAATTTAGGGGCAGTTATGTTTTACAACTACAAAATTCATGAGACCACCTGTTGTAAAATGCTCCTAAAAAATCTCAACAGCGCATTGAGATAACTTAGAAGCCCCTTCCCATGGGATCGCTTCCTTAGCATTAAACTAAAAAACTCATCAGACAACCAACTTCCATAAATTTTGGAGCTTAAAGTTTAAGCCTGCATGCAACTGCAAAATTCATAAGACCCCTTATTTTAAAATACTCCTAAAAAATTTCAGAAAATTTGGGAAGGCCTCCTCCATGAGATGGCTTCTTAGTGATACCATGAATATTTTATATATCTGATTATTTTAAGCAGTTATCTAGTTTTCTACTATATATATATAAAACACAAATTATCAATAAAGAATTATTTATTTATATAGAAAATTTAGAGGATAAGATTTAGGAGAACATAAAAATAAAAATAAAAAAACAAATAAATACATAATTTAAAATTTTTGTAAATCTATTTATGTAACGGCATGGAGACAAATAAATTGCTTATACTTCGCCACTTTTTCAGTGATAACATTTAACTATATAAATTTTTATTTACTGGTTGTAAGCTTCAGAATTCCATACCGGTTTCCCCTAATGATTTAAATATTCCATTAACCATGATGTCAAAATCTATACTTCATTACTGTAGAGTTGTAAAAAATTGTACTTCAATTGTAGCGCTTAGAGCTATATATTTATATGCAAAGCAGAACTGTAGATCTCCAAACAGACATTATTAGTTTAGAAAACCTTACATTGACATCAACCATTGTCGTTAATAGCTAGAACGAATACGAAAATAGACATATTCGAAGGCTGCAAACAAACACACATGTCCTGTAAGCTGCATCAGGCCGATCAGATTTTCCGCGAATTGAATGTCTCGCTTGGAAGATAAAAAAATGGAGGCCCGTAGCTCTTGGGATGCAGAGTGCCTGGTAGACAAATTCCACAAAAGATATTAAAAAAAGGGATCAAGACAGTGCAAGATGTGAACACGTTTAAAAAAACAGACTCATAACCATAGTTAAAATTCATGTCCTCTGCTTGTTATATGAAGATCAATTAATGTGGACAATTGAGACATGTCAATATTAAACGCCATCCCTTAAGTCTTACTTGATTAGGGCATTCGGCACTTGAACTTCTGTCGTAATTTTTGTTAGCATAATGGAGGATATGATTACAGTGCTTTGCAAACAGACTATCCATGGCGCTATTATGAATATTACCGTCTTACGCTCTTTGTCGTTAATTGCTGGAAGAAAAATAGCAATAAATACGAGCATACACTGTGATGTTGCGACGAACACTGATAAGCCAAAAATGTTGGCTTCCATGCTTTTGATCAAGAAATGTATAAATCTCTCCCCACCATCATATATCTGAGACGAGTGATCCATCGTGTACAAGCTCGGAAACGAAATAGGAGGCGGCACTGAGAGAGAATTAATTCAAATCTGGTAAAATGCTCCTTTAAGACACTTAACCAGGCCTGGAATTTGGCGGTCACCCCTGTTTGTCATATAAAAATTGTATGAGTGTTTCGTCATTTAACTGTCTTTCAATTAATTCTTAAGAAAAATATAAATTGTAATGCAGGTTAAAAAAAAAGCAGTTTAAAGAAACACAGTCACAAACAAAACTACAAACAGTAAAACCACTTCCTTTGGAGAAATTTCATAGTGATCAGCTCAAATGAGGGCTTAAATTTGACAGTCAACCTTGCTTGTCAAGCAATTTTTTTATGACAGTTATCTATTCAAAAATGTCTTTCAAATACTGTGACATACCTTAGCGTAAGTAAATCATATAAAAATCAAATATATATATCATCATAATCCTATATAAATTTTGACAGTTTGTCCAAAAATCTCTCCTTTCATATGATACAGTCTTTCTAAAATTTTGATTGTATTTTACAGTTAAAATGCTTAAATACAGCTATACAACTGTCAAATTTAAGCCCCGGCTCAAATCAATTAGTTTAAGCCCTTCATCTTGACATTCACAAGTTCTAACCATTAATAATATAAAAAGAATTTCATTCGTCAGAAAGGATTCCATGTTAAGTTTATGATCTTAAACAAAAACTGAAAGAAATATTTGAACGAAAAACCTTATAATCTGTCAATGTCAGTGAAGGTGGATATCTTACTATAGATAAGTACTACATTTTAAAAAGATTATGATTCAACGACTATCATACGCTCTAGATTATTAAATTAAGTGTGCATGTCTACTCTCTTCAATGAAAAGAAAGCGCCTTATTTTCAATATGAAACACAACCTCAATTTCTCTAAGTGGGAAGTATCCACTACAGATATCTCTGATGTGTTGGAAAAAATTAGGGTAAAGGGACACGACCAATTTCATTTTTAAGTCGAAATAGTTAAGTGAAATTTGTGACATGTTTTCATTTGTTTTTTTATTTTTTTTGGAATGAGTGGGATCACAACTGCATTAAATTTTCTTAAAGCTGATCATTGACCTTGTCAAGGTAAAATGACAGTCAATGGACAGCTATAAACAAACTATTTCACCAAACCAAGACAGAAACAGGTCATAAAGCTAGAAACCTATAGGCATATAGATTAAATAAGACCATCAAAGAGTACCAAGCTGCTATACAACCTGAAATAATATTATCATACTACCCTGCATAAAAATTTCTGTACATACAACAGGATAAGGATGGAGGATTTGAATTTTAATGTTGTCAATAAAGTAAAGATTTGTTTCTAAATTGATTTTTGAAAGTAACAAAAAACAATAAATAACAAATATATTATAGAAAAGATTTGTTTCTAAATTGATTTTTAAAATTTATTGAAGATAAACATTCTAAAAACATCATTTACAATTATCTTTGAAAATATTCTGTACTAAAACTTTACTAGAACTTCAAACCACAAATGATCTGTAATCTACAACCTAAACAATAGTTGACATACAGTTTTATTAAAAAACAGTTTATCCTTTTTCTATTTATAAATAAAAGAATTAAAATACTTTTAAAAAATTTCATGCATCAAGAAAAAAACTTCATACATCTAAAATACTATGATGAGATAACGTAAGAATTTCTTATTAGCCGATAGGCTTCATTCGTCCCAGCTTTGCCCTCGAAATAAAACCTGTAAAACAATCAGGCTGTTTTTTTCCCCGCAAGTTGGAGTGACAGCTTTACTTAAAGATATACATACCATATCGAAAAAGCCAAAGTGAAGGCTCACTTTCTATGCTAAGCCTGTCATTACTTAGAAAATTGAGCAATGGTTGGTAGAAAAAATAAGCTAAGCAGCTGTACGAGACTTTGGTTTTAACCCCTGTTTTAGTTTGAGCCTAAAATATAAATGTGCATACATTAGTTTACTTTTATTGACTATCGTAAACATAAGTTTTGTTCTTCTATTTAAGACCTCCATTGGTGATGGTTGAAAGCTTTGAGAAAGCAACAAACTATGGGTAATATTTGTTGCAGTATTGTTTGAATGATGAGGTAATGTTGATGTTAATGGCATTTCATTAGGGATAAGTTACATGTGTTGGTGAATTAAATTATTTTTCATAATTTTAGTGTATGTATTTTAGTGTAAATTTAGTGATTTATGTTGGTTTAAATTAGTAAGGTAAAATTTATGATCATATTATAAGTAATTGTAAATTAATTGATAAGATAAAGTAATTCTTTAATATTTTACACTTGTAAGATTAAGGAGGGTATTGATATAGATTTTAACATAACAATTATGGAGAAATAAAAAAATACCTAGGTCACACAAGTTAGTGGCACCATTTGCATAAAGATATCCCAAACATTTGTCACTAAATACCCCTTACACTAACTTATTGGTCTTGTAGATATAAAGACCTTTTAACAAAGCAAATTATAATATGGTTATGCATGCAACTAAAGATGCAAATGAGATTTACACCCTTAAATGTGATATAATTCATAGAATCGTACTTCAAACATATCCCTAAAAATATAGTAATGCATAGCCCTCTAAAGATTAAAAAAAAATTGAAGGTCACAAGATGCATTTTCCAAAGTAGCTAACATTGAGTTATGTAGACTAGTTGGACAATAACTTTACTAAGTTATAAAAAAACATAATCTGCTTTGAATATGGAAGGATTAACTACTGAAAGATAGATGCCTTAGTCCATTGATGATAAATGCAATACCTAATATCATGTGCAAGCACATATGAAAGTCTAAGATTGATAGAAAGATATGAACAAACATAAAAGAAGAGAACTAGAAGTGCATTTTGCAATCCCATAAATATAACTATAATTTCATCTAAATGCATTTCAGAATCTACCAAAAACATCACATGACCAAATCAGATGTAGAGGATGACAAGAATGCCCTACAACCACCTACAAGGAGATTCTCTATGACTCTTCAAGAGGAATCACAAAACCTACCCTGTTCGCAATCTTCTCTTCTAACCCTTGAACCCTCAAATGAGACCTAATGGGTACTTAATATAACCAAACTCATTCTTGATGGCATAAATGGATTCCACAACACTTATCAAGTCCTATTGGGCCTTGAAAAACCCACACTTCTTAGAAAAGATTCAAAAGAGTTAAAAGTGCACTAAACCCTAGTTGTTCTAGGTTTCTAGGTTAGTTTTAGTAGGTTTTTTGAAGGACTGTTTCATATCTCACACCAACCATTGACTTAGGACCTGAAACTTTGCAATCATTTAGAAACCCATAAGAAAAAGGTTCACACCAAAAATCAGATTTTTCCACTGTACGGATTTGAAGAAATAAACTTTTTTGTATTTTAAGAAACCCTAGTTTCTAAACAAGGCTGCTATGAAGATTGGTCTATTAAACCACTCAAACAATCTTTTCTTCACATCTGATAAAAATGAAAAATACATGCAATGACTTGTTTTTTCCACTTATATAGGGTCGTAGAAGCCCTTTTTACACCTACAAAACACTCAAAAATGTACAAAATAGGGTATTTTTCATCAAACTTTGTGTCTAACTACCTCCAACCTCTTATTTCATTATTTCCTTTGTGCATAATGTCTTCAAGATAGTTACAAAGGCCTTTTATATGATTGTCCCATTAAAAGGGCCAAAAAGTGCCTTAAAACATGAAAATACAACCCTAATACATAGCCTAGAATAGTAAAACATGGTAAAATGACTTGACATGGTCTAACAAAACCTTATTTGACCCAATGACCCTAATTATAAGGCTAAGAAACAAACCTCAACTCTCTAACTAGACAAAACCTACATAGAATTTTAAATTGGCATTTTGAAGAGAAAATGCAAAATTTGAATTCTAGGCTTGTACAAACATCCAAAACCATTGGACATGATCCCAATGGGCCTTCTAAGACTCTAACACACAAATTTAGGACTCTCAACATCAATTAGTCCATGACACAAAATTTGGTCACATGACCTGATAAACATGTTGGATCTAGGGCATACAACTGAGAGGGGGGTGAATCAGTTGTATAAAACTTGCTCTTACTTCAAACACTTTATTCTTCTTTGTTAGTTAACAGCATATCAATTAGCTATCCATGAAAGCATAATGCATAAACACAAGACCAGATAAACATCAACACATTGAACACCAAGATTTTGATGTGGAAAACCCGGTTAAGGGAAAAACCATGGGGTGATTAACCCAAGGATTATTCTTTGTTGGAAGAATAAGAAAAATGAATCGGGCTCACTACTCAAGCACACTGCTCACAAAGAGGCACACTGCCTACAAGGAGACACACTATCTACAAAGTGATAAGAATCACAATCTTGAACTAGAGAATGACATCTCTACCATGTCCGGATCAGTTCCATTTAAGCCCAAAAACCCTTGCTCTGCTTTTTGCACTTCTCTTCGCTATGTCACACTCATCCACACCATCCACACTTCAAACAGAATTCACAAACACTTAGTTATACAAGACATCGACCTAGGAACAATAATCTAAGTTGGCAAACATCACAATAACATTCGCAAAGTGTGTAGAACATCTAGTCATCCTGTTACAGGAAGAACACCAACAACTGATAGCCATAACATCAAATCCAAGTCTAACTTTAATGCAGATCACCAACACAAACTAGATATGATCCAATGATCATCATAACCTTCCCTGAATCATCAAATACATCTGCACTTCTTCAGCTTACCAGAATTCTTCTCTTCATCATCCAATACTTCAAGAACACAGTCTGTCGCCACTGTCACAATGCAAAAGGTACTTCCAGACCTCAAGATCATACACAACTCAAGATGACACATCACAAGGACATCCCAAACACTCCGTCCAATCCGCAGATTAGGATAATTCAATTCTGGACCTCACCGGACCTTTCTGTGATCCTCTGTCACCTCTGAACACTTACCGGAACTGCTTCCACATAGACAGCCACAATTTCATTAGATCTTCATGCGGACCTCTAAAATCTTAGCTGAAGTATCTTAAGACTCATACCTAAAAACCCTTTAATCTGCATCCTTTGGTTCTCAACCTATACAGTACATTTGCCTTCTTCTCATCACTGTTCTTCACTGTTCCGGATGAGGACTGATTTCCTTAAAACAACAGCACTCAACTCATCCAAACCTTCTTACCAATGCAATATGAGTATGTTGACATCAATGACAAAACTGGTTCACAACATACTTGCAACAAAACATGCATTTTAGATGATGCTTCTGCATCATACTCTCGAGGGAAGAAAAAGAAACTCGATTCCGTCTGAGAGAAGGTCAAATGTTTTCATTCCAAGTCCACCTCATAGTTGACCCTATATGAGCTACAAATCCACTTGCAATGTTCCAATTATTGCCATCTGCCTTTGGACTTCAAATTCACATGGTCTCTCCTCCAGTTCCTTTATTTTATCCTTGAGATAGAAAATTGCAGGTTGCTTTTCTTCACTTTCCTTCATCATGCTATTCAACTTAGAATCCATTTCCAAAAGTTGATCCTCCTTTGACCTTGCTGCATTATTTACATCTCTAAGTTTCTCTTGCAATATTGTTGTATCTTTGTCCTTTTCAGCCAGTTAGAGTTGAACAACTAAGTCTTTATCACTAATTTGTGCAACTAAAATCTCAAACTCAAACGTATTTTGCTCCTCCTCAGCAATAAGAATTTCACTTTCTTTCTTTAATTATTTATATTGTGACTCTAGTTGAATCCTTGTATCCTCTTGTTGTAGCTTTGAATTTTCTTCTTTCATCTGCTACTCCATTTGCAGTTTCAACTCTGTATTATCCTTCATATCAACCTTATTTCTTTTAGAACCCAAATTTCTATCATCTTGAGGCTTCCAAACAAATTTGTTTGTATCACTTTTGTTCACATCATCCTTTTTGTTAGATATCTGACATTCTTCAATGCTTAATTGCCTTGCATTTAATAACATTTTACATAGCTTGGATGACAGTCTCCTTGTGTTCATCTGCTCTAGCTCACACTCATCAGTTTCTTTCATATCAACCTTGTTACTTGTAGTATCAAAAGTACTATCATATGCAACCTTCTAAACAAGTTTTGTTTCCATTTTTTCAACTACTTATTGTGTTTCATTCCAGCAAGTTCTTCATTTTTCCTCTTATATGATGACTTAAAATTGAAATTTGCAGCACTCATTTTTTATTGTCTTTCTTGGCATTGTGAATCTAATATCAATAACTGTTGTGATTGTTCAACTTTCTACCATGTTAACCCTTTGTTAAATAATTCTAGTACTTGTTTTCTGATTTCTTCATTTTGTTGGGGTGTCATCTTATAGGTTGTTTTGTTATTAGGAAGTTCATCAACAACTATATCTACAGAACCCTTCAACATGTCTTGAATTTTCCAAGGTAGCTCATCAATTCTTGTTGTTGTTATGACATTCCTAGGTCTGATCATCACTATATAACCTATCTCTTCCTCTTCCATTGTCTTTAAAAGCTCTTTTTCACCCCCTTTAACATCACACTTGATCCAATCTTTTGGTCTTTATCTTCCTCCTTCAAAGGTGCTAAGGTGTAGGTAACTCCATCCTTCTCCAAAACATAGACATTCTTCCTACCATCATGCATTTTTTTCCTATCATATTTCCAAGGCCTACCAAACAACACATGGCATACATCCATAGGGATGATATCACATCACACCTTATCCTTATACCTTCCTATTTGAAACTCTACCCAACATTGTTCATTAAATAGTACTTGTTGCCCCTTATTCAACCATGAGACTTTATAAGGTGTAGGATGAGGTAATCTTTTCAAATTTAGTTTCTTTACCATCTCAATAGTAATTAAATTATTAGTACTACCTGAATCTATAACAACCTGACAACACTTACCTTGGCACTTGCAAACAACCATGAATAGTGACTTTCTTTGAGGTGGCTCCTTCTCCATTGGAACATTGATCAATGTACTTCTCATTAGTAAGGATTCTTCTATCTCTGTTTCTTCTGGTGAGGGTGAGGAGTTAACACTTTCTTCATCTCCTCCTTGAGAAACTTGAGTCCTCCTTTCATTCCTAAATGTGGCAGTTTCTTGCTCTTCCGGACACTCCCAAGCTTGATGACCTGCAAACTTGTTGCACTTGTAGCATTTTCCTATGAATCCAATGAATCCTCCTCTTTGTTCAAATCTACCCCTAAAGTTAGGCCTTCTTCCTCTAAAATCCCCTCTTCAACTTGGTACTTGTTCTTGTGATATGCTTGACTCACCTTGATCTCTTGGTGACTGTCCTCTATCAACATATGAACCTCTACCTCTGAATTTCCTTCCTCTACCTCTAATCTACTTTTCTTGCTTCCTATTCAACTTCTCTTCAGCCTTTAAGACTAGTTGATAACACTCTTCAATTGTCCTAGGGCTTGTAAGGCTCAGGTCATCTTGCAAGCTATACTTCAACCCATTGAGGTATCTTGCAACCTTATCAATGTCATCTTCCATATGTCTTGATATGATGCTCAACTTGTAAAACTCTTCACTATACTCTTTCACTCCCATATCCTTTTGTTTCAAATTATGTAACTTTCTATACAACTAAGTCATGTAGTCACTTGGCATGAATTTGCCCTTCAACTTGGAAACCATGCTATCCCAAGAAGTAATCTTGGATTTTCCTACCCTTTTCCTATCTTCTCAAACATAATCCCATATCCTAAAAGAGAAAATGAACGTGGCTTACAATCTCTGACTTACAATTTCTAATTGTTTAGATTGTATGCAAGCACAGAACAAGAGCATACTCTTGTGAATTCCAGAACCTAAGACTCTTACTTCCAACTTAGTTTCCAAATGCCTAGACTGAGGCCAAGACTCCTTATTTATAGTGGAGAGCGGACCTCAAAACTATAAACCGATTTACAAATATGACCATACAAAAATGACACATAGTAGCACTATAGGAGAGGATCGTTGTTAGGCAGTCGTATCCAAAAGCACTAACTATAGAGAAAATATTCTCAATAGACACACCATATGTGAGGATGGCCTACTTTACACCCAAAAGTAGATATGGGGATTTTGCTTTTTTTGACAGGGTAGCATCCTATTGTCAGAATCCTAACGTGGCCAATAGCACGGCACAGACAAACCCATGTGCTAGTCATCTTCAACAGAATTTGAAGAGTTAGAATCAAGATTAGTGGGAGGCAAGAGGAATCTTGGTAGTGGAAGGAAAGCAATAGCCAAATCATCTGGTCGCTGATGAAAAGCATAAATGATTTTGTCGATCTCATCAGGTGAGGCCATATCAATTTTAGTCTAGACAGCTACTAGCGCTAGGTGTAAAGCAACTTCCATGTCTTCAATGACAGCTTGTGGAAACCACTTATGTGTCAAGGGGTAATATTCAATCCAAGGAAGACAATAATTATTTGGTGATTACAAATACCTGGAGGGGCCTATCATTCCTTCTTCAACTGCCCAAGTAAAATTACCTTGGAGATGATCAAAGAATTCTTTCATATCATCTTGTATCATACGGTCATTATACCCAAGGAAAAAATCAGCATAGTCTTCAAACTTAGTCTACAAAATAGTGATACTGTTAAAGAAACCAAATTTTGCACACTTAAGAAAATTCTTTTTAAGCCTGATACTCCAATTCATGGGTAAAAGAGAGGTAATGCAGATGTCAATTGTAATTCCATTTCATAAAGCAAAATAAATAATGGCTTGTTCAAGACCAAAATGCTTTAGAAAGATTTCATGTTCTTCACCAGTGAAGATGCCTTTATCAAAATTATCTCTGACAAGATTTCTCAAATCTTGTAACCATTTGTTCAGGAAGCGAGTGTGCAGAATAGGAGTTATGATTTTTGGAGGAAGCTGAGGAATCCATAAATCTAGGCCATGTTCATCTTTACCCAAAAACACTTCTATTCCATCTTTTCTGACTAGAGTTTCACCTATTTTGATGAACATATGAATGGGCTCTGCAAGTTTAGCCATTTCTCTAGTAAGAGAATCTAATAATGGATTATTGTCCCCTTTTATCCATTCAATATCAAAATCATAACTGGCAAAATCTAGATACCAGCGAGCAATCCTTCCATGAGCAATGTCCTTATTGGGCTTTTTGTTGAGCAGAGACCTCATAGGCTGGCTGTTTGTTCTTACAATAAAATGAGTGGGTTTAAGGAGAATCTTAAACTTTTCAATTCCCTTTTTAACAGCTAAGATTTCCTTTTCATAGATGGTGTATCTGCATTCTGTATCTGTAAGAGTTCCTGACCTATATCCACAAACTTGAGTACCTTTTAAAGGAATATCTTGAATCAACATAGCACCCCAAACATCATCAGAGGCATCAGTATATAAAATCAAAGAATAACCTTCTTCGGGAAGGTGAAGTGTAGGGAGGTATTGACATTTCTGCTTGATTCTTTGAACTATTTCTATTAATTCCTCTGTCCACAGACCTGCTGCTTCTTTCAACTAATTCTGAAGTTTTTTCCTATCCTTAGCCAATCCATTATAGAATGGGCTCACATAATTCAAGCATCCAAGGAATCTTTGTATCTGCTTTGTTCCTACTAAGATATCAAGAAATTCATAAATATGTCAAAGAATATGGGGTTAGAGTTTTACCTTGCCATGTGACAAAACCAAACCCAGAAAATCAATTTCTTATTTCCCAATTACCATCTTTTTAGCAGAGAGGCAGATTCCAAGGCTTTTGATGGTGTGATAGAGAGCTTCTAAATGCTTCAGATGCTGAGAATCATCATCAGAATAAACAATAATGTCATCAATATAAATAGAACAAAAATCTTTTAAACTTCTAAGAGCTTTGTCCATTTTGCGCTGGAAATAAGCAGGAGCAGTCTTAAGACCAATTGGCATGACATTCCATTCATACAATCCTTGAGGAATAGAGAAAGCTATTTTGTATCTGTCTTCTTCTTTGACCTTCATTTGCCAAAAACTAGATTTATAGTCAAATTTAGAAAACACCTTTTTTGAAGTTGCTCTCATTATTAGATCTGTGCTGAAAGGAATAGGATAATTGAATGGCAATATTATATCATTCAGAGGCTTGTAATTAATACAAAACCTTTTCTTGCCTCGTTGTTGTTATGCTTTCTTATTGACTAGGAATGCTGGACAACAAAAAGGACTTTTATTATCTCTAATGAATTTTCCTTCTAGGAGTTCATTCAGATACTCATCCATTTCTTTAACCTTAGAAGGACTCATGAGATAGGCTGGTTCAAAAGGAATTACAGACTTACATTCAGGCTGGAGTCTTATCTCACATTCTTCATGCTCTTTAGACCAGAATTGTAGAGGATTTAGGCTACATCAATCTTGCTCAAACTTTGCTTTTACTGGCTCTAAGAGGAGAGGTAACTAAGGTCCTTGGGAATTCATGGTCTCTTTCTTTTTGTTCTGGGATTTCTAAGACAGCTTATGGTTGACTAATTTTAGAGATGGGATTTTGAGAGGCCCATCAGTATGTTTAAGAGAGATCTCATGAGTTCTCAACACAAAGGGTTGGTACTTGGTTAAAAATGTATATCCTAACAGGATATCTTCTCTTAAACTATCAATTTCAATCAAGTCAACAATAAACTGCTTACCTTGGATTTCAACTCTAACATCTTGGGTAAACCTTCCCATCTTGATTTCTTCTCCATTAATGGCATATCTAGCTAGTAGATCTGACTTAGTTTTCCAAAACTCGGGAGGAATAGCATTAGTCTTGGCAAAACTTCTTGATGAACCAGAATCAACAAAGGCATCCATGGGAATGGATTTATAACCAGGCAAACAAAGATTTACTCTGATGTATGTGCAGTTTTCAACCATAAATAGAGCATGTGCTGGTTCAGATGGAGTAGAAAACTCAGATTCTAATTCAGAGGGAATATTATCAGCTTTGGTTAAAAGTTCATGAATCTCCCCCATGGCAGAAGTGAGTTTAGCCAGTTCTTTTTGCTGGAGAGCACATTGGTGAGCAAGAATATCAACAGCTTCATTGCAGCAGTCAATCTTAACACAAAGAGAATCAATACTACGGCCAAGAGACATAGATGGTGAATGGCGAGAAGAGTGGTGCTTGGAGGAAGAGGTATGGAGTCTAGAAGACCACTTAGGATTAACATAACCATGGGAGGATTTTGGACGCGGAGAAGGAGAACTAGCAATAGAATGCTTAGCATGAGTGCTTTTTGCCTGTTTCTATAAGGCGGCCTTCTCTTTTTCCCAAGCTTTGAGATCTTTGACTTGTTGCTTGGCAGCATTCTTTCTATCCTCCATAGAACCCGGCATATGATAAGGATCCTTGGATTTTGCCATGCTGATCTTGAAATCAAGATCTTTTATAGCTGTTTTGACTACCTTAGACACAACTTTATCTTTTGAAGAGATGGAACTAGAAGATTCTATTTCAAAAGAACTGGATAAATAAATCTTTTTGTGCTTATCTCGGGCCATGCAAAACTGATCAGGTAGAACTTCAACAAGTTCAAACAAAGAGTCATTAGGAGAACTAAGAGCATCAAGAGACTGTATAATTTCCCAAGTATGAGAAAAATCCTATGCATTAAACATAGCATAAACTTTATTTTTAGGATTATATTTTCTAGGACAATTTGTGGCATAATGAGGCCCTTTGCATATGAAACATTGTACAGGTTTTTTCTTTTTACTAAAATCCTTGTTCTTCTTGAACAAATACTTTGGAGGTTTTCTATTTTTGAATGAATTTCTATTAATAGGAGCTAGTCAATACTTCTTTTTGTAGGCTTTCTTTCTATGGAAAGAATGCTCCATATTGTCATCATCATACTTCGGCTGCCAGCATTTCTTGCAATGACAATTCCTTCCATAGGATTTCTTGCAATGACAATTCCTTCCACAGGATTTCCTGCTAAATTTCCTTACTTGTTTGAAGATTTGACTGATAGGAGGCAAATTACAGTAATCCTTCATATTACAAGAAGAATTGTATTATTCTCTGTTATCATTGAGTGCTTTTATCAAACATCCTTTATCCAACTTATAAGTAACTAGAGCTCTTAATTCACTGAATCCAAATTTATCAAATTTGGATTTATATTTAGTGGTCACATATTCTTCAGCATATTCACCATGACCACAAGGAAGAGAATTGAGATAAAACTTCTTAGTTGTTAGATCATGAAGTTTTTGTGCAGCAATCATGTATTTTTCAAAGACTAGGTTATATTTGTGTAATTTTCCTAAGTCCTTTAGCTGCAAAGAATACAATATCTTTTCTGCTTCTAAGATGTCATTCTTTCTATTACCAGAGAACAAACCTATCAGAGTTAATTTTAGAGTAGCAAAACCTTCAGTGGAAATATCATTTTGACCCATGTCCATTTCTTTAACATATTCATCTCCATCATCATCAATAGAAATTATACCATCGTCAGGGAGAGAATTCCACCAATTGCAGAGTTTTCCAGACATGAGTCTAATAGCATACAAAACTTTGCTAGCCTTAGACCAAGATCCCCTAGTATCATAAAAATTTTCTAGCATGTCACACCAGGTGCAGATAGTGTCATAGGGATCTATTATTTTATCAATGTTTAAGATATAACCAGAAGTAGCATAAGCTCAGAGCTATTCTATCCTAGCATTTTCTGACAGAGCATCTCTCTGACTTCTAAGTTTTAGTGTCCTTAGTTTCTTCTTTAGAACTATCTTTTCCCTTTTGAGATACTCTAATTTTCTTTGCATATTTTCTAACCTTTTCAAGGTTTCTAGCTACATGTTCAAGCCAAGCTTTATTTTCTTGAACCTGAGTATCTCTTGTGTTTTCAAAAGTAGAGACACAATCAAAGATCAGTCCAGTCATGGTTTCTAGTCTTTGAGTGCTGGTCTGAACATTATTTACCATGGTCTGAGTCTGACTGACTTGGTAATTCAGAGTGCCAAAATTATTTAGAGTAGAAGTACATTGCTTATCTATTCTACCCACAACAATTTCTATTTTATACTGACTATTCTGTATTTTTAGCACATTATCATATACAGAAATAGTTCTGTTTATCCCTTGCTTAACACCTACTACTATATAATCTATATTTTCATAAGCTATTTGCATCCAGCTTGATTGCCAGTTTCTATGAGCTTCAGAGTTCTTTTGTTTGGACCCAACCTTTGTATGGACTTTTGCCTCATATCTGCCCCATGTCCTATCATTAGGATTAATGACTTGATAGCTATCCTAAGTTGGCCATCTACCAGGGGCATAGTTTACTAATTCTAAGGCAGTAGCCCAATCTACTTGAACCGTGTGCTTGGTTCTTCTATTAGTTCCATACCTTGGTAGATTTTCTCTCATCATACTAGCATGTTCTCCTAATTTGGCAATCTTAATTCCTTTTCCTTTTCTTTCTTTCCTTGATTCCTCTTCTCCTTGTTTAGGAGCAAGATGCAATCAGGAACTTACTTGTCTAACCAAATCATCCATCAATTCTAGGTCATTTGTGAGGTTAGATCTGGAAGAGAAGGAAGATCTAGATGGGATTTGTCAAAATTGTTGAGAACTGCCAGAAGTTGAACATTCTTGAGGATTGTAATCTACAAAAGGTTTTTTATTGGAACTAGCATAGGCATGTGCCATGGACAGACTATGCTTCAGAGGTTGGACCTTGGACTGGGATTCATCTATTAATGGTTGCTCAAGTATGGTCTGATCAGGTACAGACTGGAGGGTAATATTACCTATTCTGTGAGATTGGAACAAGGGTCTATCTAAGAATCTATTTCTTTGAATTGGGAGATCTACGAACTATGGTTTTTGACGATCCAACAATTGTTCAATAATGGGAAAACCTATGTCAAAACCAGTATGATCTATAAATCTTCCATAATCAAGGAGATTGGAAGATCCTTGGGGAAAGCCTACCCCCGTGGGCAAAGAGACTGATGGAGACACTGTATTCATAATGCGATAAATGTAACGACCTCTGATCATGGCATAAATAGATCCGGGCATGAGGAAGACTCCCTTGACTTGCAATAAGAGACAAAAGGCAGAGGAAATAAACTTATCACAGAGGGAGAGAGTAAAATTAGGTTGGATAGAGAGAACTCCATCACCTTTTTCAGCAATAAGAATCCCTCGAAATTGAGCAATAACAGCTTGATCCCAAACATGACATCGGGTGTCAATCAGAGTGGCAAAGAATTTAGCATTAATATTATAATTGAAATGGGGATGGACAAGGAGATCAACATGTAGGAAATGTACATGAAAAAAACCTTTATCACACCATCGGGAAACATCTTCAGGAAGCAAGAAAGGTAAATAAATGGGACAAATTTTGGTTTCAGAAACTAAAAGATTAATTTCAGATTGTCTCACAGAGTCATAGACTTTAGCCTTAATACCCTTTTCAAGATAAAAAGAATTAATTTTAACATCAGGAAACTTAAAATTGCCTTTATCATCAACAACATGTGTGTTTCCATCTCGAAAGTAATTATGTAGAACATCAGATAATGCATAACTTGCATTCATGGATCTCTGTAAAGCCATTGGTGAGGATATAAATTACTAAGTATCGTTCGCGATATTCCCTGCTACTTTGGTTGATTTATTGCCCTTCCAAGGTGCTATCCTTTGGCCTTCAACACGGGTCTTATAACAACTTCCACAAGTACTACAGCACACTACTAGCAAACCTTTCAGAAATATGAACTCACATGAGACAAAAGAGAGAAAATGAACATGGCTCTGATACCAATTGTACATAGAATTAACAAAATAGAGAATAATACAATCTCTGACTTGCAATTATGCATGCAAGAATGTGGCAGTTTCTTGCTCTTCCAGACACTCCCAAGCATGATGACCTACAAACTTGTTGCACTTGTAGCATTTTCCTATGAATCCAATGAATCCTCCTCTTTGTCCAAATCTACCCCTAAAGTTAGGCCTTCTTCCTCTAAAATCCCCTCTTGAACTTGGTGCTTGTTCTTGTGATATACTTGACTCACCTTGATCTCTTGGTGACTATCCTCTATCAACATATGAACCTCTACCTCTGAATTTCCTTCCTCTAGCTCTATTCTACTCTTCTTGCTTCATATTCAACTTCTCTTCAGCCTTTAAGGCTAGTTGATAACACTCTTCAATTGTCTTGGGGCTTGTAAGGCTCAACTCATCTTGCAAGCTATACTTCAATTTATTGAGGTATCTTGCAACCTTATCAATGTCATCTTCCATATGTCTTGATATGATGCTCAACATGTAAAACTCTTCAGTATACTCTTTCACTCCCATATCCTTTTGTTTCAAATTATGCAACTTTCTATACAACTGAGTCATGTAGTCACTTAGCATGAATTTGCCCTTCAACTTGGAAACCATGCTATCCCAAGAAGTAATCTTGGATTTTGCTATCCTTTTCCTATCTTCCTAAACATAATCCCACCATAGGGATGCATGGACTTTCAACTTTGTCCTAGCCAACTTTACTCACTGCTCTTCAGGTACCTCATCAAGCTCAAAATATTTGTCCAACTCCCATATCCAATCCAAGAGTTCTTCACCATTCAAACTACCTGCATATGCTGGAGGTTCCATATTCACCTTGGTTCCTTCACCCTTCACTACCTTCAGCAATCTTTCCATCAATTTGTCAACATCCCTCTCTTCTTGAGGTTTTTCTTGTGGTTCTTCATTCACCACTTCTTCTTCTTGATCACTTGCATCCCCTGTAACCATTTCTCTTCTTTGGTTAGCCTCAACTGCATTGAGTCTTGCATCTAAAATCACTCTCATCTCCCTCATTTCTCTAGCAAGGGCTTTTCCCAATTGTGTGGTTATCCTTTCTGCCATCCTCTTAGTGTTTCTTGGAGGCATCTTTCCTTTTCTTGCTTTCTTAGCAAAATAGAAAAACTTGACTCAACTTGACAAACTTGACTCAAACTAGGCTCTGATACCAAAATGATGCAGAGGATGGCAAGAATGCCCTACAACCACATGCAACAATATTCTCTATGAATCTTCAAGAGGAATCACAAAACCTACCCTATTTGCAATCTTCTCTTCTAGCCCTTAAACCCTCAAATGAGACCTAATGGGTACTTAATATAACCAAACTCATTCTTGATGGCATAAATGGATTCCACAACACTTATTAGGTCCTTTGGGACCTTGAAAAACCCACACTTCTTAGAGAAGACTCACAAAAAGTCAAATTTGCACTAAACCCTAGCTATTCTAGGTTTCTAGATCAGTTTTAGAAGGTTTTTTGAAGGAACAATCCTTCATATCTTACACAAACCATTGACTCAGGACCTGAAACTTTGTAATCATTTAGAGACCCATAAAAAGGAGGTTCACACCAAAAATCAATTTTCTCAACCATACAGATTTGAAGAAATGACCTATTTGTACTTTGGGAAACCCTAGTTTCTAAATAGAGCTGCTAGGAAGATTGGTCTATTAGACCACTCAAACAATCTTTTCTCCACATCTGATAAAAATTAAAAATACCTACAATGACTTTCTCTTTCAACTCATATAGGTTTCATACATGTACTCATCCGTACAAGGCCGTACAAGCCCTTTTTACACCTGCAAAACATTAAAAAATGCACAAAACAGGGTATTTTTGATCGAAACTTCATGCCTAACTACCTCTAGCCTCTTATTTATTTAGTTACTTCATGTATAATGTCTTCAAGATAGTTACAATTGCCTTTTATATGACTGTCCTGTTAAAAGGGCCAAAAAGTGCCTAAAAACATGAGAATACAACCCTAATACTTAGCCTAGGATAACAAAACGTGGTAAAATGACTTGAAATGGTCTAAAAAGACACTATTTGACCCATTGACCCTAGTTCTAAGGCTAAGGAACAAACCCCGACTCTCTAACTAGCTAAAACCTACCTAGAATTTCAAATTGGCATTTTGGAGGGAAAATGTAAAATTTGAATTCTAGGCTTGTACAAACATCCAAAAACCATAGGAAATGATACCAATGGGCCTTCTAATACTCTAACACATAAATTTAGGACTCTCAACATCAATTAGTCCATAAAATAAAATTTTATCACATGACCTAATAAACATGCATTTTAGATGACGCTACTGCATCAAAATCTACTTCAATATTCCATTGTTGACTAAAGACATTAATTACACTATTATGAAGAGCCTTCAAAGACATAAAATCAGCTTCTCCAGACTTTGTAGACATGAAAGAAATAAGAAACTAGATCTAGACCAAACAATCGATACCTAACAACATATTAGACCAAATTACACACTTGGTTGAATTTAGTAAAGAGAAATCTAGCTCTAACTCAAGAAAAAGAGGTTGTATTATAATCTACTAGTTTTTCTCTAAATCTGGTGTGTATTCGACACCTATTCCAATCCCTTATGTCTAGTTATCACATCTAGATTAACTATGTAATAAATAAATATGTTGCAACAAAATCATTATTGAAGAAATTCTTTACTTTTGTAGACAAATACGACATTGAATTAGATTATATGGAATCTATTTTAACATTTGCAAGCCTTGACCGCATGATACCATATTTAATAGTACCATATGAAAAATTTTGAGGCTAGATTATCACTTGATTTCTAGGGATAATTATTTATATTTGAAGTTTTCAGTGTTTTTCACAACCAAATCTTGTTAATTCTTGGCACCACATAAATATGTAGAGTGTTTCCCACACTCAAAGGACTCAAATCTTCCTTTCAATTTTAAAAAATATTATAGGCCTTATCTAGGGTTGATTAATTCCCAACTACCTCCTTTAATAAAAAATGTGACGCTAAAATTAGATTTTCCTTTGCAATTCCATGTCAAGTAATCATTATGCCACAAGCAAACACATAGAGACCTTTATAAGATTTGCAATCAATACCTTTACAAAGTTTTTATTCCACTTCTACATATAGCTTTGCTCTTTGGAAAAAACACTTACCTTTATTACTTTGTTTAAAATCTCATAGGTACTATTTATAAATTAATACATATGACTTTGGTCCTAAATCAATAAAACACATGTTGATTACAAATAATACATGGCCATGAGTGAAATGAGGAGCAAAAAGTTATACATAGATACTTTTGACTATTTCATTGTGATAAAATAGGAACATGATGCATTATAATAAACAACATCAATGAGTGGATTAAAACATGTAGACAAGTCTTCAACTAAATAGACATAGTGGGCATACCAAACATGCCACCTCAAACTAGTGGAACTAATTCATTTGTTACTACAATCTAGATGGACAAATTTCAAATTCACACATTGGTCTCTTGACTAACATAAATAATTTTGTGTTGCCTCTATTTAGCACATTCTCTTATTAAGCATTACTTTCACTTACTCTCTCCCAAACATAATAAATAGCTCATGTTGATCAGCCAATGATCTATGGCTAAGAGTGAAATGGGTGAAAATAGCCACATGGAACTCCTCCATTGATCCATATTGCATGGATCCAAATGAGTCATTCACATATTCACCTAATGTAATATAAAATTTAATCTACTTTGAACATATAGTATATTAATGAAGCTTGGAATGGAAAATAGGAAATATTATAAATAGATATGCAAAATATGTAAATGAACTATAGAATGGAAAAGAAGTGCTCATATGGAATCTAGAAATTAAATCAAAAATATCATTGGTAAAGGCTCTAGTGCACCCACACTATTGTCCTTGAGTCATGTTGTTTTCCAACCTCAGCATTGTCATCTCAAGATGGCAGAAAATGTATGTATTTTCAAATTTTATTTTTCCTTAGTACATTTAGTGTTCTTCTAGCACCTATTTTTAGATAAGGAAAAGTGTTGTGACTATTTAGAAGTTTTCTATGAATGGTCAAGCCCCTAGTTTAGTCTTTTAACCTCTATGGGTATTCCATGGAATGCAAAATATTGGATTTGTTTGCATGTTTATTCTATGTACATCTAGGACTAAGAGCAATAATATAAATTATATAAGAACAATAATATGTGTGCCTATTATTATACCTATATGTATAGAAGAGATTTATGAGATGTATAAATCTAAAGGTCCCAAGGAAGTAATAGAACAATAAAGAAATACAGGAAATCATAGAAAGCCATCTTGAAAGGATGAGTCCAATAGTTTGTAAAAAGATTCACAATATGAGGAGCCAACACACAAAACTAACCAATATGCTATCATAGAAAGCTAAAATGTTGTAAAATATTGGAAGGAGAAGACGAGTTGGATTCAAAATCCAATTTCAAAAAGTGAGGAGGGAATAGGAATCTCGATCTCATCCCAAAAGCTATTTTTGGTAAATGAATTAGAAAAACTATTGTTGGACTTGGCAAGCTAGGAAAATGACAATTACAAATGAAATGAAAGTAAAAAAAGGTACAAGTTTTGACTGCCAAACAAAATCTCAGACAGTCTTATGATCACAAGACATTAGTTCATTTGTTAAAATGTCCACAAGACTACACTAACTTCTAGAGAGGAACAAAATCCAAAAATAAACAAATGGAAAACATCACAAAATTCTCACATAACACAAGAAAAAATTAAAACTACATAACATGAACATAAACCCATAGAACATGGCATCTCAATTAGGAATTACTCTAGGAAAGAGGGTTTAAATGGTCCCTAAAATATACTATAGGAATTGACATAAAATAAGAATAATTTGTAGCATCAAAATTGTAGGGTATGCAATTTTCAACCCTACATTTTGCTCTCACTTTAGTGGGCTAATGTCACTAGGCAATATAGTTATGCTAATGTAATAAATGAAAATATAATAAATAGACATTATTGTAAGGATATGTGAAAAAGGGTGCATAGAAACACTCTGGATCAAGAAGGCTCATTGCCTCAGCCAAGAATCTGCTAACCACATATTAGACAACAAAAACCTTCACCAAAAAAGTGTCAAAAAACATAAAACCTAACAAAGAAACTATGTTATAACATAACAAACATGTATATGGAAAACACACACATAATGAAACTACTATAAAGGAAATCTTATATGATGAAAAGAATGTGACAAACTGAATATTTTTTAGAGAAAATAAAGTAGTGTGCTGCATGAATAGAAGATGATACAATTGTGAAATAAAATGCATGATTCAAAGTCTAGCTTGCTTTGTTTCTAGGAATCATGAAAATTAGTTAGTAAGATGAATCATGTCATGCCCAGTTTTTTTAATACATGCATACTAATAATAGAGGAAATTAATACTCATTTAGTTAGGAGAAAATTTTATTTAATTAAAGGTCTACAAAATTATATAAATCTAATTTTAAAATATTTAAATTGTTACACAATTTTTTTAAAGATACACAATAATTCTATTATAAAAATCAAATTTGTGCAACAAGAATTACTTTTTTCAGAACCATAAAATTTAATAAAATATAGTTTAGATTATTCCTTAAAATATAGTTTAAATTTCAGGACTATAATAATGCACTTTTTGATCATGGAGATGCACAACTAAATAAATAAATTTTATGCCAAAGTGAAAGAAAGTAGTTTTATCTAGGTAGCATGACCTTCCAAATTCCTTTAATTTAAATAATGATGATGAGTAAAACTAACTAAACAAACCAATGCTACCATCATAGTTTAGTCACATTATACCTAAAATACACCAAATAGAATAATGGCAAATTTAAATAGAACAATTTGTTTGACAAAATTTTCCTAAAATTAAATTTTAGAACTTTAATTATTTTCTTATTTTGATAATTTGATGAGTTAACTCTTATATTTTCAAAGTAAAGAAATCTCCATTATACCCTTCATATTATCCCCCTCTCTCTATATATATTTATATTTTTTTTTAGAAAAGAGGGGAGGACCCTCAGACTTTTATTTATGGAATAAGCATTCATAGCTACAAAAAGGGATGACAGATCCCATATCAAAAATGTACATAGCTGGTATATACTTAGGGCATAACCATTAGCAAAACGTAGCAGAAACAAAGCAGCAATCCAAAAGACCATAGACAAGAAATAGAAAACCCAAGAAGCAACAACCCTAAACACCTCTCATCACCACAAGGCAAGCCACTTCGCTTGCTCCACCATGGGCTCATCAACTTCATTCTGCTCTAGATTCTCCTCAGTGTCCAGCTCAGCATCGAGTTCATCGAGGTTCCTTGGTAGATGAGGAACTAAGTCTATTGCATGAAAGTGGAGGAATTGAACTTCTACGAACATCTCCTTGCATCTAACTCTAATATATAATAATTCTAAATATAATAATATACTAAATATACTAAATAATTATTATTATTTAGAATTACAATACTATTCACTAAATATACCGAATATATACTAAATATTATATTTAGGATTATAATATACTATAATTTAATTCTGCCCCATTAATTTTAAGGCCACCAATAATGATAATTCTACTCATGCCAAACAGAAATTCAGAACTATCCCATCATAGATAGAAGGTAAGCGTGAAACAACTATAGTGTCTGTACATACTGTTGCACGTGCAAGCTGAGGCATCCATGGCATGCCATGGAGGCATGCCATTTTGATGGCCCCGTAGCCCCTGTCGTCGTGCCACAAATGAGCTCCTTTCCCAAGTCTGGAGCTGACACAAGGTGGCTAGAGACGAGTTGGCATATGGTCTTTATCTCCTCATCAAAGTTAAATGCACCTTTGGGGGATCCTTATGAATGTACAACTGAACCAGGCCTCATAGAGGAGAGTAAAACATGCTCCAAAAAATTGATGTACCACTTGGCTGTTGATTTTTGTAGCTCAAAAGGTGGGCCCGTGTGGAGGGTGGAAGTTGCTTAAGGGTAACTTGAGTTGGATATTTAGCAATAGCATGATTTCTTTTTTATTAATAGAATGTTTCTTGAGTTGTGAGGTGGAGATAACACCAAGAGTGATTGTATGTGTTAGGAAGGCCAAGTTATGTAAGGAAAGTTTCTTTTCTCTTGCATCAACAGAGCTATATATGTAAGATTGTTGTAGCAACATTTCATTGTATTATGTGTAGAAAGTCTGTTGTTGAGGCTGAATAAAAGATCCAACATTTGCAGGTTTTTCCCCATATTGGGGTTTCCTGGTTATATCTATGTTATTGTCTCTTTGTGTATGGCTTCTTTTTTTTTGCTTCCACTATTATTAGCTGTTAATTAACCCAGAGTATTGATTGTTATAAATCAGATAGAGGTTCTATTCTGTGAATTTATTGTGCAATTAATTTGTAACTGGGTTATAAGAAATTAACATGGTATTAGAGCCAAGTTTGTGATGCATATTTTAAGGAAAAAAAAATCAGATTTTCATCTCCAGTTTCTTTTGTGGCTATGGCAACTAGTGTTTGATATAAGGACAAGCTTGAGGGTGCATCTAACTTCTTATAGTGGAAGGTTCAAATTACATCCATTCTCAAGGAGAACAGGTTGTGGATCTATGCTAGTATAAAGGTGACACCACCAATAAATGATCCTATTGCCCTAGATTCGCATGAAGTTAAGGAGGCCAAGGCTCAGAGGATTATCCTGGATGGGGTAAAAGATCATCTAATTCCTCATCTATCGGGGAAAGACACCGCCAAGGAGATGTGGGATTTGCTCACAAAACATTATCAAAGTGACTATCAGAGTCATAAGATGATGCTGAAAGACAAATTGCATAACACCAAGATGTCTAAAGGGGAGAGCATGACCTCTTACTTGTCCAGGCTGACACAGGTCAGAGATGAGCTGGCTGTTGTTGGAGAGATGATTGCTGAAGGTGAGTTGGTGCGTATAGCCTTGAATAGTTTTTCGAAGCACTGGGAAGTGTTTGTCAAGTGTGTTGTTGGCAGAGATCAGCTACATAATTGGGTGAGGCTTTGGGATAATTTTGTTCAAGAAGAGATCCATGAAGGTACTCATCAAGGAGATCAGATAAAGAAGCGTCAAGATGAAGAAAATCTTGCTCTTGCAAGCAAGGGCAAGCAAAAGTCCAATAAAGGGAAAACGGAAGGTTCTTCCAAGAATGGGAAGAAGAAAGATCTGAGCAAGATAAAATGTTTTTGCTGCCATCAAATAGGTCACTATGCCAGTCAATGTCCAAATAAGAAAAATAAGGAAAAGCAAAAGAAGCAATTTGCTACCATAGCAGAGGTGGATGAGTTTGCATCACGATTTGAGAATGAGTTTTCACTCATTGCCTAACTCTCAAGTTCAATTGCCAACAGGGTATGGTATATTAATAGTGGGGCTTCTTGCCACATGACAAGAGTCAGAGAATGCTTCACCAAGTTAGAGGAGAAGAAGTTGGATTTCTATATTGACCTTAGAGGCAATGCCAAGTACCATGTAACTGGTATTGGCACCATCAAGTTTCAGAGGGAGTCTGGCAAACCCTTGTTGGTGGAGGATGTGTTGTATGTCCCTAGCATGACAACAAATTTAATCTCGGTTTCTATCTTGGAGGACAAGGGTTACATCATAACCTTTGAAAGGGGCAAAGTCTATATTCATCCCAAGGATTCCAAGGTTGCAAAAGTGATTGGAGTTAGGCATGACAGCTTGCTTTGGTTACAGTTTGAGCCAGCACATGCATTGGTAAACAATCGTAGAGGGCTAGGAGAATTGTGGCACAGGAGGATGGCTCATCTTCACCATGGAGCACTTAATGTGCTCAAGGAAATAGTGATGGGGCTGCCTAAGATGAAGACAGAAAACCATGAAGTGTGCAAGGGTTGTGCTCTTGGGAAATATGCCAAGACCAGTTTTCCAAGTAGTGACACTAGATCCAAAGGGATTTTGGATCTTGTACACTCATATGTGTGTGGGCCCATGTCAACAATATCCTTGAATGGGTATGAGTATTATGTTACTTTCATTGATGACTTCTCCAGGAAGATGTAGATATATTTTTTGAAGAACAAAGATGAGGTTTTCAGTAGGTTCAAAGAGTTTAAGCCTCTTGTGGAGAACCAAATAGGGAGGAAGATCAAGATACTAAGTTCTGATAATGGAGTTGAGTATACCTCAAATGCCTTCAAAGATTTCTCTACTCAGGAAGGTATCAAGAAAGAGTTAACAGTTCCATACAACCCTCAACAGAATGGGGTTGCTGAACAGAAAAATAGGGCTATAGTTGGAGCAGCCAAGGCCATGCTTCATGATCGGATCTACCTTGGTTCTTATGGGCAGAAGCTTGCAATACAGCTATGTATTTACAGAATAGGAGCCCTCACAAAGTGTTGGGCAAATTGACTCTAGAAGAGGTGTTCACCAGTAAGAAACCAGATTTGGGGCACATTCGCATCTTTGGATGCCTTGTGTATTGTCACCTTCCTGTGGAGAAGAGAACCAAATTGGAACCAACTATAGAGAAGGGTATCCTTGTTGGTGTTAGATCTAGGGCACACAACTGAGAGGGGGGGCTGAATCAGTTGTACAAGAACTTGCTTCTACTTCAAACACTTGAATCTACTTTGTTAGTTAACAACATATGAATTAACCATTCATCAAAGCATAAAGCAAGAACACCAGAGCAGATAAACATCAACACATTAGACACCAAGATTTTGATGTGGAAAACCTAGTTAAGGTAAAAACCATGGGGTGATTAACCCAAGGATTATTCTCTATTAGAAGAATAAGAAAAATGGATGGCACATGCTAGTCAGGGCTCACTGCCTGAGCACATTGCTCACAAAGAGGCACACTGCCTACAAGAGACACACTATCTACAAGATCATAAGTATTACAAACTTGAACTAGAGAATGACATCTTCACCATGTCTAGATCAGTTCCATTTAAGCCCAGGACACACCTGCTCTGCCTTTCGCTCTCTCGCTATACCACACTCATCCACTCCACGACACACATTGAAATGAATTCACAAACCTTTATTTATACAAGGCATCAACTTAGGAACAATCATCTAAGTTGGAAAACATCGACAAGAACATTCGCAAGATGAATAACTCATCCGGTCGGCCAGTCTGAACAAGAACATCTTTATCCGGAAGAACTCATCCAGTCGGCCATCAAGAACATCTTCATCTAAAAGAATATCTCCAATTCTGGGCTCTAACACTATTGCGGACCAACAACACAACCTCAATATGATCGAAGAACCTTCACAAGCTTTCCTGAATGACCAGGTACATCTGCACTTCTTCTACTTACTAGAATCTCTTCTCTTCTTCATCTAAAACTTCAAGAACACAGTCTTCCGCCACTGTCATACTGAAAAGGGTTCTTCTGGACCTCCACACCATGAACAAATCAAGATGACACATCACAAGGACATCCCAAACACTCCATCCAATCTGCAAGATAGGACAATGCACTTCTGGATCTCATCAGACCTTTTTGTAACAATCTGTCACTCCAGAGTATCTCCCGGAACCAGTTCTACTTGATCGATCACAACTTCTTCATATCTTCATGCGGACCTATGAAATCTTAACTGGATCATCTCAAGACTCATATCTACAAACCCTTTAATCCGTATCCTCTGATACTCAATTGATTGAGTACTTTTGCCTTCTTCTCATCACTGTTCTTCATTGTTTCTGTTTCAAACTAGTTTTCTTAATAACCTTAGCACACAGCTCATCCAATCCTTCTTATCAATGCAATATGAGTATGTTGACATCAATGACAACACTGGTTAACCTGATACTTGCAACAATCTCCCACTTTGTCATTGATGGCAACATATGATGTGAAAAACCATCAAGACAAGATCTTCTCCATTCTGTCATAGCTCCCCCTATCAACAACAACTCTTCACATGTCTTCTCTTCCTTTACTGCTCCCCCTTTGATCATCAACCACTTGTTTTTTACATGTCTCCTCTCCCCCTTTGACATCAATGGCAAAGGGCTCATACTTGCAACTCTAACACATCAAAATCATACCAGCTGCTCCCCCTTAGTAGCAGCTCCCTATCATCAATCCGGATCACAAGATATGACTGTGATATCCACCAGACTGATGCACATCAGTGCATCCTAATTCATCACTGGAGGGGCCATTGTTGATAACTGAGAGGGGGGGTGAATCAGTTATCCTAATTATTTCCCTTATTGAACTTTCTTTTTAATTGATGCAGCATAGAATCAAACAAAAACATTAATCATGAAATAAGAAACACATGACACAGTATTTTTGACGTGGAAACCCTGTTAAGGGAGAAAACCACGGGGTGATTAACCCAAAATTATTCTCTATTAGAAGAATAGGAAATTACAAAATGGCACTTGCCAATTAGGGCTCACTGCCCGAGCACACTGCTCACAAGAGGCCCACTGCCTACAAGAAGACACACTGTCTACAAAGTGATAAGAATCACAGTCTTGAACTGATTGGAAGCATCTACATATGCTGGAGTTCAGTTCCGGTTAGGCTCAGTACACTGATCTGCTGCACTTCATCTTTCCTCTGTTCTTTATTCTGCTATCTTTCACATACCGGATCCTTTTTGCTACCTCTACTCTGTTCTGGACTTATTCGCATATATCTTCACACCATCACTACCTTCACAACTAAATCCATCCTCTATATATATCCGCACAAGTAATTTCATCACCTTTCTAGTCGGCATCCGGAACAGTCTAGTTTCTTACAAACTCTTGTTCTGTCGCCTGAATCCTTCCTCACCAAGCAATGCAGATCAAGCATATACTTGTAGATATCATTAATCATGTCGGCCAAACATGATTCATGCCTTCACAACCTCTATCATCAATAGTAACACATCCGGAAAGTAGTCTGATACTCTGTCAGTCAGTTCTTCCTCTGTTTTCACTGTCTCTCAGGAATCCGGTACTCAACTATTCATATCTTTTTCCTTGTCCATCACCGGAGGCTAAATCCTTGGAATATACCACTCAAGGTAGTCCTCTTGACTTCCCCAAATCCGCACTGCACCAAGACACTTCCTCTGAGAGATCCGGACCAATCTGTCGGACCTTGCCACATGCTCTGTTCTTGTTCACCGGACCACAACATTCTTTATTCTGACTTCCGGTAGAGACACATCATGACTTGCGGATATGTGGGATGACCTTTGTTGCCATCAATGACAACAACCATGAATCCATATAGTGTCTCTTGCCAACAATCTCCCCCTTTGGCATTGATGGCAACACTTAGTGAAAAATGACTAAGTGTTTACACTATGCTCCCCCTTTGCTGATGCTCTGTCTTTATATACAATTTCTGGAACTCCCCCTTAATTGGATTCCTCATTTTTCACTGCTCCTCACTCCCCCTTTGACATCAATGGCAAAAGGTAGGGTCCGCATATCAAAATTTTCAAAAAATTTCTATACATAGCCGCATATTTACATACTCACATATACTGAAGAATGTCTACAAAGGATGTCTGCAATTGGATCATTTCTGTAGCCCAACTTTGCTTCATTCTATCCAAAATTGAAATGTGACCACTCAACAAAAATGCAAAAGCTTCTGCCCGCTTGAGATCTGTCGGATCTTTTGTTTGGGCGGTGGTCTGAGCATCACTGATGGCCTCATGCATAGTTTCCAACTTAGGGATTATAATCCGTCTAAGTTCTCCCATCCGGTTAGTGATGTTCTTCCTTTCCTTCTCAAGATTCTTTATTTCATTCAAGACTGCAATAGTCTGACATTCTTGATTTATTATGGAGGAAGAGAGAGGATCAAAACTTTGAGATAAGCTTTGTAGCTTGTCCTGTTCCTCTTTTATTTTCTTGTCAATTGCTGCTGTTGCCTTTGGCCAGGATATGCAAAATTTTTAGATGTCACCGCCATCCTTAAGAGCATTCTCTAAGCTCTTTATTCCAATGCTCACAATCTTCCTATCTTTAGAGATTAATTCTAATACCTCTGAAAATCTTTTATCTAAAAATTCCTTCCGGACCTTTTCTTCAGCTGATTTTTCTAGAGAATCAAAATGTGTATCAACACTGCTGACTAAGGTTTTTAGATTACCGGAAGTGGAGGCTGTCGGATCTATCTGGATTGATGGCATAATCTTTACAAGTACTCTGGAAGCAGCCTCTATCAACTCACAGTCTTCCATATGAGACTTCAGGAGTTTTTCATTTGCCTTGGCATTTGCAAATGAAGCTATCTTCATTGTTTGTACCAGAGAGAGAGAGTCAAAGTCGAATGGGCCTTTTAGAAGCTCCGGTTCATCAATCTCTAAAGTTTCTTTGCTCAAAAATTGTTGAACAGTTTGTGCAATGTCTCTTGCCGGAGACAGATGTTTCTTTTCTTCTGCAGTCTTGGAACTGTCAACCTCTTTGTCTTTCACCACTGCTTCCTTCTCCTGTAATTGCTCTTCTTCTTTGGATCCGGAGACTATAGGGGAAACCGGAGGAGAGATGCTAGCTTGTTCATGGGCCACTTCTTCTGGAGCAGAGGGTCCCAAGTCCTCAGCTGTTTCTGTACCTAAGTCCTCTACAACAGGAAGATTGAACCTTTTGAAGGCCTTCCGGAGGATCTCTTCTGTTTCTTGGGCCACTTTGTCAGTCTCACCAAGCATGAGTTGATTCATCCTGGCTTTGCTTCTGAACTCATCTTTGCAATCCTTGAAGATTATGTTCATTGTCTTGGGATCAATTTGAGGATATAGCTGAATAGCTATCTGCTCCCGGATCTCAAGATCTTTTGCATGAGCATTGTTCTTTCTTACTTCCAATTCCTTTTCTAGGCTTTTAGGAATAAGAGATATGATCTCAATGAAAGCCTTATTATATATGTTCAGATATTTAACTGTGGCTTCCTGCAGAGTCTTTTGGTCAGCCTCACTGAAGTCATCATAGGATTCAGTCATTGGTTGAAGGTTTCCATCCACCGTGACCGACTTGATTATGCTCTCTAGAGACAGAGTGGGCTTTTCAACAGATACCTCTACCATTTCATCCTTGTCTTGACCTGTGGAGGGCTTACCGGATCCTTTCTTCTTCTGTTTCTTTATTTCTTTTACTCCCTCATCTGACTCTGTTTCCTCTTCATCCTTTTGGCTTCCATAAGCCCTTGTGGCTTTTGTCTTGGATCTCTTACCGGATGCCTGGACTTCCGGTTTTGAACTTTTGGTTGTGGGAGGTGCAAATCTCTTTGATGATCTGGTCCGGGTGGGAGCTTCAACCGGAGCACTTTCTTTACTTTTCTCTTCTTCCTCAGCCTTCCTCCTCTTTTCCCAGCTGGCATCAAGTGCCTCCTTTGAGATGCCTAGGCCTTGAGCAATGTGCTCTACTTCTTTTCTCACCTTTCTTTTAATCTCAGGTTCCCTGAGTTCTACATGTATTTTTACACTCAGCTCCTCAAAGGTTCCAAACCTTTCTGCCTTAGGATCTTTGGGCTGACTTAGCATGTGTTGAACATGCAGCTCCACTATCTGTTCATCCACTTCATACCCCATGGGCATGATCCAGACAGTCCTTGGCTCCACTGCCTCCATTAGGCACTGATCAGTGTCAACCATAAAGCACACTGAGTCTTTGTATTTTTCAACAAGAGACTGGGGAATTCTCTCTCTTGCTTGCATCATGCTCTGAAAGTTTTTGAAGTATCCCCATAGAGCTGTATTTCTCGCTTTTGCATCCCCAAGTCCATGCAAATAGTCTCTTATCTGGACTGCAACAGGTTTGTCATTCTGCCATACCCATCCACTTGTTCCGGGTAGCTCATTTATGAAGTAGAAGAATAGACATACAATAAGAGTACCATACTTAAAGGAATTCTTCTTATCCTTCTTGATTTTCTGTATATTTTCCATTAATTGGCTTAGCAGTAGTTCGCAGAGATCATATTCTGCATTCTTTCTTAGCATTTCATAGGCAGTGTATACTGCAGTTCCGGATACAGAATTCTCCCTGCTGGAGTGATAGATCTTGTATCCTATTATCATGGATGCATATTTGATATCCGGATCTGAAAAATCTTCAATGGTCATTGCCCTCTTATCAAATTTTGATCCGGTGGCCTCAGTTACAATGTTGTTCTTGACAGATTTGAGGATAGGTATCCCTCCGGAAGAGTATAGACCAGTTACTGCTCTGATTGCCTCTTTTGTGATCTTGCAGGGTCTATCCAGCCATAGAAAGTTGTCATGCATCCTGCTCAGTACATACCGGACCCATTCATCTTCTTCAAAGCAGGGGAAATGAATAAATTGCTCAAACTGTTTCTTCTGGATATCCTTATACTCTGGTTTAAGCTCAAAAGCATTGTCTATCAGTTGCTTGTGATAGAGGTCTCTTAATTTGAATTCCCCAAATTCCTCAATGCTTGCATGTATGTAAACCCTAATGTCTTCAGTATGTAAAACTCCGTGGGGAACACTAGAGAAGGCTCCTAGTGGATCTACCTCCAATGATTTGTAGGGATGTTTCTTGAATGAGGGGCGAGGTCTATCAGAGATCTTAACTATGTTTGGAGTAGCCATTCTTCAAAGATTTGCAGTGAGGTAATGAAAAATGGAGAATACCTTATGCGCCTTCGGTTTGCACGGAGTGGTTGGATTGATTTCTTTATGCAATAACTTTGGCAGGAGATCCTTGGTGTGCTTGATGAACCTTGTTGCAGAGCTCCACCTTTCGCTTCTTCTTGAGTGCAGAATGAGCAAATGACTTTTGAGAAATCCCTTAAATTGCTCCGCGAACACTAATATCTGTCTGCAATAAATGCTTCACCTACATCATTCCGGTTTGCCTTGTCTGGATAGCTTGGAGTATCCCGGATTAGTCCTGATCTGTGGATATCATCCGGATCTTTCAATCATGAATAAATTGAGGTAACATATTACAAGAACATCCCAAACACTCTGTCCAATCCGCAGAACAAGATAGTGCACTTCTGGACCTCTCCGGACCTTTTTGTAATCCTTTATCATACCGGAGCATCTCCCTGAACATGTCTTATTTGATCGATCACAGCTTTTTCATGACTCCATGCGGACCTCTGAAAACTTGACTGAAGCATCTCAAGACTCATATCTGCAAACCCTTTAATCCGCATCTTGTGCCACATCCGGCACCACTTGTTTGGCTGGGGGAACAGGATTTTCTTTGAGTCTCCCCCTGAGCCTGAGCTCACTATTTAATTTCCGGAAGAAATATCAGCACCAGAGTCTGGTGCGGATCCAACCTCTACATTCTATGAACTTTTCTTCACCCAAATCTTGCTCATCTGATTCCTAACTTCATCCGCATTCATCTTTTGTTTACCCTTGTCTTGATTCTGATTATACACCGGACCTCTTTTGTCCTGATACTTGTTTCTGCAGACTTTAGCATTATGACCGGACCTATTGCAGATTTGGCAAATAACATTTCTTTGCATATTTGACTAATATCCTCTTGATCTGCATTGATTAGCCATATGACCTACTCTATTGCATGTGAAGCATCTACCTTTGAATGATTTGTTTACTTGCATAATTTTGCATTCATGGGATTTGTGTCCATACCTTTTGCAGTTGAAGCACTGTCCGGAGAAGGATGAATTAATCTGATTCATTCTCATTCTGCACTGATTAGCTTTGTGACCAAAGTGGTTGCAGCTGTGGCAGTATCCATTGAAGGATGGATATCTTTGAGCATTTGGCTATCTTACTGGAGGTCTTCTAGGCCTGCTCCTTGGATTTTCTAATCCAAGATTCTTCTGACCGGATCCGAAGCTTTCTCCTTTCTCATATCCCAAACCATACTTGTCATCTGTCCTCTTTTGACTTCCAAGAAGAACTTCAAGTTGAGCAGAACTTATCTTGAATTTCTCTTTATATTCATTTGTTGTTTGAAGGTCTCTTTTGAGAGAGGCAATTTGATCCTCAAGTTTTTCTTCATTATCTTTGGCATCTTCAAGATCAGATTCAAGATGTCTGATAATCCTGTCCATCTGGTGGCATTCTTCTGATTTTTCTTTAAGAGATTGTCTTAGATTGTCTTCAGCCTTTCTTTTTTCTTCAATCTCTTGAGTAAACTTTATAGTTCCTGATTCCATTTCATGTCTTAACATAATGACTTCTTTTGATAACTTTTCACATAACTTGGTTTGCTCAGTCAATTCTTCATTTGTATTGCTTTCTTCACTTTTTCTTGCCAACTGTTGGAGCAGCTCCTTTCTCTTTTTCATAGAGAGACTTAATTTGTCTTTTAATTCTCTCATGAATTCATCAGCCTGTTTGAGTCTTTCCTTTAATTCACTGACTTCAGAATTTGACTGTTCAAGATCCTCAAGAGCAGTCTTGAGTTGCTCCCTTAAATCATATGCATCCATTTGAAATCCCAGATCTTCCTCAAGCTGTTAGGCTCTATTAGGAGGAACTTAGCTCTGATACCAATTGTTGATAACTGAGAGGGGGGGTGAATCAGTTATCCTAATTATTTCCCTTATTGAACTTTCTTTTTAATTGATGCAGCATAGAATCAAACAAAAACATTAATCATGAAATAAGAAACACATGACACAGTATTTTTGACGTGGAAACCCTGTTAAGGGAGAAAACCACGGGGTGATTAACCCAAAATTATTCTCTGTTAGAAGAATAGGAAATTACAAAATGGCACTTGCCAATTAGGGCTCACTGCCCGAGCACACTGCTCACAAGAGGCCCACTGCCTACAAGAAGACACACTGTCTACAAAGTGATAAGAATCACAGTCTTGAACTGATTGGAAGCATCTGCATATGCTGGAGTTCAGTTCCGGTTAGGCTCAGTACACTGATCTGCTGCACTTCATCTTTCCTCTGTTCTTTATTCTACTATCTTTCACATACCGGATCCTTTTTGCTACCTCTGCTCTGTTCTGGACTTATTCGCATATATCTTCACACCATCACTACCTTCACAACTAAATCCATCCTCTATATATATCCGCACAAGTAATTTCATCACCTTTCTAGTCGGCATCCGGAACAGTCTAGTTTCTTACAAACTCTTGTTCTGTCGGCTGAATCCTTCCTCACCAAGCAATGCGGATCAAGCATATACTTGTAGATATCATTAATCATGTCGGCCAAACATGATTCATGCCTTCACAACCTCTATCATCAATAGTAACACATCCGGAAAGTAGTCTGATACTCTGTCAGTCAGTTCTTCCTCTGTTTTCACTGTCTCTCAGGAATCCGGTACTCAACTATTCATATCTTTTTCCTTGTTCATCACCGGAGGCTAAATCCTTGGAATATACCACTCAAGGTAGTCCTCTTGACTTCCCCAAATCTGCACTACACCAAGACACTTCCTCTGAGAGATCCAGACCAATCTGTCGGACCTTGCCACATGCTCTGTTCTTGTTCACCGGACCACAACATTCTTTATTCTGACTTCCGGTAGAGACACATCATGACTTGCGGATATGTGGGATGACCTTTGTTGCCATCAATGACAACAACCATGAATCCATATAGTGTCTCTTGCCAACAGCCATGACCCCTAACTTCTCCCGGAGATACTCAAAAGAGTCCTTGGGAAGAGGTTTAGTAAAAATATCTATAATCTGATCCTTGGAGTGTACATACTCCAATCTGACTTCATCCTGGTTCACTTGCTCTCTTAGAAAGTGAAACATGATAGATATGTGCTTGGTCTTAGAATGCAACACCGGATTCTTAGAAATATTTATTGCAATTGAATTATCATAGAAAATTGTGATAGGCTACTCATATTCTACTTTAATGTCTCTTAACATCTGCTTCATCCATAAGATTTGAGTGCAACTACCTGCTACTGCAATGTATTCTGCTTCAGTTGTAGACAGAGATATTGCCTCTTGTTTCTTGCTTAGCCAAGAAACTAACCTTTTTCCCAAAAAGAATGCTCCACCACTGGTGCTCTTCCGGTCATCCACATCTCCTGCCCAATCTACATCTGTATATGCATGAAGAGAGAAATCATGATCTCTAGGATACCATAGACCATACCCAACTATCCCTTTTAGATATCTAAAAATTCTCATTGCCATAACAAGAGATTCTGTAGGATCAGCCTAAAATCTTGCCACAAGACCAACAGCCTACATTATATCTGGTCTAGTTTGAGTGAGATACATTAAACCTCCAATCATTGATCTGTACTTGGTTTGATCTATCTTAGGAGAGTCATCATCTTTGCTCAACTTACATCTGGTTGCCATAGGAGTGTTCATTGGCTTTGAATCTTCCATTATGAATTTCCTCAACAATTCTTTCACATACTTGGTCTGAGAGATAAAGATGTCTTTCTTTGTCTGAGTAGTTTGTAGACCCAAGAAGAAATTCATTTCACCAAGCATTGACATTTCAAACTCACTTTTCATTTGATTTGCAAAGGTTTTACACATACTGTCTCTTCCTCCAAAAATGATATCATCAACAAATACTTCAACAATCAAGATGTTTTCATTATCTATTTGGAAATATAGATTACCATCAGCAGTACCTTTGTTGAAACCAATCTGCACAAGGTGCTTATCCAACCTTTCATACCATACTCTTGGGGATTGCTTCAATCCATATAGTGCTTTCTTCAACTTGCAGACCATATCATCATGATTAGACAATTGAAATCCATCCAATTGTTTAATGTATACTTCTTCTTCCAAATCACCATTTAGGAAGGTAGACTTTACATCCATCTGATATACCTTGAAGTCTTTGAAGGCAACAAATGCAAGAAATAGTCTGACTACTTCAATTCTTGCCACCGGCGCAAAGGTTTCTTCAAAATCAATTCCTTCTATTTGAGAGTAGCCTTTGCAGACCAATCTGGCTTTGTTTCTGATTACTTCACCAACTTCATTTAGTTTGTTCCAGAAGACCCATTTGATTGCAATCACATTCTTGTTTCTAGGTCTAGGAACAAGATCCCAAGTATGATTTTTCTCAATTTGCATCAACTCTTCCTCCATTGCTTTGGTCTAGTTTTCATCATTGCAAGCTTCATTAATTGTCTTAGGTTCAATCTTTGAAATCAGACAGTATTCATTTGAATTTTGAGCAATTCTCCTCCTTGTTTGTAATCCTTTGCTTTTGTCACCTATGATCTGATCTTCAGAATGGTTTAGAGTTACATACCTTGGAACTTTGGGAGTTTCTTGCACTACTGTTTCTTGATCAGGCTCATTCAGACAAACCTCTTCTTCCTAATTTACCGGATTAGTCTAAATCTGAATTTCAGAGGAGGATTGAGCTCATTATACCAGAGAATCATTTTGATCATCTTCATCATATTCATAAAATCTTGAGGGCTTCTCAATTCCTTCATCAACCTTCACATTTGTACTTTCTATCATCTTTCTCAATCTCTTAGTGTAGCATCGATATGCTTTGCTTTGAGTGGAGTAACCCAAGAAAATTTCTTCATCACTTCTAGCATCAAACTTTCCTAAATCGTCATCTCTTTTGATGTAATACTTGCTACCAAATACTCTGAAATATCTCACAGTGGGAGTTATACCAAACCAAAGTTCATAAGGAGTCTTACCGATATTGCTTCTAATTTGAACTCGATTGAAAGTGTAGACTGCAGTGCTGATAGCTTCTCTCCAAAACATTTGAGGAACATTTTCTTCCATCATCATTGTCCTGGAAGCTTCCTGGATGGTCTGGTTCTTTCTCTCAACTACTCCATTCTGCTGTGGTGTCCTAAGAGCAGACAACTGTCTCTTTATACCATGCTTCTCACAAAAGTCTATGAATTCACTAGATGTGAATTCACCACCTCTATCAGACCTTAGACATTTCAGTTTTAATCTAGTTTGATTCTCGACCATAGCTTTGAAGATTTTGAACTTCTGAAAGGCTTCTGATTTCTCTTTTAGAAAGGTAACCCACATCATCCGGGAATGGTCATCAATCAGTAACATGAAATATCTATCACCTTGCAAACTCTTGATTCTTGTCGAACCACAGAGATCAGTATGAACTAATTCCAACAATCTGGTAGAGGATTGATCCTTGCTTTTGAACTCTACTCTGTTTACCTAGCTGACATTCTTTGCACAAACTATTTGTAGGTTTCACCAATTTTGGAAGATCTCTTACAGCCTGAGTATTGCTTATCTTGATGATGTTGTCAAAATTCACATGACACATCCTTCTATGCCATAACCAACTCTGATCAACTTGAACAAACAAACAGCTTTTGTCAGAACCAACTAGATGGAAGATATTACCTTTTGTTTGAGTACCGGATGCAATCTCAGTTCCAGAGCTTTCAAAGATCCTACATCTTCCATTCTTGAACCAGAGATCATAACCTTTGTCTACCAACTGACCAACACTGAGAAGATTGTGCTTCAATCCTTCAACATATAGTACATTACCAGTTTTGCTCTTTCCATCAAAAGAAATAGTTCCCCTACCTCTAATTCTCCAGCAGAATTATCACCAAACTTTACCATTCCTCCTCCATACCTTTCCAAATCTAAGAACTTGTTCTTGTCACCTGTCATATGGTGAGAGCATCCACTGTCAATAACCCAATCATCCTTTTCTTCAATTTGGGCAGCCAAAGCTCTTTCTACAACCTTATGATTGACAGATTCAGAGGATATTGGATCTTCTTCCTTGATGGCAATAAACACCCATTCATTTCCAGATCTATTTCCTATTTCTGATTCATCATCTGTTACTCCTTCATTATCATCTTCTTCATGGACATAATAACAGTTCTTTTGGAACCTTTGTCTGTTAGAATTAGACCTTGTAAATCTTTCCAGACATCTTGAAGTAAAATGACCAATCTTATTGCAGTTGAAGCACTTAAAGGGTAATTTTTCTTCATACTTACCGGATCCTCTTGGTAGTCTTTTTGCAATGAGGGCTTCAAGTTGAGTTGTTTCTACTTCTTCCTCTTCCATGTCTTTCCTTGCTTGATCATACCATGATAGCTTCCTTGAAGAGTTCTCTCCCAGATCAAATCTTTGTTTGCCTTTCACATAGGCACTAGCTTTGAATGCAGATTCAGTCTTGGAGTGATCATCTCCAAACTCGGTCATTTCAAATGCCGCTAGTTTGCCAGCCAATTGCTCTCTTGTGACAGTTGTATGGGCTTTGAATTCATCAATCGCAGCAACCTTGATTTTGTAGGCAGCAGGAAGGGATCTGAGAATTTTGCAAACAATCTCATTTTCATCCAGAACTCCACCAGCATTCCTGATTCCACACACCAGTTCATTTACTCTTGGCATAAAGGTAGTGATATTTTCATCATCTCTCATCTTCAATCTTTCAAACTTCCCTTTGAGACTTTGCAACCTTGGACTCTTAACAAACTCATCTCCTTCATGCAGAAGTTCCAGTTTAACCTAGATCTCATATGCAGTTGGTAGGTCAATAACATTTGAGAGTTCTGAGTCAGTCAATGCGCTTAGAAGAGCTTCTTTGGTCCGCAGATTGTTTTCAGCATCTGTGATTTCATTTAGAGTTGTCGGACCACCCTGTGGAGGTACATATGCCTTTGTGACCATGGACAAGTATGCTTTTCCCATACATCCAAGTGACATTTCATGCGACCTTTCCAGAGCGAGAAATTGGTTCCATCAAACTTCAGACTATCCTTCTTGTATGATGACATCCTGGATCTCCTCAAGCAGTTAAGCTCCTTTTAGAGGAACTTGGCTCTGATACCAATTGTTAGATCTAGGGCACACAACTAAGAGGGGGGGTGAATTAGTTGTACAAGAACTTGCTTCTACTTCAAACACTTGAATCTACTTTGTTAGTTAACAGCATATTAATTAACCATTCATCAAGGCATAAAGCAAGAACACTGAAGTAGATAAACATCAACACATTAGACACCAAGATTTTGACGTGGAAAACCCGGTTAAGGGAAAAACCACGGGGTGATTAACCCAAGGATTATTCTCTATTAGAAGAATAAAAAAATGGATGGCACATGCCAGTCAGGACTCACTGCCCGAGCACACTGCTCACAAAGAGGCACACTACCTACAAGAGACACACTGTCTACAAGATCATAAGTATTACAAACTTGAACTAGAGAATGATATCTTCACCATGTCTGGATCAGTTCCATTTAAGCCTGAGACACGCCCACTCTGCCTTTCACTCTCTCGCTATACCACACTCATCTGCTCCATGACACACATCGAAATGAATTCACAAACCATTATTTATACAAGGCATCAACTTAGGAACAATCATCTAAGTCGGCAAACATCCACAAGAAAATTCACAAGATGAATAACTCATCCGATTGGCCAGTTTGAACAAAAACATCTTCATCCGGAAGAACTCATCCGATCGGCCATCAAGAACATCTTCATCTGGAAGAATATCTCCAATTCTGGGCTCTAACACTAATGCGGACCAACAACACAACCTCAACATGATCCAAGAACCTTCACAAGCTTGCCTGAATGACTAGGTACATCCGCACTTCTTCTACTTACTGGAATCTCTTCCCTTCTTCATTTGGAACTTCAAGAACACAGTCTACCGCCACTGTCCTACTGAAAAGGGTTCTTCCAGACCTCCACACCATGAACAAATCAAGATGACACATCACAAGGACATCCCAAACACTCCATCCAATCCGCAAGATAGGACAATGCACTTCCGGATCTCACTGGACCTTTTTGTAACAATCTGTCACTCTGGAGTATCTCCCAGAACCGGTTCTACTTGATCGATCACAACTTCTTCATATCTTCATGCGGACCTCTAAAATCTTAACTGGATCATCTCAAGACTCATATCTACAAACCCTTTAATCTGCATCCTCTGATACTCAACCAATTGAGTACTTTTGCCTTCTTCTCATCACTGTTCTTCACTGTTTCTGTTTGAGACTAGTTTCCTTAATAACCTCAGCACACAGCTCATCTAATCCTTCTTGTCAATGTAATATGAGTATGTTGACATCAATGACAACACTGGTTAACCTCATACTTGTAACAGTTGGGTACAGTGAAACTTCTAAGGCTTATAGAGTTTTCATTCCTACCCTCAGGAAAACAGTAATTCACAGAGATGTGAAGTTTGAGGAAGAGAGGGCTCTTCAAAAGTCTAGCAGTTTGATGAATGAGAAGCAATCACCTATAGTTGAGGCAGAACAAATCCCTCAAACTTCAGTCCCACAAGCTAGAGAGTAGAGCCAGCAGGCCGAGCAAGTTGATCAGAAAGAGGAGCAAATAATTCCTCAACCTTAGATCCCTATTACTGAGAAGAAGAGAAACAGAGTGGCTAAGCAGACACTGAGAGAGGCCCAGGAGTATGTTGGTGACCCACAGAATTCAGTCAGACAGAGAAAAGCTCCCAAACAATATTCTGATTATGTGGCACTTATGAGTGAATTAATTGAAGAGGAGCCTTCCAGCTTTCAGGAGTCCAAGCACCAAGTATGGAGGGATGCCATGGTGGAAGAGTATTCTTCCATCATGAAGAATAGCATGTGGGAGGTAGTACCTTGGCCAAAAGGTAAGTTTGTGGTGGGCTCAAGATGGCTATATAAGATTAAGCATGTTGCAGATGGTAGTGTGGAAAAATTCAAAGCCCAGTTTGTGGCTAAGGGGTTTTCTCAAAAGGAAGGAGTCGACTACGACGGGACTTTTGCTCCAGTAGCCAAGTACTCATCCATAAGAGCTATCATTTCTATAGCAGCATAGATGGGTTGGAGGATTCACCAGATGGATGTAAAGATGGCCTTCCTCAACGGAGAGATTGAGGACGAGATTTACATAGAACAGCTAGAAGGATTTGAAGCACATGGGAGGGATTCTCCTGTATGCAGGTTGAAAAGAGCACTGTATGGGCTCAAGCAGGGTCCCAGGGCATGGTATTCACATATTGACAGTTACTTGTAGAGCGTGTGCTTCATCAAGAGTGAGGCAGATCCAAACCTGTACTATGTTCAGGTGAAGGATGAACTTCTCATATTGGTGTTGTATGTTGATGACCTATTTCTCACTGGGTCAGAGGAGCTCATAGCCCATTGCAAGCGAGATCTTGCAGGAGAGTTTGAGATGAAGGACTTGGGGTTGATGCACTACTTTCTGGGATTGGAGTTGTGGCAGAAAGAGGGAGAGATCTTCCTTGGATAAGGGAAGTATATAGTTGATATCCTGAAGCAATTTAGGATGGAGGACTGTAAGCCTATGTCCACACCACTTGTGACCAACTGGAAGAAGATTGATGCTTCCAGATCAAAGGCAATGGACCCAACTTTATATAGATAGTTGATAAGCTCTCTTTTGTATCTGGTCAACACTAGGCTAAGCATTTGTTTTGTAGTGAACTCACTTAGTCAATTTATGGTGGAACCTAAACGTGTGCATTGGATAGCTACAAAACATGTTTTGAGGTATCTCTAAGGCACAATTGATTATGGGCTGAAGTATATTCAACAGGATGGAGTGAAGCTTGAGGGGTTCACTGATGCAAATTGGGGAGGTAGTATAGCTGATCGGAAGAGCACTTCAGGGTGCAGTTTTAGTTTGGGATTAGGAGCAGTCTCTTGGTATAGCAGGAAGCAAAACTCAATTGCACTGAGTTCTACAGAGGCCGAGTATATGGCAGCTAGTATGGCTACATGTGAGGCTATCTGGCTTCGAAAACTTCTAGCTGGGCTTTTTGATCAGGAGCTAGATCGTACTGTCATTTACTATGATAATTAGAGTTGTATCAAACTCTCTGAGAATCCAGTGTTTTATGACAAGTCAAAGCACATTGAGATCAAGTACCACTTCATCAGAGATTGTGTGGAGAAGGGGACAGTGAAGCTCTAGTACATTCCTACTGACAAACAAGTAGCAGATATCCTGACCAAGCCCTTGATGAAGAGTAAGTTTGTATACTTCAGGGATAAGCTGAGTGTTGTGCAGAACACCTTCCTCGCTAAGAGGGAGTGTTGATTTTTTGTAGCTCGGAAGGTGGGCCCATGTGGAGGGTGGAAGTTGTGTAAGGGCAACTCAAGTTGGATATTTAGTAACATCATGATTTATATTTTATTAATAGAATGTTTCTTGAGTTGTGAGGTGGAGATAACACCAAGAGTGATTTTATGTGTTAGGAAAGCCAAGTTATGTAAGGAAAGTTTCTTTTCTCTTGCATTAGTAGGGCTATATATGTAAGATTGCTGTAGCAACATTTCATTGCATTATGTGTGGAAAGTTTGTTGTTGAGGCTGAATAGAAGATCCAACATTTGTAGGTTTTTCCCCATATTGGGGTTTCTTGGTTATATCTGTGTTATTGTCTCTTTGTGTTTGGCTTCTTATTATTTTTTGCTTCCGCTATTATTAGCTGTTAATTAACCCAGAGTATTGATTGTTATAAATCAAATAGAGGTTCTATTGTATGAATTTATTGTGCAATTAATCTGTAATTGGGTTATAAGAAATTAACATTGGCTAGATGAGGATATGGGGGGCATCTTGAGCCTAAGCCTAAACCTCCCACCAACCCTGGCCTGCCCCTACTATCTCTAGGAAAAGACAAAAACAAGACCATTGGTGCAAAAACAACCGTATAGAGAATCAAACATGGACTTGCATTCTCACAAGAAATGCTCAAAGGGACTTGTAAGCACTGAGAATAGAAGTTACCCATCCCTCATCCATTCATGGCTAGACTTAGAGACTCAAGATCACAAGAGATAATTGAGCTCAACATTTCCAGCTAGAAAATAGAGGACTAATCAAATGAAACTTCCTACTCAATCTTGTCAATGGCAAGGTTTACTAACCAATCTGCTCCCTTTTTGCTTTTGTGATAGCAATGAGAAATATGGAAAGAATCAAAGCTCTCCAAAGTTTTCCAAGCCTGCTCTAAGATGTATATGATATTCCAATTCTCCAATCTCCTTTGCAATGCCGAAATATTAATCAAAGAGTCCCCTTTGATCCAAACATTTTTAAAACCTTTATCAGACGCTCAATGGAGACCATGGACAAGAGTGTAGGCTTCTACTATATTATTCATTCCATAAGAGAGTTTTGCAGCTTATGTTGCTAAAAGTTTCCCTTCACTGCATCTGATCACACATCTGAGCCTGAAAACCCAGGATTGCCATGACTTGCACAGTCGAAATTGATTTTAACAAAAGGGCTATTGGGTGGGTGCCATTTGAATGTGGTCCTGTCTACTTTCTGCTAGGTTGATTGATATGCCCCTCCATTAGACTGCCCATCAAGAATCTTCTAATGTTTAGACATAAGATCATCCCAATTAGTCCATTTGAAATCCTTAATCTAGGACATTCTTAGTTTAGCATTGACAATTTCTGAGATTGAGACTTCTAAGTCCCTACATACCTCCTCCAGAGACTTTGATTTATTTCTAAAAATACTGAAGTTTCTTTCCTTCCATAAAGTCTAGATCAGCAATGAGGGGCTAACAATCCAAAGGTGTTGAAACATTGCGTCTTTGTTCCAGAGAGGCCATCTCTTCAACATCTACATCAAAGAACATGGAAGGGGCGCACACCAATTTAATTATCTCATGAGCTATTTCTAGCATTCTTGATAGAACCTACAGTGGATGGAAAGATGATCAATAGTTTCTCTTGCTTCCCGGTAAGGAACACAATCAAAACTAGAACCGAACGCCATCTTTTCAATTCTTTCCCCCATAAGAATTTTCTTGTTAAGGGCTAGCCATGTAAAAGTGTTAGCTTTTCGTAGAGTTGGATCTACCTAGCAGAGGTGCATGGGCCAATCGATCTTAGCCTTTGTAGAAAGAAACTTGTATCCATGTTGAGATTTATGGGTGCCCGAGCCATCCCTAGTCCAAATCAACTCATCATCTTTTGGAGAGAAGTAGATGATTCTATCGTCTAGAATTTTTTTGAGGGATATATTTTGGTTAAGAGGAAAATTGTAGTTGTCAAAGCTTTTCCAGACTACCCTCGAGGGGAAAACACTCAAATCTATGGTAAAATAGTTGCAGATTTTGGTACCCCAAAACCTTTTAAGATAGCCCTCAGCTTCCTTGAGATCCCCCGTGGAAGCTAACTTTGGCCATCCGTTCCAGGAGTCTCTAGAAGGACACTTTTTTCCATTGAAGATTGTCCATGACAACTTGGGAAGGATTATTTCTCTACTTTTAACAATGAAATTCCATACCGAGGAGACCCGTGGGGGGTTTTCTACTTTGAAAATCCTTTTTGGTGCTTGGGAGTCCAAATATTTCTTTTGCATGATCTTGGCCCATTTCATTTCCGAGCTCTTGTACATCTTCCAAGCCATCTTGACCCTAAGGCCAGATTCTGCGTCTCCTGATTGAGGACGCCTGCACCACCTTGGGATTTAGGTTTACAAACCTTTTCCCATGAAATTAAATGGATCTTCTTTAAATCCAAGGCTCCTTGCCACAAGAATTTTCTGTAAAGCTTCCCTATTTCCTCTAATATACCTTTCGAAATCTGTAAAGTAGACATCATGTAGGTGGGAACTGCTGTGAGGACTGCTTTGACCAGAGGTAATCTATCCGCTAAGGATAGCCACTTTCCTTTCCATGCTCTGACCTTGTGTGCCAAGTTTTCAATAACCCCTTTCTGGAGGATTTTCTTATGTCGTCCATTAAAAAGAGGGATTCCTAAATACTTCCATGGCAGTGATTCCACTTTGAAGTTAAAGAAACTTGCAATCACTTTCTGCCTTTCCTCTCTAGTATTTAAGAGATAGATTTTTTGATTTCCTGTCATTAATTTTCTGCCCAAACACATCACAGTACGAATTCAAAATTTGCTTGATGGGGATAGCTTCTTTTCTGTTAGCTCTGCCGAATAAGACAGCGTACAGAATAATCTTATACTTACTCGCAAAAAAATTATACAGGATGCCATACACACAAACTGTACAGAATAATCTAGATTAATAATTTAAATTGAATATCAATATATATATTTAATGAAAAGAAAATGAAATAAGTTTTAAGCGCTGCATAAAGAGCAAACGCAGCAAAAGGAATAAGGGAAGTGGCTCCTTCAATGGGAAGCCGCAGCTCCCAAGGGGGTCGCTCCCCTTTGGGATGCCAATGGGGACGGCTGCCCCAGCACCTTTTTTCTAAATAAAATATAAAATAAAATATATCTATTTTCATTATTACAGAGATAAAAAAAATATATATGGTCACTCTTGTTTTCATCTACAAATTTAAATTATGACCGTTTATTAACTGCTCAATATACAGCTATATAACTAACAAACATTTGATTTTTTAATTGATTTCAATCAAATCTATCACTGATACAATTCGCTGCATAAAAACAGATAATTGATGAAAAGATATGGAGTGTAAATGCAGATTCAAAAATCAATGGAATCCTTGAACAGTAATATTATTATTACAAATTAATTGTTTAACAGAGTCAATTTCTTCAATAAATTTATACAAGTTGAAACTGAATAACAAAACTCTGCAGAGATATATAATAGAACAGCAAACCAAGGTTCTTATAATCTTTTTCTCTCTTTACTAAAATCTTTACACAGATCTGCATAATAAACTACAATGAAAATTATATTGCTTCTTTATCTGATTCCTCTACTTTTACTTTTGAATATGCTGAAGAATCTCTTCAAAAATATTTGAACTTTTAAAATAAATTTCTGTATCCAAACAATAACATACAACAGAAAACAAAATCAATGCCAGTAGAGATTGCTCTCCGTCCAACTGGAGGGTTTGAGACAAACCCAGCCCTGAGCTGAGGTTCCGAGAAAGATCTTATCAATTAATAGTTAAACACTGAAAACATACCAAAAAAATTACCCTTAAACACACTTGGTAGGTTACACAAAAACCCAACACAAATTGGCACAATGGATCACAGATGGACTCATTGAGAGGGGGCAGTAGAGGGTACATTCCATTAGGACTAAGGGGATACACTCCCATGGGGTTTTAATACATTCTTAGTTCTCCACATAAATCATACCACACACCCAGAAAAACCAGCCAACTCTCCACAAGATTCACATATCATCTCCCCTCAATTTTCAATGCCATAATCTAAATTTCTTCCCATGCAACAATAAACACAAAACCCCAAAAGGAAGCAAATCACACCTCTAAAAAAAATCTCCTGCATCCCACCATTCGACTCATGCAAAAATAAATAAATACAAATATTTCAGAGGAGGCAACTACATCTATCTCAACCCCACATTGGAGAATCCTTCCATGAACATTTGGAGGGCTACACCAACACAACACTCCCAGATCTCCAAGAAAATAATGGTGATAAAATAAAAATATCAATTCACAATATTCCAAATAATTTTAGAAAATTTGCAACAATACTAAAAGTTTATTTCACTTCTTTTCAAATGGAATAATAATAATAATCCCATACCTTCAATCAGCTACCATAAATTCTTGGAAAATCTTGAATTCATTCTCCCTCTTCAAGCTTTCAATCTCCAGTTAAAATTTAAACCAGCAAAAACTAAAATTTCCATAACCCTAAAAACATCAAGATTGGCTCAGGAAGAAGATGAAAAATCCAAAAAAAAATCCCAAAACTTCTTCTTACACAAAATCTTCAACTCTCTTTAGCTTCCCCAAATGAGTGACTTAATAGTATATTAGTTGATTTGAGTTTGATTTAATATTTGTTTGGTTAACATAGACTACAATGAAGTTTGCATTCGAGAATGTTAGAAAATGTGAATTTTAGTAACTCTCCAATTTCTTTAGCAATATTTCATTTTACTATGTTTTAATAATTTTTATTATTATAATAATATTAATTATATTATTTTATAGATATTTAAAATATCAATATTATAATTACAATGAAAAAATATTACACTATAATATATTAATATTTAATATTTATACACAAAGCCACAAATAAATATTATTTACTTCAGTCACTCAATAAACAAATTAAACAATCCTTAATTTGTAAAACATGCAAATAATTAAACAAGAAATTAAATAGTAGAGTAAACAAAAAAAGTTAAATAGTAAAACTATTTCTTAAATACATCTATCTAAAAGACGCCAGGAGTCTTTTAGATAGATGTACTTAATATATCTATGCTAGTTTAACAATTTATTAATTTATTAGTTTTATTATTATATATATTTTATTTTCTTGATTTTATATATTTAAATACAAAAATTACCCATAAATATATATTAATCCTCATAGTAAAAATTAATCCTCATAGTAAAAATTTAAAACAAAGGTCATTAAACTAAATATTAATTTTATGTGGGTCTTAAAGATTGAATAACCTAAATAATTTACCATTCCATTAATTTTCTTATTTTTCTTTAGGGGCAATACAATTAATTTTTAATGGAATAATTTTCAATAATTTAATCCAAAAATAAAAAATTAATTATACCCATAGTAGAAAATCTAAAAAACCTAAATATTAGTTTTCTTTGTGGCTTTTAAAGATTGAAGAATCCTAACAGTGAAGTAAATAATTTACCTTGCCCTATATTTTTTTACCTTAATTTTTTTTGTAGTTTTCAAAGATTTGTTTATGCAAGAAAGATATTAGATAAATTATAATTTATAGGTTCCATAATTTAAGGTGCACTTAAACTACAATTATTATTTTTTTTAAATGAGCAACCTATAAATAGAATAATAGTAAATAATACATCACTTCATTAAAAAAAATGATGGCTGCATAGTGCACTTACCAATTAAACTTTTGCTTCTTATCCATTAAATTTCTTCTCCCAATTCAATTTTCTCTTTTATTTGATTTCATTATTTTTTAAATTTATCTATTTTATTTTTATGTACATGGTCAAACAGTCATCTCATAATTCTTGTAGGTGTAATTATTTATATATGTCGGCTCTTTAATAGTTTTTGTTAACACGGTCATGCCATTGCACTCCACAGCTAAGTAACCTATAAATAGAATAATAGTAAATAAAACATCACCTCATTAAAAAAAAAGATGGCTGCATAGTGCACTTACCCATTAAACTTTTGATTCTTATCAATTAAACTTCTTCTCCCAATTCAATTTGCTTTGTTTTTGTTAACACTAAATAATTTATAGTTTCTTATAGTGACCAAGGACACTGCACATCAATCCTTTTATCCACAGGAATGCTTTTACCCAGAACTATGAACCTGCGAGCTAGTTTGAACCCTGGAGGCCACCACTACAACTGAGTGACCTACCACCTAACCATGCCCTTAATGACATTTTTTTAAGGAATTAATTCTCATGGTAAAAATCTAAAACAAAGGTTTCAAAGATTTGTTTATGCAAGAAAGATATTAGATAAATTATAATTTGTAGGTTCCATAATTTAAGCACTTTAACTGCAATTTTCATTTTATTTTAATGAGTAACCTATAAATAGAGTATTAGTTAATAATAGATCACTTCATAAAAAAAGATGGTTGAATAGTGCAGTTACCAATTAAATTTTTTCTTCCTATCATGAGTACTACTTATATTTATACACATTATTTTATATCGACTTATTATATTTTTATGTACATGGTCACAGTCATCTCATAACTCTTGTAGGTGTAATTATTTGTATATGTCAGATAACTAACTTTATACAGTTTTGTTCTTACACTTAAACATATAGCTTAAAAAAATATCAGACTCTTCATCTTGTTTCTCCAACCCACTCCTTTCCTTAGTTGTTGGATTGTTTTCTTTGAATTTTTATTTTAAGTTAGCAATTTAGATTAAACAGTTATGTTAAAATTAAATGATTATAGGTCTCATTATTACTTTTATTATAATATAACATAAATATAAATATATTATAAATGTCTATAATCAACAATTTAATATAAATGTTATTATATATAATGAATAAAAATTAAATAATTTTCATAAGGGTGAATATTATATTAATACGAATACTACACAATAAAAAAATTTAATATTTAGATTGCTTCTATATATATATATATCAAAGTAATAATATAACATAAATATAAATATATTATAAATTTCTATAATCAACAATTTAATATAAATGTTATTCTATATAATGAATAAAAATTAAATAATTTTCATAAGGGTGAATATTATATTAATACGAATACTACACAATAAAAAAATTTAATATTTAGATTGCTTATATATATATATATATATATATATATATATATATATATATATATATATATATATATATATATATATATATATATATATATATATATATAATTTCACTACGTTTTAATAAATTTTATTATAAACATAGTATTAATTATATTATTCTATAGATATTTAAAATATCAATATTATAATTATGCCCTTTCGGGTGCAATGTAGTGGTGAGTTCACTTGGTTGATGTGAGCACCACCAAGGTTCAAATCACAATTCATTGGCCTTGATTAACTAGCAACTAGCATACTCTATTACTAGGCAATCCTAATAATGTACTCTATACTTGGGACCAAAAAATATAGATGCTAGGAAAATGGGACCAAAAAATATAGATGCTAGGAAAACGTGCCAAAACATGCCAAAATATGCAAATGGAATATGTATGCCCCCTTAAAATAATTAAACATCAAGAGTTTATGCAACAAATTTTAAGGTATATGAAAAGGGTCCTTAGGAAGGAGGTATATGAAAAGGGTCCTTAGGAAGGATGTATGCAGACACCTAGAGTAAAGGTGAGGACAAACAAGAAGAAGATGGTGTGAATAAATATGTGAGTGGAATCTCCAAAATTAGAAATGTAGCATCCAAGTGAATACAAACCCTATAGAAGGAATATTAGCCCTATAGAAGGAATATTAGCATTAGGCTAAAATAGCTTCTCATTAGAAGAAGGGAAAAGTGTATTGCTTATGGTAGAAATAAGGGACGTGGAGGGTATAGGTGTGAGATCACAAGTGGTAGTGGGCTTGGTCTCCTCTACCAATGGAGTAGTGCCATCAAGAGAATATGAGAGAGGTGTGTCATAAGAAAGAGTGATAACAACCTCGTTAAGTAGATCTTGAATTTTATAATTTAAAGCACAACAATGATTAGTATAATTTCTAAACATCCTATGGTATGCACATGAAAGAAGGTATGAGGGCCATGCTTTGGAAGATGTCTAAACTAGATGTGTGAGGGTTATGAGTTTAGATTCTAATAGAATGGGTACAACATGCTCAAGAGAGTCAACAAGAGGTGTATATGATCTATGTTCAAGTTTGGATGGATAGAAGTAAGGTGGGGTAGGTAGATAAATGTCATAAAGGGGCATTCATGGGTGGAGGAATAGGAGAAGGTTCATCATGTTTGAGGTGATGATGCTCTAGGAGCATTTGGTCAACTTTAATAGATCAATCAATGAAGTAAAAAGTAGAAGAAAATTTCTAAAAAAACAAGTCATGTTGGATATGTGATGGTAAACTCTTTTTAAAAAGAGGTATAACAAGTTCATCAAGAGGTTGAAAACCCCATCAAAAAAGAAAGGAAAATAAGTGAAGCAAATCGCTATTTATATTCTCAGGAACATTTTGTTTGCATTAATCAAAGTATGTAAGAGAGACTTCCAATTTATATTAAAAAAAAGATAAAGGAATAAACAACATTAGAAATTGAGTGTATGGAATTAGTAGGTAATGTATAGAACTGGTCTAAAGCATGATCAATTAGTATACTAGGAAAGAATTTGGCCAAGACAGTCATTGTAGCTATGAGTCATGCATATGATGTAGAAGTGTCTCACATGATGCAATAGATTTCCATGGCCATTGTATTTTTCAAAAGAAAGAGTCCCTATACCAATAGGAGAATCATATGTGAGAATCTCATAAGATAAATAAGAGCATAGACATGTAGGTGTAGAAAGAGTAACAAGAGGTAGCTCATGATAAATGGATGGTGATATCTCTAGAAAAGAAAGTTGTATAGAAGAGGTAGAAGGCAACTGAGAAGGTGGAAAAATATAAAGGCAAGGGTCTAGGTTTATGAGAGATGGATTAGATGTGGTAGAGGAAATAATAGATAAAGAATCATGAGAAGGAGTATCAATATCTATTGTAGGAGGAATTTTGACTAATGTGATGTTAGGGAAGTGTTAAATGATGCTAGCATGCTCAATGTTGTTTGCAAGAAGGATTTCATCCTATGAAGACGTAGGAGGGGAAGAACAAGAGAAGAGTCCATCTTTCTAAGTGAAAGGATCAATGGAAGCATGAATATCACCATCATTTGAAGAAGAGTCATTAAAGGCTTACTAAATGATTATCAATATAAGTTTGAGAGACATGCAATGGAATATTATTGTCAATGTTAAGAATAGGATACTCATAGGTGGTGAGAGAAGAAATGGAGGCCCCAACCTCCTATGAGAGATCCATGGAGTTTGAACATGTAGCCAAAGGAGGAAGAGAAGTGTGAAAATACATGTTATGATCATGGACTATGGGGGAGGTAGTGGGGGTTTCCATAGAGAGATCAAGAAAATAGAGTGACATAGGAAGAGCTAAATCACTCTCCAATGCATGTTAGGAAGTATCATTATCAGAAACTTTTGGGGAAGAGATAAAAAGTGAGGCAAGAAAAGAGGGAAACATGTTTGTGGTGAAATATGGAAGGAGAAGATTAGTTGAAAAAGGTGTAGATAATTTGGCCAAAGGCCACTATTTTTCTCATTTGGGACTATGGAATCGGATTTGGGGTAGCACCTTGAATTTTTTGATTTGATTGGGAATGAAAAATAGGAAATACTATAAATCGATAATAAAAATATGAAAATGAACTAGAAAACATAAAATAGGATGTGACAGGGAACCTAGAAAGTAAGACTAGAAGCTCACTAGGTATGGACTCTAGTGTGCCCACACTATCATCCTCAATTCATGTCATCCAACTTTTGCACTATCATCCCAGGATGACAAAAAACAAAATCATGTCTCTAAAATTTGTTTTACATCTATGTGTTCAAAGTTCCTCCAACACCTTTTTTTGGATAGAGAGTAGGGTTGTGATTGCTTGGAAGTTTTCCACAAATGGTCAAGCCCCTCATTTAATCTTTGATATCCATAGGAAGTTAATGGGATGAGGAATATTGGCTTTGTGTGTGTGCTCATCCTATATGCAACTAGGACTATGAATATTAATATAAATGATAAAGGAACAATAATATGTGTGTCTACTATTGTAATGTAGAAAAAGTAACTCCTCAATTGAGTGTATCAGTCAAGGGATATTTTGACTAACATTACACTCAGGTTCTATTTTGTTTAATGTTCTAAACCTACTCTAGGTCTAAAGAACCACTTTATAGTCTAGAAGAAATAAAGCAACTAAACTAGGTATGTTTACAAGAAAGAAAGACAGATGAAATGTTGGAAATTAGACTTTTGTATATAGAGTTTTAGAAAATGAATTATAGAAATGGAAAGAAAACCATAAAAAGGAGCTATAACCAAAAATAGGGGCTCATTGCCTTGGACAATAATACGCCATGGGATGTCTGCACTAAGAACTAGCATTCTCAAAGTTAGGAAAATAAAAATCTCTAGATTTGTATGGACCCAAGTCATTTGCACACTAACATAGCAATGAACAAGACAAGTGCCCAACAGTCTCTAGGTGATACAAGTTTTAAAATGAAGCAAAAATTACTATGAAAAATGAAAGAAAATGAAACACAAGAGAAAAGAAGAAAATCCCACAAAACCTTCATGCAGTAATCCTCTTCCAAGTACCTACAACTGAGGAAAAAGAAAAAATATTGGGTTTGTTTGGTTGTTTGCCTTTAGGTCAAACCCCTTCTTTGGTCTTTCAATCTCCACAATAGCCAACAAATAGATAAAAAGAAATAGTGTGTGAATGCTCCTATTCCAAATGTGACTGGGAGTGGTAAGAGTTGTGATTGTGCAAATACTGACAACTAAAATGAAGAAAATAGAAGGGATGTGAGGATCCTAAGGTGGTCAAGGGAAAAACAAAAGAAATACTTGTAATAAGACAAGAAAAGTAATAATATCACTTGGAAGGGCTTGAAGAACCGAAGGAGAGAAAGCTCACAGAAGGAGAATACTGTAGAAACTTGTAGATAGTTGAAGAGTGTTATAAAGTGCAAACAAGTTGCAAGAGAGATCCAAGAGAGCTAAGAGGAGTGTAAAAATGAAAGATCCCTTCTAAAAATGAGAAGAGGAGGGAAAAGGAAGGAGCCAACAAGCTGATCAAAATATTCTTGAAGAATTACAACTAACAAATGGAGAGTGACAAGTGGCAAAATGCTCATAAATGGTCATTGAACCAGAAAACTAGCATGGGATGCTAGCATGTTGTGTGGATATCCACATGAAGAACTAGTGCTCAGATAGTTTGGGCTTTAAAATAGCAAGACACAAGAACATCACATGACTAACACAAAAGTGACAACAAATTTGATGAAAATAGCAACACAAAATACAAGACCTAAGTAGCATGGAAGGGAAAAAGGCTAATGCAAGGGCTAAAATGATTCTACAAATAGACTAAGGGAATGAACATTAAATCAAGGCTGAAATATAGTGTGAAATTGCAAGGATATGCAATTTATGATGTTACATTTAGCCCCCACTTTAGTAGGCATATGACACTATGTGAATATGCATGCTAATGTAAAGAGGATAGTACTAAAAGTAAATAACATCACAACACCAAAAGGATTCGTAGAGAAAATAGAGTTGTTCAAGCAAAGGAATCAAGCTCCTAGGATGAGAATGTAGTAAACAAATACATTAGACAACAAAATCCTCTAAGACAACATTGTTAGAGCATAAACCTACAAAACCAGTATGTGAGAACATCACAAGCATATACGTAAATATAAACAACACATATGTGGAGGAGAAAAACATGCAACAAGAAAATAAAAAATTTGAGGTAGCGAAGTGAAAGAGACCTCAAGATGAAATCTTGTCTCAATGCCATGTGTCATCTCAAAAATACAACAAAAATAAGGAAAACTACAAATAGAGGAATTCTTAAAAGAAGAGAATATTATAATGAGTCAATTGATTACTTCTAGGAGAGAATATATACAAATAGATAGATAAGCAATCAATACAAATGAAAGAGAGTACATGACTTAGACGATATCATTCTCTTTTGCTAAGGGTCATGAAAATCACAATACCCTCATGGATCACAAACTAGCTAGAGCTATATTATGCTAGGGGACCATGGGTGTAAAAAGGTAGGTCATTTGAAGCACATAGGTGAGCAAGTTGTATTATGCTTGGTGACTCATAGACTACATGGATCACAGTCTAGCAAGTTGTATTATTCTAGGTGATCATAGACTATCAATGTCTCAAGGAGTGTATCAAACACCAATGCCTTTGGGAGCGTATTAGACACCAACAATGTGGGGTGGGTGAACTCTTTAATGAGCATTAAAATAAACAATGTGCCTCAAGGGTGAAAATAAAGAAAGGTCAATGTATGGATGCACATATGAGAAGAGTATATGCCTCCCTTAAAATATTAGCATGTATAATAGATGTGAATATTTTAAGGTAAAGAAAAGGGGAAGAGAGAGGAGGTCCAGAAATCCTTAGAAATAATGCACATCCCTCGAACTAGGTGTCCATGACCCCTAAAATATGGGTGAGAACAACAATGAAAATAATATTGTGTTGTTATCAAAAATAAAGTACAATTGCATGTGAGATTTTGTTTAGAAAATCATGTTTTGTGTTGTACTAAGGTCTATTTGACCAATGCGTGTCATTTCAGTGTGTATCTAGGTTCATTTTGTAAGTCCCAAGGGCCTTAGGTCACTTTTGTCAAATTATTAATGGTAAGACAGTTGGTCTCCCAGCCGCTTAGAATCGGTTGGTTTTCTCCCAGCCGTTTCGAATGGGTTGGTGTTCCTTGGGGCAAGCTTATAAACCTAGAGAAATGAACCAACTCAGGCACATTGTAATTAGATCAAAGAGAAGAGATTGAAAGTGACTATGTTTTGTTCTAAGGAGAAATAAAGACTATTTTTTTCCGTCAATTTGATTTATGTTTCTTGTAACTACAAATCGTTTAGCTGTAGATTTCCATTCTTCTGTGTTTTTTTGGTTATTGCGATATGGAAATGTGAAGCATTCCACTGATAAGATTTCTATCGAAATTAGTGGAATGGTTTTGTTGTACAGATATCTATTTTTGTTTCCTATTTTGTTTTCCTATTCAGTAGCGTAGAGGACCGAATTGGGGTGTTTTACATAGTAGATCGCCTAGCATCTCAATGTGCTAGGGTTTAGTTAAAGAGCAGGTGAATCGTGAAGTGGCAGAACTGCTAAAGTTGTTATCGGTGAGACTGAGGCCATTGGTAAAACATTCCTCACTCAGAGCGATAAGGATAGTCTAGCTGAAGAAAGGTTCAATCCATTGAATGGAAGTCGCAGTCTAAGATTCATATCAAGATGACAAGGTACATCAGGTAGACGACTTGGCATTGTATCGACAATGTTGATCCTACTAATTAAGGGTATCAGGGTGAGAAGGGACAATTTACACCAACAGAGATCCATTGGGAGGAATCAGCATATTGGAGAAGCAAATCTTGTCATGGCAGATAGTAATAGTCTCGTCGATAAGTGAAAGTCAGAGTTGATGCTAGAGGAATCGGTGCATCAGCCGGACGAGTATCCAAGTCTCACCAAAGACAACATGTATTGGCACATCAGCCAACACTCATAAGTGTTCGTCGATGACCTAAGTCTTTCTGATAGGTGAGTAATGTAGGGTCGTCCATCAGGGAGAGTTGTGAGATTAGAGTGATAAGGTTGAAGGCGACCGATGGTATTGTTCTTGCCGATAGTCAGAGTTGTTGGACCTCACGTCGGAGTGACTACAACGATCGGAGTGATAAGTTGCAAGGTGGCTGATGGAGTAAGTCTTACCGATTGAGGTTCCCCATCATATTGGTATCAAAGCTAGTGAATGGTCTAGGCAGTTGTGTATTTGATTTCTGTCACTAAGAACGTAGATGAAGAGTTGGAGAAAAATGTTTGGTCGGTGACCATTTTGAAAATAGAGATCATAGAAAGTATTTTGAAGGTTGACAGTAGTTACTAGACTATTGTAGATGCTCATGCCATCTAGTTTGAGAAGGAATAGGATTCTTGTAATGTGTGGGCAAATGATGATGAGGTCTGTCATGACCATTCACCAATAGAGGTTTGGCTGGAAGAGGGTACAGAGTGAGGCCACTGCGAGAGAGAGTGGTATTGCATCTCTAGGATCTACTGTTGGATGAGAGGAATGGGTCTGTGGTAGGGTGTAGGATGGACATTTGATTGAGCATTATGTTGTAGTCAAATTGAGGATTTGCAGGAGTGTTGGTGCTATCTGTGAATAGTGTATGTCAGACAAAGAGAGCGAAGGAGAGGCTAGAAATATGCCTCCAAAGGGGATGACCACTAAAGTGGCCAAGAAATTTAAGGAGATGGAAGAGATGATCAAAACTAGAGTCAGGGAAGCACTCCAAGAAGAATTGAAGGAAATGAAGATAGGAAAAAGGATAGAGGAAGGTTCAGATGGAGAAGAAGAGAAAGAGGAAGTAGAAGAGGAACAAGAAGAGGCAGAGATACCTGTAGATCAAAAGCATTTCCTGGAAGCAATTAAGGCTATTGGCAAGGACTCTTCAAAGGCTCAAATAGATATCCCCATGTTCAGTGGGAAGATGAATGCTGAGGAAGTCATGGAATGGATTGAGGCTCTGAACAACTACTTCGAATAAAAGGAAGTTCCTGAAAGTAAGAGAGTTAAGTTTACAAAAACTAAACTTAAAGGTGCTTCCCTTACATGGTGGAATTATGCCCAAGGAGAGAGGGTAAAGAATGGGAAGAGTATGATCTCTTCGTGGAGTAGAAGGCTAGAGAAGATCAAGTCCCAATTCCTTCCATCTGACTATGAGGTACAGATTTATAGGAAAATGCAGAACCTCAAGCAAAAAAATATGGATGTGGCTGCTTACACCGAAGAGTTTCACCAATACACTCTTCATTGTAGGTACATGGAGGATGAAAAAGTGAAGATAGAAAGGTATCTAAATGGTCTAAGGATCAATATTCAAGATGATATAAGTTTATTTACCCCTGAAACCATGGAAAAATGCTTTCAAGTAGCATTAAGAGCTGAAGAGAAGCTAAAGAGGAAGGTGAACAACATAGTAGAGGAAGAGGTGATAGAAATTTTAGAGGCAGTTTTGGAGGAAGAAGTCCTAACCAAAGGCCTAGTGGTGAGTCTAGCTAAGAAGAGCAAGTTGGAGACTCAAGCAATAGAGGACGCTACAGAGGAAGAAGGCCAAATGAAAGAGGTGGGACAAATAGATTAGGTAGAGGATCCAAGTTCTCCAATATGAGATGTTATAACGTCAATTAGATAGGGTACCCGGCCTACAAGTGTCCAGAGAAGGCCTCAATTTCTCATGGTAATGAGAGAAGAACCACATTGACTCAAGAGGATGCAGGGAGTGTGACATCTCTTGAAGTGAATTTGACATCAGAGGTGGGAGAAAATCTGATGATCAAGAGGACACTATTCAAAGAACCAGTGCAGACTGAACCATCACAAAGGAGAGCACTTTTAAGGATCAATTGCAAAAGCAAAGGTGAAATATGCAAGGTAGTCATAGATTCTGGTTCAACAGATAATATGGTGTCTAGGGAAATGATGGATAAATTGAACCTAGAAAGAACTCCTCATCAAACTCTTTACAAGGCATCTTGGGTAAGTGATAGTCAATCACTTTTAGTAAGTGAACAAGCATATGTTGATTTTCAGATTGGAGAATATAAGGATAGAATTTTATGTGACATTTTGCCCATGGAATGTTGTCACCTACTTTTAGGTAGGCCATGGAAATTTGATAGGCAAGCATTATATGATGGATATACTAACACATACACCATCAAGAAGGATGGGAAGACATTTTTAATGACACCATTGCAGGAGGATGCTGAAGCAAAGAAGGCAACCAAGGTCATTTTGGTGGGTAAGAAGAGTTTGTGAAGATCAATGAAGAAGAGACATGGATAGTTGAGGATACCTCAAGGAGTGGGGTTGCAAAAGATCACAGTTTGAAGGTGGTTTCAGTTTTGAATGATGGAGATTAGATGGTGATGTCTAAGATGGATCAGAAGAAGGTCAAAGAGCAGGTCTATAGGCAACCACAAGTAGATTAGAAAGAAGAAGATTCTATTATAGTAGGGACCATTATTTGTCCTCTAGAGCCAACAAGAGTTGAAAGGCAAACATATTCTACCATAACAGCAGTACAAGAAGCATCAAACAAGGTTTTGAATGTAGGTGTTCATGCAGAGATGACAGTAAGGAAGACTGGCGAGAAAAGTATGGGTTTGGTTGCGAGTGCTCACCCATGGAAAGGTGTGAGTAGAGCCTACAATGCTAGGCATGAGTTTTTTATTCCATGGAAGCAAGTTGCAATCCAGAGATCGTGAGGAAGGCATGAGGTAGCAAAGGATAAAGGTGGAGCATGACAAAGACTCAACTCATGGGACATGAGTTATTTTCTAGGTGGGGTGTATGGTGCAGGAGCACCTAACACAAGGTGGCCTCCATGAGGCATTTGAATTTATGTTTTGTTTAGAAAATCATGTTTTGTGTTGTAATAAGGTCTATTTGACTAATGCGTGTCATTTCAGTGTGTATCTAGGTTCATTTTGTAAGTGCCAAGGGGCTTAGGTCACTTTTGTCAAATTATTAATGCTAAGACGGCTAGTCTCCTAGCTACTTGGAATCAGTTGGTTTTCTCCCAGCCATTTGGAATGGGTTGGTGTTCCTTGGGGCAAGCTTATAATCCTGGGGAAATGAACCAACTCAGGCATATTGTAATTAGATCAAAGAGAAGAGATTGAAAGTGACTGTGTTTTGTTCTAAGGAGAAATAAAGACTATTTTATTTTGTTAATTTGATTTTCATTTCCTGTAACTACAAATCGTTTAGCTGTAGATTTCCATTCTTTTGTGTTTTTCTGTTGTTGCTCTATGGCAATGTGAAGCATTCCACTAATAAGATTTCTATTGAAATCAGTGGAATGGCTGTGTTGTACAGATATCTATTTTTGTTTCTTGTTTTGTTTTCCTGTTCAGTGGTGTAGAGGACCAAATTGGGGTGTTTTGCACAGTAGATCACCTAGCATCTCCATGTGCTAGGGTTCGGTTGAAGAGTAGGTGAATCGTGAAGTTGCAAAATTGCTGAAGTTGTTATCAGTGAAACTGAGGCCATCAGTAAAAGATTCCTCACTCAGACAAATAAGGATAGTCTGGCTGAAGAAAGGTTCAAGCCGTTGAATGGAAGTCACCATCTAAGATTCATATCAGGATGACAAGGTGCATCGGGTAGATGACTTGGCATTGTACCAACAGTGTTGGTCCTACAAATCAAGGGTATCAGGGTGACAAGGGAAAACTTACACCAATGGAGATCCATTGGGAGGAATCAGCATATTGGTGAAGCAAATCTTGCCGTGGCCGATAGTAATAGTCTCGCCGATAAGTGAAAGTTAGAATCGACACTAGAGCAATCGGTGCATCGGCCGGATGGGTATCCAAGTCTCACCAAAGATAACATGTATCAGAGCATCAGCTAATGCTCATAAGTGTTTGTCGATGACCTAAGTCTTGCCGATAGGTGAGTAATGTAGGATCATCCATCGGGGAGAGTTGTGAGATCGGAGTGATAAGGTTGAAGGCGACCGATGGTATTGTTCTTACCGATAGTCAGAGTTGTTTGACCTCACGTTAGAGTGACTACAATAGTCGGAGTGATAAGTTGCAAGGTGGTCGATGGAGCAAGTCTTATCGACTGAGGCTCCCCATTGGAAAGCTATAGGTGCCACATAGTGGGTAGCAACATAATAGTTTCATGAGAGAATGGAGAAGGAACAATCATGAACAAAATAGAGGCCATGCTCAATATCACTTGTTAAGTAGAGAAGAGACAGATGCTGTAAAAATAGGAAGAGTGAGGAGCACCCATGTTAAGAAGTTGTTCAATTTTGACCCTCAAGGCTTGGCATTCACTAGTGGAATGGCCAATCACTCAGTCATATGCAAAAAAAGGAAGTGTTGAATGAATATGTGTAGGAAACATTTTTCATGTAGGAGGAGGAAGAGTGATCAAGTGGGCCTTGAGAAGAATCACAAAAATACACTTTTTCTTAGATAGAAGAAAAGAAGTAGGTAGAGTATGAAGCAACCCTATTTTAGTGGAGAAAGGTTTGATTTCTGAAAAGAAGAAGCCATAAAGACCTTAGACAATGGATTAGGGGATGTAGATAGAGGAGGAAGTCGGTAACATAAGCCCACTATATAATTTAAGTGTGTTGTAGCTTCCACAAGGACCTCAACTCCTTGTTCCATGTGCCCTAGACCATTTATATTGTATTTGTTTTTAGAAAAAAGTTTGTATCCAAGTCCATAACATGTCTCCAAATCATAAAGAAGAGGAGAATAAACATGACTAGCCTTGTCAAAATGAGATGTGTGTGAACATGTTGGAGAAGAAGTAGTAGCAGAATTCACATGAGAAGAAGGATCAATTCTACTACCAGAATACATATCCTTGTTGAATGTGGGAATGCCCAAGTGAGAAAACTTAACCTTATATTGACCATTTCCATGGGGAGTAAAGTCTAACTTGAGACCCAATCATCACCAAGCGATACCTTTAAGATAGAATCAACACCATTGTCTACTTCTTGAGTAGGAGTTGAGGATGGGAAATCATCTTTAACAGAAAAAGGAATGAGATTCTGGAGAGTAGGAGAAGTATTAGACTTGCTCAAAGAATCGGCTTGCTGACAATACTAACATAGGATCCAGATCAACTTTGATCATGTAAGTCTTATTTTTATAAAAAAAATTAATTGATCCATGCAAGGTAGACAATGATGCACCCATGGCATGAATCCATAGTCTACCAAGAAGGAGATTATAAGGTAATGCACCATGCATGACATGAATGAGGGTGGGCAAAGTGACAAGGCCCAATTCAATCAACAACATGATTATGCCTAGTGTTTGTCTACCAATGTTACAAAAGTGATGAATAGAATGATTACTAGGGGAGATACAAGACATATTAATATTAATACGATTTAACAGGTCTACACCATAAACATTGAGACATGAACCATTATCAATAAGGGTATTCTTGACTCCAAAAGAATTAATTCCAACAATATAATGAGAAGAGGATCATTTTTCTTTTGAACCTCCAAATATGGTAACTTGTATTGTTGGAATGTTATGTCTATGGAATTGGTGTGTATGCAATCGAGTAAAGTAGCTACATCATTCAACCCAGTAGAAGATGCTACTAGCATCTTCTGTAAAGATTCTTGGAGCATGCCATTATGTGTCGGTGAGGTTTGAATGAGCTCCCAAAGAGAGATCTTGGTAGTAGTACAAATCTGCTCAACAAGATTATACTCTTTTGTTATGGAGCAAAATGTGGGGGTATTGCCACAATAATGGGTTACACTTTCTGGGACATCCTAATTTTTGCTGAAATCACATATTTTTATAAAATATAATGATTTAAGCCTTGAAAGGTTCCATTTAAAGGATTGTAATTGAATAGGGTTTGACCAAACCCCCTTAGATCAAACCCCCTTGGATAGAACCCTGCTAGTTTTAAACCATACATGTCATGGAGTCTCCTCTACACCTATCAAAATGCTGATAAAAAACCACTTTTGATTTACCTTTTGGGGGATCAAATGAATTCATTTAAAATTTTATGTTTTGTATGTAGTCCTTATTATAAACTTCCCAAAAAGTATAATTTTAAATATATTTAATTTGATTATTATATTTATTTTTTATTTCTCATGAATGTAGGTTTTTTAATGAACATCAAGGTCTTTGTTTCATACATATGAAAACATAGGAAAATATAGAAAAGAAATTCTAAAAAATATGTGTCCTCTAGGTATTGATGTCCTTATTCCAACAAAAAAAATTAAATTTTGATACATACAAAAAAGTTATGCTTTACACATTACACCTATATCTAAATTGTAATTGGTTTGACTTCAAAAGTTAATTAAAAAAAATATATTCAATAAAACATTACGAAACCAAATTCATCCTCTAGATATCATAGTAGAATTTTATCCTTCATAGGAAAATGTTTATGTTTTACATAGTACACGTCACTCTTTAAAATGATGTTTACTATTAGAAACTAGTTATTGAAGGAGATGGAAAAGGAAATATAATTTGATTCCAATATATATATATATATATTTAAAATCTACAAACAAAATGTGACAAATCATTAGTTTACATCATCTTCAAATTCCTCATGGTTTAGCAACTATAGGTTTGCAAAAGTGAAGTTTTTTTTAAAATGTTCATTTCAATGTCAACTTTGGCCAAAATGTGTAACCCACTATTGTGGGATCATCCGTCGACACATGCCTTTTAATCTCCTTGTTTAGTTCCTAGGTTCACATGATTACATTATACATTCTAAATATTCATCTCGATGCAAAATCCCCCAAAACCAATGCAAATTGGGAACAAGGAGCCCATAGTTTATCTTACCCCAGACCAAAAAGGTACCTTAAGACTTGGGCATGCATGCCCAAGTCCTCCCTAATTGGCCAGGGCAAATTCAATTGCATGTTGGCATAAGACCTTTAAAAAGGTTTCTCCTTGTTGGCTCTTTTGGTTAAATTCTTGAATGTTAACGGGAAAGCATATATAAGTGTGTTTTTGAATTCATTATGAACCTAGATAGAGATAGCCAACTTGAAGCATTGGATTAAAGAGCATTCATAGCATTCATTATGATTCTAGAGCATATTTGTATTCTCATTGTGTGTGTTATTGAAGGTTTGAAGTTATCATCTATCTCTCCTTATGAGTTGAAGAGCATTCATCCTCCTAAGGGTTTCATCACATAGGTGATATCATTTGTGTTCATCATCATTTGATTTCATCATATTAATTTCTTTTTAGCCTCTACCCTTCTAGGGCACACTCTCTTTATCAAACAATAGTGTTGGGAAGCTTGAATGCTATTCCAAGATTTGACTGAGGTAAGTCCCTAAACATCATAACCCCCAAACCCCTTTTCTTCTTGTGTGCAGGTTATAGGTGCAAGATCTGGAAAACTGAAGACATAGGAAGACTAAGCAAGGATTAGGGTTTTAGGATCTGACAACATTTTGTTAGGAATTATTAGTGCATGACATAGAATATTGTAATAAATAATAAATTAACATGTTAATGTTAATTTATTAGATGTTAGTTTTTAGTTATGTGGTAGTTGGCAGTTATTGGTTTAGGAAGTTAGTAAGTTGGATGGCTTTATAAAGCCATAGAATGTAATCATTTGAAGTGTTAAAGATGAATGATTGATTGTTGCTAATGTGGTTGAGCCTTGGGCTCTTCTTCACTGTGTTGCATTTTCAATATGATATCAAAGCAGGTGTCCTATGAGACCTCTCTGTTTGCCTTCCATTCACTTGTATTTCCTCTAGAATGATGCAAACAAAGGACTAGCGGATACCATGGACCTCGTACGAAATATAGAGTTTGTAGCATCCACTCTTCTTGCATATTTGGTAGCGGTACTAGAGGATACCACAGACCTCACAGCGAACCTGTTGACATTTGCCATTCATGTGCATTGCCATTATCTTCCATTGTGTACATTCTTTTCATAGTATTTTCCTCCATTTTGTTCATTCTCATAGTCAAAATAAGAAAATTTTTAAAATTTATACATTCAAAGCTAGAGAAATCTTTGGTGTTGCAGAAATTTAATTTATACCAGTCTCACTAAAACAATGACATCTTTCTCATTTTGTAACAAAATTTAGAAATTTAAAATGTTATGAAAATCTATTAGAGAGGAGAATAAAACCCATAAATCATTTGAGAGTGAAAGTAATATTTATTGACTTGTTTGATGCATAAGTTAGAGGTAAAATTGTAATTATTTTTTAACATTATGTAAATGGAGAAATAAAGGTTTTGGAGCCATAGGGATGTAATAGATTTTGCATTTGCGCATCGTAATTATTATCGGTAGAAACTGACATCCAAATAAATGTTTCATTGAAGGGGGAAAATATGGGACATGTTAATTGTCAATATTGTGCATCAGCAAAATATACTCCCTATGTCAGTACTAAAGGGGGGTGTCTAGAATTATTAGTGCATGAAATAGAATAATGTAATAAATAATAAATTGTTACCCCAAATTTTGAACTCAAAATTTTTCAAAATTTTAGTGCACTCCTGTAAATGTCCTTAAGCCTACCGAAACATGAAAACAATTAAATTTAAAAATCTAAAAAAGCTAGTACAAAACCGTTTTGTAGGCTTGATCCTAACCCTATTCCACTCAATCTGGCCAACCCTCGTACCTAGATGCTTCACCATTTATGAATTTCTTTTAGCTTCACAATTTTCTGGTCTGTGGTTTGCAAATTGAGTGAAAATCTGATATTCATGTTGCTGGAGGTTAAAATATTTCTGGTTTTTTCTCTAGATTGTCAAATCTTTTAGATGTCTAAATTTCACACAAAACTAAGTCGTTATGCAGAAGATATGGTACGAACTTTCTGAACATCCTCCAAGCCACGCTAAAAAGAGATTTTAAACTAAGTATAAACATACATCAAAGCATAAGAGCCATTCTAAAAAGATATTGCCATTCGAGTAACTTTTAAGGGATCATAACTGTAGTTATGCACCCAGGAAGGCAATCAGTTACATAGCAAAGATGATCACTCGCAAACATGATATGATAGAAACAAGCTACATTTCCAATAGTTGGTACCCTTATGTCTCACTTTAGATTCTATATCAATCGAAATTGAAGCACCTGTGATTGGATTTATGCTAAGGTGTAGGGAAATGCTCCAAGAGTCAGGTATACAAAGTGACCAAGTATGTGAACTGTTACAATGTCAATGCCATTGGTAGGAGCTTCGCCATCTTCATTAGCCTCATAGTGTCGTAAATGACGTACTTGTGTAGACAAAGGCATGAATTGTTTGACAAAGAGCATTCAAAACAATACGGTCTTGTGGAATGCGACAGTCTCAGGAAGTGTATATAACACAAATTTGTCAAAATGATTTGGAAACTTTCAAACAAAATGCAATTAACAAGTGAAAATCCAAGTTCCACAAACTTTTCCAAAAAATTTCTTGCTCATTCTAAGATGGGCTAATTGAAGATGACCTAGTTTGCCTTAGTCCGGCCAGATTGGAATTCAAGTGGTTTTGATATAGGGATTGAATTCTTCAGGCCTTCTGTAAAAGACAGGAGATGAAAAACTACAGATATTATAAAGGAAAAGCTTCCAAAGATCATCAAATACCTAAGTTTTTATTTGCATAAAGTGCTTTGCTATGCACTGAGACCTTGATGTGCGTATATCACATGACAACTAGACAAATGATGAAGTTGATAGTATGGCCACTCTGATCACACTATGAATCCTCTGGCATCAAGATGATTGATGAATGAAAGACTAGTACCATTGAGATTAAACATGTCTTCTACTTTAGGAATTAAATTTGCAACAAAGCTTTAGATGGTGATGACTGGTTAATATGTTCATTTGCTACTGCTAGTATGTGCCCTCGTGACGACACCTATCCTCACCTTCATGGAGATCTATGTGCCACCTGGGGTAAGTACTTCTTACATCCATACAAAGTAGTAGAGAGCTCAAGGAACATATCAACTAATGCCAGCATAATCAAAGGCATTCGGAAGCATTACGACAAAGTCAAAAGATTGAATATAGTGTATGATTGGATTAGGTTTTAACAAAAGCAATACTTGCTGATTGTGAATTTGGTATACTATGAAAGTGTGACCATCCCTTCTGTGTTTCTTGTACTACACAACTAGTAAAGAAATACTCCAGTCCCTAGCTTGGATAACTGGTCAAAATGTAGCTAATCCAGAGATACTTTAAAGCAGTGAGTCAATGTGGAGTAACTATTCCCCTCAGTGATTCTTCTTTTCCTCACCTCCCTATGGTCAACATGAGTGCTCGGAAGTAAGTAGAAACCACTATACAAATACATGGTAAAACAATGGCTACAAGTCTCTGTTGTGATAGTACTCATGTTAGTAATGTTGATAAGGTTTGTGGCTTCAAGATAATTTCAGAGAAAGGAATTTCATTAGGTATTAGGTGTATTGAAATTGTTGAAGATATTGAGCCAAAATAAATGAGCTTGGAAGAAATTGAAGGAAGAGCTGGGTCTATTTTCCAAGAGGAAGGGCATCAACTATCTCCAGATTTCTAAAGTAGTGTGTTGCGTTTCTCAGAGAGTTGTAGATATTAAAACTCAACTTTAATTCATGCAGTGCCTTACCCCATTTTGTGAAGCTATGGGCCAAAATTCATATTTGATAGGGTATATAACATAATGCAATAACATAAGAATCCATAGGTTCTTAGAGAGTGTGTAACAAGGATGACTACTACAGTTGAGGATTTTGGAGTTTCTCTTATCAAGCTGAAAGAACTGAGGATGAAAGTGAAGATGTAAGCATATATAATGTTATGGATTCTGACACAGATGATGAGAAACTTGGGTGAACCCAAAATAGATAAAGATATATCAGGGTAGAGCCTCCTGGCTTTGAAGAAATTTACTACTGAAAAGGCTTCAAAATCTAGTCTTGTCAATTTTGTGGGCCAGGAAGCATGGAACAAATAGAAGTTAAGTTATGAAGAACCCTAAATATGCAGATAAGCTATATACTTTACTTCTTTAGGAGAAAATAAAGAGTTATGGAGAAGAAAACAAACTAAAATGACTTATTGGAAAACCCAAATGGATCTCAAGAAATTCTTTTCATTTATCATAGTTTCGAATGGGAAAATTAAAAGTCACTTAAATAGTGAACCATGGGGAAATGAAAGAGATTTTATTGTAACTCACTTTAGAGAGGTAGTTATGATAAAGAGACTTCATTTTCAACAAGTACTTATGGGAAATGAACCATCTTCAAAAGGCTCTAGTTATTTCCAAAAAGAGGAGAAGAAGAGGATCTCTTTCAACTATTCTGGGAAACAGGGGAAGAAGGGTAATTTAATTTTCTGTTGTTCTGTATTTCTAGTTATCATTTTCTCTTGACTCAGTCCATGTATATGGGTAGATTTCAGAGTCTTTGAGCTTTGTTTTTTTGAAGAAATAGAGCATTATTTTATTTTCCTATGATTAATCTATAGTTAACCTTCAATGTGCTCTTGTTATATGTGGCTGGTCATATATTTCCTATATTTGATATGCATTGAAGGAAATATAACTATTCTTTAATGAATTGATTTCCATTTGTGAGTGTGGGATAGGTGGGATGTGTATCATTTGTCTGCATTCATTTCTTTTTAAAATCAATTGTTCGTATCTATCTCATGGTTATGAATAGGTGTTAGTGTACATTTCCTACTTTCTGGTTAAAAGCATAGCCTAGTTTTCATTCTTTACATATCCTTTGAAGGTAGCTGCGCCTTGTAAAATAAGTAGAGATCACTTGCAACTATCCATTGCAAGTGTCTCAACTATTGGTTCTTTTGTCATTCTTGTCACGGGCAAGAAGTATAAATTAGAAGTGAGAAATTTGTCAACCAACAGATTTTTGGTGACTCTATGGGGAAGAGAATCAAATTTCTAGTGTCTTCTTTCCTTAGAAATTTAAAGGTGCCTCCACTGGAGGAGGTTGGTGATTCTGTTTTATTTAAATATCTCAGAAAATGGTTCAATGCCAAGCAAACCAAAGAAATCAGCTCAAACCCAGAAGCCAACCTATGTCGACAATTGAAGAGATATTGACTGAAGATGATGAAATACTTCACTTGTTGTGGAGCAGTCTCAAAACCATCTCTAAAGTGGAGAAGAAAAAGCTATAGCCATCTAAAGATCACAAATCTACATCACTGGTCAGAAGTTTGCATGACAGGTTTTATTCTCTCAAAGACTTTGAACAAAAGATTCATGAAGATCAAGTTTCTTATAATTTTTATGTTCTTGGTGAATGAGATTCTATGCAGGCATTGATTGAGCCTAGAAATTTGTTAGTACTATGGAATCACCATTAGAAATAGGAAAGAATTCTAAGCTAGGCTAGAAATAAAGAATCATAATCATTCTCAGCATGCATACAAAGGAGTGATATTGAAAAATCATTTACTCTTACTGAAGAGAATAATAAAAAGGCACCCAATGTCACTCTCATTCCAAACTAGTGTCTGGAGGGATCGAACGATGAATTTCTATGTGGAGTTTTGAATGAAGATGGTCACATTACTGAAATTGAAATAGATGCAGTCATTTGTTTCTCAGGTGATATGAAAGAAGAGATGAAACAATCTAATCTTTGCACTTTTTTGGAATACTCAACATTTAGATTTCTTGATAAAGAAAATGGAAAGTCACAAGAAGAGGTAGGGGTTATTACACAAGCTCGTATGGTCTCATTTCAATTTCCTATTACCTATGATGTTGATTCAATAAATGGAATGAATGTAGACAAAAGTGGGGCTGAAAATTTTGATAATGTGGTGATTGAGCCTGGTGAGGAAATGGATAAATTACATTCTCAATCTACTTATTCCCTCAATGATGACTTTCTTTGTGCAAGAGGAGAAGAATTTCTTTCTATCAAACTTGATCCTATTCTTGTAGAATGTGATATTCAAAAAGAAAAACCAACAGTCACATTTTGAGAGATTGATTCATTATGCAATCCGTAGAAGGAAGGTTTTATTTTTGATAGTTCATTTCCAAGTCCTAGTGTAGATAATGAAGTTGTTGATACACAGCTGGAATGTGAAATTGCTGAAGTTCCCGCATTGAATCATGAAGAGGCATGGCTATGAAAAGAGGTTAGAAATGATCTTTCATTTGAATGTTTCCATTTTAAAAATCTAAATGCCAAATTTTTTAAACAAAATGTGGAAAATGATGTTAAAAATGGCCATAATAGCTTTCCTGAAAGTGATCAAATGGACAAATGTGATGAGTCCCATGTTGTGTATATTCTGAATTGGTGTCGTAATACTAGTAGTGATGAATTTCTGTGTGGAGAAGAGGTCATCATATCTGATTTGCAAGTTGTAAACGAGTGTGATTTGGTGAATCATGAAATTACTGGGTCAAAAGAGATTGTTCTAGTCATGGGTGATATTATTTATGATGATTCACTTCTAATTTTACATGAGACATGTACGGCTAATGTTAGTTCTTCCAATGATTCAATTGGTTGTTTTCAGGCTTTGGATGTTTGTTTAGCTGCTACATAAGGAAATAATTATGTGCAGGAACATGATGGGGAAGTCACTCCCACATACATCACCAAAAAAGAGCTTTCATCTGATGATCTGTATGAGGGTTTGTTACAAGTATGGCCCTAAATGTGTTGTCATTGATGTCAACATACTCCTATTGCATTGATGTCAAGAATTGGATGAGTTATGTGCTGAGGACATTGAGAAAATTAGCCCCATCAGAAAGAGTGAAGAACAGTGAAGATAGTGAGGTCCTATGAAGCAAACATCCTGATTAGTTGAAGATTAGAGTATGTGCATCAAAGCATTTGTAGATATGTGTCTAAAGGTTCTCCAGTCAAGATTTCAGAGGTCCGTATGGAGATTTGAATAAGTTATGGCCATATGAGTAAAACTTGTTCTAGCAGTTATTCAGTGGTGACAAAGTGTCACAAATAGGTCCGGTAAGATTTGGAAATGCAATTTCATGCTCTATGAATCTGGTGGCATGTTTGGGAAGATAACTTGAATTAACAACTTGATTGGCTCATGGTTTGGAGGTCCGCAAGTGATTCTTCTAGCGTGACAGTGATGGCCGGCTGTGTTCTTGAGGTTCCCGATGAAGATGCAAATGATTTCAGTAAGCAGAAGTGATGCAGATGTTCTCAATGATTCAAACAAGCTTGTGGAGGTCTCCAGTTTGCATCCAGATCATGTTGTTAGTCTGCATTGAAGATTGAGCTTGTAATTGAATATTTACCTTTGGGTAATGGTGTTCTTCCCAGTCCTCGCTGACTGGATAATTTGCACATGTTGTAGATAATCTTGAAGATGTTTTGTGAAGTATGGCGTGTTCCTTGAAGAATATTGGAGTTCCATCTATGCATGGTTGATAGTATAATAACGAGCATGAAGTTTTGTAATGAGTCAAGTTGTATTTTTCTAATTTCTTTGTAATAAAGTAAATGTATGTTGTAAAGACTTTGATGATTATTCCAAAGTTGATGTCATGTATAAATAAGATTTTTGAAGTTGTTCAAAGGTATTGAAGTTGTCATGATGAGAAGGTGATAAGAAAAAGAGCGAAAAGTAGAGTAGAGGTGTTGAGCTTAAATGGAACTGACTCAAACATAGTAAAGATGGTAACCTTCAGTTCAAGTTGTAATACTTATTCCTTTCTGTAGATAGTGTGTCTCCTATAGGTAGTGGGCCTCTTGTGAGTAGTGTGCTTGGGTAGTGAGCCCTAATTGGCAGGTGCCTTTTTATTCTTCATATTCTTTTAACAGAGAATATAATCTTGGGTTAGTCACCCCGTGGTTTTTCCCTTAATCAGGTTTTCCACGTCAAAATCTTGGTGTTATTTGTGTTAATTTTATTGCTGCTCTTTAATTATTGCATTATGTTTCCATGATTGAATCTTTGATATGCTATTGAAATATAAGAAGGTTTTAAATAAATAAGGAACAAAATTTTTGAGACAACTAATTCACCCCCACCCCTCTCAGTTGTTTATCCTTAAATCAACAATTGGTATCAGAGCCAGTTCCTCTAAGAGAATCTTAACTGCTTGAGGAGATCCAGTATGTCATCCTACAAAAAGGATAGTCCAAGGTTTGATGGAACAAACTATACTCTTTGGAAAAGCCACATGGAATGTCACTTGCAATGCATGGGAGAGTAGTATTGGACAGTGACTACAATTGAGTATATTCCTTCAAAGAATGGTCTGACAACTCTAGATGAAATTAAAGACACTGAAAATAATCTTCAAGCTAAAGAAGTCCTACTAAGTGCCTTGTCTGATATAGAACTAACAAATGTTATGGGATTGAAAACTGCTTATAAAATTTGGACAAAGCTAGAGATTCTACATGAAGGAGACAAATATATTAAGTGTACAAAGTTATAGAGTCTGAAATACTGAAGATAAGTGAAGATGAAAATATCACTACATTTATGCCAAGGGTAAATGAGCTTGCTTGTGCCATTAGATGTGCTAGTGGAACATTGGATGAAGATGAGATTGTTGCCAAAGTTCTCAAATCCTTACCTCTTGCCTACAAACACAAGGTTGCTACTATTGAGGACTTTAGATCATTATCAAACATTACTAGGGATCAATTGGTTGGAAAGTTAGCTACATTTAAATTGGCTGAGTTTGGAGATGCACCTCCCAAGACTGAATCTGCATTCAAAGCTAGTGTGACTGCAAAAGGCAAACAAAGATATGATCTAGGAGAAAATTCCTCAACGAAAATCAACATGGTATGATAAAGCAAGAAAGGATCTGGAAGAAGATGAGTCAGAAGCTGCACAACTTGAAGCCCTTATTGCCAAGAGATTGCCAAGAGGATCTGGTAAGTATGAAGGAAAACTATCTTTCAAATGTTTCAATTGAAACAAGATTGGTCATTTTGCCTCTAGGTGCCTGGAAAGATTTTCAAGGCCTAACCCTAATAGGTCAAGATTTCAAAAGAAGTGTTACTATGTTCAAGAAGATGATGATGAAGGAGTAACAAATGATGAATCTGAAATAGGAACTAAATCTAGAAGTGACTGGGTGTTTATTTACATTAAGGAAGAAGATCTAATGCCTATTGAATCTACCAATCTTAAGATAGAAAGGGCTCTGGCTGCTTAGGTTGAAGAAAAGGATGAATGGGTCAGTGAAAATAGATGTTGTCACCATATGACTGGTGATAAGAATAAGTTCATAAATCTGGAAAGATATGAAGGTGGAGTTGTAAAATTTGGAGATAATTCTGCTAGTAGAATTAAAGGTAGAGGACCCATTTCTTTTGATGGAAAAAACAAAACCGGTGATGTTCTATATGTTGAAGGTTTAAAGCATAATCTTCTCAGTCTTGGGCAGCTGGTAGACAAAGGTTATGATATCCAGTTCAAAAATGGAAAATACAAGATCTTTGAAAGCTCTAGAACTGAGATTGCATTCAGTACTCAGACAAAAGTTAACATCTTTCACTTGGTTGGTATTGGTAAAAGTTTCTTATTTGTTCAAATTGATCAGAGTTGGTTGTGGCATAGGAGAATGTGTCATGTAAATTTTGATAATATCATTAAGATAAGCAACACCTAGGCTATAAGAGATCTTCCAAGATTGGTGAATCCTAATAGCTAGTGTAAGGAATGTCAGCTAGGTAAGCAGAATAGAGTCTCATTCAAAAGTAAGGAACATTCTTCAATCAAATTGTTGGACTTGGTGCACACTGATCTATGTGGTCCGGCAAGAATCAAGAGTCTACAAGGAGATAGATATTTCATGTTGCTGATTGATGACCACTCTCGAATGATGTGGGTGACTTTTTTGAAAGAAAAATCTAAGGCACTTGAGAAGTTCAAAATATTCAAGGCTATGGTAGAAAATGAAACTGGGATAAAAACAAAATGCCTTAGATTTGACAGAGGTAGAGAATTCACATCCGGAGAGTTCATTGAATTTTGTGAGAAACATGGGATAAAGAGATAGTTATCCGCTCCAAGGACTCCATAGTAGAATGGAGTAGTGGAGAGAAAAAATTAGACCATCCAGGAAGCTTCTAGGACCATGATGATGGAAGCAAATATTCCTTAGATCTATTGGAGAGAAGTTGTGAGCATAGCTATTTATACTCTTAACCAGGTACAAATCAAAAGCAAGACTAGTAAGACTTTTTATGAACTTTGGTTTGGCATCACTCCTACTATGAAGTATTTCAGAGTCTTTGGTAACAAATGCTATATCAAAAGAGATGAAGACCTTGGGAAGTTTGATGCTAGAAGTGATGAAGGAATATTATTGGGTTATTCTACTCAAAGCAAAGCTTATCGGTGCTATAACAAGAGATTAAGGAAGATTGTGGAAAGCACAAATGTGAAATTTGATGAAGGTATTGAAAATCCCTCAAGGTACTATGAGTATGAAGCTGATGATCAAAATGATATCTCAGACCAAGAAGAACAAGTCTAAACTCTAGTCCAAATTCAAATTGATCCGGTGAATACAAAAACACAAGAAGAAGGAACATGATTTAATGAACCTATCAAAGAATTAGAAGTGCAAGTGATTCCCAAAACTCCTAGGTATGTAAGACTGAATCATTTTGAAAACTAGATCATAGGAGATAGAAACAAAGGTGTTCAAAAAGAAGAAATATTGCTCAAGATTCAGTGAAGTATTGTCTGATTTCAAAAGTTGAACCAAAAAGAGTAAATGAAGCATGCAATGATGAAAGTTGGGTTAAAGCAATGAAGGAGGAGTTGATGTAGATTAAAAAGAATCACACTTGGGATCTTGTTCCCAGACCTAAGGACAAAAACGTGATTGGGACTAAGTGGGTCTTCTGGAACAAACTAAATGAAGATGGTGAGGTAATAAGAAACAAAGCCAGATTGGTCTGCAAAGGTTATTCTCAAGTAGAAGGAGTTGAATTTGAAGAGATTTTTGTTTCAGTGGCAAGGATTGAAGTAGTCAGACTATTTCTTGCCTTTGCTATCTTCAAAGATTTCAAGGTATATTAGATGGATGTCAAGTTTGCTTTTCTAAATGGTGATTTAGAAGAAGAAGTATACATTGAGAAACTGAATGGATTTCAACTGCCTGATAATGGAGATATGGTCTCCAAATTAAAGAAGGTATTGTATGGACTCAAACAAGCCCCAAGGGCCTGGTATGAAAGGTTGGACAAACATCTTCTGAAAATTGGTTTCAACAAAGGTACTGCTGACAGTAATCTCTATTTTAAGATTGATCATGAAAATATCTTGATTGTTGAAGTATTTGTTGATGATATTATTTTTGGAGGAAAAGATAGTATGTGCAAAATGTTTGCAAATCAAATGAAAAGTGAATTTTAGATATCCATGTTTGGTGAAATGAATTTCTTCTTGGGTCTGCAAATCACTCAAACAAAGAAAGGAATCTTCATATCTCAGACCAAATATTTGAAAGAATTATTGAAAAAATTTGGGATGGACGATTCAAAGGCAATGAATACTCCCATGGCTACCAGATGCAAGTTAAGTAAAAATGTTGAATCTCCTAAAGCTGATTAGAAAACATATAGGTCTATGATTAGAGGATTATTCTACCTCACTCAAAGTAGACCTGACATTATGAATGATGCTGGTCTTGTTGCTAGATTTCAAGTTCTTCCTAGAGAATCTCATGTCATGGCCATCAAGAGAATTCTCAGATACTTAAAGGGAATAGTTGAGTTTGGATTGTGGTATCCCAAGGATCATGATTTCTCTCTTCATGCTTATACTGATGCTGATTAGATAGGTGATGTGGATGACTGGAAGAGTACCAGTCGTGGTGCATTCTTTTTAGGGAAAAGATTGGTTTCATGGCTAAGCAAGAAACAAGAGGCAATATCTCTGTCTACTGCAGAAGCAAAGTATATTGCATCAACAAGAAGTTACACTCAAGTATTGTGGATGAAGCAAATGTTAAGAGACATTAGAGTGGAGTATGAAGAACCTATCACAATCTTCTGTGATAACTCAAGTGCAATAAATATATCCAAAAATCTAGTGTTGCATTCAAAGACAAAACATATATCCATCAAGTTCCACTTTTTAAGAGAGTAGGTGAACAAGAATGAAGTTAGATTAGAGTTTGTGCCTTCAAAGGATCAGATTATAGACATTTTTACCAAACCTCTACCTAAGGACACTTTTGAGTATCTTAGGGAGAAGTTCAGGGTTATTACCCCTCCAGTTCTAAATTAAGGTGCATTGATGTGCATCTGTTCAGTGGATTTCACAGTCATATGTTATGACCCAAATTGATGCTAGGTGGCTTTTACTCAGGGGGAGTAGTTAGTATGATTCTGAAGCATGAGAAGTGATTGCAAGTATGTGCCCTTTGCCATTGATGTTAAAGGGGGAGAGAAGACATGTCAAAAACAAAAAGTGGTTACTGATCAAAGGGGGAGCAGTAGAGGAAGAGAAGACATGTGAATGATTGCTAATGATAGGGGAGATATGTCAGTCAGTAAGGACAAGTTCCTGTCTTGATGGTTAAAACAATTTTTCACATCATATGTTGCCATCAATGACAAATGAGGAGATTGTTGCAACTATGGCCCTAAACGTGTTGTCATTGATGTCAACATACTCATGTTGCATTGATGTGAATAATTAGATGAGTTATGTGCTGAGGATATTAAGAAAATAAGCCCCATCAGAAGTAGTGAAGAATAGTGAAGACAGTGAGGTCCTATGAAGTAAAGATCCCAATTAGTTGAAGATCAGAGTATGCACATCAAAGGGTTTCTAGATATGTGTCTGAAGGTTCTCGAGTTGAGATTTTAGAGGTCCGCATGGAGATTTGAAGAAGTTATGGCCATATGAGTAAAACTTGTTTTGGTAGTAGTTTAGTGCTGACAAAGTGGCACAAATAGGTCCGGTAAGATTCAGAAATGCAATTTCATGCTTTCTCAATCGGGTGGCATGTTTGGGAAGCTAATTTGAATTAACAACTCGATTGGCTCATGGTTTGGAGGTCCGCAAGTGATCCTTCTAGTGTGATAGTGATGACCAGTTGTGTTCTTGAGGTTCCAGATGAAGATGTAAATGATTTCAGTAAGCAGAAGTGGTGTGGATGTTCTTGGTGATTCAAGCAAGCTTGTGGAGGTATCTAGTTTGCGTCCAGATCATGTTGTTGGCCGCATTGAAGATTGAGCTTGTAATTAAAGATTTACCTTTGGGTAATGGTGTTCTTCCCAGTCCTGGCTGACTGGATAATTTACACATGTTGCAGATAATCTTGAAGATGTTTTGTGAAGCATGGCATGTTCCTCAAACAATATTGGAGTTCCATCTATGTGTGGTCGATAGTATAATAATGGGCATGAAGTTTTGTAATGAGTTAAGTTGTATTTTTATAATTGCTCTCTAATAAAGTAAATGTATGTTGTGTCGACTTTGATGATTATTCCAAAGTTGATGTCATGTATAAATAAGAGTTTTGAAGTTGTTCAAAGGTATTGATGTGGTCATGATGAGAAGGTGATAAGAAAAGAGCAAAAAGTAGAGCAAAGGTGTTGAGCTTAAATGGAACTGACTCAAGCATACTAAAGATGCTAGCCTTTAGTTCAAGTTTGTAATACTTATTCCTTTCTGTAGATAATGTGTCTCCTATAGGCAGTGGGCCTCTTGTGAGCAGTGTGCTCAGGCAGTGAACCCTAATTGGTAGGTGCCATTTCATTCTTCATACTTTTTTAACAGAGAATATAATCTTGGGTTAGTCATCCAGTGGTTTTTCCTTTAACTGGGTTTTCCACATCAAAATCTTGGTGTTATTTGTATTAAGTTTTTTTCTACTCTTGAATTATTGCATTATGCTTCCATGATTGAATCTTTGATATGCTGTTGAAATATAAGAAGGTTTTAAATAAATAAGGAACAGAATTTTTAAGACAACTGATTCACCCCCCTCTCAGTTGTTTGTCCTTAAATAACTAGGGTTACCTAATCCAAGGGCTAATCTCTCCATGCTTACTAAATAAAGTGCCATCTGACATTATACATGAGGTCATACAGGCACATGTTGGTAGCCATGTGATAGTGAGTGTTGATATGAGTCATCAAATTGAAGAAGTATATAATGTAGAGTGGCCTTTTGAGGACCAAATCATATCTAGAGGGTCCTTATGTGATGTCGTTCTTATCATTCTAATCTTGGTGGTCACCAGTTGCAAGCAGGTTGCTTACAAGCTTCTCATTTATCAACCATTATTTTGCAAAGGCTACTATTTCTCCCAGCCTGTCAATGGATTTACATGATCACTCTGGACTCTCTAGAGGTAAGGTCTTCACGACCATGTACATACTAGGAGTTTTAGGTGTGTTGGTAGTTTGTGTAGTTGTTTCCTTTTCTTTTTGAGTTATGTTTTTGCCTTGTTCTAGCTCCCTTTGTCCCTTGTGCTCTTTGACTCTATTGCCCAATGAATTTTGCATTGGTCCACGCATAAGGTTCTGGTTCCTTTGCTTCATCTTTCACAGTCCTTGTCCCCAATCAGAGCCTATTGTTACCCCAAATTTTGAACTCAAAATTTTTCAAAATTTTAGTACACTTCTGTAAATGTTCTTAAGCCTGCCAAAACATGAAAATAATTAAATTTGAAAATCTATAAAAACTGGTACAAAATCCTTTTGTAGGCTTGATCCTAACCCTATTCCACTCAATCAAGCCAACCCTCCTACCCAAATGCTTCACCATTTGCAAAAAAAAATTTGCTTCACAATTTTCTGGTCCATGGTTTGCAAACTGAGTGAAAATCTGATATTCATGTTGTTGGAGGTTAAAATATTTCTAGTTTTTGCTCTGGATTGCCAAATTTGAATTTCACACAAAATTGAGTTGTTATACAAAAGATATGGAAGTTTTCATCTTTCAGCCATGATGTAGTTCTAGGAGAATGAAAAGAGGCATTATAATTCCTTTGATTGTGTGTGGCATACAAATATTTTGAGGTATTGATGTTTTGTTTAAGATGGGTGGAAAATTCATGATAAGTTTAAAATACAAAGTTTGGGGAATTTATTAAAATCATTTTCATCTGAGAGTTTAAAAGATTAGGACTTTATACATGGGTACCTTGAGTTTTAATGTCTATCAAATTTCCCCAAGCTTTATTGCTTTATTATCGAGAGTCTCTATTATTTTTGAAACTTTGTCAGATGGTTATGAAGTTATTGAACTAAAGGGACACCCAATTTCTTCATGATAAAAGGAAGACTTTACAAAAGCCAAGCCAAGGTCAAGTTGGGAAGTTGGGAGTTGTTGGAACTCTCGAACTCATTTTAATGAAGTAAAGTAAAGCCTTTTATTGATTTGATATTAAATGTAGGTACATCCATATATATGTGGTGGGAGTCTGGATATGAAATTGAACAATAACTACTAGTCTAGTTATATGAAATCAAACAAACTGAACATAGCTAACAATGTAATACAATGAGGATGTATTACGCTAACATTCCCCCCTTTATTACATTGTTCCTACAATAGTACCAAGGGGACCCCCTGAATGCTAACATACTGAAAAAGCTAATTCCATAATATGAATACATATTTTATAGAAGATCTTCTCCCAAAGAATAAATCCTAAACCAAGCGGGGTTCCATCATGTTGTCTCATCTACCCTCGGAAAGGCATAGCTTCAAGTTGTGTTCTTGAGCTCTTTAGTCCTGAAATCTCAAATCACAAAGACTTGAATTATTTGATAATGACCCCTAAGAGATATGACAGATCTCTGTCATTGTCTAGTGATCGCGAAAGGGTATAATTCTCAATCATATATTCTTGAAGCTCACGGGACAACAATCCATATTGAGCTCAACAGTAAATCCCAGACCTATCTCCAAAATAAAATCTTCACAAAACATACATTCTTCAAATCCGTCAGCATCAACAAAGAAAAGCAAAAGAACCAAAACCAAAAATGCTTCTCATACAAAGCATCATCTCAAAGCAAGAATCTAACTTGAGATGATGGAAAATCCTCCATCCTCTAATGCTGCCTACCTCTAGTATGACCGTGTTACACTTTAACCAATTGATGTCTTGGATGAGTCTTTGGAGGCCTCATAAGGAATAGGAAAGATGGCCTTGAAAGCATAAGCTATTTTTGACATATGTGTATTCATGATGATAATGTCAATTTGAACCAATGATAGACCCATACATTAATCAACCTTATATCTCCAAGATATTATTAAACTTTCATCAAATTAAGCCTTTGGTAATTTTTACCTTATTACTCCAAGTAAAAGAATTTATAATTATAAAGGATCTTTGCAAGTGTAGAACCATTCACCTCTAAAGAGGTTCCCTTATTTCTCCATTCAAACAACACACTAACTTTATCACTTCTATTATCAAAAGTCATAAATTCTTCTATCTCTAATGAAAGACCTTTATTTTAAAGTTTGCATCCAAACATTATGTTCCCAATTTTCTTTTATCTACCCAAACAATATAAAACACACTACAAACAAGAATACAAAACCCTAATATGCCTTTTCTATGAACTCATAATTTGAGAACTGTCCAAAGTGATTCAATCTTCTATAATGGAGGATATGCTTGTTTAATCTTCTTTAGTTCAACCTTTGATTTCTCATAGCTTGAAATACAACCTTCAATGTCCTCACACCTGGAAAATGCATTTGATATGAAACACCTTCAAATTACATCATGCACAGAGAATACAGTCACATCTTCCTTCATGATTCCTCTCCATCAAATATACCATGCAAATAAAAATGTTTTACACAAATACAACCAAGTTTAACACAATTTATTCATCTCCAGATTAGTCTCTAAATTTCCCAATCTACGTGCGACTTCAAAGTATTTTTCAATTCCAGTAAAAAATGTTTAGACTTTCTGTTCTCTGCAACCACACGTAAATAAAATGATGAGATCTCACATTGATGTCTTGATGTATCTTTTTACAAAGAGATCTATATGTAGCAGTAATAATACTCCATGAGACGCTAGAGACCCACGCTCAAGTACTAAGAAAAGGATTTAAATCCAAGATCAAATTTGCAAATAGAATACTTGTAGCACCAACTTCTATTACTTCTCTTAGCCTTTTGTGGCTAGCGATTAGCAATGACACTGACAAACCCTTGAAAAGACAAAATCTTCTTTGACTACAATCTTGGCGTCTTCCTCTACAGACAACTTCATGATACACGATCCTCACGTAGGCCAGATCAACAATGCCATAGCTCTGATACCATATGAAGTAAAGTAAACTCTTATTGATTCAATATTAAATGTACGTACATCCATATATATATGTGGTGGGAGTCCAGATATGAAATCGAACAATAATTACTAGTCTGGTTATATGAAACCGAACAAACTAAACATAACTAACAATGTAATATGATTAGGTTGTATTACACTAACATTTAAAAGGTTCCAAAGTTCCTAAATGTTCCAACCACCTAACTCCTTCAATGTTGCCATCTCTCTCTCCCAGCCAGGAAGACATTGGGATTGATGAGTGCCCCGAGGTGAAATGAAAACTTGTGGACTACTATGATTGTAGGTTATACATGCTGAGATTGGTTTCCATGATCATTGCAGCATCCTCTTAGCCCTATGCCATTATAAGATGCTTTCCAATCATTTACACTTGGGGCATTTGTAGCTTCTAGTAATAAAGAGGAATCGGTCTTGAGTTAAACTCAACTCCACAACAACTGCAAGCATCTTCTGAACCCATGCCTAGATAGGAGCATTAAGACCAGTTTTGTACCAGATATTTTAGATGGAATAGCTCAAATAAATACTATATGCAAACTAGATACAGAGGTCATGAACTACTCGCCATGATGTTCCAAAGAAATCATGTCTGGAAGAATGCAATGATTATAGGATATTCACAGTATGGATTTGTTAAATGTCTTTTAAAACTTTCAATCCACTGCAAATGTAAAGCCAAGCTCCACAACCTTTGTGAACGTCCTCCAAGCCATGCTGAAAAGAGATTTGAACTAAATATGAGAATCCATCAAAGCATAAGAGCCATTCTTAATAGATATTTCCATTCGATTAACTTTGAAGGGATCATGAGTACAGTTATGCACCTAGGAAGGCAATTAGTTCAATAGCAAAGATGATCACTCGCAAACATGATATGATAGAAACAAGTTGCATTTCCTATAGTTGGTACCCTTATGTCTCACTTTAGTATCTAAATCAATGTAAATCGAAGGACTTGCGATTAGATATAGGCTAAGGTGCAGCGAAATGCTCTAAGAGACTGGTATACAAAGTGACTAGGTATGTGAACTGTTACAATATGAATGCCATTGGCAAGCTTCGCCATCTTCATTAGCCTCATAGTGCTATAAAAGACGTGCTTGTGTAGACAAAGGCATGAATTGTTTGACAAAGAGCATTCAAAACAATGTGGTCTTGTGGAAAGCAACAGTCTCAAGAAGTGTATATAACACAGATTTGTCAACATGCTTTGGAAACTTTCAAACAAAATGCAATTAACAAGTGGAAATCTGAGTTCCACAACCTTTGATAGCAAATTTTTAGCTCATTCTAAGATGGGCTCATTGAAGACAACCTAGTTTTCCTTAGTCCTTCCCAATTGAAATTCAAGTGGTTTTGATATAGGGATTTAATTCTTCAGGCCTTTTGTAAAAGAAAGGAGATGAACAGCTATAGAGATTATAAAGGAAAAGCTTCCAAAGATCATCAAATACTAGAGTTTTTATTTGCATAAAGTGCTCTGCTATGCACCATGACCTTGATGTGTGTATATCACTAGACAACTGGATAGATGATGAAGTTGATAGTATGGCCACTCTGATGACACTATGAATCTTGTGGCATCAAGATGATTGATGAATGAAAGACTAATACCATTGAGATTAAATAGGTCTTCTACTTTAGGAATTAAATTTGCAACAAAGCTTTGGATGGTGATGACTAGCCAATATGTTGATTTGCAGCTGCTGGTAAGTGCCCTCATGACAACACCTATCCTCACCTTCATGGAGATCTATGTGCCACTTGCGGTAAGCACTTCTTACATCCATACAAAGTAGTAGAGAGCTCGAGGAACATATCAACTAATGCCAACCTAATCAAAGATGTTTGGAAGTAGTACGACACAGTCAAAAGATTTAATATAGTGTATGCTTGGATCGGGTTTTAAAAAAATCAACACCCATTGAGTGTGAATTTGGTCTACTATTAGAGTGTGAGCACCCCTTCTGTATTTCATGCAATACACAACTGACAAAGAAATACTCTAGTTCCTAGCTTGGATAACTGGTCAAAATCTAGCTAATCGAGAGATACTTTAAAGTAGTGAGTCAATATGGAGTAACTATTCCCCTCGTCAATTCTTCTTTTCCTTACCTCCCTGTGGTCAACATGAGTGCTCGGAAGTAAGCAGAAACCACTAGACAAACACATGGTAAAACAATGGCTACAAGTCTTCATTGTGATAGTACTCATGTTAGTAATATTGATAAGGTTCGTGGCTTCAAGATAATTTTAGAGAAAGGAATTTCATCAGGTATCAGGTGTATTGAAATTGTTGAAGATATTGAGCCAGAAGAAATGAGCTTGGAAGAAATTGAGGGAAGAGCTGGGTCTATTTTCCAAGAGGAAGTGCATCAACTGTCTCCAAATTTCCAAAGTAGCTTGTCGTGTTGCTTAAAGAGTTGTAGATATTAAAATTCAAATTCAATTCATGCAGTACCTTACCCCATTTTGTGAAGCTGTGGGCCCAAACTTCATATCTGATAGGGTTTATAAGATAATGAAATAACATAAGAATCCATGGGTTCTTAGAGAGTGTGTAACATGGATGGCTGCTACAGTTGAGGATTTTGGAGTTTCTCATATCAAGCTAAAAGAACTGAGGATGAAAGTGAAGATGCAAGTAGATATAGTGTTATGGATTCTGACACAGATGATGAGGAAGTTCTATGAACCCAAAATAGATAAAGATATATCAGGGCAGAGCCTCCAGGCTTTGAAGAAGTTTACTTTTGAAAAGGCTTTAAAATCTAGTCTTGTCAATTTTGTGGGCCAGGATGCATGGAACAAATAGAAGTTAATTTACGAAGAACCCTAAATATGTAGATAAGCTATATACTTTACTTCTTGAGGAGAAAATAAAGAGTTATGGAGAAGAAAACAAACTAAAATGACTTATTGGAAAATCCAGGTGGACCTCGAGAAATTCTTTTCATTTATCATAGTTTCGAATGGGAAAATTAAAAGTCACTTAAATAGTGAACCACAAGGAAATGAAAGAGATTTTATTGTAACTCACTTTAGAGAGGTAGTTATAAAAAAGAGACTTCATTTTCAAGAGGTAGTTACGGGAAATGAACTGTCTTCAAAAGGTTGTATTTATTCCTGAAAAGAGGAGAAGAAGAGGATCTTTTTCAACTATTCTGGGAAACAGGGGAAGAAGGGTAATTTAATTTTCTATTGTTCTGTATTTCTAGTTATAAGTTTCTCTTGACTCAGTCCATGTATAGGGTTAGATTTCAGAGGCTTTGAGCTTTGTTTTGTTAAAGAAATAGAGCATTATTTTCAGAATGTTGCATCCACAAATATCTTCTTTAATTGCAATTTTTTCTATGATTAATCTGTAGTTAATATTCAATGTGCTCTTGTTATATATGGATGTTCATATCTTTCCTATGTTTGATATGTGTTGAGGGAAATATAACTATTCTTTAATCAATTCATTTCCATTTGTGAGTGGGGGATATGTGGACTATGTATCATTTATCTGCATTCATTTCTTTTTAAAATCAATTGTTTGCATCTATCTCATGGTTATAAATAGGTGTTAATGTATCTTTCCTACTTTCTGGTTAAAAGCATACCCCAGTTTTCATTCTTTGCATATCTTCTGAAGGTAGTTTCACCTTGTAAAATAAGTAGAGAGTACTTGCAAGTGTCTCAATTGTTAGTTCATTTGACATTCTTGAGGGCAAGGAGTATAAATTGGAAGTGACAAATCTATTAACCAACAGATTTTTGATGACTCTACTAGGGAAAAGAATCAAAGTACCAGTGTCTTCTTTCCTTAGAAATTCAATGGTGCCTCCACTGGAGGAGGTTGGCGACTCTGTTTTATTTGAAGATCTCAAAAAATGGTTCAATGCTAGGCAAACCAAAGAAATTAGCTCAAACCCAGAAAGCAACTTATGCCAACAATTGAAGAGATATTGGCTGAAGATGATGGAATACTTTATTTGTTGTAGAGCAGTCTCAAAACTAGCATCTTTGAAGAAGAGGAGAAAAAGTTGCAGCCATCTAAAGATCACAAATCTGCATCACTGTGCAGAAGTTTTCATGATAGGTTTTATTCTCTCAAAGACTTTGAACAGAAGATTCATGAAGATCAAGTTTCTTATAATTTTTCTATTCTTGGTGAACAAGATTCTATGCAAGCATCGATTGAGCCCAAAAAATTGTTAGTACCATAGAATCACCATCAGTAACAAGAAAGAATTCTAAGCCAGGTTGAAAATAAAGAATCAGAATCATTCTCAACATGCATACAAAGGAGTGAGATTGAAAAATAATTTACTCTTACTAAAGAGAATAATGAAAAGGCACCTAATGTCACTCTCATTCTAAACTGGTGCCTAGAGGGATTGAATGATGACTTTTTATGTGGAGTTTTGAATGAAGATAGTCACATTACTAAAATTGAAATAGATGCGGTCACTTGTTTCTCCGGTGATATGAAAGAAGAGATGAAACAATCAAATTATTGCACTTCTCTAGAATACTCAAACATTTGGATTTCTTGATAAAGAAGATGGTAAGTCACAAGAAGAGGTAGGGGTCATTGCACACAGGCTCGTATGGTCTAATTTCAATTTCCTATTACCTATGATGTTGATTCAATAAATGGAATGAATGCATGCAAAAGTGCGGCTGAAAAATTTGATAGTGTGGTGATTAAGCTTGGTGAGGAAATGGATAAATTACATTCTCAATCTACTTATTCCCTTGGTGATGATTTTCTTTATGCAAGAGGAGAAGCTCTTTCTAACAAACTTGATCCCATGCTTGTAGAATGTGATATTCAAAAAGTACAACCAACAGTCACATTTTTAGAGATTGATTCATCATGCAATCCATAGAAGGAATATTTTAGTTCTGATATTTCATTTCCAAGCCCTAGTGTAGATAATGAAGTTGTTGATATACAGCTGGAATGTGAAATTGCTGAAGTTCCCGCATTGAATCATGAAGAGGCATGGCTGCAAAAAGAGGTTAGAAATGATCTTTCATTTGAATCTTTCCATTTTAAAAATCTAAATGCCAAAATTTTTAAACAAAATGTGGAAGATGATGTTAAAAATGGCCATAATAGCTTTTCTAAAAGTGATCAAATGGACCAATGTGATGAGTCCCATGTTGTGTATAATCCGAATTGGTGTCGTAATACTAGTAGTGATGAATTTCTGTGTGGAGAAGAGGTCATCATATCTGATTTGGAAGTTGTTAATGAGTGTGATTTAGTGAATCATGAAATTACTAGGTCAAAAGAGATTGTTCTAGTCATGGGTGATATTATTTGCGATGATTCACTTCTAATTTTACATGAGACACATACGGCTGATGTTAGTTCTTCCAGTGATTCAGTTGGTTGTTTTAAGGCTGGGATGTTAGTTTGGCTGCCGCATAAGGAAATAATTATGTGCAGGAACATGATGGGGCAATCACTCCCACATACATCACCAAAAAAGAGCTTTCATCTAATGATCTGTATGAGGGTTACCTAATCAGGGGGCTGATCTCTTCGTGCTTGCTAAATCAAGTGCCATATGATATTATACATGAGGTCATACAGGCACATGTTGGTAGCCATGTGATTAGTAGTGATGATATGAGTCGTCAAATTAAAGAAGTATATAACATAGAATGGCCTTTTGAGTTGCAAATCATATCCAAAGGGTCCTTATGTGATGCTACTCTTATCATTCTGATCTTGGTGGTCACCAGTTGGCAGCTAGTTACTTGTGGGCTTCTCATTTATCAACCATTATTTCATAGAGGTTGCTATTTCTCCCAGCCTGTCAATGGATTTACATGATCAATATGGACTCTCTGGAGGTAAGGTCTTCCCGACCATGTACATACTAGGAGTTTTGGGTGTGCTGGTAGTTTATGTAGTTGTTTCCTTTTCTTGTTGTGTTCCATTTTTGCCTTGTTCTAGCTCCCTTTGTCCCTTGTGCTCTTTGGCTCTATTGCCTAATGAACTTTGTACTGGTCCAAGCATAAGGTTCTAGGTCCCTTGCTTTGTCATTCACAATCCTCATCCTTAATTAGAGCCTATTGTTACCCCAAATTTTGAACTCAAAATTTTTCAAAATTTTAGTGCACTCCTATAAATGTCCTTAAGCCTGCCAAAACATGAAAACAATTAAATTTGAAAATCTATAAAAACTGGTACAAAATCCTTTTGTAGGCTTGATCCTGACCCTATTCCACTCAATCTAGCCAACCCTCGTACCCAGATGCTTCACCATTTGCAAATTTTTTTAGCTTCACAATTTTTTGGTCTGTGGTTTGCAAATTGAGTGAAAATCTGATATTCATGTTGCTAGAGGTTAAAATATTTCTGGTTTTTGTTCTGGATTGCCAAATCTTCCTATTGTCCCAATTTCACACAAAACAAAGTTGTTATGTAGAAGACATGGAAGTCTTCATCTTTTAGCCATGATGTAGTTCTAGGAGAATGAAATGAGGCATTTTAATTCCTTTGACTGCAGGTGGCATTCAAATATTTTGGGGTATAGATGTTTTGTTTAAGATGGGTGGAAAATTCATGATAAGTTTAAAATACAAAGTTTGGGAACTTTATTATAATCATTTTGATCGAAGATTTTAAAAGATTGGGGCTTTATACATGGGTACCTTGAGTTTTAATGTGTATCAAATTTTCGCAAGCTTTATTGCTTTATTATTGGGAGTCTCAATTATTTTTGAACCTTTGTCGGATGGTTATGAAGTTATTGAACTAAAGGGACACTTGATTTCTTCATGACAAAAGGAAGACTTTACAAAAGCCAAGCCAAGGTCAAGTTGGGAGTTGTTGGAACTCCCGAACTCATTTTAATGAGGAAAGTAAACTCTTTTATTGATTCGATATTAAATGTAGGTACATCCATATATGTGTGTGTGTGTGTGTGTGTGTGTGTGTGTGTGTGTGTGTGTGTGTGTGTGTGGTGGGAGTCTAGATATGAAATTGAAAATAACTACTGGTGGGGTTATATGAAACTGAACAAACTAAACATAACTAACAATGTAAACTAAACATAACTAACAATGTAATACAATGATGATGTATTACGCTAACATTTCAGAGGTTCCAAAGTTCCTAAATGTGCTGACCACTCAATCCGTCAATGTTGCCATCTCCCTCTCCCAACTAGGAAGACATTGGGATCGATGAGTGCCCAAAGGTGAAATGAAATCTTGTGGACTGCTATGATTGCAGGTTATACATGCTGAGATTGGTTTCCATGATTATTGCAACATCCTCTCAGCCCTACGCCATTATAAATATTTTCTGATCACTTACACTTGGGGCATTTGTAGCTTCCAGTAATGATGAGGAATCGGTCCTAAGTTAAACTGTACTCCACAACATCCGCAAGCATCTTCTGAACCCATCCCTAGATGTGAGCATTAAGACTAGTTTTGTACCAGATATTTTAGATGGAATGGCTCAAATCAACACTATATGAAAACTAGATACAGATGTCATGAACTGCTTGACATGATGTTCCAAAGAAATCTTGTCTGGAAGAATGCAATGATTATAGGATATTCACATTATGGATTTGCTAAATATCTTTTAAAACTTTCAAGCCACTGTAAGTGTAAAGCCAAGCTCCACAACTTTTGTGAACGTCCTCCAAGCCACGATGAAAAGAGCTTTGAACTAAGTATGAACATCCATCAAAGCATAAGAGCCATTCTTAACATATATTGCCATTCGAGTAACTTTGAAGGAATCATGACTCGAGTTATGCACCCAGGAAGGTAATTAGTTGCATAGCAAAGATGATCACTCGCAAACATGATATGATAAAAACAAGCTACATTTCCAATAGTTGGTACCCTTATGTCTCACTTTAGATTCTTAATCAATGGAAATTGAAGGACCTACGATTGGATATACGCTAAGGTGCAGTGAAATGGTACAAGAGACTGGTATACAAAGTGACCAAGTATGTGAACTGTTACAATGTGAATGCCATTGGCAGGTGTAAATCCGAGCTTTGCCATCTTCATTAGCCTCATAGTGTCGTAAAAGACGTGATTGTGTAGACAAAGGCATGAATTGTTTAACAAAGAGCATTCAAAGCAATGCAGTCTTGTGGAATGTGACGGTCTCAGGAAGTGTATATAACATAGATTTGTCAAAATGCTTTGGAAGATTTCAAATAAAATGCAATTAACAATTGAAAATCTGAGTTTGACAACCTTTGCCAACAAATTTCTAGCTTGTTCTAAGATGGGTTCATTCAAGACGACCTAGTTTGCCTCAGTCCTACCCGGTTGGAATTTAAGTGGTTTGGATATAGGCATTGAATTCTTCAGGCCTTCTGTAAAAGAAAGGAGATGAAAAACTATGGAGATTATCGTATACGCCTAAAAATGACGCAATTCATTCTAAATAAATATTCTTAATATTTATTCCCTTCTTATTTCCTTCTATCAATTAAATAAATATTCTAAATTTATTTGATTGGTTCATTATTCCATATTTAAATAAATTCAATTTATTTAATTAAAATCCCTAAATTCTTCTAATATCCTACACAATTAAATAATCATAAATTATTTAATTAATCCAAATTCCTCTATCCTAAGTTCTAATTCTAAAAATCCACCTCACACTTACACCTCACTTTTCCACCTCACCTTGTCCACCTCATCAGGTTGCACATGTAATTAAATATATTAAATATTTAATTACCTAATTTTCCCTCACCCACATGTCCTATTTCTTCTCAAATCAGAAGTTAGTTAACTAATCAATCAAAAGTGTTAACTAACTAGTCAATTGAGATAATCCCTCAATCAATTCAGTCAATTCCATAATTCATTCTTCCAACTGACTAATCAAGTCTGTTAACTGATCAGTTAAAGGAGTTAACTCTCCAATCAATGTTGTCAAATCCCCTCTTTCATGATGGAGCTGGGACACTTGTCTTATTTCTACTGGTTGCACATTCCTCAACCATTCTCAGCCATTGATCTTCATATCTCCTCTCAACCGTTGATCCTCATTCTCTCAAGTCTATAAAAGAAGCTTCATCCCTCCATTCTATTCATCCAGGCTATTCGTATTGTTACTCTGCAGAATTCCACCCGCGCACCTTTGGCACCCCAATACAATTTGCTTGAGATCACACATTTGCTTTGGAGCTCCTCTTCATTGCATGTTTATCAACACAACCATTTACTATCGACATCCTACAACACAGCTAAAAGAGTGCACTCTCTGAGGGCCTACTTCATCAGCAAAGGACGGTTGTAATAGGTGAACAATAAAAGCTTTGAAACAAGGAAGGTTTGCATTGTTATTCACTTGCTTCATTTCTTTCAATATTTCTTGTTTTCATTATTCTATTGATGTTTGGGTTTGATATTATTCATTTGATTAATCCACATTTTACCCTTACATTTTTGGTGCCCACCGTGGGGCCTTTGCCCCTTTATCTCATCAAAATCTGAGTTTTTTTGAAGGCAAGTTCCGTACAGGTCACGCAAGGTCACGCACAGGCTACTTTAGTGCATTTGAACATTTCTGCGGTGCATATATTCACTATTATGGCACTTCTATCATTTCTACACATCTGTGTATTCTTACTGTGCTTTTACACACTGTTAGGGCACTTTTGCTATTATTGCACATCTGTTCATTTTTACGGTGCATATATACATTGTTACTGTGCATTCATAATTTCTACGCATCTATTCATTTTTACAGCGCATTTGAGCATAGTTACTGTGCATTTGTCCTTTCTGCGCTTTTGTGTATTCCTGGTGCACTTTTACGCACTGTTGTGGTGCATTCATTATTGTTGCATTTCTGTTGACTATCTCTACGCATTTAGTCACTGAAGCTATGCATTTGTAATAAGCAATGGTTTTAGTGCTTTTCTAGGAAAGTTTGCTAACACTAACCTTTTCGTAGGTGTTTTCTAGAGCTATTTTGCAGGATAGGTTCAGGTTTAGTTCCATATAGCTGCATTTAAATAGTTCACACTTCACTTTCTAAGGGATACTAAAACTGATGTTCATTCAAATCCTCACCTAGCTCTAATTAAGGAAGAAGTAACTGGATCATTTGTTTCTTGCATTGCAACACTTTCCAAGTTATTGCTATCTGGGATTAAAACTGAACTCACCATTGATTTTGGGGTTAAAATTGAACTACTACTATCTCATTGGACCAAAACTTCAAAGTTAACTATTTCGTACCATGAGGATTAAAACTAAATTCACCATTGATTTTTGGGGTTAAAATTGAACTACTACTATCTTGTTGGACCAAAACATCAAAGTTAACTATTTCATGCTACGTGGATTAAAACTGAACTCACCATTGATTTTTGGGCTTAAAACTGAACCAATTCTATCTTGCTAAAATCACTTCAAAGTTCTATGCTTGCCCAAGTAGATTAGCCCATTTAGTTTTTCTACTTTTAACTAGGTTGGATTAATTAGTGTCTTATGTGCTTGACGAATGACAATAGGCTTATGCTCTCCCTTTTTCTGGGTGATTAGAGTGCCAAACTTGTCATTCTATTTGTTTAACCTTTAGAAGGGGTCTGCCCTTGGATGCACGCTTGTCCAAGTGGGAATGACCCTGAGTGGTAATAAGCTAAAGGTAAGCCCTACCAAGCCACTTAAAATAAATTGTGCTTGAGGTGAAAACTTCCTGCAACAAGTGATGCTATGTTACACCAACGGCCAACCTCCCCCAAAACCCTCTCAGGCGCAACCCTTTGAGGCTGGGAGACTCCACAACGGAGAGTAGTGCCACTGCATGTGTAACCACTTGAACGGTTGCCCGCATTAAATACCTCTTGTTCTAGTGGCCCAAAACCCTTATAATCCACTTCGTGCCTAGGATCTTTGTGCTTGCTTTTGTTCAGCTTAGTCCAAAATAGAGTCAAAAAAAACCACAAAAATAATGAAAAACTACAAAATATTCTTTGTGCTTGCTATGTTTTCTTGTTGTTAATTCATAAAATCAGATCAAGAAGACCTTTTTCCAGCCAAAAAATACCAAAAACAACAGAAAAATCCAAAATTTTGCCAAAAAAATTAGAGCTGCGCATATACCCTTTTTTGTTGTGCATTTGTATCGACTTACTGTGCATACATATAGACTTGTTGCGCATATACAGACTATTGTTGTGCATTTATCCTGCACTAGTGCTGTGCATATACTATGACTTGCGGCGCATATGTTCATTTCTGCTGCGCATTTGTTTCTGCGCATACACGACAGTGAGCACTTGCACTATTTTTGAGGGAATATTTTTACCTATTTGGAGCACCCATTTCAACCTAGCTTCACTTTTTGAGATCAGATTCAACCTTGCAGTCAGTCTTCATCTGTTTCACCCAAATCTCTCTCTTTCGTCAATCATCCCATTCACTTTCTATCCAAACCCTTCTTGTCCCAAAGTCAGTTTATCCCATACCGGTACGACATAGGTCCCTTCTCGTGTCCTTAGTGAATTCACGTAAGCCTAGTAGATCACAGTACCTTTTCTAGTAGTGTTGTTGAACGACTAGTCCATATATAGTAGGACGGGTATCAAGTACCCTTGCTAGTGGCTACCGTCTTGTGTCAACTATCTTACTTGAAGTCATTAAGTGAAAAAGTCCTTTGTCTGAGTCTCATCCTAGATATCCTATCCACTGCAATCTCTGTCAGTACCTGGCCAAAATTTCTAGTCCCAGTCCCCTCCATCCCACGTCACCTTGCATGGTTCTTACCTGATCCCAGTACAAAAAGCAAATAGAAATGGTCGGCTCATCCAATCGCCTCGTCCCACCACGTGATGGTGATGAAGAATTTTTCATGAAGAATTAGTAGCACACATCCAAGATAGAAAATTCCAATGCCTAGTAGAGAAGGTGCTCCTTGAAGACCCCCATAAATACTTCCATCATCTTGCTAGTCTCAGAATTAAACTCCCTGTCGACTTTGATATAAGTACAATCATGGAAAATGTAGACAATGATCATGAGAGGAGGTGTGATGATCATGAGAGGGATACGAATGACACAGTCCCGCATGCAAATGGAAGGGGTACAAATGACACAGTCCCACATGCAAATGATAGAGGAAAGAAACCCATAGATCAAAATGCTCCTATGGAAGAAATGAGAAAATGACTCAAGAGCCTCACACAAGAAATACTAGACCTTAAGACAGGTACAAGTACTAAGAGCTACTCCTTGGAATATATAGCACCATACCCCTTTGACAAAAATTTGGTCATGAAACCATTCCCCTATCAACTCAGAGTGCCAAAGTTTGACAAATACAAAGGGAAGGGGGATCCTAGAGATCATATCCGGGAATTCAATGCAGCATGTTTAGAAGTAGCTCACAACAAGACCTACTTGATGAGACTATTCCCAAGATCTTTAGGTGACCAAGCTATGGAGTGGTTCTCACGTCTCCCACCAAGAATCAGAACTTTTGATGAACTTGTCAATAAATTTATAACACACTTCTCTTACAACATCAAACATGAGATATCTATGCTAGATCTATGCAACACCAAACAAAAGAGTGGTGAGTCATTCGCCACCTTCTTACAATGATGGAGACAACTAGCTAGTAAGTGTTCTTATGATATGCCTGAGAAGAAGCTATTGGAGATGTTTGTCCACAACCTAAACACTGATCTTAGCTATCAAATACATATACAATGCCCTACATCTTTCTCAAAAGTCATTGAAATGGGCTTATTCATGAAAAGGCTATGATCACTAAAGGAGCTATCAAGATCTACAAGGACACACCTACTTCCAATTACACAACGGATAAATCAAAGTTTTGGACCAAGAACAAGAATGTGGTCAACGATGGAGTAGTGGATGCCAAGGCGGCAGCTCCCAAGCAACAACCCATATTCACTCTCAAGGGAGAAACAAACAATGGTACAATCAACAAACCACCCTCTCGGGAGCCCAGACCTTGGTTCAGTTCAAATCCAAGGAGAAAATTCACACCATTGGGTGAGTCTCAAGAGTCTGCACTAAGGAAGTTGTTGGCTAACAATGAAATTTCTCTACCACCAACAAGTGATTACGAGCCTATAGTCAAACCTCCCTACTGGAAGGACACATACTATTGTGAATATCATCGAGGAAGGGGGCATACAACTAACAACTACATCTGCCTCAAACATGTCATACAAGATATACTAGATCAGAATTAGGGAGGGACACAATAGCACACTTCCAATGAAACTCACGTGGCATACAGGGATCCACTTTTGAATCACAATAGGCCATATAACAACAACAACAACAACAACACCAATGGCCACAACAACAACAGCAACAACAGTAACAACAACAACAATAATCGCAACTAGCCAAATTAGAACAGCGGGAGTAGTAATGCCAACTATGCAAGTGTGCCATTTGACTACACCATAAACTGCATTTTCAAGCAAATCCCACAAGTCAATGTCATCTCACCCAACCAACAACTAGGACCTAATAGAACTAGTTGTAGTATAATTACCCATAGTGGTAAAGTCACGCTCAATACCGCCCCTCCAAGGTCATCATAGTCACCGTCTCCATCCAATTTCTATTAGTACAATGTCATTGACCAATTACAGAAAACTCTAGCTCACATTTCTATATTGGAGCTATTGCGTCTATCTCCTTCTCATAAGGAAACTCTTGAGAAAGCCTTAGTGGAAACCACTGTCCCCACTAACCTGGCCCAAGGGAAGTTCCAAACCATGGTAGGCAATCTGACATCCTCAAACTCCATATCATTCACTGAGCAAGATGACCTCTCTATCTCCCAACCTCATAACACCCCTCTGCACATTGTCGCATTCATACACAAGCACTGCATCAAGAGGGTTCTTATTGATGGAGGTGCTGGTTTAAATATTTGCACATTAAAGCTAGTCCTTGCATTGGGGTTCTCTGAACAGGCAATTGATCCAAGGAGGAAAATTACCATCAAAGCATATGACGAAGAGGAAAGAACCACAAAGGGAATAGTTGTCCTACCCATTCAAGTGGGACCAGTAATAAAAGATGTGGTGTGTCAAGTCCTTGATTGAGAGCTTGCTTATAATATCCTACTTGGGAGACCATGGATTCATGCCATGAAGGTTGTCCCCTCAACCTATCATCAATGCATTAAGTTCCCACACAATGGCAAGCAAGTCACCATTCATGGCGACCCTGACCCCTACCAACACTGCAATTCTTTCCGTACAAAACCTGATTGTGTCATACCCAACAATAGAGCATACATTTCCCCTACCCTGCAACAGGACCATACCGCTGAAGCTTCCTCCTCAAGACCCAAAGTGCAGAAAGTTACCATAAAAGAAACTGGAGTGGGAGAGTACTCAATTGAGCACAGTCTCAATCTTGCCAAATTGCCCTTGTCTCCTAGATCTTTTGGCCGACCCAAACATTTTCCAAAGCCATCTACTCCTCCTGTAGCTCCCACAACTCCCTTTGTAAAATGGGGGACCTCATCTGATGAAATAGAGGAGCAAGATCTCCTGCAATGGCTTTATGCGGAAGAAGAAAACACACCCCAAGATCCGCCTAGACTCCCAACAAAATTCTATGGGCAAGGTGAGACTATTTTGTATAGGATGGGGTATGAAGGACAAGGCCCCATCGGCCTCAGAAAAGAAGGAATCATTGAACCTATACAACCTTCTCCATCCTCATCAGATAGAAACACAAGTGGCCTAGTATACAAAGGCAAGGGTAAAGACAAGGAAAATGCCTATCTTGTGGAAACAATCCAAACACTCGAAGTGGACAGTGACACGGATTCAGATGTTTCAAATGAGTATGAGTGGGACGAGCTAACAGAGCACTCTTACGATGACAAAGAGGTCGACACCATCCAAACTCTTAGCCCCTACCATGAGGGACAAACGCAATGGAACAGACCACTGGAGTCTGATTTGCCCATCCCTAAGATTATGGCTTTCGAGGAAAGTTTAAATTCCATTGGAATAAACAACTTGGAGGAAAGTACCACCCTAAACACTACCCCCGCCAATGCTCCTAACATTTCCATTCACACCATCAATGAATCAGGTCTATCATCTGACTCCCTTCCCCTCTTGCACCCTGAGCTTATTGACTGGGATCTGCAAGGAACTCCCCAACTAGATATGTTCCAAAACGATGATGCTTACATTGATTATATGAAACTTAGGGACCACTTACCCAAGGGAGATCATAAAGTTGGTTTCGCTATTGAACTGAATACCATGGCTTACTTCAGGGAGGGTGCCAAGCCTTCCAGTCACAAAAATATCAAGATCAAAAATAGATCTGAGAGTGAAAACCACCTTGCGGCAGTGTTAGATCACAAAATAGTAAAAAGAAAGGATGCATCCGAAGGTGAAAACCCAACTGTGGCACCTGATGATGGAATACTTGACACTCTCCCTAGTGATATGTGCCAGGAAAGGTCACAAATTGTTGTGGAACCGACAGAGCCCGTGAATATTGGAACAGAAGAACAGCCCAAGATTATCCACTTTGCCAAATCTCTTACACCACTAGAGAAAACTAGGTTTGTACCATTCTTTAAGAAGAAGAGAGGTAGCTTTGCTTGGTCGTATGCAGACATGCCAGGTCTAGACCCAAACTTAATTCTACATTGCCTACCATTGGATCCAGGAGTAAAGCCGGTAAAGCAGAAGCTGAGAAAGATGCATCCTCACATAGCACTTTTGGTCAAAGAAGAAGTCAAGAATTTGCTGGATGTGGGGTTCATTAGAGCCATAGATTACCCAGAGTGGATATCCAATATTGTGCCAGTGTCTAAACCAGATGGCTGAGTTTGACTATGCAATGATTTTCGAGACTTAAACAAAGCATGCCATAAGGATGACTTTCCATTGCCAAACATCGATATCATAGTTGACTTAACTGCAGGACATACAATGCTATCACTTATGGACGGATTCTCAAGGTATAATCAAATCAAAATAGCACCAGAGGACCAACACAAGACAACTTTTACTTGCCAATGGGGTACCTTTTGTTGGAATGTCATGTCGTTTGGGTTGAAAAATGCAGGTGCTACATATCATCAAGCTAGGACAACTATATTTCATGACATGATGCATGTAACTATGTAAGACTACGTCGATGATATCCTAGCAAAGTCTCTCACAAGGGATTCACACCTAGATGTATTAGAAAAAGTCTTTCAGAGATTGGACCAATTCCACATCAAACTAAACCCAAAGAAATGTGTGTTTGGGGTAACTTCAGGCAAGCTGTTAGGCTTCATCGTGTCGGCAAACAGAATAGAGGTCGACCCCGCCAAGGTCAAAGCTATAATGGACATGCCACCACCCAAGACTCTAACTCAGTTGAGATCCCTACAGGGTAAGCTATAGGCCATCCGCAGATTCATTTCACAGCTGGTAGACAAGTGCCAACCTTTCAGCCATCTCCTGCATAAGAACATTCCCTTTAGGTGGGATGAGTAGTGTGAAGAGGCATTCAACAAGCTAAAGGAGTACCTTATGCATCCACCCATTCTCATGCCTCCAATCTAAGGAAAACCTCTTATTCTCTACATATCTACTACACCTACTGCTCTTGGAGCTCTTCTAGCACAACAAGATTATGAGAACAAGGAAAGAGTTGTATACTACATCAGTCGAACCTTAGTGGGCTATGAGTTGCAATACTCGCAGATTGAAAGATCATGCCTGGCGGTACTTTTTGCTTCACAAAAACTCCAACATTACATGCTTGCACATCTAGTTAAACTCATCACAAAAATAGACCCATTGAAGTACCTCCTTAGCAAAGCAACTCTCACAGGTCACCTAGCAAAGTGGGTAATGCTTCTTAGTGAGTATGACATCGAATATGTGGACTCAAAAGCCATCAAGGGACAAATCATAGCTGACCAACTAGTAGATGCACCGTTACAAGATAGCAAGCCCATGCAGTTTGAGTTTCCAGATGAATCCTTATTCACTGTGTCAACATCTTCCTGGAAACTCTACTTCGACGGGTCTTACACAAACCATGGATTGGGGGCAGGTATCATGTTTATAACTCCTCAAGGCGACATAATTCTAAAATCTTACCATTTGTTATTTCCATGCACCAACAACATAGCGGAATATGAAGACTTGGTAATTGGTCTCAAGATGGCAACTGAGTGGAAAATCCAAAAACTACATGTCTATGGTGATTATCAGCTTATAATCAATCAGGTCAATGATGAGTATCAAACCAAAGATGAAAAGCTCATCCCCTACAAAAGAATGGTCGACAACTTCAAAGAACACTTTGGGACCATCTCCTTCGAGCAAATACCCAGGATCAAGAACAAAGCAGTAGATGCAATGGCTACCATAGCCTCTCTTCTAGAAATACCTGAAAATGAGTCATTGTATGAGTTCTTAGTGGAAACTATCCGGCAACTAGCTTATGATCTTCTTGAGACCCATTGCATCTGCCTTCTAGTTGGATCTAATTCACCTTGGTACGGTAAGACTTACACTTACCTCAAGGACAACATTCTCCCACCTGACCTCTCTTCTAACCAAAAATGAACCTTCATACGACAAACCTCTGACTACACCATCATAGCCGATACCCTTTACCGACGTGGTCTGGATGGTACTTTGCTCCATTGTTTAGAACAAGAAGAATCCATAACTAACTTGCGAGATGTACACGAAGGAATCTACAAAACACACTCTAGCGGTCCCTCCTTAGCCAAGAAACTCATGCATTTGGGTTATTACTGGCCAAACATGGAAATGGATTCATATCAGTTCGTCAAAAAGTGCAAATAGTGCTAAATACATGGGAACCTGATCCATGCACCTACTCAAGAGTTGAGACCTTTAATAACACCCTAGCCCTTTTACTAGTGGGGACTTGACCTTGTGGGAAAGATTCATCCACCCTCTTCCAACGGCCACAAATTCATCATAACCGCCACTAAGTATTTCACAAAGTGGATTGAGGCCGTTCCCCTAACCACCATCACAGGTAAACAAATTTCATCTTTCATTCTGATTTACATTATCTGCAGATATGGCATTCCTTCATCTATTATCATAGATAATGGAATACAATTCAAAAATTAGGATGTCTAAGAACTTTGTGAGCATTTCAAAATCCAACATTGTTTCTCCACTCCATACTACCCCCAAGGTAACGGCTAAGCTGAGGCATCGAATAAAACCATTCTGAAAATCCTAAAGAAGATTGTCAATGATGCTGGTCATGATTGGCATGTCCAACTCAATCGCACTCTGTGGGCCTACAGAACTAGTATACGCACTCCCACAGGTGCTACACCCTATGCCCTTGTCTATGGTTCAGAAGCCATCCTCCCCATTGAGGTCGAACTACCATCTCTCAGGGTGTCGTTGAAAGGTCTCATATCAGACGAAGAATATAGAGTCTCCAGATTACAAGAACTAGAGCTGCTAGAAGAAAGGCGCTAGAAAGCCTTTAATCATCTCAAAGCATATCAACAGATGATGTCAAGAAGCTATAACCACAAGGTTCTCCCAAGATGCTTTAAGGTTGGGGACCTCGTTCTCAAAGAGAATCCTCGCAATCAACAAGACAGAGAAAAGAAAGGCAAGTTCAAGCCTAACTGGCTTGGGCCCTATGTGATTGTAGCTGCTTATGGATCGGGGGCATATCAGTTGGCCACATTAGAGGGTGAGTTGTTTGATGATCCAATCAATAGCATGCACCTTGACCGGTTCTATACCTAGGAGAACCCCAATGCAAGGGGGTACAATAAAATCAAAAATCAAAAAAAGTTGAAAAGAGAAAATACAAAAAAAATAAAAAAAAATAGAAAGCATACAAAAAAATCATCCTTTGGTGAAAACCTGGCAAACAGGTGCCTTGGATAGGTATCATGATGAAAACCTAGCAAACAGGTGTCATGTTTACTTTCTAGCTTCTCATGCAAATAAAAGCAAGTGATGAAAACCTGGTAAATAGGTGTTACAAGTGATAAACCGCCTTCTCCATCTTTGGGAATCCAATCACCCTAAGTCCTTTCTTCCTTTGCTCATTTCCCATTTGACCCATGTCTACCCCGCAATAAACACTTGACAGTTACCTATCATGGCTTGATACTCTCCTTGTGGCCTTGTCAACCAAGGTTTGTCCCATACCATCTCCTCAATGTGAGCCTAGCATAGTGTCCCTCGTCAGTGTCCATGGTCCAAGTTCGTGAACTACGTTGTCTCTGCGCCGTCACATAGGCAGGGCCATTTTTCTAATGCGCCCCCGAGGCTTCCATTTCTCCCATGGTCCCATTCATCCCCTTTCTTGTCTTCATTCTTGTCATATTTCTTCTAGTCCATCCATGGTCCATTAGGGTTTACCCCGAACTACGTTGCCTCTACGTCGTCACGTAGGCAAGGCCATTTAGCAATGAGCCCCCGAGGCACTAGGTTAGTCCCTTAGGGTCCATCTCCCCAATAAAGATTGTGCAATCTTCTCACCAAGCAAGCAAATACAAGCAAAACCCATGCCTCAAGCAGAAATCTTGACTGTGAGCATCTTAACCTATCCAATGCAAAGCCAATACCCAAGGTCTTCTAAATGATTTTACTCAAATTAAGGCAAGAAATAAACACATATCAACGCAAATATGCTTTGTATATCGGAAACATGGTTAACATATTGAGTCCTAATTTTTGCTATCATACCTTTCTATGCTACTCGAGGATGCCAAAAACTAGAGATGCTATGATGGGGGCATGATTACTTTCTTTGTTTACTATTTGTGGATTAAACTTTAGTAATGTGAAGCCTTGTCTAAGGACATGATCGGCAAAAGATCATCGAGGACTTCAAAGGTCTAACATGAATGGGGGCAATCCTTGTTTGTTGAAATGTAAGAATTACTTAGGTCATCTCAGTTTAATTATACCTCGATGCTTGTATTAACTTACTAAATCAAAATCCATGTAAGCAGTACTCAGGTCATCTCGATTCAATTATACCTAGATGCTTGTATTAACTTACAATGTTTTAGAAAAAGTACCAAAAATAAATCGCCCAATGATGAAATAAAGCACTCCAAAAGCAAACACCATTTGCATCCATCCTATATCCATACATACATCCATACATCCATATCCCATGCAATAAAAGCTCCACAAAGTGTAGAGGATCAATGTTTACAAAAGCTTGTGAGTCCTATCAAGTCTTTCTTCTATCAATCAGATTTCTATCTATCATCATATCTTTCATCATTTAGTCTGAGCAATGATCCAAATGCAAGGTCCATCCTTAATCCATATCAATCAAGTCAAGTCAATCTTGCACAAATGATCCAATCACAATCAGTGGTCTTGATCCTTGTCTGGTCGTAAACCAACTCGATCAGTTAATCAATCAATTTTCTTATATAGGATGTTGCATTGTCAAAATTAGACCAATACACGTGTCTTACACGACATGCTTCATTTCCTGAAACCAGACACTATCCTTCATGTTTGCTCTAGGGATCTATCATTCCCTGCCATGACAACACGCCTACCGTGTTGGTCTAGGGATATATCGTTCCCCACCATGACAACACTGTCGTATATCATTATCAGTATATCATTGGTTTACCGCTTGACAGGGGCAATACCTTGTTTGTTCTTGTGTGATTTGTGCATACTTGCTTTCTTGCTTGTGTGTGTTATCATTCCATCTTGCATCACGTATCATTTGACTCTTTCTTCAACTGATTTCTTCATTCTAACCTAGCTTCCCTTCGACTTCATGAGATTGTCCATCTCATGCCTTCTACCTTCTCCCCGTCCAATCTTCCGAGGGGGCATCCTATCATCATAACCTATACTAGGGGCAAACTGGGGCATGTATCATCATTCAAGCAACTAATTTCTTTGAAGCAACGTCATAAACTGCATTGCATCAAAGAGGGGCAAAATGTATACGCCTAAAAATGACACGATTCATTCTAAATAAATATTCTTAATATTTATTCCCTTCTTATTTCCTTCTATCAATTAAATAAATATTCTAAATTTATTTGATTGGTTCATTATTCCATAATTAAATAAATTCAATTTATTTAATTAAAATCCCTAAATTCTTCTAATATCCTACACAATTAAATAATCATAAATTATTTAATTAATCCAAATTCCTCTATCCTAAGTTCTAATTCCAAAAATCCACCTCACACTTACACCTCACTTTTCCACCTCACCTTGTCCACCTCATCAGGTTGCACATGTAATTAAATATATTAAATATTTAATTACCTTATTTTCCCTCACCCACATGTCCTATTTCTTCTCAAATCAGAAGTTAGTTAACTAATCAATCAAAAGTGTTAACTAACCAGTCGATTGACTTAATCCCTCAATCAATTCAGTCAATTCCATAATTCATTCTTCCAACTGACTAATCAAGTCTGTTAACTGATCAGTTAAAGGAGTTCACTCTCCAATCAATGCTGTCAAATCCCCTCTTTCATGATGGAGCTGGGAAACTTATCTTATTTCTACTGGTTGCACATTCCTCAACCATTCTCAGCCATTGATCTTCATATCTCCTCTCAACCGTTCATCCTCATTCTCTCAAGTCTATAAAAGAAGCTTCATCCCTCCATTCTATTCATCCAGGCTATTCATATTGTTACTCTGCATAATTCCACCCGCGCACCTTTGGCAACCTAATACAATTTGCTTGAGATCACACATTTGCTTTGGAGCTCGTCTTCATTGCACATTCATCAACATAGCCATTTACTATCGACATCCTACAACACAGCTAAAAGAGTGCACTCTCTGAGTGCCTACTTCATTAGCAAAGGACGATTGTAATAGGCGAACAACAGAAGCTTTGAAATAGGGAAGGTTTGCATTGTTATTCACTTGCTTCATTTCTTTCAATCTTTCTTGTTTTCATTATTCTGTTGATGTTTGGGTTTGATATTATTCATTTGATTAATCCACATTTTACCCTTACAATTATAAAGGAAAAGCTTCCAAGGATCATCAAATACTGGAGTTTTTATTTGCATAAAGTGCTCTACTATGCACCAAAACCTTGATGTGCGTATATCACTAGACAACTAGAAAGATGATGAAGTTGATACTATGGCCACTCTGATGACACTATTAATCTTGTGGTATCAAGATGATTCATGAATGAAAGACTAGTACCATTGAGATTAAATAGGTCTACTGCTTCAAGAATTAAATTTGTAACAAAGCTTTAGACGGTGTTGACTAGCCAATATGTTCATTTGTTATTGTTGGTAAGTGCCTTCGTGATGACACCTATCCTCACCTTCATGGAGATCTATGTGCCATATGTGGTAAGCACTTCTTACATCTATACAAAGTAGTAGAGATCTTGAGGAACATATCAAGTAATTCCAGCATAATCAAAGACATTTTGAAGCATTACGATACAGTCAAAACATTGAATATGGTGTATGCTTGGATTGGGTTTTAACAAAATCAACACCTGCTGAGTGTGAATTTGGTATACTATCAGAGTGTGACCATCCCTTCTATATTTCATGGAATATGCAACTGGCAAAGAAATACTCTAGTCCTTGGCTTAGATAACTGGTTAGAATGTAGCTAATCAAGAGATATTTTTAGGCAGTGAGTCAATGTGGAGTAACTATTCCCCTCAACTATTCTTCTTTTCCTCACCTCCCTGTGGTCAAAATGAGTGCTCAGAAGTAAGTAGAAACCACTAGACAAATACATGGTAAAACAATGTCTACAAGTCTTCATTGTGATAGTAATCATGTTACTAATATTGATAACATTCGTGGCTTCAAGATAATTTTAGAGCAAGGAATTTTGTCAGGTATTAGGCGTAATGAAATTGTTCAAGATATTGAGCTAGAAGAAATGAGCTTGGAAGAAATTGAAGGAAGAGATGGGTCTATTTTCCAAGAGGAAGTACATAAACTGTCTCCAGATTTCCAAAGTAGTGTGTCATGTTGCTCAGAGAGTTGTAGATATTAAAACTCAAATTCAATTCATGCAGTACCTTACCCCATTTTGTGAAGCTATGGGCCCAAACTTCATATTTGAGAGGGTTTATAAGATAATGAAATAACATAAGAATCCATAGGTCATTAGAGAGTGTGTAACATGGATGGCTGCTACAGTTGAGGATTTTAGAGTTTCTCATATCTGGCTAAAAGAACTAAGGATGAAAGTGAAGATGCAAGCAGATATAGTGTTATGAATTCCAACACAGATGATGAGGAAGTTCAGAAAACCCAAAATAGATAAAGATATATCAGGGTAGAGCTTCTGGGCTTTGAAGTGTGAAATTTGTAGCTACAGCTGCATAGATCAGCCAGAAGAAAAAAAGATAGATTTGCAGATTATATAGAAAAACAAAACAGAGTAACAAGAAAAAAATAGAGAAAGAACAATATACAGATTTTATGTATTTCCTTAATGAAAAAAGGCCTTAAAAAAGGTTACAAAAACAAAGCAATCGCAGCAAAGAGAAGTGGTGAAAGAGGTAGAAAAAGCAAAGTTAAACTATTGTTTAACCATCCTTATTTGCATGAAGGTGGTGAAAAAAGGAACTGCAGTAATCCTTCATTAACACATTATGCATTAGTTAGCTTAGTGTTTAAGGAGAGAAATTGATGCTAACAACCCCCCTTAAGTCTAAGTAAGGAGACGAGAAAAAAAAAGAGGAAAGAGGGGAAACCCTGTGGGAACAAAACCACCCCTCAAAAAGTACACTAATTGTGCATGGTAGCTACTATGTTGCAGTGTTCTTCACCCCAAGAAGGTCTCATAGAAAATGAAACTTTTGCTTAGTGAATGTCTTCATGAAGATGTCTGTAATTTGTTCAGAAGTGGCACAACACTGCAAGTCGATGACTCCATCATGTATCAATTCATGGATGAAGTGCATGTGGATCTCGATGTGCTTGGTTCACTACCGCTGTATGGGATCTCTGCAAACCTTCAATGTACTCTAATTGTCACAACAAATGACAATCAGATGATGAAAGAGGATACCAATCTCAGTTAGGAAGTGTTGCAGCCAAATGGCTTGAATGGTAACGTTGACTGCACATCTATAGTCAGCCTCTATTGATGGTAAAGCAATGGTAGATTGCTTCTTACTTGACCAACAAATGGGGCCTAATCCCAAACTAAGTACATATCCTAGAGTGGACTTGTGATCAATGTTATCACCAGCCCAGTTAGAATTAGTTTAGCCAATCAGATCCAAAACAGATGTTGAATAATGAATCCCATAGCAAATGGTTCCCTGGACATATCAAAGTATATGCTTGGCAGCCTTCCAATGTAGCTCATGTGGCTCTTGCATGTATCTAGAAACAACCCCCACTACATATGAGAGATCTGGATGAGAGTGAGTGAGATAAAGAAGACTCCCCACAAGCTGATGGTAGTGTGTGCAATCAACCAATGGCGTATCCTTGCCATCCTCAAGCTTGACCCCCGATAGGAAAGGTGTGGCATCTAGCTTGTAGTCAGTCATGTGAAAACGAACCAAGAGATCTCGTGCATACTTGGATTGAGCAACTATGATTCTTGATTGATTCTAACTGATTTCAAGGCCAAGAAAAAAATGTAGGAGACCCATGTCTGTCATAGAAAATCTTTCATGCAAAGTAGTTTTAATTACAGCAATGGATGTGGGTGAATTAGTTGTTATTAGTAGATCATCTACATAGAGTACTATGAGCAATAAAGAGTCAGATGTTCTCAACATATAAACATTTGGATCAGATTTGCATTGTATAAAATTTTGAGATAGAAGATAAGAATCCATTTTAGCATACCAAGCTCTAGGTCCCTACTTGACGCCATAGAGTGACTCCTTAAGTCTACATACCAATGAGGAATTTTGTACATACCCTTGTGGCTGCTCCATGTAGATCTCCTCCTTGAGATCACCATGAAGAAATGAATTCTTCACATCCATGTGATGAACCTCCCACCTTCTTGATACTGCAATGGCAAGAGCCAATCGAATGGAATCCATTTTTGCCACTAGAGCAAAAGTCTCATCAGAGTCAATGCCATGAACTTGCTGAAAACCTTTGGCAACCAACTGTGCTTTGTATCTACTCACATGTCCATTTTCTGATTTCTTTGTCCTATAGACCCACTTTCATTTTACGAGCTTGCGACTAGAAGGAAGTGGAACCAAATCCCAAGTTTGGTTTGCAATGAGGGAGTTGTACTCCTCATCCATGGCTGCTTCCCAAAGTGGATTCCCTGTAGCTTTTGCATAAGTTTGAGGGTCAGATGCTAGAACCACATAGGCATGCATCGGCATGATGGGCTCAGTAACTGAGAGTGCATGAGGGACTTCATATATATTAGCTAAGCTCCTTGTTCTTTGATTTTCCATAGGGGATATTGAATCATCACTGGAATCCAAATCAAGGATTGGATGTGGATCAGCACATGCATGCTCATGTTCCTCTTAATAAGAATTAGAAATATCTAAAATAAGATCAGAATGATTGTGTGGAGTATCTCTAAGATTTGTAAGATGAGGAAGCATGGATGTCGTGGCATGTTGTTCCTGAGATGCATGTGGAAGACTTTCATCAAAGTAGACACTCCTCTCAATGAAGAGTGTTTCTATGGAAAGATCTAGTAGTCTGTATCCCTTTACACCATATGGATATCCAACAAAGATGCATTCTTTGCTTTGAGGCTCCAAAGCCTTCCTCTTATCTGCAGGAATGTCTGCCCATGCACGTGATCGAAAGATGCAGAAATGTGTGACTTCTTGTTGCATGCCTCTCCATGCTTCAAAAGGTGTTTGTCCTATGACAGATTTGTGAGGAGATCTATTTTGTATGTACAAAACACAATTGATTGCTTCAGCCCACAATTTGGAGGGAAGGGACCTAACATGCAACAAGCAACTGGTCATCTCTTTCAAAGATCGGTTCTTCCTCTTAGCTACCCCATTCTGCTATGGAGTGTATGGAACTGTATTCTACAATTGTATTCTTGCTTCATCACAAAGGTGTTGGACATAATTGTTGGCATACTCCCCCCGATTATCTATGCGAAGGATCTTGATCATTTTCCTAGACTGCTTCTTTGCATGGGCTTTGAAAATCTTAAGATTCTCAAACACCTCAGATTTGAATTTGAGAAAATACACCCATGTGTATCTTGTGCAATCATCAATGAATGTTAGCACATATCTGGTTTTGCTCATGGAAGGTTTAGGAAATGGACCCATAAGATCACTGTGAACAAGCTCTAAAGGAGAAGAGGCTCTCCATGCAATCCCCTTGGGAAACTTTTCTTGTGGATGCTTTCCAAGAGCACAACCTTTACAAACTCCATTAGAAAATTCTATGGGAGGCAAGCCTTTCACCATCCCCTATTTGCTAAGTTGCTGGATGTATCTAAAATATAGATGTCCAAATCTTTCATGCCAAATTCTACTTTCATCATTTGCATGTGTTAGTAGTAAAGTAGAATTTGATTTGGCAACAAAGTCAGAGAAAGTGTACAGATCAGAATGATGATTCATGTTACCAACAACAATTTGGGAGTTGTCTTGCATGTCATAGATGCTCACTAAATCTGGTGTGAATTCAACTCTCCTACTAGTTCCGGTATGTGTCATTTGATACATAGAAAGAAGATTAATAGAAAGCTCTAGAATATGTAAGACATTCTCAAAACTTCCAATTCCAACCTCTACCCTCCCTATTCCAGTTGCCTTTACAAGAGAACCATCTCCCATGAGAATAGGAGAACCAGAATATGGTTTCAAAGAAGAAAGAGCATCTTTTATGGCTGCCATGTGGTGTGAAGCTCTAGAGTCTATGATCCATGCATCTGAAGAAGAATGAATAGCAATCAATAAATGAGCATTGTCTCTTGTGTCTAGTGCTTTTTCTTCCTACTTCTTCTTAGCACTCTCAGGGATAAGGCTACCAAGATTATGTTGTTGAATTGTCTGAGCCATGAGATCAATGGTCTTCTTCATGTGTAATGATTCTAGATGGTACCCACGGTTGCAATAGCTGTACTTTGATTGGCTCTTTTTGTCCTTCTTTTCTTTTGAGCCTATAGATCCATCTAGAGGTTTGGGATTTCCTTCCTTTCTTGGATATGAATCCTTCTTCCCTTTACCTTTGAATTGCTGGTTGGATTTGGAATTGTTCTTCCCACTTGTATTCACAACAAGTGCATGAGCTTTGGAATTTTTCAATGTGCCAATCTTTAAAGGCTTATCTTGCTCATGTACTAGAGACTCAATAAAGGTATCCAGTGTGGGCATCTTCCAAGTTGCTCCTATTGTGAGCCTAACTGTGTGAAAAGTAGAGACAAATACTGCATATTCTGGTCCCAACTTTGATAGAATAGCAAGGATTAATTTTCATTCTTCCTTGGATTTGTCAATACCACATCCTTTGAGTTGAAGAAACAAAGCCTTGAACTTTGTGAAGAAATCTTGAATATTATTAAAACTCCTTGGATCTAATGAGTTGAGCTCATTTTCAAGGATATGACCCCTCATTTCATCTTGCTTTCCAAATATAGTCTCCAATGTATTCCAAACATGGTTTGGAGTTGTACATGCCTCAACATGAAACAACAATTCTGGAGAGATGGATAAGCATAGTAGACCAAATGCTTCATCCATGCAGTTGAAGTATTTAGAAATTTCAACTACTGGATTGGGTTCAACCTCCATATTCATAACTATCTGATAGAGGCCTCTACTTCTAAGCTGAAGTAGAATCTTTGGCTTCCAATCAAAATAGTTGTATGGTGTGAGAATGGTAGAGCATGAACATTCCATTTTTCAGCTCTGATCTTCTATATCTGCAACAAAAAATATTGTACCTCTTCTTTCTAGCACCTAGGCTCTGATACCATGTGAAATTTGTAGCTATAACTGCATAGATCAACTAGAAAAAAAAAGACAGATTTGTAGATTATATAGAAAAACAAAATAGAGCAGCAAGTGAAAAAATAGATCAAGAACAATATATAGATTCTATGTATTTCCTTAATGAAAAAAAGGCCTTAACAAAGGTTACAAAAACAAAGCAACCATAGCAAAGAGAAGTGGTGAAAGAGGCAGAAATAATAGAGTTAAACTGTTGTTTAACCATCCCTATTTGCATGAAGGCGGTGAAAAAAAGGAACTGTAGTAATCCTTCATTAACACATTACGCATTAGTTAGCTTAGTGTTTAAGGAGATAAATTGATGCTAACATGAAGAAGTATACTGCTGAAAAGGCTTTAAAATCTAGTCTTGTCAATTTTATGGGCCAAGCTACATGGAACAAATAGAAGTTAAGTTACGAAGAACCCTAAATATGCAGATAAGCTATATACTTTACTTCTTGAGGAGAAAATAAAGAGTTATGGAGAAGAAAACAAACTAAAATGACTTATTGGAAAATCCAGGTGGACCTCAAGAAATTCTTGTCATTTATCATAGTTTTGAATGGGAAAATTAAAAGTCACTTAAATAGTGAACCATGGGGAAATGAAAGAGATTTTATTATAACTCATTTTAGAGAGGTGGTTATAAAAAAGATTCTTCATTTTCAAGAAGTAGTTACAGGAAATGAATTGTCTTCAAAAGGCTCTATTTATTTCTAAAAAGAGGAGAAGAAGAGGATCTTTCTCAACTATTCTAGGAAATAGGAGAAGAAGGGTAATTTAATTTTCTATTGTTCTGTATTTCTAGTTATCATTTTCTCTTGACTTAGTCCATGTATAGGGGAAGATTTTAGAGTCTTTGAGCTTTGTTTTCTTAAAGAAATATAACATTATTTTTAGAACATTGCATCTACAAATATCTTCTTTAATTGTAGTTTTTCCTACGATTAATCTGTAGTTAATCTTCAATGTGCTCTTGTTATATGTGGTTGTTCATATCTTTCCTATGTTTGATATGTGTTGAGGGAAATATAACTTTTCTTTAATCAATTCATTTCCATTTTTGAGTGTGGGATAAGTGGGCTATGTATCATTTATCTGCATTCATTTCTTTTTAAAATTGATTGTTTGCATCTATCTCATGGTTATGAATAGGTGTTAGTGTACCTTTCCTACTTTCTGGTTAAAAGCATACCCCAGTTTTCTTTCTTTGGATATCTTCTAAAGGTAGTTGCGCCTTGTAACATAAGCAGAGAGAACTTGCAACTATCCATTGCAAGTGTCTCAACTATTGGTTCATCTGTCATTCTTGTGGGCAAGGAGTATAAATTGAAAGTGACAAATCTGTGAACCAACATAAATTAATATGTTAATGTTAATTTATTAGATGTTAGTTTTTAGTTAGTTATTAGTTATGTGGTAGTTTGTAGTTATTGGCATGTGAAGTTAGTAAGCTAGATGGATCTATAAAGCCATAGAATGTATTCATTTGAAGTGTTGAAGATGAATGATTGATTGTTGTTGATCTAGTTGAGCCTTGGGCTCTTCTTCATTGTGTTGCATTTTTAATACATTTTAGGAATATTACTCTATACAGGATGTGGGTGCTCTTGAAATAGTCCTTCTATCTTAACCAACATTAGATGTAGCAATAGGGAAACCTCTATAACATTTCTCTAGTTTGCAGTTTCTAAATATTCTACCTTTTCGAGATGTAGGTGCTCCTAAAATCATCCCCTGACGTTCCTACTTCTGGGAGACAAGTTCTGACATCTTCCTGAGCACTCCTATGCAATTGGTGTCTAATTGTCTACTATACATCCTCTGTTGTGATCAAATCTTTGTAGAACTAGGGTTTTGTGTAACATTGACTGAAGGTTTGCTAAAAAGTCTTGATTAAATCATATCTTTCCATAGCAATCCTAAGTACAAAATCTGTAGCTAAACCCACATCCATTTAGTAGTGATTTGTCTTGGTTTTGTCCTTAAATGTTATTGTAGAAGAGGGTTTGATATAGTGCGCATGCTAGTCTTCTTCATTCTCCTTTTCATACATAACATCTTTAATAGTCTTTTGAGTAAGGTTGGGAGTTAGAGGAAGAATAGGATGTGGTGGTGGAAGGGAAACAAGGATAAGTGTAACCTGCTTATTTTTCTGAGTATTATATGTTCAGGCTACTACATGGTAATGAGGAGCCTTAGACATGTTTTGAGTTATAGACTTTACAAATTCTAAAAACTGATTTGAAGGTCAAGGATTTTTAGGAATACCCTGAATATTGATCACAAGACAAGAAGGTGACAGTGAATCAGGGGCCCTATACACAATGATTTTAGTCATAGAAGATAGATTTTAAACATTAATGCACTTATCCAACATCCTTTTAGTTGCTGGGATAAGCCGATTAATAGTGATTGTTTAAACATTATTATCTACTTGATATCCACATGATGTAGGAGAAGAAATAGAAGTATGCTCAACATCCATCAATGGGGGATCTGATGTGAGGTGAGATTCTTCATCTCTAAATGCTTCATCACTAAAAGGGAGACAATTGAAATGGAGAGAAGGTAAAGTAATGTTAAGAAAAGTATCAATTACTTCATCCTCTTACACCAAAATATCCTCATAAGCATGAGGAGTTTCAGGAGAGGGATCAAAAGAATAAAGTGATATAGGAAAAGTTAAGTCACCATCACATGCATGGAATGGGACAACACTCTCACAAAATTTTTGAGTAAAGTTGGAAATTCACGTAAGAAAAGAAGAGAACATGTTCATTAAGCAAAATAGGAGAAGATTTTGTGTCAAATAAGTGGGTTCACCAAAATGCAATATAAAAAAAGTGACACCTCAACTGAGCATATCAATCAAGGGAGATTTTCACTAAAATTAGACTTAGGATTTTTTATTAGTTTTCCAAACCTACTCTAGGTCTACATAATGAATTTCTACTCCAATAGAAATAAAGCAACTAAACTAGGTACTTAAAAGAAAGAAATTAATTGATGAAATGTTTGGAAATTAGACTGTTGTATATAGAATTTCGAAAAATGAACTACAAAAGTGGAAAGAAAACTAGGAAAGGGACTTGTCATTAGAAAGTGGGGCTCACTACCATAGACAATAGCACACTGTGGGGACATTTGCACTAAGTGCTAGCATCCTCAAAGTTAGGAAAATAAAAATCTCTAGATATGTACAAACCCAGGGCACAATAGTCAATAGGACAAGTACCCAACAATATCTAGGTGATATAGGCTTGAAAATGGAGCAAAAATTACTATGTAAAACAAAACAAAATGAAACACAAGAGAAGGTAAGAAAATCCCAAGAAACCTCTATGATGTTGAATCCTCTTCCAAGTACTTATAGTTGAGGATAAAGAAAAATTGTTGGGGTTGTTTGGGGGTTTGTCTTCAGGTCAAACCCTTGTTTGAGTCTTTCAAACTCCACAACAACTAATAAATAGATAAGAATAAATAGTGTGTGAATGCTTCTATCCCAAATGTGACTAGGAATGGTAAGAGGTGTGATTGTGCAAATAGTGACAGCTAAAATGAAGGAAATAGAAGGGATGTGAGGATTCCAAGATGCTGAAAATCACACCAAAAAAAAAGTTTGAATAAGACAAGAAAAGTAGCAATGTCACCTAGAAGGATTGAAGAAGCCAATGAGAGAAAGATACCTAAAGGAGAATATTGTAGAAAATTGTAGATAGTTCAAGAGTGATGTAGAGTGCAAGCAAGTTGCAAGAGAGATCCAAGAGAGCCAAGAGGAGTGCAAAATTGAAAGATCCCTTCCAAGAATGAGAAGAGGCAGGAAAAGGAAGGATCCAAAGAGCCATTTGGAATATTCTCAAGGTGCTACAACTGACAATTAGAGAGAAACAAGTGGAGAAATACTAAAAAAAATCACTAACCAAGAAAACTATCTCAAGATTCTTACCCATCACACGGATATCCATGCAAAGCACTAGTGTCATGATAGTTTGGGCTCAAAAATAGCAAGAAACAACGACATCACATGAATAATGCAAAAGTGGAAACTTATTTGATGAAAATAGCAACATAGAATACAAGACCGAAGCACCATGGGAGGGAAAAAGACTAATTCAAGGGCTAAAATGAGCATACAAACAAAGGGAATTGACATTAAAGAAAGGCCAAAATATAGCATGAAATTGCAATTCTATGTAGTTTAAGGCATTGCAACTATTATCCCTATTTGCATGGAAGAGATTTAGGAGATGTAGAAATAGAAAGGTTCTAATAAATAAGGGAAAGTACAACAAATTATTTAGTGAGGACAAGTCCAATAGTCTACAGAAAGCTTCACAACATGAGGAGCCAACACACAAAAAGAACCAATCTACTATTATAAAATTCTAAAGTGTTGTAGGAGATTAGAAGGAAAGTTGGAGCCAAAAGTGAGTTTCAAAACATGAGGAGGGAATAAGTATCGTAATTCAAGATCTCAATTGTCTAAGAAGATAATTTTGTAAGAGGAAAAAAAATATTATTGGGCTTAGTAGGATGGGAAAATGACAAGTACAAATAAAATTGAAGTCAACAAGGAATAAGTTTTGAATGCTATAAAAAATCTTTCAAAAGGTTGTGTAGTCATGAGATGTTAGCATGCTTACATAGATGTCCATGCAACTACACTAATGTATAAAAATCTATAAACGAGAAATGTCATAAATGGTCATATTGAACACAAGAAACATTAAAAATATATAACAAGAGCAAACACACAAATTGACATCTAGATTAGGAACTAGGCTAGGAAAGAGGGCTTAAATGGTCCCTAAAACATACTATAGGAATGAAAACTAAAAATAGGACAATTTATTGTGTCAAAATTGTAGGATATTAAATTTTTGACCTTATACCTAGCAACCAATGGGGTCAAAATACATCACACCAACTATTCATTGAAAGCAATCTCCTAGAGATTCATTTAAACTGTTAAGTTTATTAAATCACTAGAAAATTAGACAACTCATATTAAACAACTTAAGCTTAATAGCTAGTGGGTGAAACATCATAGCCAAATATGTAAGCAACTACATTTCACCATTTTGTTATGACATAATATAAAATGATCATGTAGTGCCAATACCACAAATTAAACTTTACTAGATTATTTATTAAATAAATAAAGTAGATCGACCAAACACCAATGAGGAATTTCCATATGCCAACAACATACACAAAGAATATCGATGTATCCATCCCAATTAGAAAAACAACACAAGTTAGACCCAAATTTCCTCTAAACCACATGCTCATCCTTTGACTTGTGATTCATTGCCTTAAATAGAACCCAATTTGACCACCCACATTGATTATGTCAAGATCAATGCTTGGGGGAGAAATGACCCAATGCAAAGTCACCCATGGATACCTTTTACTATTTCACCATAACCAAATATAAAATGGATAAGTAGTCCCAAGGAAACAATACAGGCTTTACTTTGAGACTCTTCCACATAAATAAGATGAGCGCACCATACCTAAAACATTATGTAACCTAGAAATTTAGGACTATTTCTTTATGATGTGACCTCAAATGGGTACCTATGCACCTGGCTCTTGACTAATGAATACAATACACATTAGCCCAAGTGTCTTGTAGAGTACCCTACACATGTTTTTAGGTTCATCCTTTAAAATTTAAACTGTGATAGAATTTGATGGAGCATGTTGATTGAGTTAAGCCTATTATATAGGGAGAAAACACTATAACCAAAGGGTGAACTGACAATAATGTGTCACACTTGTGGGGTGAGGAAAAAAAATGAACTCAAGGCACCAAAAAATGAAAAACACCTTCGAATGAAGGTCTTCCTTGGAATAAACGTACTTTGATCTTTGAATGAAAGTCCCTTTTTATTATTTTTTATATTTCACATTAAAAAGGGAAGGTGCCTTTGATTGAAGGTACCTTTGAGTGAAGGTGCTTGAGATGCTATTTTTCCTACTCACTTGTTTCTTTGATTTCTTTTTAATAAGCATGGGTTGGACCATCAACCCGAGTCACTAGAAAATTAGATTTTACAACATCATAGCCCTTAGAATAAGATTTCCAAATATTATAATTTTTAATATACTTAATATAATTATTTTATTTATTTTCTATTTTCTTTTCAATATAAGTTTTTCACCAAACATCAAGGTCTTTGTTCCACACATGTGGAAAAATAGAAACATAGAGAATTTTAAAAAAAACCTTCACATTAGGTATTGATGTCCTTGTTTGAACAAAAAAAAATTTAATTTAGATATATAGAATGAGTTATGCATTATAAAATAAAACTATGTCAAAATTATATTTAATCTCACATAAAAAATAATAGTAAATAAATATGAAACAAAAAATTATGAAAAATGTATGCACACTAGATATTGATGTTGCAAATCTATGAATGATTAAAAATTTATAATTTTATCTTTTTTGTAAATAATGTTATGCATTATGGAATAAATGTCACTTTTAAAAATATTGTTAACTATAATTTTTTTTAATTAAAAATTACATAAAAAATTTCACAAATTATTTTTTAAATCTAAAAATATATATTTATAATCTAGATGTGAAATCTCAAAAATCACTAATTCATGTTCATCTTCAAAATCTTAATGATTTAGTTGCTATAGGTGACAAAAAGGGAAAACTTGGTTAGAAATGTTCATTTCAATGTCCCACTTTGACCAAAAAGTGGGACACACTAATTTGGGATCACCCAAAAAATGTGATCCTTACTTTTTTCTATTTCACCATGGAGAATAGAAAACATATGAAACCACATATGACCAACATGCCAAGTAAGAATACTTATAGCTAATCACCTAATAGACACAAGAGAACCACTTAAGTGGATGGTAATGATTGATAGCATGTCAACAATGAAATTGTAATAAACAACCTAGTTACTACTATTTATTTAATTTAATTTTAACATATTAAGTACTAATCTAATCATCCAAACATCTTCTATTTGATTCATGTTATTGGTAAAATCTGGTTAAGCGCTATCATACCAAAGGGTAGCTCCTGGCATCTATCACCTTCGTGCTACTGGCAACAACATGCTAACCCTAAGATAACATAGATAGCACCTCATATCTGTCACCTGATGATATTGGTGACAACCAGTTAAACAACACTTGTATCATAACTTGGATGGCTCCTAGTATCTATCACCTCCATGCTACTAGTGACAATTGGCTCATCCTAAGATATGGTGAATAATAGTTGGCATCCATCACTTGCACAGTACTGGTGATAGTTGACTATCTGCACCTATATCAGACTTAGTTAAATGACATGTGGGTCATTTTATTGCTATTTAAACACATAATAAGGATATCACAAGGATTCACCAACAATAGTTAGGTTGATTTGGTTACATTCCACATAGCATGTCCATTAACCAATACATAGGTTATTTTATGTCCAATGGTCTAAATTATCGGTCAACATTTGAAATAAACATATTAGACCCACATGAGTTTGATTCTAGATCTAGTCACATATGCATAAATATATACAAACAAAAAGTAAAATCAATGGCCATTCAGTACATTCAGTTGTCACTTGGAAACATAATATGCATTATATAGTAGTCAAACTCACAATAACTTAAAATATTAGACAATCTTCTATTCCTAAGTGCCTAACATTTGCATAAAACCATTCACAAATCTTAGTATACTATTAACCACCAACAAGTGTAAAGGAAAAGCAACATACCTAGTTTCTAATCCCCACCATTAAATTCCCAAAGTGTTCAACACATGAAATTCTAATTATTTGTCTAGACAAGTCCCAGGGCCCTTCATACATTCATATTAGAGACAAACCATGAAGAAGGAAATTCTAAAAGTTCATCCAAAATTGTGGTATATTTAGAGAACCTATCCTAACAACCTTAGAGTAGATAATCTTACTACTGATAGAGTGCCTTTTACTGGCTCAAGCCTATAAAGTGGGACATACAAATTGGAAGGTAAGATCATAGCTAAATCTAATATAGTTTTAGCCTCATGCTGAAACATACGAAAGAGGGAAGATTGACCAAGTTTAGGAACACTCCATGCCTTGAAGTCATTCCCTAAACCACTCCCCTATAGACTTGAGGTCTAGGGGCATCCTTCACCCAAGAAATGCCTATAGGTTCATCTCGTTAACATAGTCTCAAAGTTTATTACCTACCAACCTATAATTCTCTTTATTTTCATATTCGCATTGTAATATTTGCATAAAACCATTCACAAACCTTAGTATACTATTAACCACCAACAAGTTTATAGGAAAAACACCATACATAGTTTCGAATCCCCACCATTAATTTCCTAGAGTGTTCAACACATAAAATTCTAATTATTTTTCTAGACAAGTCCTAAGACCCTTCATACATTCACATTAGAGACAAACCATGAAGAAGGCAATTCTAAAGGTACATCCAAAATTGTGGTATATTTAGAGAACCTATCCTAACAACCTAAGAGTAGATAATCTTACCACTGATAGAGTGCCTTTTACCAGCTCAAGCCTATATAGTGGGACATACAAATTGGAAGGTGAGCTCATAGCTAAATCTGATATAGTTTCAGCCTCATGTTGAAACATGCTAAAGAGGGAAGGTTGATCATGTTTAGGAATGCCTCATGCTTTGAAGTCATTCCCTAAACCCCTTCTCTACGTACTTGAGGTCCATGGGCATCCTTCACCCAAGAACTTCATATAGGATCATCTCCTTAACATAGTCTCAAAGTTGATTACCTACCAACCTATAATTCTCTTTATTTTCATAGTCACATTGTGAACTAAATCATATAATTCTTAATACTTACAAAGAGGAAGTATTCACAAGTTCAAGTATTTGCACCAATATACTAGGATAAGTCACTTAGGTTAGTTCTTTACAACCCTTTTTCAAATTTCCCCCTAGGTACAAAATGCTACCTTTATTAATGTCAACATATAATATAATTATCTATTACCCCATGTTAACGCTAATAGGATATAGAGTTGATTAGGTATATACATTCAACCCAACCAACCCTAGTTCCAACTTATGTATCCAAGTTATCAAACAAAGGTCAAGTTTGATGGTCACCCCATTGCATTCCAACCCATACTAATACTGTTAGAATCAATGATACATAGAAAATATGTATAACAACAAAATCAATATAAACTAAATCACATCTCATAGCACATGACATTAACAAACATAATATCTTCACCATGTAAGAAATATGAAGGTCCCAATATGGTTCCATGTGATGTCTTACTATAATATGAAACAATGACACCAAGCATCATAATCATATTATATTATGATAGCTTACTTAATTAGAACACATTATGTATCAACAAGGACATGTGAAAGATATCCAAACTTCCAAATACATACAACCATAATTATAAATGTAGACACTTGAAAATGACATACCTTACAACATAATTTTGGGGCATCTCCCTAACATGTCTTTCCATGCTAACGTATCCCCTTTCCTCACAATTATTGAAATAAATTTTATTTCACTAATTACTCTCCTTAACCATTAACCAAAATTAATTAAATAAATACTAATATTTATCTAATTAATCATCCATCTTTTCCATCAGCCCAAATTAATTAAATAAATTCCATTTATTTAATTAATTTAATCTTACCTATAGCTAAACCTTGGTTAATTAAATGAATCTCATTTATTTAATTAACTAAGCTATCCCACCAAATCCCTATACCTAAATTAATTAAATAAACCTCTATTTAATTAATTTGGATAACTAATTAACCCATCCACTAATTTCCTACAGCCACATTAATTAGATTAATCCCTTATTTAATTAATCTAACCCTTCATTAACCCATCTCCCCATAATTAATTAAATAGTCTACATTATTTAATCAATTAAACTTACATGTTTATCTACCTCACCCTTCACAATCCATGCACTTGTCTCATCTCATCCCATTCACCCATAAAATATTTTTTTAATTCATTCACATGTCTCCATCTCGATTAATGCAATGCCTTCCCAAGGTCAAATTAAAAATTAAAAAATATTGTGATCTCTCCATCTTTGTTGATGAAACCCCATCCATTGATTTCACTATGAAATCTCATCCATTGGATCTCATCTTTGAATTCCAACCGTTGATCTAAAATCCTCGAAAAATCTATAAATAAAAAGCCTCTCCAAGTTTTTTTACTCTAACACTTGAACACATAAGAACTGATGCTCTCACAATCTTACCTCCATCATAGCCAAATCATAGACAAATTATTGCCCTCATTATGTTGGTTCAGACTTGAGAAATCCACATTCAATTTGTATTGGGTAAAGTTAGGATTTTTAGTTGGGTGCATGCATTTCCTCCACCTTATCAAGAAGACTAAAATGGATTGAACATTTGAAGGTATAACTACTTGTTTATGTTTACTTTGTAGTTTAACATCTTTCACCATTTTATCATCTACATTTGTATGCAATGAATGATCATGATGATGATGTGATTATTTGTAGGTGATGATACCAAGTGTCCCTAGGTTGGTGAGGGATAATTAGATGGATTAGGGATGAGGGGTTAATTAGGGGAATGGTTGCGAAGCAATATGAACATGCATGTTGGGGGGGAAAATGACGGAAAATTAGTTCGGAAGCATCATGAACATGCTTGTTGGGGGGGGGGAAGAGTGGATTGGGATGAGTCACCATATTTATTAATTCAAAGCCAAAGGTGAGGGCATTATGGATGGGTATGGATCTTGATAGGGGTGGGTGTTCAGATTATGATGGTATGTTTTAGAGCAATCCTCAGTTTTGATATAGCAAATAGGATATTTTTCACCAAGGTATAGGAGGTCAAGGTGATGATATATATCCAAGTTTGCATGGATTTAACTTTCAAACAAGAGGGTGTCCTTACACATGCCCAATGTAGTACAACCTTGTCTAGATGTGTGGGGAAAGATATTTAAAGCATTGGAGTCCTAGTGCACAAAATGTATAATCCTTAGATGCAAAGGATAGATGCTATGCAAAAATCTATTCTGACACACATAAGATATGAATACTAGCTAGAGTAATAAGAACATCCAAAAAATGGCATACAACAACAAATGACTCTTGCCCCATTCTATACAATCCAATGACACACCAAGATATGGAAGATCAAGGTGGTTTTTTGGGTAAGTGTAGAAGGGGTATAAAAAGATAAATCAAAACAAAATACCAACTAACAGATGAACCAATAACCATTGAATCTCTCTTGCCAAGATTGTGGATTGAATGTGATTGGGCTATGCCTATTGTGGGAATGAGATATCTGAAGGCATTGGTTGTGATGATGGATGATGCAGGATAGCTTCACTGGATAGCTTCAACTATTTCTCATTTTTTGTATCTCATTGTAATTCAACATAAACATAGTAGAACCCTTACAAGTTCATCTCATTAACATAGATGTAAAGTTGATTACCTACCAACCTATAATTATCTTTATTTGCATAGTTACATTGTGACCTAAATCATATAATCCTTAATACTTACAAAGTGGAAGTATTCACAAGTTCAAGTATTTGCACCAATATGCTAGGATAAGTGACTTATATTAGTTCATTAGAACCCTTTTTTGAATTTCCCACTAGGTACAAAATGCTACCATTATTAATGCCAACATGTAATATAATTATATATTACCCCATGCTAACGCTAATAGAATATAGAGTTGATTAGGTATATACATTCAACCCAACCAACCCTAGTTCCTACTTATATCTAGGTTATCAAACAAAGGTCAAGCTTGATGGTCACTCATTTCTATTTCAACCCTTACTAATATTGTCAAAATCAACCATACATAGAAATATGTGTAACAATAGAATCAATATAAAATAACTCACTCATCATAGAGCACATGACATTAACAAATGCAATATCTTCACCATGTAAAATATATTGTTCCTTGTGATGTCTTACTATAATTTATAAATCAATGATACCAAGCATTGTAATCATATTATATAATGATATCCTGCTTAATTAGAACACATTATGCATCAACAAGGCCATGTGAAATATATCTAAACTTTTAAATACTTACAACGATAATTATAAACTTGCTTAAGCATGAACATTACCAAGTAATACCCATGATAGTAATTCACTATATTAAGGATATCATGCCGCATTAGAAATGCAATGACTATAACTTAAGTCTCACATGTCATGATAACAAGTTTCTACTCATAACGTTAGTGGAATTCATACGAATGTTGTGCATATAGCTAGGGTCAATTGAGGTTAGCTCAATAATTCCTTCCGTAAATAGCTATAACCTAAGCTATTTAGTTGTAGAATGTAGAGACACTGAGAACAACATATTGCCCAAATTAAGAATAACTTTATCCTATATACAAAGATATAGAGTATGTACCCACTTATAAGGTATGTTAATATGAACCTATCTCACCACATGATATGGGGTGATACCATCTAGCCCAACATATCATACTAGAGAGCCCTATTACCTCCATCAAGGAACTCAACATTTACATGGTTAACCCACATCCACCCATATGAGAGAAATATTGTTGTTATTATTCCCTTCACGAAGAATATTCAGCATTTACCCTGATAGACATTGAAATACAATTATCAACCAAAGGTGATGATACTCCAATGTAATTATATTCATAAGGCCTTAGGGTATAATTAATATCAAAGTATTACATTCAACAATCCTAGAATAGTAGTTATCATTCTAAAGGAATTAGCTTATCTAAATCATAACAAGATTTAATTCATCTCCATCGAGATCTTACTAGCACCAGGCATTATTATAGGTGGACTACTAGTTAGCTAAGAAACCATTTAGGGATTTTATATTTCTCTTTCTTGACCGAATTATCTCAGTTACATACATCTTTCCTCCTAGGCATTGACCCTAAGTCCTTCCTTTTGACTTAAACATAGAATTTAAAATTACATATATATAATTGTGGGATCGATTCATATTTAAAATGATAAAAGTGGCCTTTTAATAGTATTATTTACACCATGACATCAAACCTTCACACCCATTAAGGGGGAATATAATAATGATAGTGTGAGAGTGACTTTAGGAAATGTTAATCTCATCTCAAACTAAATTATAGATCATTTATCCCTTGAACACATTTAATCCATAATTCACAAAACATCACTACAAACACCACAAACCTCATCTCAAGCACAAACCACATAATAGGTTCAATTATCAAATACCTTTTCCTTTATGGAAGAGTCATTATAAAAAGGGATGGATGAAAAGTGTAATACATGACATAATCAACAACATTATATTAACATGGATGAGATGTAGGAGTGGATAATTTAGAATTATCCTACTTTTAGGAAAGTAGTAGCAAAGGAGGAGTGTACTCAACTCAAGAGAAGATGCTGAAGATATTTCTATAGTAGGCATTAAAATCTCATTATGTCCCTAATGTCTTTACCAAAGAGTATTTTCAGTGACCATGAAGAAGGAAACAATGTAAATGGTGGGTATGAATTTACATAATTGCTCATGGATGCGTGATGCTCATCCATTATTAATTTTGTGACATTTTGGTTTTCCTTGAATTAGCAAGTGAAGATCATTCACTAGAAATGGTGCCTAAGAAAAGAGAGATTTTCCTCCATAATACACCTCCCATGCATGTAATATACATTCATGTGAACAAGAGATTCTATGATATCCCTGTTTGCAAAAAAATCAGCGTTCCCCTTCAGATTCATCACATGGCTTAACCGCCTCCCACTGGTCCTTATCTAGAATGGTTGCGATTTCCTGACAGGTACGTATTTTAGGAGAAATGGCTAGCTCAACACCCTACAACTAGTATCAGATCTAGGTCACGGGTTTGAATCACCTCGGGTAATGTTAAGGGGGGATTGTTGGCAAAAAAGTCTACATTCCCCTTTGAGATTCGTGACATGGCTTAACCACCTCCTACTGGTCCTTATCTGGGATGGTAGCAATTTCTTGATAGGTGTACCTTTTGAGAGAAATAGCCATCTCAACACCCTACAAGTCCTTAACTGCTCATCATGGACTAACATGAGTTTAGTCTAGAATTTTATGCTATATGATAAACGTCTACAGGCACATAGTTCATGATCTCTCCCACTCCATGGATCTATTTAGCTTCACTGGATTGCCTCAACTATTTCTCATTTTTGTATCTCATTTAGTTCTTCCATTGTGTTGTGGGGTGTATCATTATTCTCACCATCCTTCTTTGCTCCTCAAGTGCTTAAGCCCATGAGCCCCTTAGTACCTATTAGAAGTACTTCAATTTTGGGGACCTTCTCTGTGAGACTCTACTTTGTCACTAGGAGAGGCCAAGGATGATTCATCTGGTATGACAGCATTTTTTTCCATGAATATCACCTTGTCACCAGCCATTGTCTACTCTACAATCTCATGATGAAGAATGACATCTCATGACCGTGGAAGAGACCCTACACATGTTTGAATTTTTTTTTCCAATGCCCCTTTCCTATCTAGTTTGGACCCATTAAGCTAGGTGAAGAGAACAATTCATCATTAATAGCCTAGTATGTTCTCTCCCATACCACACTATAACTCTATCTCCTCCCATCCGTTGATGCATTCAAATCCATCTTCAATGTGGTAGTTGGTTGCTCGACTAATGCCTCTTTTTTTTTTTTTTATTATTATTTTATTTTTCATCCACTTTGAAGAGTCCTTTGATAGGGTATATGACATCCCTCACCCCTTGGGATAAGTTGTCTTGTCTTATTAAGGAATTGCCTTTGCTATTTTCTTTTCCAATAGGTACATTTAAACCATTTATTCTTCCCTTGTCTTTCTCTATTCTTTTTTTTTTCATTCGTGGGCCCCTTAATTTATGACTCTTATATGTAAATTTATTCTCATTTGTAGGTTGATTGTCAAAAGTATTTATCTTTGAATCCACTTCTTGTAGTTTCATTGTTCTAATTTGACTGATTTCAAAAGGATTTCTAATATTATAGTGGTACATACATAAAAGTATACACCTACCAAGGCATTTCCATTGGATTCAATCATTTAATCTTCAATTTAAGTGTTATTTTTTTGAGGGTAGGTCAATATTTATACCACCTAGCACATACATTTACTCATTAATCCTTGCAAAGTATTCAAGTACCATGCATCAATGACCACTCCTTGTAGTTAGGTACACTTTATATATTCAATTTTTACTTTCGTAGGTTCAACTTATGTCCTATTGGCTAGCATATCATCCCTTTATTACTCCTTTAGAATGCATCTAACTTTATATAGATATCTAAATATAATGCATTCACACATCTTGGTGCATTGTCTCCCTTATTGTAAGGACTTTTCTCTATATACAAAACAATACAATAGATAGCCTATTCAACATATGGCTACATCATCATATACTACAATAAGGACAAACATGTCCCATATGAGTGTATCATTAATAGAAGGTCCTTCAAACATATTGTCACATTAAATCATTCATCCTCAAGTTCCTTGGATATTTTTTTAGATTCATAGCAATTCATACTCATACCACAAGAAAGATTCTTAGTAGTCTTAAATATATAGTGGACATCCTCACATATCAATGTATAGACTCAAATCTAACAATTGGGTCAGATTAAAATATGAATTAGTGATGGTCATATATCGTTAATCTTTCTACTAAGTACTATGATTTTCTTTCATAAATCCTATATCCAAATTTCCTTTCACACCCATTTAGGTATTCTTGGCTAGGGAAGTCCAACTATTTTTTTACAAGACTAAATTTATATTTAAGGAAACTCAATGATATGACATTCATATTGAGTGACCAATTAAATTATAGTGAAGTAGTAGCATAAGAGCATCTACTTTGTCTAGAGCTTAGTGAGATTTATAGGTCTAGTGTTTGAACTAGAACTCTGATACCAATGTAATAACCAGCCTCATTAGTACTATTTTTTTTTACATATTAGGTAATAACTTAATCATCCAAGCATCTTCTATCTAATTTAGGAGTGCCAACTTTAGAGAATTACCAACCATAGTCATGGCAACAATTCTATGCCACAACTCATAGACTCGCACTAGAGTATGGTAAGCTCCAAAGGTCAGGGTTATCCCTATACCTAGACTGAAACCTTGAGGGTTCATTCATAATGGCCCTACCTACATATCCCATCATGGGAATTAGAGTCACTGTAGTTCATACATCACCAAAGGACATGCTTCATCCTCTCCTTTGATATGACATCTCTAGTATCACTTTTAAATCATTTATTTTAAGTAAATCCTATGATTCCAATTCCATTCATATGCATAGTATGATAGCAAATGCAATAGAATCAAATGTTAGTTCAATACCAACATCAATGTATGAAAACACGCAAAACCAAATAGTGACCAACTCATATAAACGTAACTTGTTTAAACATAGTGACTGGCTCAAGCATACATCACATGTACATAGTGTGACTATCTATCACATGGGTCACACATACATGATGTGACTAGATCAAGGGTACAACTCATTTACATAGTGTGAATAACTCATACATGTGTCACATATAAACAATGTGACAAGCTCATTCATACCACATATACATAGAGTGAGTAATCATGCATGCATCACATACACCCAGAGTGACTATCCCATGCATACAACACATATACACATGGAGAATAGTTCATGCATGCATCACATACATATTGTGACTATCTCATGCATACAAAACATAAAGACAAGTAGAATAATGTATGCATACATCACATACACATAGAGTGACTCTCTCATGCATACAACAAATATGCACAGTGTGATTAGTTCAAAACTATACCAAATATACATAATGTTAATAGCTTGTGTAGGCATCATATATACACAATGTGTCTAGATCATAAGAACATCATAAGTACACACAGTGACCAAGTAGAAATGGGAATGGTTGCAACCATAATTGTAAGCATCTTTCCCTCTACTAGATTCACTATCCTGTAAATTCTCAAATAAATATCCTAACCAGAGAAAGGAAAGTTGGTATATCCAATTGTATATCTTTTGTTCCACCATATATTTCCTTGATTCATAACCAACAATGATGACAAGAAACCATCCCATACTACTTGTGGTCATCACTAGGAAGGGCTCAAGTGCAACAACACACAACACATAAGGTCCCTAATATAAATGCACATGATGATTGACTCACACATACATAGTAACTAACTAGTAATAGAATTTGGGAGAAACCTACTACATGCATCTTCCTGTTACCTAGTTCACTATCACATAATCTTAAAAATAACCCTACAAGAAAAAGGAATCTGATTACATCTCATGTTGCACCATGGATCCCATAATTTTCTTATTTCATAGCAAATTGTGATGACAAGAAAGCATGCCATACTACTTGTTGTCATCACTAACTCATGGTTTGATGCTTAATCTAAGGGGCTAAGGAAAGAAATAGACATACTCCTTTATATCAACATATATAATATGTTGCCATTAATAAGATTCCACAACCCACAAAACCTATTGAGTTGGTGGATCCTAACATCTATCGCCTTTATTCCATTGGTGAATGTCAGTCCAACCATGAATGGGGTAGCACTTGGAATTTATCACCTACATGCTATTGGTGAAAGATAGCTAAGCCCTATCATACCAAACGGTAGATCCTAGTATCCATAACTTCTATACTACTACTGATAGTATGATAACCCTAAGATATGATGGATATCACTGGGTATCTGTCACCTATAGGATACAGGTGACAAGAGGCTAAACCACACCTATTTTTAACATATTTTTCTTGGGAGTATTAGTGAGTTTCAAATCCTAATTTAAGACTCATAGGATTTGTTTATAAGGTGTAAAGTGAAGTCTTTTAATCATTTTATTTGATGTATTTAGGTTTTTTGACCTTTGACAACAAAAAATAAGGCTTTTATGCACTCATATGTTAAACGATCTCCTTTACCATGCAAAATGATGTTCCCTATGAGTCAAAAGATCAAAGGTTTCGTGAACCTCAATTTTAGATTACCTTAACTTGCTCAAAGTTTCATGTACACATGTTTTGAGGGAAGTTCTTTCAAACTTTGGATCAGTTTTAGAAGTTAAACTCAAACATTTTTGGGTTAGGGTTAGCTAAGTCATGTAAGGTTAGTTAGAGACTTGTTTGAGATTGTTCCTTTAGGGTTTCTTCTTACCTTCATTTTGTAGATACCATGAAAATGGAGGCACCTTTGTTCATTGAAAATCATTCATGAATCAAAAGTTTTGTTTCAGGATGTTTGATAGAAAAATACCTTGATAGAGATATGATAAGAAGAAAATCATTCAAAGAAAAGTAGTGAATAGTGTGAAACAGAGCCTAAGACATAATGGACATGACAGAATGGAAGGACCCTTGGTCTTTGATAAACCTTAGGTTTATGAAGCATCTATGTTTGGAAATCCCTATTATAGGACTGTTTGAGATATTGGTGCATACATGGGAAGTATTGAAAGCCTAACAAAAGCTAGGGCTGAAACCTGAAGTGATGAAGATCCTTCAACAAATAAACCTTCTATAAGAAAGTCTAGATATACCTACTATAAGAATATGTTCAAGGATATTTTCCATAGGAGATATCAAGTGTTATTCTCACCTTAGCCAAGAGGTATGTATATGCTTTAGAGTGATTTGGATACCAATTTAAAGCTCTATCGAGAGTTTCATATATTTGTAATAGGTCATAGAAATATGTAATGTTTTGTCAAGCTATTAGCAAGATACAATAGAAGATCCATTTCAAGTTAGTCAATGGTAAGTGGTGAGGGTATATAGGTGATACAAGACTTGCAAAGATAGAGGCTTGTATAGATCATCTTGAAGTGCACAAACATATGGTGAATTGTTTGCACTATGTCCCAAAATATGGAGTATGGTATCTTAAGGTATCAAAGTATTGCAAGAGGTAAGGACTTATATAACTTTGAGAAAAGGGCATCTAAAAGGCACTGTGAAATCTAACATAGCATCTCAAACTATCTAGAACACTGCCATGAAGTTATAGATCTATATAGTATTTGGAGGTATGTATACTTCATTGAATATTTGTATACCCTAAGAAGGATCAGGTCAAGCCACAATAACCTAACAAAGGTCTTGGATAGTTTTCAAACAAGAATATAGAGGTCTCTAAAGAGACTATCACCATGAAGAAGATTGTGAAACCTATATAACACTATCATAACAAAGATCATAGTAAACATAGTGACCTAATAGAGGTAAATGATTGTAGTAATGGTGTATGTATGATTGTGCTTAATACTTGAGGTATGACAGTAGCTAGTAAGAAATGATGGTTAGAGAATTAATACAATGACCAAAGGGATTGTGATAGGTATGAATTAGGGATAGTCTATGAGAAATGTTCATACATAGTTGGCAAGAGGTCCAATGTAGTTGTTTTAGGAAGCCTATAGTGATCTTTATGAGGTCTGTATGCTACATAAAGTCTGCTATAGAGAAACCAAAGGATTAGATTCTATCAAGGAAGACATAGAGATAATCATGGATAGAATTTTGATTGAAAGATTCTAGTAGTGAAATGGAATGAATGATAAGCCTAAAGAGCTAGGATAGAATACAATAACCCTACATACAAAAGATAAAATTTCATAAAGAAGGAGAATTTATTTGGTTTTCTGTAGCTTCTATAAGTGCATGTAGTGAAGGACTAAGCTAACAATAAGGCAATAAAGATCATTAAAGAAGGCAACTTTAGATTCCCAAAAGGACTAGGGCTTTTCTTTACACCCTCCAAAAAGTCCTAGGTGGTTTTAAAAGTTGAGCACATGCCTTATCATCATGTAGTGACAGTCAAGATAGACTTAAGGTAGTTGGAACAATTATAAAGTTATGAAGGATAGGTTGACCATCACCCACCTATCTAGGAGAGTGGAGACAACAGTTGCAATGATATAGGAGTCTACAAAGTAAACAAGGTGAAAGAAGTCAAACACTCCATCATCCCTCAACACCCTTAAGGAGCTTTTCAAGTAGTTTAACCAGGAAAAAGAATCTCCAGGCACCCAAGTGAGGTTGACCATGCAGCATAAGGTAAGCAGTGCATTTATTTGTCTTAAAAATTCCCTCCTAAATTCTCTCCTAGGATACAGGGAGTAAGTAGATGCCTAGGTTAGGATTTTAAAAGAAAGTTCTTTTTTCTAAAAAAGAAAAGAAAAGATTGTAACTATGTTTTTCTGAAGAGAACAATATTTTAACATTGGCCTTTTGAAGAAATACAAACAAATTTATCAGATTTGTACTCAACTATAATGCCTTTTGATCAATAAAAGAATATATTTGGCCTATTCAAGACTACTATATTGTGTAAGATCATAAAGTAGCTAATTTTTCTTTTGTGATAGAATTGTTGTCCTTGCATTTTGTCCTATTTTTTTACCTTTATGCAGAAGCATATGTGATGTGTAGGTCATAGTTTTGTGAAAATGAGCTTATAAATGTTTTAGTTGTGAAATTATCAAATACTCTTTCTAAACAGTGTTAGAAAACTCAAACTCCTTCCTATGAAACTCATGCACAGAAACATATCAAAATCTTATGTTGTGTAATGAAATAGCTAGTTGATTTGTCAGATTGTGTATGTTTCAAACAAGTACAAGTTACAAACATTTGATGTATCACCACATCAGTAGGTTATAGGTTCATTTTTTGTACCATTTTCTATCCCTTTTCATAACAAGAGAAGTAGTTTAGATTTAGTTTTAGGTGATAAACCAAGGAAACCAACACTCTCTTGAGGTTGATCTCAACTTGTCTAAGCCCACACTTAGTGCGGTCATCCTGTGTTTCACTGGGTAATTGAGTCTCTTCAACTTAACAATGGTGCATACTTTAGTTAAAATACATGTATCATAACCTAGATGGCTCCTGCTATCTATCAACTCCATGCTACTAGTGAGAATCAACTCATCCCAAGATACAATGGATAGGACCTGACATTTGTCACTTGCACAGAACTAGTGACAGTTGTCTATCTGTACCTATATCATACTTACTTCTGACATGTGGGTCATCTTATAGCCAAGTAGATACACAATAAGGATATCACAAGGATTCAACAACACATGTTAGATTGACATGGTTACATTCCACATAGAGGTCCACAATACACAAGGTCTTTTATGTCCAAGAGTCTAAATTACGAGTCAACTCTCAATCAACATATTTGGCCCACATGAACTGGATTATATCTAGTCACATATATGCATAAACATATACAAACAAAAAGTAAAATCAATGGCCATTCCATACATTTGAATTGTGACTTGGAAACATAGTATGCATTATATAGTAGTCAAACCCACAATAGTAATATTAAACAATCTTCTATTTCTATGTGCCTAACATTTACATAACACAATTCACAAACCTTAGTATACTATTAAACACCAATAGGTGTAAAGGAAAAACACCATACATAGTTGTTAATGCCCACCATTAATTGACCAAATTGTTTAATACATGAAATTTTTATTATTTAAGTCTAGACAAGGTTCAAGGTCCTTCATACATTCACATTAGAGACCAACCATGAAGAAGGAAATTCTAAAAGTTCATCCAAAATTGTGGCATATTTAGAGAACCTAACCTAACAACCTTAGAGTAGATGATCTTAGTGTTGATAGATTGCCTTTTACTATCTCGGGCCTATATATTGGGACTTACAAATTAGAAGGTGAGATCATAGTTGAATCTGATGTAGTTTCATACTTAGGTTGAAACATACCAAAGAGGTAAGTTTGATCAAGTTTAGGAATGCCCTGAGCCTCAGATTCATTCCCTAAACCCCTCCCCCATGGAATTGAGGTCCAAGGGCATCCTTCACCCAAGAACTACCGACATACCCCCTTCCAAATGGGATCGAAGTCACATGTAGTTCTCCTCACCTAGTCTCTTACATAGGAATATAAACATATCTTCTTATACCCAAGGTTTTCTAACCACTCAAAAAAAATTTCACTTAGAAGTGATATAGATTGGATGCAATAGAATGAAAACCATAGAAAGAATTAAAACCCCACAATATAACAAACCACCATTTACCAATACCCATTCTAAGGCATGGCTATAGCTCAATGAGTTTCAATGGCTACTATTACATAGCCTAACAAGGTTCCTTTTCATGATTCCCATCAATTAGTAACACCTATCAGTAGGCAAAGGAAGCCAACTAGACTCTAAATATAGAGATCCTACACTAAAGATCTTCTAGCTAACGACACAAATATCTTAGGATTAGGCCTCTCCTCCAATATTATTGTAATTCAACATAAATCTAGTAGAACCCTTACAAGTTCATCTCCTTAACATAGATGCAAAGTTGATTACCTACCAACCTATAATTACCTTTGTTTGCACAGTCACATTGTGACATAAATCATATAATCCTTAATACTTACAAAGTGAAAGTGTTCACAAGTTCAAATATTTGCACCAATATGCATTAACATATACAAACAAAAGGTAAACTCAATGGTCATTCCATGCATTTGATTGTGACATGGAAACATAGTATGCATTATGTAGTAGTGAAACCCACAATAGTAATATTAAAAAATATTCTATTTCTATGTGCCTAACATTTGCATAACACCATTCACAAATCTTAGTATACTATTAACCACCAATATGTGTAAAGTAAAAACACCATACATATTTGGTAATGCCCACCATTAATTGACCAAAGTGTTCAACACATGAAATTTTGATTATTTAAGTCTAGACAAGGTCCAAGGCCCTTCATACATTCACATTAGACACAAACCATGAAGAAAGTAATTCTAAAACTTCATCCAAAATTGTGGCATATTTAGAGAACCTAACCTAACAACCTTAGAGTAGATGATATTAGTGTTGATAGAGTGCCTTTTACTGGTTTGGGCCTATATATTGTGACCTACAAATTGGTAGGTGAGATCATAGCTGGATCTAATAAAGTTTTTGTTGTAAACAAGGTAGATAACTCTGAGGGGGGGTGAATCAGTTATCTTAAAAAATATAACTTTCTATTCCTTTTTAACAATTAGTGCAGCATCAAAACTATAAGCATGCATAACCATGAGAGCAAAAATAAAATCAATACACATAACACAATGATTTTGATGTGGAAAACCATGTTAAGGGAAAAACCACGAGGTGACTAACCCAAGATTGTATTCTCTATTAAAAGAATAAGTACAAAATGGCACTTGCCAATTAGGGCTCACTGCCTAAGCACACTGCTCACAAGAGGCTCACTGCCTACAAGAGACTCACTATCTACAAGGTATATAGAAAGTAACTAGGTATTTGAACTGATCAGGGGCATCCACATATGCTGAGTTTTAGTTTGAGTTAGGCTCAATATACTAATCTGCTACACTTCATTCTTCCTCTACTAAGTGCTACTGTTCTCTCACATACCAGATTTGTATAGCTACTTCCACACTACTCTCTACTTTACTTCACACACTATTTTTCTCAACAAACACCTTCACATCGAAATCCATCTGGTATATATATTTGCACCAAAGATTTCAACATCTTTCTAGTCGGCATCTGGAATACTCAAGATTTTCTCAAACTCTGATCAATCAGCTGAATCCTTGCTTACTAAGTGATGCATAACAAAGAGATAGTTGTAGAAGCCATAAATCATGTTGTCCAACCATGAATGATCCCTCAAGAAACTTGATATCCATCAATTCGTCATCTAGATTAAGGTCTAATGCTCTACCAGTCAGTTCTTCTTCAGTCTACTCTACCCAACACTTAGGTGCTCATATCTTTTCACTCTTTCATCACCAGAGGCTCAATCTCTGGAATGTAGCAATCATGGTACTCCTCTTTACTTCCCCAAGTCTACACTTTGCTAAGATACTTCCTCTGAGAGATCTAAACCTGATTGTCAGACCTTGCTGCATGCTCTATTCTTGTTCACCGAACCAAAACACTCTTCAATCTGACTTTCAGTAAGGACCTATTATGTGCTATAGATGTGTGGGATAAACTTTGTTTCCATCAATGACAATAATGATGAAGCCACACAGTGTCTCTTGTCGACAATCTCCCCCTTTGGCATTGATGGCAACACTTAGTGAAAAATGACTAAGTTTCATAGCACATTCCCCCTTGGTTGATGCTTTGTTCTTATGTACATTTTTCCAGAGCTCCTGCTTAGCTAGATTCCACATTTTTCATTGCTCCTCACTCCCCCTTTGACATCAATGGCAAAGGGTGGAATCTACACACTAAAATTTGTAAAATTTAACCTATACATAGCCGCATAAGTATATATACAAGTTATATTTACATATACTTAAGTATATCCACAAAAGTTGTTTTCAACTAGACAAGTTCTGTTGCCCAACTCTGCTTCATCTTGTCCAAAATTGAGATGTGACCACTTAGCAAAAATGCGAAAGCTTCTGCCCTCATTAAGTCTACGGGATCACTGGTCCAGGCTTTGGTCAGGGCATCAGTTAGGGTCTCATGCATTACCTCTAACTTGGGGATAATTATCCTTCTTAGTTCACTTAGCCTACTTATTCTTTTCTTCTTCTCCTTTTCAAGCCTCTTTATTTCATTTATAGAGGCAATAATTTGACACTCTTGATTCATTATGGAAGAGGTGAGAGGATCAAAATTTTGAGATAAACTTGATAGTTTTCTCTCTTGTTCTTCTATCTTCTTGGCAATGTTTGCTCTCACGGTGGACCAAGATAGACAAAATTTGTATAAATCTCTGCCCTCTTTAAGAGCATTTTCTAAGCTCTTTATTCCAATATCCAAATTTCTCCTATCATTTGTTATTATCCCATGTACTTCAGAGGATCTCTTATCTAAAAACTCTTTTTAGACTTTCTCTTCTACTGATTTCTCCAAAGAATCAAAATGTGTGCTAACAGAATTAACAAGAGATTTTAGATTACCAGATGAGGAGGCCATAGGATCCTTTTGAAAGGATGGCATGATTTTCTCTAGCACACTGGATGCAATCTCTATTATCTCATAGTCTTCCATGTGAGACTTCAGAGGCTTTTCTTTTTCTTTAGCTTGAGCAAAAGATGCAACCTTCATTGTCTGGACCAAAGAGAGAGTTAAAATTGAGTGGCCCTTGAAACAGCTCTGGTTCATCTAATTCCATCATTTCCTTGGTCAGGAAATCTTTAATTGCTTTTGCAGTGTCTCTTTCTGGAGACAGAGTCTTCTTTCCTTCTACAGCCTCAGAACTGTCACCTGAGGTCTTCTCTATTTGATCTTCTTTTCTTCCCTTTTTCCCTTCTTGACTTGCTTTCTCCTTTTGTCTTGCTTCTCCTTCAGTTCTGGAGTCTGTTGGGGGATCCAGAAGAGAGATATTTACTTCCTCATGGACTTCCTTTTCTAGAATAGAGAAATCTAAGTCCTTAGTCTTCTCCTCACCTGACTCCTTTGACTCTTCTGCAATTTTCTCAGTGGAGTCTTCCTTTGATGCACTTAATCCTTCGACATCAAAAGGTTCATCATTTATGTCCTCTATAATAGGAAGATTGAATCTTTTATATGCATTCCCGAGGATGTCTTTAGTCTCTTTTGACACCTAATCAGTCTCTTTGAGCATAAGCTTGTTCATTCTAGATTTGCTCCGGAACTCATCCTTACAATCCTTGAAGATCATGTTCATTTGTTTAGGAGTGATGGAAGGATAGAGCTGAATAGCTATCTATTCCCAAATCTCCATATCCTTTTGCTTAGCATTGTTCTTTCTCATTTCAAGTTCCTTCTCTAGGCCTTTGGGAATTAGAGATATGATTTCAATGAATGCTTTATTATAAATGTTTAGATACCTGACTATAGCATCTTGCAAGATCTTTTGGTCAGCTTCGCTACATTCATCATAGAATTTTGTCATTGGTTGCAGATTGACATCCACAGTGCCTACCTTGATGACTTCATCAATGGAGAGAGTTTTGCAAGGTGTGACCCTTGGTCTTCTTGTTCAGTGCAGTGCTACGGTGGTTTGTGACAAGGGCTTAATCACCTCCCATGCTTGTTAAGTCAAGTGGTTGTATCAAGCATTAACAGGTCAATCTTTTGGTGCAATGACAACTAACAGTTGGTATCAAAGCCGAGGTCACAGGTTCAAACCCTGTGCTTGCGTTGGGGGGATTGTTCCAAGGTGTGACCCTTGGTCTTCTTGTTCAGCGTTGCGCTGCGGTGGTTTGTGACAAGGGCTTAACCACCTCCCATGCTTGTTAAGTCAAGTGGTTGTATCAGGCATTGACAGGTCAATCTTTTGGTGCAATGGCAACAACAGAGAGTAGGTCTTTCAACAAATTCTTCTGCTTCTTCTTCTTTGTTCTTGCTGGCAGAGAATTCCACAGATGTTTTCTTTTTCTTCTTCATTTTCTTGACCTCCTCATCTATCTTTGTCTCTTCATCATCCTTGTTTCTTGTGTATAACCTTGTATCCTTTGTCTTTGTTCTCTTCTCTCCTTTTTCAAATGTCTTTGCTTCTGGTTTTGAGGCTTTTGAACTCTTAGAGGTGGGAGGTGCAGAGCTCTTTGAGGATCTAGTCTGGGAGGGGGTTTGCACCGGAACACTTTATTTTTCTGCTCTTTCTACCTTCTCTCTATTGGCATCAACTGCCTCCTTAGATATGACATATTTCTTGGCAATTTCCTCTACTTCCTTCCTGACTTTTCTCTTTATTTTAGGTTGCATTAGTTCAACATAAATTTTCACACTCATTTCTTGAAAGGTGCCAAACTTTTCAGCCTCAAGGTCCTTAGGTTGACTTAGTAGGTGTTGGATATGCAGTTCTAGAATTTTCTCATCCACCTCATAGCCCATTGGCATAATCCAGACTATTCTGGGCTCTACTACCTCCATTAGGCATTGATTAGTATCTACCATAAAACACACTATCTTTATATTTTTCAACTAGAGATTGAAGGATTTTCTCTCTTGCCTGCATCATGCCTTGGAAGTTTTTGAAGTAACCCTAGAGTGCTATGCTTTGAGCCTTGGCATCACCAAGCCCATACATATAATATCTGAATTGTATGGCAACTAGTCTATCATTTTACCATACCCAACCACTGGATCTGGGTAGCTCATTCATATAGTAAAAGAATAGACACAATATCAAGCCACCATACTTAAATGAATTCTTTTTATCCTTCTTTATTTTCTGCAAATTCTCTAATAGTTGGTTCAGGAGAAGCTCACAAAGATCATAGTCAGCATTTTTCCTTAGCATTTCATATGCAATATATATAGCAGTTCTGGATACTGAATTCTCCCTGCTGGAGTGATAGATTTTGTAACCAATTATCATAGAGGAAAATTTGATATCTGGATCTATGATGTCTTCTATTGTTATTGCCCTATTATCAAACTTCAATCCATTAGCCTCACTTATAGTTTGGTTTTTGACTGATTTAAGAGTAGGCAACCCACTAGATGAGTGCAATCTGGTTACAGCCCTAATGGCATCTTTTGTGATCTTAAATGGCCTCATCAACCACATGAAGTTGTCATGCATTCTGCTCAGAACATACCTGACCCATTCATCTTCTACAAAATAGGGGAAATGGATGCACTGTCCAAAATGCTTATCCTAGATGGCCTTGTATTGAGGTTTAAGTTCAAATGTTTCATCTACTAATTGCTTGTGATAGATATCCATCAGTTTGGATTCCCTAAATTCCTCAATTTTGGAGTGAATGTATACCCTAACATCTTCTACATGAAGAACCCCATATGAAATGCTAGAGAATGCACCTAGGGGATCAACTTCTAGGGATTTGTAAGGATGTTTCTTGAATTTAGGGCACGATCTATTAGTAATTTTAACAGCATTAGAGTAGCCATCTTTCAAAGGATTTCAAGAGTGGAAAATAACTTTTACACTTCTAGGGTTCATGATAAGAGCCAAAAAAATCGTTGGTTGAATCAAATTCTACGATTGATCCTTGAGAGAGTTGAAGCAATATTGTTGTAGAGCTCTTTCTTCTTTCTTCTTGAATGAAAATGTACAAATGATGAACAAAAGAACCCTTTTATTTCTCCACAAACCCTAATTCCATTTTGCAATAAATGCACAACTTAAGTTATTATAGTTGTCTTATTCTCCTTGTCCTGAGAGATCTTTCTGAATCACTGAGATGCACTTAGAGTTATTCTCGGTGATTATTGACAATCTATATACCTTTCTCTAATCATTCCATTTATCTGCAGATCAAGATACCTCAATTTTTGAATCATACTGGATCTAACTATGAAAATCCTACTCTTATCAAATGACTGTTAAACTGGATCAATCTTGGATGATTAACCTCTTCAAGACTTCTTGCAGATCTTTTATATTTTTACCAACGGCTATTAAGATATCTCTTTGAGAACTCTTCAATCTACAACACTCCATGTGCCAATTTTAGGTAGGAATTGAATGGCTAGGGGAAATTATTTTCTTTTGTGACTCCCCTTGAGGTAGAGCTCATCTATTTAGTTTCTGGAAGGAATATCAGCACCAAATTCTAGTGCGGATCCATCCCCAACATTTTCTATACTTCTCTTCACCCAAATCTTGTTCATCTCCCTTTGAATTTCATCTGCATTCATTTTTCTTTTTCCTTTGTCTTGATTTTGATTATGATGCACCAGACCCTTTTTGTCCTGATTCTTACTTCTACAGAATTTAGCAATATGACCAGATCAATTGCAATTGTAGCAAACAATATTTCTTTGCATATTTGACGGATATCCTCTAGATCTGCATTGATTAGCCATGCATGCAAAGCATCTACCATTGAATGAATTGTTTATTTACATATTTCTACATCATGAGATTTGTGACCATACCTTTTATAGTTAAAACATTGTCCAGAGAATGATGAATTAGTCTAATTCATTTTTCTTCTGCACCGATTTGCTTTATGACCAAAGTTATTGCAATTGTGGCAGTATCCATTGAACGATGGATATCTGTGAGCATTTGGTTGTCTTACCGGAGGTCTTTTAGGCATGTTCCTTGGATTTGTTGATCCAGAGTTCTTCTGACCAGATCCAGAGCTTTCACCTTTCTCATACCCTAAGCCTTTCTTATCATCTACCCTCTTTTGGCTTTCAAGAAGAACTTCAAGTTGAGTAGAGCTTATCTTGAATTTATCTTTGTATTCATTTGTTGTTTAAAGATCCCTTTTAAGAGTGTCAATCTGATTCTCAAGTTGGTCTTCATCATCTCTAGCTTCTTCAAGATTAGATTTTAGATGCCTAATTATTCTATCCATTTTGTGACAGTCTTTTGACTTCTCCTTGAGAGATTGTTTTAGATTATCTTCAATTTTTCTCTTCTCTTCAGTTTCATGGGTGAATTTCATAACCCCTGATTCCATTTCATGTCTTACCATAATTACCTCTTTTAATATCTTTTCACATAACTTGTTCTTCTCATTCAAATCTTCATGAGTATCATTGGCTTCACTTTGACTTGCTATTTGTTGAAGTAGTTCCTTTCTCTTTTTCACAGAGATACTCAGTTTCTCTTTTAGTTCATTTATGAAGTCATCAGCTTGTTTAAGTCTTTCCCTCAAGTTATTGACTTCAGAGTGAGATTGCTCAAGATCATCTAGGGCAGACTAAAGTTGTTCCCTCATACCATACATATCCATTAAGATTCCTAGATCTTTCTCAAGCTGTTAGGCTTTGTTGGGAGGAACTTAGCTTTGATACCAATTGTTGTAAACAAGGTAGATAACTAAGAGGGGGGGTGAATTAGTTATCTTAAATAATTGAACTTTCTATTCCTTTTTAATAATTAGTGCAGCATCAAAACTATAAGCATGCATAACCATGAGAGCAGAAATAAAATCAATCCACATAACATAATGATTTTGACATGGAAAACCCTATTAAGGGAAAAACCACGGGGTGACTAACCTAGGATTATATTCTCTATTAAAAGAATAAGAAGTACAAAATGGCACTTGCCAATTAGGGCTCGCTGCTCGAGCACACTGCTCACAAGAGGGTCACTACCTACAAGAGACTCATTGTCTACAAGGTATATAGAAAGTAACTAGGTATTTGAACTAATCAAGGGCATCCACATATGCTAAGATTTAGTTCTGGTTAGGCTCAATATACTGATCTGCTACACTTCATTCTTCCTCTGCTAAGTGTTGTTGTTCTATCACATACCAAATTTGTATAGATGCTTCCACACTACTCTCTACTTTTCTTCGCACACTATTTTTGTCAACACACACTTTCACATTGAAATCCATCTGGTATATATATCCACACCAAGGATTTCAACATCTTTCTAGTCGACATCTGGAATACTCAAGATTATCTCAAACTCTGATCAGTCGGCTGAATCCTTGCTTACTAAGTGATGTGTATCAAAGAGATAGTTGTAGAAGTCATCAATCATGTCGGCCAACCATGAATGATCCCTCAAGAAACTTGATCTCCATCAATTCGTGATCTGGCTTAAGGTCTGATGCTCTACCGGTCAGTTCTTCCTCAGTCTACTCTGCCCAACACTTAGGTGCTCATATATTTTCACTCTTTCATCACCAAAGGCTCAATCTCTAGAATGTAGTAGTCATGGTACTCCTCTTGACTTCCCCAAGTCCATACTTTGCTGAGATACTTCCTCTGAGAGATCTGGACCTAATTGTTGGACCTTGCTGCATGCTATATTCTTGTTCACCGGACCAAAACACTCTTCAATCTAACTTCTGGTAAGGACCTATTATGTGTTACGGATGTGTGGGATAAACTTTGTTGCCATCAATGACAACAATGATGAAGCCACACAGTGTCTCTTGCCAATAGTTTTAACCTCAGGCTAAAACATACCAAAGAGGGAATGTTGATCAAGTTTAGGAATGCCCCAAGCCTTAGATTCATTTCGTAAACCCCTCCCCTACAAACTTGAGGTCCAAGGGAAACATTCACCCAATAACTTCCTAGATATCCCCTTCATAATGGGATCAAAGTCACATGTAGTTCTCCTCACCTAGTCTCTTAGGGAGTATAAACATAGGTTCTTATACTCAAGGTTTTCTAACCTCTCAAATAAATTTTCACTTAGAAGTGATATAGATTGGATACAATAGGATGAAAACCATAGAAAGAATTAAAACCCCACAATATAACAAACTACCACCAATACCCATTCTAAATCATGGCTATAGCTCAATGAGTTTCATTGGCTACTATTGTGTAGCCTAAAAAGGTTCCTTTTAATGATTCCCATCAATTAGTAACACTTATTAGTAGCCAAAGGAAGCCAACTAGGCTCCCAATATAGCAATCCTACACTAAAGATCTTCCAACAAAGGACACCAATATCTTAGGATTAGGCCTCTCCTCCAATATTATTGTAATTCAACATAAATATAGTAGAACCCTTACAATTTCATCTCCTTAACATAGATGTAAAGTTGACTACCTACCAACCTATAATTGTGTTTGTTTGCACATTCACATTGTGACCTAAATCATATAATCTTTAATACGTACAAAGCGAAAGTGTTCACAAGTTCAAATATTTGTACCAATATGTGTAAACATATACAAACAAAAAGTAAAATCAATGACCATTCCATACATTTGATTGTGACTTGGAAACATAGTATGCATTGTATATTAGTGAAACCCACAATAGTAATATTAGACAATCTTCTATTTCTATGTGTCTAACATTTGCATAACACCATTCAAAATCTTAGTATACTATTAAAAACCAATAGGTGTAAAGGAAAAACACCATACATAGTTGTTAATGCCCACCATTAATTTCCCAAAGTGTTCAACACATGAAATTTTGATTATTTATGTCTAGACAAGTCCCAAGGCCTTTCATACACTCACATTAGAGACAAACCATGAAGAAGGAAATTGTAAAAGTTAATAAAAATTTATGGAAAATTTAGAGAATCTAACCTAACAACCTAAGAGTAGATGATCTTAGTGTTGATAGAGCACCTTTTACTGGCTTGGGCCTATATCATGTGACTTACAAATTAGAAGGTGAGAGCATAGATGAATCTAATGTAGTTTCAACCTTAGGCTGAAACATACCAAAGAGGGAATGTTGATCAAGTTTAGGAATGCCCCAAGCCTCAGATTAATTCCTTAAACCCCTCCCCTATGAACTTGAGGTCCAAGAGCATACTTCACCCTTGAACTGCCTACATACCCACTTCCAAATGGGATCAAAGTTATATGTAGTTCTCCTCACCTAGTTTCTTAGGAAATATAAACATAGGTTCTTATACCCAAGGTTTTCTAACCACTTAAATAAATTTTCACTTAGAAGTGATATAGATTTGATACAATAGGATGAAAACCATATAAAGAATTAAAACATTACAATATAACAAACCACCATTTACCAATACCCATTCCAAAGCATGGCTATAGCTCAGTGAGTTTCATTGGCTACTATTGCGTAGCATAACAAGGTTCCTTTTAATGATTCCCATCAATTAGTAACACTTATTAGTAGGCAAAAGAAGCCAACTAGGCTCCCAATATAGCAATCCTACACTAAAGATCTTCTAGCTAAGAACACCAATATGTTAGGATTAAACCTCTCCTCCAGTATTATTGTAATTTAACATAAATATAGTAGAACCCTTACAAGTTCATCTCCTTAACATAGATGCAAAGTTGATTACCTACGAACCTATAATTATCTTTGTTTTCATAGTCACATTGTGACCTAAATCATATAATCTTTAATACTTACAAAGAGAAAGTGTTCACAAGTTCAAGTATTTACACCAATATTCTAGGATAAGTGACTTATATTAGTTCTTTAATACAACCCCTTTTCAAATTTCCCACTAGGTACAAAATCCTACCTTTATTAATGTCAACATTTAATATAATTATCTATTATGCCATGCTAATGCTAATATGATATAGAGTTCATTAGGTATATACATTCAACCCAACCAACCCTAGTGCCTATTGGTGTGAATGGGCGTATTACCTATCCAGTTTACCTTTATAGTGTGAACAAGGTAAATTATCTAACTAGTTTTAGTTAGAACCTATTCACACATATTCACATGTTTAGTTGACTTAGGCGACATAGGATAAGCTTTCTAGATGTCTCTAGTTGTCATGTGATTTTATCCTATATTTGGCATCTTATCATCTAGTTGTCATAGGTCATAGGATTATGACACTTGTCCTAATCCTATGTTGTCTTGTATCTCACCTTGGTCTTTATAACCAAGGCCTTTTTATACGTTATTGTATCTTGTATTTCTTGTATCATTATTTTGGTAGTATAACATTCCTTTTTTCTTGTCTCTCTTGTGTAGAAGGTTATTTGGTTTTGCAAATTTGATCCTAGCAGTTGATTTCTTCAACATGGTATTAGAAATTTAATCCTACAAGCCCCTTCTCAATTTTCATTAGAGATACTGCTATCAACTTTATGCTGGTACATCCTGACTCACAATAGTGCTCACCATTGAGTCAAACATGCCCAAATATGTAAATATTGACTAACCAAAACTCAAATTTGGACATAGATAAAATTTTTATTTTTGGGCTTTTATTTGCATTTTGGCCAAAATTTTTTGTCAAAACAGAAACAAAATTTAGAAGAGGGCCATTATGCCCCTTACATTTTTTGCCTTCCTCTCTACAAGTGTTGTAGACTAGATCTAGTTTTTGGGATAGTCTATCCCTTTTTAGGATGCTCTATCTTCTCAGACTCCCTATCTACTTAGACTCTCTATCCACTTGGACTCCCTATCTGCTCAAACACACTGTCTCGTTTCGGGAATCACTGTCCAGTTTTTGGTCCTGATTAGGCATCCTATGCATCCATCCAAATCTATCTCATTCTTAATTGGGCAACCTATACCAGCCCAAGTTTGAATCTAGGCCCCATCTACAACAATGTTTAGGCCTTTTTGTGCTCCATTGTGTTTTCTAGATGTAGTTCAAGGCTCATCGTGATCGACTTCTTGTCTTTTTGGTACATGGCCCTTGCAACCATGCTTTAGATTTGATACAACATCCAGATTAGTCTTAACTTATTTTATTACTAGTTTAGGATGTCAACAACTAGCTTGACTTAGTTTACTAGCTAGATTGTTCAAATTTCCACTTGCCTCACTTGAACTCAGACTCTCTGTCTACTTGGACAATTTGTCTGCTCAGACATTCTGTCTACTCAGATAATCTATTCGCTTGGATAGTCTATCCGCTTAGACATTTTGTTTACTTAGATAATATGTCCACCCAGACACCCTATCCGTCTAGAAACCATATCCATTGGACTCCCTATCCACTTAGACTCTATGTCCTGGAACAAGACTGTCCATACCCAAATCAGGACAAGTAGTCCATTTTTTGTAAAGTGCCAAAGGAGGACATTTGTCCTTTCATCATATCTTGCAAACCTGAAGGTGTATTTTCACATTCTTAGTGATCAAAAAGGTGGTTCCATGAGCTTCATTTTGGTGTAGGTGATTTTTTAGATTTTACTATTTTTTCTAGTTTTTTCTGCTTGAAGGCATTTTTCATGTTTTCTTGCAACTGGCATAACTTTTGCATATGACATTGAAATCTAGTCATTTTTTTTTAAATTGCTTAGAAAATCACAAGGAATCTAATTGTAAACTTTGACTTTTTCCTTGAGAAGATTTTTTTTCTCAAAATTGTAAAAATCACCATAAGTTATGAATGGTTGATTTATGCTTGTCGATTGTACAAAATTTAAAATTTCTTCATTGTACTTTGTTGGGGGTTAAAATTACATTTTTAATACATTTTGGGGGGTGAAAGGCGTGATTTAAGTGCCCTTGTGTATTTTTTTCTTAGTGTTTTTACTTCTACACATGGTGGAAAGTGTGTCTATAGAACCACTCACTCCACATAATTATCACACATGGAAGTTTAAAATGAAACAACTACTGCAATCTAAAGGACTTTGGCAAATGCTAGAGGATAATCCACCTAGTTTCACTAAGGAGTTTGAAATATTTGCTTATAAGAACAAACTAGATGAAGCTATGGGAATCATAGGATTACATGTATTAGACAACTTGGTGTTTCACATTGTGGAGTGTAAAACACCTAAGCAAGTTTGGAATAAACTTGAAATATTGTATGGTACCATCAATGAATTTCAAATCTTCCAACTAGAGGCCAAATTGACATCACTCTCTCCAGATGTTTTTCATACTATTCAATCCCAAAACCACTAAGCCCACTTCCTAGGATGGAATCACACTCACAAGGCCAAGGCTGTCTTGATGTAAGCATAATCAGTCCATCAACATAACATGGAGAGTTGAAGGTCAATTCTATAGGAGTGGGTTTCATCCCTTGCACTTTGAGCTCAGCTAGGCTCTGGAGAGATATTCCAAGGGTATACCTTAAGAGGTATTGAGTTCAAACCATATGAACAACTTAAAATAAATGGACAACCAAACCCAACTCATTGTCTTGGTCTCAAAGACTATCACTGAACCAAGAACAACTGGCTATCAGAAAACCCCTATATAGTTGATGCAAATTGTGCTAATGTACATGCATAGCAAAGATAGTTTTTCCCCTAAACCACTAGTAAATATTTGTTTATTTTAAATAGTGTGTGATTGGTCTAATGGAGCCAAGACCGGTGCCTATCCAATTGGGATATAGAGTCACAAGTGACAGAAAAGTAAACAATGGAAAGGAAACAAAGGAAATTTGATCTAAGCCTAAGCTATATCAGGTTGTAGGTTTCATGCTTCAAACATACTTAATAATCCATAAAAGAACTGCATGCATTCAAATGTAAGAAACATATGGCAAATACAAGGCTTGTAATATATTTAAAATTTTGTCACATTTTCAAATGTCCAATAAAAACTTATCAGCAAATGTGATAAGAGGGAAGACCCTAAATACATACAAACTATCATGGAGACATTCTCTACATAATTCCTACTACATGATTATCTTTCATTTGTTTCACTATCCCATTACTTCTCTACAATTGGACATGGCATAATTTTGAGCCTTAGAAGCATTCTGGACCTACAGAGGCTCCCCCCACCTACAATGAATCAACTGCAAACATCTCTGAAAGAAATGCATATTTATCCATTCAGCTCCCTGTGCTATTCTAAGAGCTACACTAAGTCAAAGATGTAAACTATGGTACATTAAAATCTGGCCCATGGCCTTGTTAGACATTCTATAAAGTTTGAAGGAATGCCTATTCCCTGACAACCCTAAAAACCTGTAGGTACCCATGCTTTGGCATCCTTTTAGAATAAAAGTATCAGCAAAAGATTTACTTGTTGAGACACTTCATCCTTACATTTAATTCTAGTCCTTTTGCATTGAATATCTCTACATTTTCAACCACTTGCAATTGACCTTGGCCTACCAAACATTAATGCAGAGTACAAAATCACCTACACTATCATTATGCTTTACTAAACATTTGATCTTCCTTTGATTTTGCTTTCTGATATCTATGTTTCTTGCTATCAGTGAATTCAACTTGGCACAAACTATCCATTTCATCTTCTTCTTCATTACTTTCTCCTCATTTGTCTTTTTGTCTTTGCCTTCCTTAGTCAGGAACATCTCACATTGGAAGACTTAGCAATAAGAAATCTAAATGGTTCACAAACTACCCACTTAGATGCTTCATTCTTGTTTCTTCTTTCTACGTTTATCTCCCTTTATCGACAAATCCGGTCGGTGAAGTTTCATGACAATGAACCAACACTTTTGTTGATGAAGACACTTTCTTATATTTCTTTACTTTTCACTCTTGATTGACAACCATTTTTCTTATCCTTCCTATGTTGTCTTCAAATTAGTGATTCAGGGAAAAGGTGAACCAATGAACCTTGTTGGTGAAATTGATAGTTTGCAAACTAGCTGATTAGCCGACAAAACAATCATTTTTTTTTACCTTTGTTTTTGTTAGGTCTCAAAAATGCAGGTTGCTAATCCTAAGAGAATGTCAGGCTCTATGCTTAGATTCGCAACATTTTTGAACTAACGCAACAGAATCAACCTTCAAGGTTTGATGATTCCCTGCACTTTAGGTCCTGCTACACCTAGACAGGTGAACCTTGGGAATTAAAGAAGACTAAATGTAAATGTATTGACTAAATAAATGGATCTACCTATAGTGGCAAATGGTGTAGGATAGATGAAATCTTGCTAATGAATTCTATAGCTAATGAATGGTTCGTAGAAATTGTATAAGCAATATCAAGGTAAATTCTATGACTGTGCTTAACTAATAAGAGGGTTTTAAATGATGAATTGAAATGAGACCAAAGCCTTGTTGGGTAAACAGAGTGAAATGGAAGACTAAGATTAGTGGCTTATAGTTGGCAGTAACTCTAACTATTTGGCATAGTACTTTAGTTTATAACTTGTATAAATGTGCAATGAAATGACTGACAAACTCTTCTTAATAATCTAACCAATATAAACAGATATCTTGTAATTCACCAGAAGGTAATTTAATCCTTTCTTGAAGGAACCAATTGAATGAAATATGCAAGAATAACATATAATATTAACTTGGAGACAGAATGGCAATCCTAATTATATGGTTCTTCTTAGTAATCCAAACTAACACTTCCAAGTTATTGTGATTGATTAGAAGGATTTTAATTCCTCTAATGGAAACCAATTTATTCAATCACACATATACAACAAATATGCATTGACAAATTAACTATATATTTGATATATTAATTTGAATAACAAGGAAATATTGAAATGGGGACAACCACACAATTGAATAATCTTAACAAATAATTGATGCCAGAATACAACCACTGAATCAGAGAACTTCAATTTACTTCTTCAATAATAAACTTGCAACATGGTCTTTGAGAAACATTGTAAACTATATGTATTGTGTTCTACTACTGATGATTTTGTAGATGATCCTTTTCTTTTCTACCTTGGTTCCCTTACATATATGTGAAGGAGACAAACCTCAAGCCTTAAATAGTGTGTCAATTCATAATTACACCCTTTCAGGTAACTAATGCATAATAATTAAGAAATAAGTGATAGACAAAGGCAGATGCAATGCTCATGTTCTAGGCTCTGTTAATCTTTGTAGAGGGGACCATGACTGCTAGCTTCACAAGATCTTTCCTCCAATATTATAGTAACCAATAAAATGTGCTTTGCCTATTCTCATTGCCGAAAGCAATACATCGATCTATATATTGCAAAATATCAAGAAAATTTCATTCTTGCTTTCCTCGACCCTCTTCATATTGCTCTAGCAAAGAACAAATTCATCTCAAAGATATGATAAATATATATATATATATATATTAGAAATTCCTTCATATCAACTTTTGTACATACATTTGGGACATACATACAAATGCGGACTCCATCAGGTCTATAAAACAAAATAGAATTATCTTCGGATCCACCTTTGTATATATCCTGTTGTATTACTTTCTTGCATATCATATACATATATCTCCAACATACATATGTGGTCCCCACCCGATGTATATAATGTTGAAATCTCCAATTATGTTGGGTTTTGTATATTATTCTCTTGTATATTTTCTTTGTATATTGTCATTTGTATGTTATCTTGTATAAGCACACATACAAAGCATCTTATACAAACCCTCTCTTTACCTTTTATCCCCAGTGATGCTTTTTATTTCTTTGTATATCGGGTATGTATATTATAAACATACAAGCACCCCGAACATACAAAGACTTTTTAGTATTTGACTTTCTTTTCGCATCTGGTTTGTATCTCTTATTTACATCCTTTTAACTTGTATATCAGCTTGTATAATGAAGATATACATTGTTATTTATACAATCCTGATATGCAAATGGTGGAGCCCACATCACTTTTCTGATTGTATCTTTTGAAATGCAACAATTCTTGTATCCAATTTTTAGATATAAAGCCGAATACATACAAACTCCTTTGGATCACCTCTTCGGACTTATCATTTTTATAAACCACAGTTTACTTACTTTTTAGCTCCACGATGTATATAAAGTGCAATGCATCTTTTGATATACTTTAAGTCATGATGCATCATTTTAACCAAATTTCAACCTTTCTTGTGTTCTGCATTGTATGTATATTGAAATGTATAACCTGAAACATACATAAAATGCATGAAACATACAACAATAAAAGCTCATTTCATAATCTTTTTGGTTCCGCGACATGCATATAGCTTTGTATATCATCTTGTATGTTTTATACAAATGCATTTGTATATCCATTTGTGTTGGGGCACATATATTCATCTTTGATGCTGGCATATTCTATATATGCATTTTCATGCATTTGTATTTTTGTATCCATGCATTTTATGTAATTGTATTTGCATCTTGTATGCATCACAGACTTCACTAAAAATTCTTATGGATTTAACTCTCTGATCAGGTCCAGTTCTATGAAAAGTCATCAGGTCCAGATCTTCATGCATATCAGTGTAAGCTACGCCAAACTACTTTTCTTCAATTGGTGAGACTTCAAACTATCAGAAACTCCTTGATTTTTCTTTTCGATGCTTATCTCCCGCCAATGACTACTAGTTCCCTCTGTTCCACTGAATGATTAGTGAGAGTCCTACTAAACTCTACTATCGGCATGACTTATATTGTTGGGAGGGGTTGTAGAGTATTCACTGATGATGTTTCCTTATGCTGATCAGTGTGACCATGCATTTTCTCCCCGATGAAAGGTCATCAGTGCCACTTTCTCCATCAGTGTCTCCCAAAACATTCTCCCCGATCCTTATTATCATGTCGATAGCCATTTAAACTAGTTTCTCATGGAGCATGGATCGGTATAACAAAAGGAAGGTCTTGTCGATGTTAAGAAATTGAGGCCCTTTACATTATTTGTGATAAAAGTCATGGGATATATCACTTGTTTATTCTGATTTTGGGCAAAATATTTTTTGGTTTGGTCAGAAATAGGTGAGTAAGAATACAAGAAAATTTCAAAATTTCTTGTCCCAACAGTGGCTCTGTCTAGGATGTATACTCCTTGTGAGTATAACAAGAATTCAAATCTCTTGCAGAAGTAGACCATATGTTTCATTTATTCGAGATTACAGTTTCACATAATTGTATGAGAATGGGGGGATGGGGGTGATAATGACGGGGAATGGGAATGATCCTATACTTCTGTACATGGAAAAGAATTTTTTTTTTTTAATTTTTATTTATTTTTATAGAGATTGATAGGACTGTCCATGTACTAGCAGCTCCTAATCTCTTTTGGTTTCCCTAAAATATTATACATGGAATGAAATTATTTTGAGAATTTTAAGAGTTGTCGATGCACTGGCAACACTTAATTCTCTTTGTGCATGATATTCTATGAAAAGAAAGGTTTCAAATATTGCCCATGCATAGGCAATTCCTTCTCTTCTCCGAACATGTTTTGCAAATAGTAAGAATCATCACCTCCTTTGCTAGTTATAACAAAAGGACCTAACCATAAAGCTTTAAATTTTCCATGCTTTCCTTTGTCCTAGAACCTAGCATTCCACATCAATACTAAATCATTTATTTCAAACTTCCTATCTTTGGCCTTCTTGTCAAAGAGGTATTTCACTTGTGATTGTCACTTAATATTCTACCTTTGGGCTAGTCTCCTTGTTTCATCAAGCTCTGCAAGATGTTCTAATCTTTCCTCCATTGGTTCGGGAATGTTTAAATCTTCCTAAAGAATAAATTTGTAAACTAGTAGGAGATTTTCTAATGGTATTCTTGCTTTTGTTCCATATACTAGTTCAAAAGTAGATCTCCTAATTGCTCTTTTTACAGTAATCCTATCAACCCATACAGCCATTCTTAAATTTGAATCCCACACTTTCTTGTTTCCATCCAACATTCTCTTTATAATTTTCAGAAGGTTTTTGTTACTGGATTCTGCTTGTTTGTTTGCTTGTGGATGATATGGAGCAGCATAGGACACAGTGATGCCATGTGTATTATAGAAATTTTTGAATTTATCAGACTTGAAACACATTCCATTGTCTGTGATTAACCTTACTGGGATGCCAAATCTGAATATAATATTTTCCATCAGAAATTAATCACCACCCTGCTTGTTGCTTGCTTGGTTGGGATTGCTTCCACCCACTTTGTGAAGTAATCTGTCGCCACTAAAATCCATTTGTCTCCACCACTTGACTTCTCCACAATTTCTCCTATGAAGTCAATACCCCACCGATAGAATGGAGCCTCCACCTGCATGGGTTTCAAAGGCAATGCTCCCTGATAGTTTGACTTTCCTAAAAATTTCTGACATGCTTCACATTTCCTAGTGTAATAATATGAATCATTAAAAACTTTAGGCCAATAGTATCCATCCCTTAAGATCTTGTGGGCTGTATTCTTTACTAAGAAATGACCTTAACACATGTCCTCATATAACTCTTTCATGATATGTTTTGATTGATGTTCATCTAGGCATAATAGTAGAATACCATCCCTATTCTTCCAGTAAAGATCTCCATCAATAAATACATATTTTGAGGCTTGCAATTTAAGTGTCCTTCTTTTATTGTCATCATACGCCTCAGGACATTTCATGTTCTCTAGATAATATATGATGTTAGTATACATGGAGTATGCTCAATGCTAGAACTTGTATTATCAACATCATTAGCACTACATATCTGAGAAGCTTCAACATTACATTCAGCCATCAACCTAGCAAGACCCTATCCTCTCACTAGTTTAGTGATCCAGATATCAATATTGAACTCTTGAATTCTATTGATCCATCGACATCTTCTACCTGTGACTTTAGTTTGGACCAGTACATCTTTTACTGTGGCATTAGGCACATATGTTATGATTTCAGCTCCCACCAAGTATGGCCTTAAAGTTTTAACCGCCTTCACTAATGCATATGCCTACTTCTCAATAATGTCATATTTCAACTCTGCATTTTGAAGAGATTTGCTAAAAAATGAGATGGGTTGTTCATGTCCCTCATTATTTTTCTACAATAATACTGCTACAACTGTATGATAAGAGGCAAATTAAAATAGTTGGAATGGTTTATTGAAATCAGGGGATATCAGGATAGGAGCTTCTTTGATTGCTCTCTTAATAGTGGCAAATGATTTTATTGTTTCCATTGTCCACTTTACTTATGAGTTTTTCTTCAACATTCTTGATATGGGACTAACTATTTCTACAAAATTTGATATAAATCTCCTGACAAAGTTAATTTGGCCAAAAAATGGTTGTATGGCTTTCACATTTTTAGGAATAGGAACTTGGTCAATTGCTTTTACTCTCTCAGGATCTATTTTCACTCCATCTTTTGAGACTATGTGGCCAATCAACTTCCCCTCTGTCACTGTGAAATGGCATTTCTCAGGATTCAATGAAATCCCATATTCTAGGGCTTTGATAAATATTTGCTCCAAATGTGCACAATGATCTTCAACCTTTTTTGAATACGCTATCATATCATCCTAATATATTATCATGATTTTGTTAACCAATTCAGCAAATGACACATCCATTGCTCTTTGGAATGTTGCTCCGGTATTGGTGAGTCCAAATGGAATCCTTAAATATACATATGTTCCCCATGGAGTGGTGAATGCATTTTAAATTGTTCTGACTCTTTGACCTTCACCTGATTATATCCTAAGAAGCCATCCATCATTGATAACAATTCACATCCGGTAACCTTTTGTAATATTGCTTCCATATTAGGGAGGGGATAGTTGTCTTTCAAGGAAGATTTATTCAAGTTCCTGAAGTCCACACAATCTAATATCACCATTTTTTTTCCTGACAGGCACCAAATTAGAAACCCAAGAAGAATACCTGATGAGTTTAATGATAGCTCCATCTCTTAATTTTGTAAGTTCTTCTATCATCTTAGGAGATAATGTAGGATTGATAGTCCTTTGTTTTTGCCTGAAAAGTTTAGCATCTGGTTTTAGTGGTATTTCATGCTAAAACAAATCCTCTCCATATGCTTTTAAATCATCATATGACCAGGCAAACACATGTCTATACTTCCTAAGTAGGTTGATGATTCTGCTCCTTATTTTTGGGTTAAGATTCCTTCCAATATATACATTCTTTGGGGCTGCCTGTGTCCCCAAATTAATCTCTTCAAGGTCATTTTGCACCACTGGTGTGTCTTTCATTTTAAACCTATCATGTCCATCAAATGCCTTTTCCAATGCTATAAGTCCCTTAGATATTTTATTTGTTTTCAACTGAACTATTTCTTGACCAAAAAGGGTTTCCTTACCATCATGTTCTTCTACAAATGTATTGAAATCAATCTCTTGATTTTCATAACAATCAACACAATGCAGGAAGTTGATTATATCAGCATCGTTATCAAACACTTGCTAGTTATGTATATTATCTGGGATAATTGGTCTGGTTTTGAAGTCAACTTCTCTAATACTCCTAATGTGATATCATCTCTTTTAAATGCAATATTTGCTAGAAAAATATGCCATAATGTTTTTTGACCTATCAATCCAGTTGATTGAAAAGGCATCAAATAACTCAATCTCATCCTAGACTGCATTTTAGTAATGTGTCATCCTCTTGTTTTTCAATAGGTATTTCTCTCTCATTTGAGAAGTGACTAGTTTAGAATCACCATATACAGCTAACCTTTTTATCTTATGCTTGGTGGCTATGTTCAAACCAATGAGCAAAGCTTCATACTCTGCTACATTGTTTGTGCATTCAAATGTTAATAGAAAAGAGTATTTGAAAGTTTTACCTCCTAGTGAAATAAATACTACTCTAGCCCCATTTCCCACTTTTCTACATGCACCATCAAAATACATCTTCCATATATCATTTTCTTCTTTCTTAGATTCAATATGTATTGGATCAGTATTCTACAATTTTGGCTGACTTTTCTCAACCTTGACAGCTCCCAAATCTGTATCACAAAAGAAATTTATTTGATTTTGATCCAAGCATTCTATAATATTTTCATACCTTGGCTCCCTACATAGCTTGATTTCTTTACCTCCAACTAGTATTGTGGCATATGATAAATCCAATTGGACATTCCCTCCTACCATTGCAGCCCATTGTCTTGATAGAAGCATTCCATAATATGGTGGGATGTCAACTATAGTAATATCAATGTTATAAGTTGCTTCAGGGTACGAGGCAAGTTTTATCTCCACATCCCTCATAATACCAATGACTGGGATGGATCTATTATCCATTGCATAACACCTACCAAATGTAGTATCAACCCACATTCCCAGTTCTTTCATAACTGCTATTGGCATGATCTTCATGGCAGCACCTGAATCAATCATGGAATTCCTCACTCTCCTATTTTTGATCAATAATGTAGTGTAGAAAGGGTCCACCTATGAGGGATTCTTTGTCAACATATCACCTAGGTATACCTCAGGCATTTGGAATGTTTCTTGGTGAACATTGTCTGTTCTATTCTTTGATCCCTTATGTTTTTGATATGGTATATCTGAAATCAATTTAACTACTATATTCCTGTATTTGTCTATCTTCATCATCTCCAGAAGTGGAACTGATATCTTTACTTGGGATATTGCATGAGCAATGTCAAATGAATGGGCCATAGTTTGGTCATTCTTTTATGTCTTTATATTTTCTTTTTCTTGATTTTGTGATTTTTCTTTTGTTTTTCTCTTACCACCCTTTTCTAGTTCTTTGAATGATGACTTGCATTATTCTTTTTGTAACTCTGCTCTTTTATGAATACACTCCTAGGTGTTCCTTGTTCAACATTCAATGTCCTATTCCTTAAGTTATAAGCATTTTTAGCTTGAGCTATTGCAGCTATTGTAAGAGCTTCTCTTTCATTTTCAGTGGGCTTTCTCCATTGATTATATGGCTGATTGTTATAATAAGTAGGTTCCTCATAACCATCCTCCTAATCTAAGAACACTTCTTGTTCTCCCATATTGATATGATGTCTTTGGTTTCCCACATCATATTCATATCCCTCTTCCTTTGTAGAATAATAGTCTTCAATCAACAAATATGGTGTATCTTGCATCATGTTTATTGTATGATTGTCTCTGTTATAATTATATAATGCTTCTTCTTATTGTACTATTTTGGCCACCTCACAATATTCAGGTGAATGTGGTAAATTGCATACCAAACACCAAGGTTTATCTTCTACCATATGTGCCATATTTCTTTTTAGAGGGTCAAGGGTATCCTTGCCATAATGTTGTTTTCTGCTATTATCAATGGGTCTCCCATCTTTCCAATTTGTATTATACGGCATATCATGCAACTTGGGCCTTTCATGCCTATGTTGACCTTCTTGTTTAGTTTGTTGAAATTTGTCTTCTAAGAATTTCTAGGGTTATCGCTCTTACTGACCATACCTACAGTTTTCCTATTGTTTTCAATTGTTAAGGCCACTTTCTGTGCTTCATCCAGGGTCATATGGCATCAATTTCTAAGTTTGTACCTTGTCTTGGGATCAACATATCACCTAGGTATACCTCAGGCATTTGGAATGTTTCTTGGTGAACATTGTCTGTTCTATTCTTTGATCCCTTATGTTTTTGATATGGTATATTTGAAATCAATTTAACTACTATATTCCTGTATTTGTCTATCTTCATCATCTCCAGAAGTGGAACTGATATCTTTACTTGGGATATTGCATGAGCAATGTCAAATGAATGGGCCATAGTTTGGTCATTCTTTTATGTCTTTATATTTTCTTTTTCTTGATTTTGTGATTTTTCTTTTGTTTTTCTCTTACCACCCTTTTCTAGTTCTTTGAATGATGACTTGCATTATTCTTTTTGTAACTCTGCTCTTTTATGAATACACTCCTAGGTGTTCCTTGTTCAACATTCAATGTCCTATTCCTTAAGTTATAAGCATTTTTAGCTTGAGCTATTGCAGCTATTGTAAGAGCTTCTCTTTCATTTTCAGTGGGCTTTCTCCATTGATTATATGGCTGATTGTTATAATAAGTAGGTTCCTCATAACCATCCTCCTAATCTAAGAACACTTCTTGTTCTCCCATATTGATATGATGTCTTTGGTTTCCCACATCATATTCATATCCCTCTTCCTTTGTAGAATAATAGTCTTCAATCAACAAATATGGTGTATCTTGCATCATGTTTATTGTATGATTGTCTCTGTTATAATTATATAATGCTTCTTCTTGTTGTACTATTTTGGCCACCTCACAATATTCAGGTGAATGTGGTAAATTGCATACCAAACACCAAGGTTTATCTTCTACCATATGTGCCATATTTCTTTTTAGAGGGTCAAGGGTATCCTTGCCATAATGTTGTTTTCTGCTATTATCAATGGGTCTCCCATCTTTCCAATTTGTATTATACGGCATATCATGCAACTTGGGCCTTTCATGCCTATGTTGACCTTCTTGTTTAGTTTGTTGAAATTTGTCTTCTAAGAATTTCTAGGGTTATCGCTCTTACTGACCATACCTATAGTTTTCCTATTGTTTTCAATTGTTAAGGCCACTTTCTGTGCTTCATCCAGGGTCATATGGCATCAATTTCTAAGTTTGTACCTTGTCTTGGGATCAAATGCTTTCATATAAATGCTCAATGTTGCTGGATCAGATAGTTTGGATCTGTGTGGTACTTTGTTGTGTAATTTGGAAAATTTCAGATTGAAGTCATATACTGATTCATTTTGGTATTTTTGGATACTTATCAATTCATGTAATGTAAATTCAAGGACATACTGATTACCATACTACTCCTTAAATTGATTATGGAAATTAGTTATTGAATTGATTGAGGCATCAGGTAAGCTATTGAACCAGTCTCTTGCATCTTCAGTCAGGGACATCATGAATAACCTCATTCTAATATCCTCCCAGTCCACACCAATATCTTGTACGAAGGCATTGAAGCTTCTGATGTGATCTTCAGCTGATATTACACTGTTCCCAATAAACTTAGGAACTATATTTCTCCAATTAATATCCATAGGTTATGGATACAACTGATACCCATTCAAATCAAATTGGCTACATATGTTTGCGAGGTTTTGAGGTGGAAAATTCATGGGTGGTGGATTAGGATAGTAATTATATCCGCCTGGAGACTAATGATAGGCATATTGCTACTGTGGGTTTATGTGGGGATTTATGTAAGGATTGGGTGGGCTATAATATTGTTGACCAGGGACTGGGTAAGGATTAGCCATATGCTGAGGGGTGTTGTGTATGGGAGGTGGTCTAGGAACTTTAGCAATGGCATTTTGATGACTTTTGGAGACTTGTGAATTTGAATCACCACCTATATTTTGGTGTAAATTTTTTTGTGGATTCCTTGAAGTGTTTCCCCTATGTGGATGTACATATTTGGGGGGGGGGGTGTGTTTTAGTTCTACTCTTTATCTATTGAATCTCTTTTTGCAACAACCTCTTAGTTTCCTCTATCTTGCTCATTTCAAGTTCTTCCTGGAGCCTAAGCAGATCCTATTGTGCTTGATTCATACCTCCTAAAGTCTTTGGGCTTGCATTTACTTCTTGAGTTGAGAATCCATGTTTTATCCCTTCTCCCTAATGTAGTGACATTTTAAAATCATATTTAGCTTGCCTTTGATCAATTTCCCTCATGGTCTGTGCTTCACACTCAAGCTATTCTTGAGGATCAGGCCTATATTTTTCCAATATATCATTTGTTACTCCATTGAGATTTTCATTTGAATCATGTAGCGGTGTGAACTTATTGTGAATTGCAATAGTTTTCTCTGCATTATCCTCTTGAGCCTCCTGGTTATCATTCTGGTGAGAATAATTTGATGTTCCATTTCTTTTGGAGATGTTTCTAATTGGTGGAGATGATTGCAATTTCTTGCCTTCCATTTTGAATCTCCTACCATCCATTTGGTATCAATTTTCTGTTATAACAGTCACTAGAGTCCCCACCTATTTTGTAAATAGGAAACAATTTGAAATTTATCTTTCTGGATTCTTCTTACCAGCAAAGTTACCAAATTTAAAGTTTCTGAAATGACTCTATAAAAGGAATGGTTTGTTACTAAGGTCATTTATTTATCCCCTAGTAGAGTCACTAATTTGTTAGGTCTCAAAAATGTAGGTTGCTAATCCTAAGAGAATGCCAGGCTCTATACTTAGATTTGCAATGTTTTTGAACTAAAGCAATGGAATCAACCTTTAGGGTTTGCTGATTCCCTACACTTTAGGTCCTGCTACACCTAGGTGGGTGAACCTTGGGAATTAAAGTAGACTAAATGTAAATGTATTGACTAATTAAATGGATCTACCTACAGTGGCAAATGGCGTAGGATAAACGAAAGCTTGCTAATGAATTCTATATCTAATGAATGGTTGGTAGAAATTGTATAAGCAATATCAAGGTAAATTCTATGGCTATGCTTAACTAATAAGAGGGTTTTAAATGATGAATTGAAATGAGACCAGTGCCTTGTTGGGTAAATAGAGTCAAATGGAAGACTAAGACTAGTGTCTTATAGTTGGCAGTAACTCTAACTATTTGGCATAATACTTTAGTTTATAACTTGTATAAACATGAAAGGAAATGATTGACAAACTCTTCTTAATAATCCAACCAATATAATCAGATATCTTGCAATTCACCAGAAGGTAATTTAATCCTTTCTTGAAGGAACCAATTGAATGAAATATGCAAGAATAACATATAATATTAACTTAGAGACAGAATGGCAATCCTAATTATATGGTTCTTCTTAGTAATCCAAACTAACACTTCCAGGTTATTGTGATTGATCAGAAGGGTTTTAATTCCTCTAATGGAAACCAATTTATTCAATCACACAGATACAACAAATGTGCATTGACAAATCAACTATATACTTGATATATTAATTTGAATAACAAGAAAATACTAAAATGGAGACAACCACACAATTGAATAATCTTAACAAACAATTGATGCCAGAATAGAACCACTGAATTAGAGAACTTTAATTTACTTCTTCAATAATAAACTTGCAACATGGTCTTTGAGAAACATTGTAAACTATATGTATTGTGTTCTACTATTGATGATTCTGTAGATGATCCTTTTCTTTTCTGCCTTGGTTCCCCTATATATATGTGAAGGAGACAAACCTCAGGCCTTAAATAGTGTGTCCATTCATAATTACACCCTTTCAGGTAACTAATGCATAATAATTAAGAAACAAGCAATAGATAAAGGTAGACGCAATGCTCATGTTCTGGGCTCTATTAATCTTTGTAGAGGGGTTCATGACTACTGGCCTGGTAAGATCTTTCCTCCAATATTGTAGTAACCAATAAAATGTGCTTTGCCTATTCTCATTGCTAAAAGCAATACATCAATCCATATATTGAAAAATATTAAGAAAATTTCATTCTTGCTTTCCCTGACCCTCTTCATATTGCTCTGGTAAAGAACAAATTCATCTCAGAGATATGATAAATATATCTATATATCATAAATTCTTTCGTATCAACTTTTTTATATACATTCAGGACATACATACAAATGCAGACTCCATCGGGTCTATAAAACAAACTAGAATTATCTTTAGATCCACCTTTGTATATATCCTATTGTATTACTTTCTTGCATATCATATACATATATCTCCAACATACATATGTGGTCCCCACCCGATGTATATAATGTTCAAATCTCCAATTATGTCAGGTTTTTTATATTATTCTCTTGTATATTTTCTTTGTATATTACTGTTTGTATGTTATCTTGTATAAGCGCACATACAAAGCATTTTATACAAACCCTCTCTTTATCTTTTATCCCCAGCGATGCTTTTTATTCCTTTGTATATCGGGTATATATTATAAATATACAAGCACCCCCGAACATACAAAGACTTTTCAGTATTTAACTTTCTTTTTGTATCTGGTTTGTATCTCTTATTTGCATCCTTTTAACTTGTATATCGGCTTGTATATCGAAGATATACATTGTTATTTATACAAGCCCGATATGCAAATGGTGGAGCCCACATCACTTTTCTGATTGTATCTTCTAAAATGCAACAATACTTGTATCCATTTTTTAGATACAAAGCTGAATACATCCAAACTCCTTTGTATCACCTCTTTAGACTTATCATTTTTATAAACCACAATTTACTTACTTTTCAGCCCCACAATGTATATAAAGTGCAATGCATCTTTCGATATACTTTAAGTCATGATGCATCATTTTAACCAAATTTCAACCTTCCATGAGTTCCGCATTGTATGTATATTGAAATGTATAACCTAAAACATACATACAATGCACGAAACATACAACAATAAAATGTCATTTCATAATCTTTTCGGTTCCGCGACATGCATATAGCTTTGTATATCATCTTGTATGTTTTATACAAATGCATTTATATATCCGTTTGTGGTGCAGCCCATATATTCATCTTTGGTGCTTGCATATTCTATATATGCATTTTCATGCATTTGTATTTTTGTATCCACGTGTTTTATGCAATTGTATTTGCATCTTGTATGCATCACGGACTTCACTAAAAATTCTTAAGGATTTAACTCTCTGATCGGGTCTAGTTCTATGAAAAGTCATCAGGTCCAGATCTTCATGCATATCGGTGTAAGCTACACCGAAGTACTTTTCTTCAATCGGTGAGACTTCAGAGTTGGAAACTCATTGATTTTTCTTTCCAATGCTTATCTCCTGTGATGACTGCTAGTTCCCTCCGTTCCACTAAATGATCAGTGAGAGTCCTACCAAACTCTACTATCAGCATGACTTATATTGTCAGGAGGGCTTGTAGAGTATTTGCCGATAGTGTTTCCTTATGCCGATCAGTATGACCATGCATTTTCTCCCCGATGAAAGGTCATCAGTGCCACTTTCTCCATCGGTGTCTTCCAGAACATTCTCCCTGATCCTTATTATCATGTCGATAGCCATTTCAACTAGTTTCTCATGGAGCATAGATCAATATAACAAAAGGAAAGTCTTGCCGATGTTAAGAAATTGAGGGCCTTTACATTATTTGTGATAAAAGTCATGGGATGTATCAGTTGTTTATTCTAATTTTGGGTGAAATATTTTTTGGTTTGGCTAGAAATGGGTGAGTAAGAATACAAGAAAATTTCAAATTTTCCTATCCCAATAGTTTCATTATAAAAATTTCCCTTTCCTTTGTTAGAAATGTTTCCCCGTGTCTCACACTTTTCTTTATCTCCTATGCCTTGTCTTCATTTTCCTTCAGTCGGTGAATCTTCATAGGAGCTAACTCTTTGGTCGGTGAACTTTCATGTTCGCGAACAAAAACATTCACTGATAAAAGACTCTGATCCTTCTTTATTTCTTTTGTGCCTTAGAAAATTTTATGTTTTGCAACCCTTTCCCCTTCCTTCAAACCCTTCATTTTTCACTGCTTGGTCATCTTGTCTACGAATCGGTGAAAATAGAAACTCAAGAGCTTGGTCGGTGCAGTTGGTAGTTTCTGAACTAGCCAATTCACCAAAAAAAGACCACAAAATTCAACTTCTTTTCTATCCTTTTTCTCCACCCTTTTCCTTTTCTTATATTGAAGATCCTCCATGTACTTGTCACCTTATCAACAAATCAGAGAAAATACAAACACTTGAACATAGTCAGCGAAATCGGTGGTCCGCAATTTTGCTGATTTTCCTACAAAAGTTTCCTTAGAAACTTTTCCAAAGAAGACACCAAAAATTCTTTCAAACTTCCCTTTTCTACATCTTTTTTGGTAAAAAAAAAATAGTGAAATCACAAAGCCACGAACCTAGTTAGAAAGTTTGGCAGTTCAAGATTTTACCGATTTGCCGACAAAAGGCTTAGATAAACCACCTTTTTGCAAGGAAAAAAGTGAAAAGGGGAACATTATACTTAGAAATTATGAAATAAAAACCCCTACAAACTATCTCAAATCATATCTAAATAGGGTTTTTGATTGCAAAGGAAAATGTGGGAATTTTGATGAATTTTTTGGGCAAAATATTCATGTTTGGGAGCTGATTTTTTAGGTCCCAATAGTTTCTCTAGTTGGGGATGTTTGGCAAATGTGGCATAGAAAGAATCCAGAATATCTCTAGGTAGACAAAAAAACAAAAAAACACAAGGCAAAAAAATACAAAACATATTTACAAGAAAACATACAGTCATAAGCATGAGGGTGCAAAAGGGAAAATTGTCTGTATCCAAAATTTTGAAACATTGTAGGACAATCCTGCAAAAAAATTGGTGAAGCTACTTGCCCCTGTCAAAGACAAGCCTAATGAAGGATCCGATCTCCTTCAATCCTCTTGTAACAAACCATCTCTTGATAATCTAGAATTAACCAACTTAATCATTATTATGTCTAAAATCATGATTAGCATAATGAAATTGAAACAAATAACTACCAGTATGATATTCAAAATCAATATGCATATCTTTTCTAGACACATCAAAACTGAAATTTACAATCATGTCAAAGGTATCATATTAGTGATTTACTTTCACTATACATTTGCAATGTTTTGGTCATAGCATCAATGATAATTATACATAATGATGCCTATCGAGTCATATAAGATAATGTACTATATCTAGAACTTTCAAATGTCTTCTTAAGCCTTGGCTAGTCTTCTACTTGGAAAGGATAGCATCACCTAAGAGCTTTTCCTCCAACCATAGACTGGCAGTGCCCCGCACAACTTCCTACCTAGAAGTGGCCCTACCCTTCATGAAGAGAATAGATATAAGGAATTGATTGGTTTGCCATCTGAGTATTTGGTACTATGTCCTTCACAATACTTTATAGTCATATAACTATAGATCCACTCTAACTGTGTATGGCACTATTAGAAGCATTTTGCCATCTGGAGCATAGTGAACTGACTAATGCATGCAGATACAGATGCATTACTTTGGCCAAAGATTTATATACATGATGTTTCTCAATGAACGTAGTCATATGTTCACACACCTTGACTCAACTTAGAAGGTATCTCATCCTACAGTTTTCAATTTTGACCCTGCTAGGTCATAGTAGAAAAGTTGGGTTTATCTTCACCATTAGTCCATCATTCTTGGATTTTTGACTTTGGTTCCCAGGAATACATCTAGTGATATTTGTTGTTTATGAAATAGGGAATTTGTGACTCCATGTCACTCGATCCCTATTTTCCCTTACTTTCAATTCCATGTTCATAGTTTCCAATCTCGAAAGACCATCCTTGGTTTAAGTTTTTTTATGGTTACTTGTGTTCAAGGTTTTCATCGAATTCATATCGATCATACGAGTTGCCAATATAGGCTAATAAGTTATCAATATTAGGACACCATTGTCAAATAGTTTAAATGGGTTCTTGAAGCCCTTAGCTTCATCCACGAAGCTTTGCCATATCAAAAGAGACAAATACATTATACATACTTCTACTATACAGTTATCACACTCATTCTCAATTCTTTCCTTCATGGAAATAATAATAATAATAAATTAGGGTTTACTCATTAACATGCAAATGCCAGTATGCACTCAATGCAAGCTTAAGAAAGGTTTCACAATAATAAACTAGTTTTAAACCATGGCATGAGAATTCTTGTTACTCTCTTAAAACACTAAAATCTTACACCCGAAAGAATAGGGTTAAATTTCATAAACACTATGTGTACCTTTTTCCCTATAAATCTCTTGACCATCTTATTAGTTTAAAAACTATCAAAGGCAAGGTTATCAAGAATATCTCATTATTCATATGAATGGCCATTGACCTTCTTTTAGATTGTGCTACATCTAAACGAGGCACTAGCTATCGACCATTAACAGGCTCATGATGTTGTGTACAAGGATCACAGCCTGGTCAAGGGTAATTATTTGAGGTTATGGTTCTCATCTTACCTAGAAGACAATCATTTTATAGTGCTTGAAAACAAATTATCATTCACTCTCATCCTTAACAGCTTCAGAAGTTATAGACTGCTACAACAATGTTTAAAACTAATCGACCTTTTGGCCTCAAACAAAAATAGTTCTTTGGTTAAATTAAAAGACATTCATTTATAACTCTTCAGCCATGAAGGCCTTAACAAAGTTATCCACATATTAAAATCTTCAAAAAGGATAACATGGTTAGCCTATGACCGTATCTTATGATAACACTTGAATGCTACTACATTTCAAAAAAGAATATGACTGTGATAACAATCTTACCTCAAAAAGTGTATAGTGTTTATGTTATATCTAGCCAAGAGTAGCTAGAGGATCCACTACTCACTTCTCCATGTGGGTTCCCAATAATGAAGTACTACTCTGTCTGTATCTTTCCTTTTGAGCTTTCCTCAAATAAGATAACTGATACTCAACAAAAACATCACATAACAATAACAAAAAAAACCCTTCTCATTAAAAAAGGCTCTTCCTTGCATGCCGACCCACCACCTTCCATGATACCCGCCACCTTCAATGTGGGGTGTGGGTTCTAATCTAGTGGGCATCTTTCCACCCGCAGCCAAAGACTCTTAAAATAACCAAAATTTGCTTCCCACTTCGAATCCAAGACAATTGTTCAAGCTTATGGTAGCTCTACCATTGTTACCACTCCCTCCACTCATCATGGATAGTGGTATGGTTGGTGACATAATATGAAAGCTTACATCACCAAGTTCTTGACCACTTAGAGACATAAACGTGTCTCACATACTATCATGCATAATGAAATGATACTAAAGGAATATCGAATAATCTATGGTATTGCCTAGATATGTTATCATTGTAAAGGTGGTAAGATAACCTTTCAATTACGGGGTCAAGTCTTACTCACCCAATTCACTATATTAGACTTAGATAACATGTTGAAATGATAAACACAAGATTTATTAAAGGAAACTTATGTAAACAAAGGAAAACTTGACATCACACAAGCTTACTATCGACTACAAGAATGTTTTAAGAACATTTCTTAGTCGATCTAACATAAATAATGTTGAGAGACCCTAACATGACATTATCAACTATAGCTGAATTGAAGTCAACTTGCAAGAATAAAAGAACTTATACTCACCCTGACTTCCTCGGTTCACAAATAATCAATTTGATACTCAGATGGTATTTTGATCTATTTTGAACATCTAGTTCCTTCTTCTTCGGTGATACTCTCCTTCCATCCTTGAAAGTAGATTATTTTCCTGGTTACACTTACAACTATATAATCATGATCAGTGTGTCATCATTAAATTCATAAATGATTATGATAAAATAATCTTACCAATAAGTAATCTCATGCTTAATATAAACATAAATCAATATATATGAAAACAATGATTTCACTTGAAATTTCCAACAAACATCAAATCATTAATCCAAGATTAATTGTCATGTTTACCACATAAAAGTGAACTTAGGCTAAATCATGCATTGGGCATGTAACACCTCTACTGCACTGATCACCCAACATCAATAATAAAAGCACCTTGCATGCATGCACATGCAAACTACAACTATTCATATCATTATGCTGAAAAATGGAAATTACTATCACCATGACATGCTAGCCATAGATAATAGGACTCATCATCAAACTAACTCACATAACAATACTCACCTTCAACATCCTTTTTAGCATGATGCATATCTAGACCTTTATAAATACCAACATGAAGAAAAATATCAAGCTAAAATCATCCAGTTCAGTTGTTGCCTCAAGCTAGTCCATGTTATATGACTGTTCAGTTTCTTACGACCTAGTTGTACTACAAATGCTAATGTATTCCTCCATGATTGAACCAGAGACTTGATTCAAATCTAATTCTACATTATTAGCTATAGATTAAAAATTTGAGGCATTTCAAGTGAAGTCTCACAATCTTCAAGTTTCTATTCTATTTTGTACTCATTGGCACACTCTGTTGTGTAAAAATTCTTGCTAAGAAAATCACTCATGATTTTCTTCTTTTCACTCTATAGATCAAAAACTTGACCCACAAAAGAATACATAGATTCAATGTGATCAAGTCCAACCAATGAGCTCAAAAATATGCTCTCAACTCCCTCCACATCAACAAGAGATAAAGTTGTCCTAGACAAAGCTCTAAAAATGCATCTATAACATAGTCTTCATATTTGGAAATTGTTACCTCCCAATCCCTTGTAATTGTAGCAGTGCCTCCATGAAGTCTTGCTGAAACATAATAAATATGAGAATGAAAGTGACTCTTGCATGGTTAAGACAAGGTCCCACATACATCTGCATGCTCCTCATCTACACAACTCACACATGCAAGGTCTTCTGTTTGAATCTCACTAGCTACATCATCATTTATCTCTACAACTTGATTATCCAATGCAACCAGATCTACATAATCCTCATGAAAACAAGTGTTAATGGCCTCAATGTCATTAGTTGGGATAAAAGAGGGCAACACACCAAAAAGGAGACCAACCTCTTGTTCACTCTCAATATCATTTACATGCATACACTTAGCATAACCAGCCTTGAGAACTGACTGGGTAAGGTCTTCATCATTGTGTACATACCCCTCTTTGTCCACTTGGTGTCTATAAATAGTTGGGTCATATTGGTAATCTGGCATTTGATTATCCATTTTCAAAGATGATAGCTCATCAAACCCATTGAAATCTAAGTCATTTTCAAAAAGAGGATTATCCATGCACCAATGATAATCATGAATTATTCTACCTGATGGACTTGCATGCTCTTCATAAAGGACATTATGCCTAATGCCCATACCTTCATCATTGTTTACATATCATCAATGTATGTATGCTCTATATAATCAAATACATGAGCTACGTTATTCAATCTTCCATTTGCATACATACCTTTGTGGTGGTCCACAATACTACAACAAGAAGTAGCATCATAACTCTCTTCACTAAATTAGGAATCATCATTGATATTGTCATCTTCCTCATCCACTAATGACTGATCCAATTGAGTGCAAGTGTAATCACTACTATTTTCATCTAAATCATTGTCATACATTGCACTAACACCTTCATTTACCCTTCTGCACATGCAATGATCACTTGACATTGTGCCTGGATCATATGAAGCATCCATGTCCTTGTTGCTTACAACACCCTTTTCATTACCAGCCACTTCTGCATCCGAGGATAAGGATTTTACAATCATAGATCCTTCTCAAATCTCTCCACATAATCAACAAACAAGTAATGTTGCAAGTATGTTCCTAATCAATGTTGTCATTGGTGTCAAATGTGCTCTTACTCTGTTGAGGATATTGAGAAAATTAGCCCCTTCAATGATAACAAAGTGTTGCAAAAGAAATAGTGCATTACAGGTAGAAGAGCAGTCCAGAAGAATGCTCTACATTTCCTTTAGAATGAATCTCTTTGCTTGTAGATTGGAATTTATTTAGAATCTTGTCTGAAGATGTTATATTTAGAGTTTGGGCCTCTGGTATGAAGAATTGAGAGAGTTATGTTCACCAGAGTGAAAGTAGTTTTTTCAATGTGTTTGATGGTGATAGGGAGGAAGTGTTTTGCTCCACAATCCTCCCCATTGAAGTATTTTGGTCTGGGGTTCTAGAAGTAAGTCTATGATAATGTTAAATGCCCTCAAGTGTAATGGTTCATGAGTTGGTGGTCCACAAGCTATCTTTTACTTATGACAGTAGCTGGCAGTGTTGTTCTTGTGCTCTGGTTTGAAGAATCTTGTTTATAGTATTGTTAGAGATCATGCGGTTGTTCCTGGTGATTACAATGTGCTTGTGGATGTCTCTTGATCATTCTCCTACATCTAGATTGGTCCATAAGGCATAATTTAGATAGTGGATGAAGCGTGTTCTTGAATATTTGTGTTAGAATGAGTCTTGGTCAACCTAGTTGAATCCATCATATGCAGAGATGCATTGAAGATTGTGATAGCATGTTATAGCATGGAAGATTGTGTTTAAGTCCTAGCTAAGGTGTGGCATGATCCACATACATTCTTACATCTTTTCCTTAGCCAAATTTGTATTAGTTCTAGACCTATTTTATGTATGTAATTCTGACCTTGGAGATTGTTTCAATGGTTGATGATTGTAATGCTAACCTTGATGATCATTCCAAGGTTGATGTAGTGTATAAATACTTGTAACTGAGTTGTGAAATTGTATCCAAGTGCGAAGATATGGAGATAGAAGTGAAGTAAAGTAGCAGAGTAGAGAACAGTTGTTCTAATGTGCTTTAATGGAATCAAACCTTACCATGGAGTAGATGTTGTTATCTTAGTTCAACCTTTTGGCAGTGATCCATCCATATGCAGTGAGTAATTTGGACAGTGAGCCTCTAATTTTTGGTATTGATATGTCATGCCCACATTCCCCATACGGTCACGACATGCAACACACATGTCATATCCACATTTGTCATGTGGTCATGACACGAAATATCAAAAACTTTTCTGTATGTCCCTAGAAACCCCCTCACACACATCAATGTACTTGGTGGCAATACTTATAAGGCATAAACATGTCAAGCATATTTAGGGAAGTGCGTCTTCCCACGCAATCCCCTACATGATGAAGGTTGACTAGGCAGTTATACGACACGATGTGTGCCGCTTCTAGGGTTAGACAGATTTAATTCGAACCCTAAGCTTCCTAGCCAAAAGAGGTGATTTCGACTAAATTGAAATCAAACCCTAACTCTAATGCGTAAATGAAATTGAATAAAAAATATGAAACCAATGGTATGATGGTCGAATGATGAAGTGGAGTGATTAAATGATGTTGTAAAAATGCCATAAAAATGAAACCCTAAAATCTGGGAAAAATTCGACAGCATAACGCATTTTTAATAATTGAAATAAAAATTTTAAGAAAAAATCCTCCACAAAGGATTTAATGCAAAATTGAAATAATTAAACATAAAGAAAATTAAGTAAGTTTCCAAGGTTAAAAGAATTGATCACTCAACAAAATTATAAAATTCAATAGTCAAGTCCATTAATAAATATAACTTCAACAATCATATTTATTAATTGACTCATGTTCAAATAATTAAAAAGAGGAATAATTAAATTATCCCCTTAGAAATAAAATCGATTAAAATAAAATTAAATTTAATAAAAAAGGTTTTTCCACAACATTAAATTAAAATATTCAAGGTAATTAAGATAAGTGCCCCAAAATAATAATTTACAAGGGATAAGGCATCCCACAAAAAAAGAATAAAATAAAATCCCCATTCCCATCAATTAAATCTCCCAAGAAATTAAAAATCAAACCCCAAAAATAATATTAAAACACTAAGTTAAAACTCAAGGATAAATAGAAATAATTTAAAAAGAAAAAACAAGGGCAAGGGAGAGGGAATATTAAATTCTCGTGCATAAGGCAAAATGAGGGAAATAGATAAAATGCATTTCAAATTCATTTCCCTCATCCTCCACTTAACCCTAAACCATTAATTTATTGTTTCCTACACTAGAAAGCCCTAGTTTTTATTTTATTAGTTTCCTTATGGAAACCCTATCTTTTCCTTTTCTTTTCTCATTAGTTTTGTTGGCCTCCATTGTTGCTCATTTGCAGGCTGAAGGATTGCTTCTACAATGGCTTGGTAGCCATGAGAGCAACCCACAAAGGTATATTTCCTCCTTTTTTTAATTATATATACATTGTATTTAAAGCTGGATATGCAAAAATCTAGTTTATTCTCTCTTTTTTTTGTTATCAATAGAAGAAAATGCCAGATTGCAATATATATATATATATATATATATATATATATATATATATATATATATATATATATATATATATATATGTATTATTACAAATGTGAAGAATGCTACTGGCAGTAAGGAATGGCCAAACTGTGTTTATTTGTAGGCCAAATGACTGATGGGAGTGACAAAAATGGCAGTAGTGACATTGGGCATGGCGGTCTGTGAGTAGGGTTTGGTGGGAGCTTACGACAGGGAGGAGAGAGGGGTGTGGGGAGGGGGCCGTGCCCCCACTCACACCCTTGGGTGTGAGTGGGGGCACGGCCCCCTCCCCACACCCCCGTGACTATCCAAAGGGGCTTCCACAATGGGCGGCGGCCATGGCCGCCATCCACCGTAGAGTCTATTTTTTTGGTTTTTGTTAAAAAACACACCCAAAATCAAAACCTAGTGGGGGTTTGTCCTCCGCTCCCAATGAAAATGTATAGTCTTCTCATCTTTTTTGATTAGTTTAATATTAATGATTTTGGAGTATAATATATGTTATCTAGCTTTCAATACATCTCATATATATATAATGAAACATATTTACATTATTTATTCAGTTTGATTTTAGTTATATAAAAATGTTGTTATTTTAGTTTTTAGTAGAAGCTTTAGAATATATTTTTTTGTGGATCTATATTTTATACATACATATATATATATAATATATTATGTATATATATACCAAATCACTCACAGAAATATTACAACCAAATTGATAACTTGTAAGGAAATACATCTAAACACAATATGACAGCACTATATTTTCTTTTGCATTTCTCCATAAACACCTAAACATAACAGCATAAACTAATAAATAAATTTTGAATAAACATTAAAGAGTGCTCTCATAAAAACTTCTTACGACAACCAACACAAAGGATAGTAATAAATTTGACAATAATACATTATGGCCTCTAAGGCCATGGCTCACAATAGCCAACCAAAAGTAGTGCCAAAATTCCAAAAAATGGACATCACCAAGCTCAATTTTCTTCAACTAAAAACCTGCAATATACAACACGAAAAATTAGGAACCAAGCCACGAAGGAATGCCCTCCTCCCTACCATAGCCCCACTAGTGGGTCACCCCTAAGCTAGGGAGGTAGGATTCACACGATTTAACACTCACACCACAACAAAAGAAATTCTCATTCACACAAAAAATTTCCCCAAGGATTGCACAAAACTAAACTCATGAAAATGAGTTTGAAAGGGGTAGGGGAGTGGATCCCTCAACTCAAGAGGTCACTCCAATAACTCAAAATCACCAAATATCAAGGCCTCAAGCTAAAACCAAATAATACATGTCTCCAAAAATCTCAAAACTATCATGGTACTCTTGCAATCAAAAAGTTCTTAATACCATAGAAAAGCCCTCAAGGCTAAAATAGACTACACCGAGAGGTCACCTTGACGAGGTTCACTCTCCCCCACTCCATACAAGTTGATCCTTACCTCCAAATGGAGGTGCTCTTACCAAACTCTCAACCCACAAAAAAAGAAAATAACAATCAACATAAATTCACAAAACACAAACATAAAAATGAAATATACAAAGGGATATGGCCATAGCCATGGAGCTTACCTTCAAAAGCCCTAAAAATGGAAGCACGTTTGATGAAGATCTCCAAGCTTCTCCAAGTCTCCCAATCTCCAAATTTCTCTAACACTCCCCAAAACCTCCAAGAATAGAAAGAAAATTTTAAAAAAAGAACCCCACACTCCTTTCCAAGAGCAGATAATATAGGCCTTCCAATTGGCCTTGAGAAATGAGAAGGTGACACTTGTCACCTTCTCCTTCCTCATCCCATGCCACTTGAAAGGGAGAAGGAGTGTGATGGTGACAAGTGTCACCCTCCAATCCATTCAAACCCTCACCTTACCCACTTTTGTTCTCACACATGTGTGAGAGACCAAGTGGAGAGGTGGTAACTCCCTCCAAGCCTTCTTGAGGATAAGGGATGCCATATGGCATCCTCTTATTGTCCAAGAAAGATTTCCCTCCAAGGTACTCTCACACATGTGTGAGAGTCTTAGAGAGTGATCCCACACACTTGGGGGTCTTGAAGACCTCCCAAGTCTTCTTGGTGAAGGGATCCCCAAACGTTGGGAAGGGAGATGGGTCTTTCCCAAAGCATGACTCATCTCCCACCCTTACCCATTTCAAAATTTGTCACTTTAACTAAACCTCAGTTTAGAGTGACTAGATAAGAGTTACCCTAGGGTTTAGTAAGTCCAAATGTACCCTAGACCCAAGGGTTACCACCTAGGGTAAGTTTGGGACACTAAAACACACATAGGGAAGTATAAAATCACTTTTAAATGACCCAAATATAGAAATAATACCAAATGGTGTAAATCAAATATAAATATACAACACATGATATAAATCAATTTAAAAACAGGTGAACTAGGCCAAATTAATAAATCAAACATGTACTAAAATATCATTCGATCAAATGTGATCCTCATCCCTCTTGGGAATGGATCAACTTTACAAGGAATTACAAATGTGTGAAGGCTACCTCTAATTTCCCATGGCCTAGGAATATAACCTACACAACTAGATAAATCATCAATCACATCATGGATAATCATAGCCGAAGCAACAGAAATTAAAGTCATGTTAATGCATACAACACTAATCATTCACATCATAATTAAAATTAAAATTGTATTTTCTATTTAATGTCTCATAATCATCATCAAATAATAAATCGACATAATGAACTTGTAATCACATCAATAATCATCATCAAATATATCTCATATGTTTAACATCATCATAACATCAAAATATGATCTAATCAAATCACCACATGTCTAATTAGTACTAAACCAAAATCAAGCGATATAGTATAAATCTGCATAATGAAAATAATAGTCTCTAAATGTCTGATAATATCACCAACTGTAACGTGAAAATGATCAAAATACGGAAGTGAAAATAATTAGCCTCACATTATATAACTCATATATTTCTGTGGGCTAACACCCACCATGGTTTTTCCCTTTTAGGGTTTTCCATGTAAAAATTTGGTGTCTCCTATGTTCATTATGCATTTGTGTTGAGCTTCTCGTTTTATGTTTTCATTGTTATATTTGAATATAAGTAATTGATAAGTTGATGATTGAAATTGGTTAAAGTTTTAGGACAACTAATTCAGCCCCCTCTCAGTTGTCCAGTACAGCTCAATAATTTATATCATAGCCAAGTTCCTCTGAAGAAAGCCTAACAGCTTGAGGAAGATCCAGGATACCTTATAACAAGGAAGCTCCACATTTTTATGGGACAATTATACTCTTTGGAAGGCATGAATGAAAATCCATCTTCTCTATCTTGGTTATAAAGTATGGCTAGCTACACTATCACAATTTGTCATGCCTAAAGGTAGTTTAACAACTAAAGATGATATCAAAGAATATGAGTTGGATGTCAAAGCAAAAGATACTCTGTTAAGTTCCTTAAGTGACTCAGTGCTGACAAAAGTTGTGAACCTTAAATCTGCAAATGAGGTATGGGAGAAGCTAAAAAATTTGTATGAAGGAGATGATTCTCTAAGAGAAGCCAAGCTATAGAGCTTGAAAGTAAGATATGAATGTTTGAAGATGAATGAAGATGAAAACATAACATCCTTTATGCAAAGAGTTGATGAACTTGTCACTAGAATAAAAGGTATGGGAGGAACTCTCACTGATAAGGAAGTTGTGATGAAAATTCTCAGATCACTTCTAAAATCTTATAGTCACAAGGTTGCTACAATTGAAGAATTCATGACTGTGAAGACTGTTGATAGGGATCAGTTGCTTGGAAAGCTTATGGCCTTTGAAATGAGAGAATTTGGTGATGCCTTGCCTAAAGTTGAATCTAATTTTAAAGCCAGTACTTTAGCAGAGATCTCCACAACTGAGAAATACAAGGTGGATGATGACTTTGATGAAATTGAAGCTAACTTTCTTGATAGGATACAAAGAGGATCTGGTAATTTCAAAGGTAAATTACCTTTCAAATGTTTCTCTTGTGGTAAAGTAGGTCACTATGCTTCTAGATGTCCTGAAAGAATTGAAAGAATAGGAAGAAATATGAAAGCGGGCCTAGAGTTCCAAAGAAATGTTACTATGTTAGAGATTTTGATGATGAAGGAGTGACTGATGATGAATCTAATGATGCTAATACATGTGCAAATGAATGCATGTTTATTGCTATTAAAGAACATCTCGTGTCTACTAATTCTGCTAGCTATGTGGAGGATGAAAAACTAGTAGAAGAAAGTGCTTTGGCTGTTCAGGTTGAGAAAGATAAGGATAAATGGATTATTAATAGTGGATCCTCATTTCACATGACAAGTGACAAAAGTAATTTTGTAAGTTTGGAAAAGTATGATGGTGGACTGGTTAGATTTGGAGATAAGGCAGCTAGCAAGATTTGTGGAAAAGGATCTTTTTCATTTGATGGAAAGCATAATACTGACAATGTTCTGCATGTGAAGGGTTTGAAGCATAATATTTTTAGTGTTGGTTAGATGTGTCACAAAGGATATGATCTGAGATTCAAAGATAATGGGTGCAATATCATGGAAAGCTCTGAAACTGTGATTGCTACTAGTAAGAAGACAAGAGGAAACAACTATCAATTAAGAAGAACTAATGATTATTGTTTGTTGTGGAATAGAAGGATTTGTCATATAAACTTTGATAGTTTGGTAAAGATAAGTTCAAGTCAAGCTGTGAGAGATTTACCAAGACTTGTGAAACCCTCCAACGTAATTTGTAAGGAATGTCATTTGGGAAAGCAGACAAGGACAAGTTTCAAGAGCAAAGAACAATTTTATACCAGTTTGCTAGATCTAGTGCATATAGATCTCTGTGTTCCTACAAGGGTGAGAAGTCTACAAGGTGATAGGTACTTCATATTGCTTATTAATGATTATTCTAGAATGACTTGGGTTACTTTTCTAAGAGATAACTCAGAAGCCCTAGAGAAGTTCAAATCTTTCAAGGCAATGGTTGAGAATAAAATAGATTTGAAGATAAAATGCTTGAGGTCTGATGGAGGAAGTGAGTTCACTTCAAATGAATTTAACATTTTATGTGAAGAGCATGGGATAAAGAGATAGTTGTCTGCACCTAGGACTCCTCAGGAGAATGGAGTTGTGGAAAGGAAGAACAAGACAGTTTAGGAAGCTACTAGGACAATGATGAAGGAAGAAGGTTTTCCAGAAGTCTTTTGGAAAGAAGCTATTCACACTATTGTCTACATTCAAAATAGAGTACAAGTAAAAGGTAATGGTATGAAGACTCCCTATGAATTTTGGTATGGAAGAATTCCCATAGTAAAATATTTCAAAGTCTTTTGAAGAAAGTGTTATATCAGGAAAGATGACGATCTATGAAAGTTTGATGAAAGATGTGATGAAGGAATGTTTCTTGGATAATCTACCAAGAATAAGGCTTACCGGTGCTATTACAAAAGTCTCAAAAAGATTGTTTAAAGTGAAAATGTGAAGGTAGATGAAGGTAAAAAAAAGAATATTAGACCTAAGTTGTTGTGAACTAGATGAACATGTGACTATAGAAATTGAAGATTAAGATGAGCAAGCAGACAATTAGGATGAAGAAGACGCTCCAAAAACTATTGTCAAAACTCCCAGGTATGTAAGGATCTATCAGTCTAAAGATCACATTATAGGTGACAAGAAAAAAGGTGTGCTAACAAGAAGAAGATCTGTAGAGGAACAAGTCAATTATTGTTTGCTTTCAAAGATTAAACCAAAAACTGTGAATGAAGCATGCAATGATGAAAATTAAGTAAAGGCAATGGAGGAAGAACTATTGCAGATAGAGAAGAATGAAACTTGGGAATTAGTTCCTAGATCTGCTGATAAATATGTTATTGGTACTAAATGGGTCTTTAGGAACAAGCTGAATGAAAATGGAGAAGTTGTAATGAATAAAGGACTTGTATGCAAAGTATATTCTCAAATTGAAGGAATCGATTTTGAAGAAACTTTTTCCCCAGTAGCTTAGATTAAAACAATCAAAATGTTTTTGGTGTTTGCAGCTCACAAAGATTTTAAGGTCTATCAGATGGATGTGAAATCTACCTTCCTAAATGGTGAATTAGAAGAGAAAGTATACATTGAGCAACCAGAGGGATTCTAGCTGTCAAATCAAGGTGATATGCAAGTTGAAGAAAGCATTATATGGATTCAAATAAGCTCCTAGAGCCTGGTTTGCAAGGTTAGACAGGTATTTGTTGCAATTAGGATTTAGTAAAGGCACTATAGATAGTAATTTGTACTTCAAAATCAATGATGATTAGATCTTGATTGTTGATGACATTATCTTTGGAGGAAATGAAGGTGGGTGCATAAGGTTTGCCAGTGAGATGAAAAGTGAATTTAAAATGTCCATGTTTTGTGAAACGAATTTCTTTTTGGGTCTACAAATTAATCAATTAGATAAAGGAATCTTCATATCTCAGTCTAAGTATGTGAAAGAGTTGTTGAAGAAGTTTGGGATGGAAGACTCTAAACCTATATGTACTCCCATGGTGACTGGTTCCCAGTTGAGAAAAGTTGATGAATCACCTAAGGTTGATCAGAAAAAATATAGATCTATGATTGGAGGATTGTTGTATCTAACTCAAACCAAACCTGATATTATGCATGTAGTTTATCTTGTTGCAAGGTTTCAAGTTGACCCAAGAGAATCACATGTTATGGAAGTTAAGAGAATCTTGAGGTATTTGAAAGGTACTCTAGATTATGTCTTATGGTATCCAAAGGATAATGATTTCACTCTCAGTGCTTATATAGATGCAGATTGGGCCAGAGATGTTGATGACAGAAAGAGTACAAGTGGAGGTACCTTCTTCTTGGGAAATAGATTGGTCTCATGGTTGAGCAAGAAACAAGATTCAATCTCTTTGTCAACTATAGAAGCAGAGTATATTGCAGCAGCATGTTGTTGTACTCATGTATTATTGATGAAGTAGACTTTGAAGGGTATAAGATTTGTTTATCAAGATCCAATTGCAATCTTGTGTGACAATACAAGTGCCATAACTATTTCCTAGAATCCAGTGATGCACTCAAGAACAAAGCACATATCAATAAGGTAGCACTTTTTGAGAGAGAAGGTGATAGAGAATGAAGTAAAGTTGGAATATGTGTCCACAAAGGATCAAATTGCAGACATTTTCACTAACCCTCTACCTAAAGATACCTTTGAGTATCATAGAGAGAAGTTAGGGGTCATCACCCCTCCTATCCTGAACTAAGATGCATTGGAATGCATCAATCTAGTGGAGCTCAAGTATCATTCTTTGATCTGGATTGATGTTTTTGAGGGCTTCCTCTTAGGGGGGCATCTAGTTGTATTGGTAGTAGTTTAGTTGGATCAGTGCAGCAAACTGCAAGTATGTGCCCTTTGCCATTGATGTCGAAGGGGGAGAAAAATCATGTGAAAAACTCAGGGGGAGAAAGAATGTAGATGTGTAAAGAGAAAGGGGGAGGATCTTGTCTTGATGGTCTTTTTAGTTTTTCACATCATATGTTGCCATCAATGACAAAGGGGGAGATTGTTGCAAGTATGTGCCTAATTGGTGTTGTCATTGATGTCAACATATTTGTGTTATCATTGGTGTCAATTGTACTCTTACTTTGTTGAGGATATTGAGAAAATTAGCCCCTTTGGTGATAAGAAAGTGTTGCAGAAGAATAGTCCAAAAGAATGCTATGTATTTCCTATAGAATAAATATCTTTGCCTGTAGATTAGAAGTTATTTAGAAGCTTGTATGAAGATGTTATATTCTCAGTTTGAGCCTTCGGTATGAAGAATTGAGAGTTATGTTCACCAAAGTGAATTTAGTTGTTTCAGTGTGTTTGATAGTGATAGGGAGGAAGTGTTTTGCTCCACATTCCTCCGCATTGAAGTATTTTGGTTTGGGGTTCTGGAAGTAAGTCTATGATGATGTTAAATGCCCTCAAGTGTAATGGTTCATAATTTGGTGGTCCACAAACTATCTTTTACTTATGACAGTGGCTGGTAGTGTTGTTCTTGGGCTCTGATTTGAAGAATCTTGTTGATAGAGTTGTTAGAGATCATGCAGTTGTTCCTGATGATTACAATGTGTGTGTGGATCTCCCCTAATCATGCTCCTACATCTAGATTGGTCTACAAGGCGTAATTCAGATAGTGCATGAAGCGTGTTCTTGAATATTTGTGTTAATATCAGTCTTGGCCACCATGGTTGAATCCATCATATGCAAAGATCCATCAAAGATTGTGATAGCATGTTGTAGCATGGAAGATTGTGTTTGAGTCCCAGCTAAGGCATGGTGTGATTTGTATACATTCGTACATATTTTCCTTAGCCAAATTTGTATTAGGTCCAGACCTATTTTATGTATGTTTGTAATGTTGACCTTAGAGATTGTTCCAATGGTTAATGATTGTAATGCCGACCTTTATGATCATTCCAAGGTTGATGTAGTGTATAAATACTTGTAATTGAGTTGTGAAATTGTATCCAAGTGCGAAGATGTGAAGATAGAAGTGAAGTAAAGTAGTAGAACATAGAAAAGGTGTTTTGTACTTCAATGGATCTCTACCTTGGCATGGAGTAGATGTTGCTGTCTCAGTTCAACCTTTTGGTAGTGAGCCACCCTTTGGTAGTGAGCCATCCATAGGCAGTGAGCCTTTGTTTGCAGTGAACAATTTGTGTAGTAATCCCTATAGGCAGTGAGCCTCTAATTTTTGGTATTGATATAAATCATATTTCTGTGGTATAACACCCACCATGGGTTTTCCCTTTTAGGATTTTCAACATAAAAATCTGGTGTCTCATGTGTTGATTATCCATTTGTGTTGAGCTTCTCATTTTATGTTTTCATGGTTATATCTGAATATAAGTAATTGATAAGTTGATGATTGAAATTGGTTAAAGTTTTAGGACAATTGATTCACCCCCCTCTTAATTGTCTGGTACAGTTCAACAAGTACACCTATTGTATGCTCGTGAGATTAGACTCCTCCCATATAGAACCTGAGATTAAGGTAACATCAAAAGCTCTCAGATACATGTCAATACAAGTAGACAGATCAGGTCTGAAATCCTCTGGGATGTGGGATAGGGCAACTACAAATCTATGGTTGCACTCCATGTTGGACTTTCCCTCTTTTCGTCTGATGTTTTCAAGTTCTTGGACAAGAACAATAGGATCCAAAATACTTGTTGTTAAGGGAAAATTGGATCTAAATGAATAATCAATATAATATATCAATAATACCCAAAACTAAATGAAATAATGAACAAAAGAAGGTCAATCAAACAAATAACAATATAATGCAAACCTCCTTTAATTCTTAGCTTCCATTGATCACCTATCACAAATGATCTTGTCTATGAATATGGTCGTCAGAAGGTGCACTTCCTTGCTATGATTCCAAGATGTCAAATGGGAATAGCTATGATAGTTTCACCATGAAGATGAGCTTCACAACAATGATAATAGTATGGTAACAAGTTGATCTCAAGCAACGAAGGAATTGGTGCCAAAGGTGCGCTATGATTCCCGTAGAGTAAGTTAACTTAAAGCTTGGATGAATGAAATGGAGGAATAGGGTTCAATTTATATACTTGAAAGAATGAAGATCAATGGTATAGAAAGAATGAGAAGATCAATGGTATAGAACAATTGAGCAATGTGCGTGAATAGGAAGAAGACATGTGTCTTTCTCTATTTTGCATGAGAGGAACTAATAAAATAGAAGAATGAGTTAACTAAAGATATTAATTAATTAAAAGAATAGATCAATCAGCTAAGAGAATAGAACTAGAGGATGGAAATTGCATGAGGATGAGAAGACATTTTAGCTAATTAAATATTTAGAATATTCAATTGCATGTGCACAGGGATTGAATTATATTTAGGGATAACTCAATTTAGAAGAAATAGACAACTTAAATAAATATTTGATTTATTTAAATTTAGAGAAGACATTATTGGAAGAAACAATTAAATAATTGGTATTATTTAATTTAGAATGATTTTGGAAGAACTAATTAAATAATTGAGATTATTTAATTTGTTGGGGGATATTCGAAGAATTTAGGCATTTAATTAAATAAATTGATTTTATTTAATTGTTGGAAGAATATGAATCAAATAAATAAATTTGTTTGTTTATTTATTGATAGAAGAATTAGACTTAAATAAATATTAAAAATATTTATTTGGATAGAGTCATGTCATTTTTAGGTGTATATATTTTGGCCCTCTTTGATGCAATGTGTTTTATCACATTATTTCAAAGAATAAGTTTTCTGATAATGATACATGCCCCAATTTGCCCTTGGTACAAGTTTAATGACGGTAGGATGCCCTCTCAAGAGATTGGATGGGAAGAAGGAAGATGGTGTGAGATGGACAATCTCATGAAGAAGACGAGAAAAATAGGTTAGGATGAATGAAATAGGAAGAAATAGGATTGGGAAGTAGTCATAGTCATCACACATCTAGTTTACAGTTCGCATGCTATATATAGGAGCTGGGTCCACAAGACAAGTCATTTGCACACTTGGCTTTAGTTAATTGGTCTTTGAGAGCTAAGGAGAGCATAGGAGCATAGAGCAATCGGCATTGAGATGGATATTCCACATGAGGAGCACCCTTTTGATCAAGTCTGATGATTCAAACGGCTAGCTGAGGCAAGACCACTGGTATGTAGCTCGAAAAACTTCCCTTAGGGTCATTTATTTGCACAATAAATGCTAGAGAAAGTTAGGTTCGACAAATGCATAGTTTTGTAGTTCAGCGCATATGCTATGCAGAATTGTGCATGTACAATTATGTGGCACATTTAGGTTAGGATACTGCACATGGATGTTGCAAGTCGGCGCATGCATTGGGATTCTGCGCACTTGATATGAGAATCGGTGCATGCAGTTTGGATGCACATATATGGTATGTTATTGTGCATGTGATATGGTTCGGTGCATTTGAGAAATGTTGCAGCACATTTGCCAAAAGTGGTGCATTTTACTATGAAATTATGCATTTACCTTTTGGTTAAATGCCTATGAAATAGATAGTCAGTTCACTTAACAAAATTCACATGATTGGCATCTTACTTGATGCGTCAATCGATAAGCTATCTCTATGATTGTAGGAATCTAGGCAAGAGATGTAGTATGTTGTTTTCATCAATTAGATATGTTAAATTAGTGATATGATGCTTTAGATATGTGGAGTAGATTTTTTAGATTAGACTGACGCGTTGCTTTGCTTTCTTCCAGGAGAACATTTGAGACATACTTATGTCACGGGAGCAAGTTTTGATGCCTATGTTGCAGAGGTACATTCTTACAGAGATCAATCTTGAGGTACTAGGTACCATGGGCCTAGATTACGTTTGCCTTATGTCTGAGGTTCAAATGAACCTCGGATTACTGACCGCCACTATGGATCGGTTCCACAGCGAGGATGGGACTTTTCACTTGCCAATTGGTGAGATGACTATCACTCTAGAGGACATCTACAGGGTTATGCATTTACCAATACAGGGGGAGCTAGTAGAGTATGATCCCCAATAGGATGTAGGATTGGCAGAGTGCAAGCAAGCGTTTGGTGATCCTAAGTTGGAGGGACAGGTTATCTTGTGGTAGGATATATATGACTATTATGACTACTTCCTAGGTATACTAGTTGGGCTAATTGGAGGCATTGTATGCCCTGATAGGAGATCACATTGGTTCCTAATTGGATGGGGATGGAAAATGGAGTGGATGATTACAGAGGGCACCCAATATGCATGGAGTGTCTATGTCTTGGCACACCTATACCATGATATGCATTAGGTGGTATACCACAGGGGTACCAATCTGTTGGTAGGTGTGTCTCTCTTACAATTTTGGCTTTGGAAGTACATTGCCATCACGTGGCCAATGTGTGTGTTTTCAAAATAGAGGGGAGAGCCTTACAACTATGGATATGTAGGAGTTATTTCCTAGCATAAGATGGGAAAGCTCGAGTATTGGAGGCACGTGCTTGATAATGTAGATAGAATTGTCTAGTGACCATATCTAGATTGCAAGCCCTGGGACGATGAGGATGATGAGCTGCTGTATTGTTTTCATACATAGTGGCTCATCAGGAGGACTCAATTTATTTTGGAGAGAAAGATTGTTAGCAGGGTTCGGCAACAGTTTGGCAGGAGATTGGGGATGCCATAGGTGCAGGCCCGATTTGCACGGACACATGCCGAGAGGTTTAGATGGGGGCCAGTAGCTTCATATGAGGAGGCACTAAGTGAGTTCTGGTAGATTCCCCATGTAGCATGGCCTATGAGGAGGGAGGTGGTAGATGCAAGGGTGACTCTCGATTACAAGAAGTCCCTGGTGGCTCATCCCTTTCTGAGATACTCAAGTCTAGGAGAGTTGGTTCCTCGTATAGACAAGGAGGATTCAGATGATGAGGTTGGGGTAGGCAGGAGGATGAGGAGATGGAGGAGGGGTAGAGGAGGATGAGGAAATGGGGATGATGGAGGTAATGGAGGTGGAGGAGTGGGTGGAGATGGACAGAGGCAGAGGAGGAGAGCTAGGGAGGGACCTTCCCAGTAGCAACACGTAGTGCAGCCACAAGTTGCTTAGCAAGTTTAGATGCCACAACCACAACAGGTGGCCTAGTAGGTACATGGGTAGCAGGTGCCCCAGTAGCAGGTACCACAGGTTCCTCAGGGTCCAACCTAGCCAGATGCACACGAGTAGGCTATTGTCATGCTGAGGGGACAGATTAGAGGGCTTAGAGCATAACTCAAGATGGTAGATGCCTAGAGAGATGCAGACGTAGGAGTTATATCAGATCTCACTAGAGAGCGGGACTTAGCTTTAGTGAGGGTGTAGGTCATCGGAGTAGAGACTCGATAGTGATAGCCCTAGGAACAGATGGTACCACTATCTTCTTAGTGACATAGGTACAGCAGGCACAGGCACAACTGGCACATGTATAGGGGCAACTGACATAAGTAAAGGGTGAGCTTGCCAGAGCATAGGCTCAGATGCAGTACTATATGGGGCTATACCACAGTGTTGTACCAGTAGAGCACAGGGCATCCAGCTATCAGAGCCAGTCTTTGGCTTCTCGAAGAGTAGGGGGATCTTGGTCAGGAGTCTCAGTGAGGGGCCCCTAGCAGTCAGGTGATAATAGAGGAGAGGACAGTGCAGGGAGCAGTGTTCCCTTGCAGTAGGGATAGCTATTTAGACCTATACCTACCATGGCTCATCTACACATTTTTGATGGCTTAGATAGCCAGACATGTATATACTTTTGTATCATTTTGATGGAGACATGTATCATTATATATGCGATGTATACACTTTACATGATTTGACTCAGAGATGGATGGACTTTGATATTTTGTACATTTGGACATGTTTTACGTTTATTGATCTCTATATATAGTTTATTGATGCTATATATCATGGATGTATTTTCCTTTATGATGTTGTACATTTAATGCATACTATTATGATGTCTATATGATTCTATGTGATGGTTATCTAATGCAGACTTAGATGTTTACTTGATACTATATGATGCGATCTAATGTAGACTTAGATGTTTTTTTGATGCTATGTGATGTGGTCTATAAGATGATGCAATTTATGCTATGATATACATGTCTTTGTCTATGTTTTTTATTTATATGTGGATATTATGTAATGTATGATGTAAATGTATATGGATGATCTAATGCACCTATTATGTACACAAATTGATTTAATCATGTAAGATGACTATCTCATGTGATATGAGATGCAAACTATACTATGTTTTTGTTATGTCCAAATCTACTCAATTGACACAGAAATGACACAATGATAGATTAGAAGACTGACTCACAAGCTTTTAACTTGGAAACATTGATACTCTACATTGTTGGATCTTTATTGGCATGGGATACGGCATGGATGCCTTATGGATGCTAATGGATGTGAATGGTTTCTTAACATCTTGATATTGCAAATATTTTTTGAATTGCTTATTTCATCATTGGGCTTTTTTGTTTTTGTGTGTTTTTGAAATGTTGTAAGAAAATACAAGCATCTAGGTATAATTGAACCAAGATGACCTAAGTATTTCTTACATAGATTTTGATTTAGCAAGTTAATACAAGCATTTAGGTATAATTGAACCGAGATGACCTAAGTATTTCTTGCATATCAACAGACAAGGATTTCCCCTTTTCATGTTAGCCCTTTAATGTCCTCAATGATCATTGTGTTGATCATGTCCTTAGACAAGACATTGCATTACTAAGGTTAGATCCACAAACAACAAACAAAGAAAAGAATCGTGCCCCCGTCATATCATCTCTAGCTTTTGGCATCCTTGAGTAGAATAGGAGACATGATAACAATAAGTGAAGACACTAAGACACAACTATAATTTTGAAGCAAAACACTCTTGTATTTAGATGTATCTTTCTTGCCATAATTGGATAGAATCATTGGGATCGGTTTGTTCTTGATTTTGATTTTACTTTGGATAGGTTGATGTCTTGCATCAAAAATTTCTACTTGGAAATGAGCTTTTTTTGCGTTGTGACTAGTGAAAAGGTTCCACAAACCCTATTTGGGAAAATGGACCCTAAGGGATTGACCTAGTGCCTCGGGGCTACATTGATAATGGCCTTAGCTACGTGACAATGTAGAGGCAACATAGTTTGGGATTTGGACCATGGATGGACTAGAGGAAAGATGTCAAGATATGGGATGGATAGGAAAGCCTTGGGGGTGCATTGAAAATGGCCTTGCTTATGTGACAACGCAGAGGCAATGTAGTTCAGGATTGACCCTATGGTACTGATGACACACACTAGGCTAGGCTAACACCAAGGATAGGATATGGGATAAGACCTTGGTTGACAAGGTGACAAAGAGATAGAGTATCAAGCCATGATAGGTTATCGTTAGGTTTTTATTATGAGCTAGATATGGATCAAATGATACACTTGCAATAGAAGAAAAGGACACAAGGTGATGGGCTTCCCAAAGATGGAGGAAGCAGTTTATCACAAGTAGTGCCTATTTACCAGGTTTTCACCACTTTCTTTTATTTGTACAGAAGCTAGAAAGTACACATGACACCTGATTGCCAAGTTTTCATTATGGTACCTATCCCAGGTGCCTATTTGCCAAGTTTCTACCAAAGGATGATTTTTTTTTTATTTCTCAAATTTTTTTTTCTTTTCTCTGATTTTTTTATTTTTTTGCTTTTTTGATTATTGCCTCCCTTACATTGAGGTTCTCTTAGGTATAGAATTGGCAAAGATGCATGTTGTTGATTGGGTCATCAAACATCTGATATGCTCTTGATCCATAGGTTGTAATGATGACATAAGGACCAAGCCAATTGGGCTCAAACTTACCTTTCTTTTCTCACTCCTACTGGTTGCAGGGATTTTCTTCGAGAACTAGATCACCAACATTGAATATCCATGGAAGGACCCTATGATTGTAGCTTCAAGACATTCTTTTTTGATATACTTTGAGATGGTTGAATGTATTTTGTCTCTTCTCTTCTGCCAACTCTAGCTCTTGAAGTCTAGAAACTCTATAGTCTTCATCTATGATAAGACCTTTTAACAACACCCTTAGGGATGGTAACTCAACCTCGATGGGAAAAATAGCTTCTGATCCATAGAAAAGGGCGTAAGGGGTAGCACTTGTGGGAGTGCTTATACTGGTTTGATAGGCCCATAGAGCGGCATTCAGTTGAGTGTACCAATCATGGCCAGTATCATTGACTATTTTCTTGAGGATCTTTAGAATAGTTTTGTTGGATGCTTCTGCTTGGCCATCTCCTTGTGGATAGTAGGGAGTAGATAAATGGTGTTGGATTTGGAATTTGTCACAAAGTTCTTGCATATCCTAGTTTTTGAAAGGTCTTCTATTATCCGTGATAATGGATGAGGGAATTCCATATTTACATATGAGGTAATAAAGGATGAATGAGGAAATTTGTTTACCTATGACGGTGGTTAGGGGAATGGATTCAATCCACTTGGTAAAGTACTCTGTGGCAGTTATTACAAATTTATGGCCATTGGATGAAGGTGGGTGAATTTTGCCCACAAGGTCAAGTCCCCATTGACAAAAGGGCCAAGGTGTCATTAGAGGTCATAGCTCTTGAGCTGACGCATGTATCAGGTTCCCATGTATCTGGCACTACTTACACTTCTTCACAAACTGATATGAATCAATTTCCATGTTGGGCCAATTGCATCCCAAACGCATGAGTTTTTGAGCTAAACAAGGACCGCTAGATTGTGTTCAACAAATCTCTTCATGTTTGTCTCACAAGGCGGTTTGAGATTCTTCTCATTCTAAACAATAGAGTAAAGTACCATCTAGATCGCATCGGTATAGGGTATTGGCAATAATGGTATATCAAGAGGTTTGGCGAATGAAGGTTTGAAGCTGGTTTGAAGACAAGTTAGGCATGAGGGCATTATCCTTGAGGTAAGTATAAATCTTACCATACCAAGGTGACTCAGATCTAACTAGTAGGCATATTGAATGGGTTTCAGGAAGATCATAAGCTGGTTGTTGAATTGACTCTACCAAGAACTCATATCGTGACTTATTCTCTGGGATCTTGAGGAGTGAGGTGATGGTTGCCATGGCATCTACCGCTTTGTTCTCGATGCAAGGTATCTACTCAAAGGATATGATCACGAAGTGCTCTTTAAAGTCATCAACCATCCACTTATATGGGATAAGCTTCTCATCTTTGGTTTGATAGTCATCGTTGACTTGATTGATTACTAGTTGGGAATCACCATAGACATGTAGCTCTTTTATTTTCCATTATGCTACCAGTTTGAGGCCAATGACCAAGGCTTCATATTTTGCTATGTTGTTTGTGCATGGGAATAGCAAACGATAAGACTTAGGTATGGTGTTGTCATGAGGAGTGACCAACAAGATTCCTGCCCCTGATCCATGGTTTGTGTAGGAGCCATCAAAATAGAGTTTCCATGAGTATGCAATGACACTGAAGATGGATTCATCTGGGAACTCAAACATTATTGGTGTGTTGTCCTGAAATGGTGCTTCTACTAATTGATCTACAATGATTTGACCTTTGATAGATTTTCTCTCTACATACTCAATGTCATATTCACTTAATAGCATTACCCCCTTAGCTAGGCGACCTGTGAGAGCAGCTTTTCTTAATAGGTACTTGAGTGGATCTATTTTTGCAATAAGCTTGATTGAATGTGCTAGCATGTAATGTTGTAGTTTTTAGGAAGCAAAAACCATAGAAAGACATGATCTTTCTATCTGGGTGTATTGCAGTTCATAGCCCACCAAGGTACGACTGATATAGTAGATGGACCTTTCTTTTCCTTCATAATCATGTTGTGCTAGTAGGGCTTCGAGATCTATTGACGTAGAAGATATGTAAAGTAATAGAGGTTTACCTTGGATACGAGGCATGATAATACGTGGATTCATAAGGTACTCCTTCAATTTGTCAAATTCTTCTTCGCACTTCTCATCCCATTAAAATGGAATGTTCTTATGTAAGAGATGACTAAAAGATTGACACTTATCTTCTAGTTGTGATATGAACCATTTGATAGACTGTAGCTTGCCTTGTAGGGACCTCAATTGAGTGATATTCTTGGGTGGTGGCATTTCCATAATAGCCTTAACCTTGGTAGGGTCTACCTCTATTCCATTTGCTAAGACAATGAAGCCTAGAAGCTTTCCTGAGGTGACTACGAACACACATTTCTTTGGCTTTAACCTAACCTTGAATTGTTCTAGTCTTTGAAAGACCTTCTCTAGTATATCTATGTGTTATTCTCTTGTGAGTGCCTTTGCAAGGATATCATCTACATAGTCCTCCATTGTGACATGCATCATATCATGAAAAACAGTGGTCATAGCTTGTTATTATGTTGCCCCAACATTCTTTAGCCTAAATGGCATGACATTCGAGCAGAAAGTACCCCATGGACAAGTGAAAGTTGTCTTTTGTTGGTCTTCTAGTGCTATCCTGATCTAATTGTATCTAGAGAAGCCATCCATGAGAGATAACATGGTATGCCCTGTTGTCAAGTCGACAATGATATCTATGTTGGACAACGAAAAATCATCCTTGCGGCAAGCTTTGTTTAGATCTCTAAAATCATTGCATAATCAAACTTTGCCATTAGGTTTGGATACTGGCACTATGTTGGATATCTCTAGATAGTCTATTGCTCTGATAAATCCCACATCCAATAGTTTCTTGAGTTCTTCCTTCACTAGTAGTGTTATGTGTGGATGCATCTTTCTAAGCTTCTGTTTGATTGGTTTCACTCCTAGATCTAGTGGAAGATGGTACAGGATCAAATTTGGATCTAGACCGGGCATATCTGTGTATGACCAAGCAAAGTTGCCTTTCTTTTTCTTGAAGAATGGTATAAACTTGGTCTTTTCTAGCGGAGTTAGAGACTTTGCAAAGTGAATGATCTTAGACTATTCCTCTGTTCCAATGTTGATCAGATCTATATGTTCCACAACAATCTAAGACTTCTCCTCATGCATGTCATTGGGGAGAGTGTCAAACCTTCCATCATCAGATGCCACAGTTGGGTTTCACCATCATATGCATCCTTTCTTTTTATTGATTTGGGATCTGATACTACCACAAAATGGTTTTCACCATCAGATCTAGTTTTGATTTTGATATTTTTATGACTAGAAGGCTTGGTACCCTCTCCAAAATAGGCCATGGTATTGAGTTCAATGGCAAAGATAGATTTATGATCTTGGGGTAGGTGGTCCCTAAGCTCCATGTAGTCAATATAGGCATCATCATTTTGGAACATGTCTAATTGCGAGGTGCCTTGTAGATCCCAGTCAATATGTTTGGGATACACAAGGGAGAGGGAGTCAGAGGATAGATCTAATTCATTAACATGTTGAATGGATATGTGAGGAGTATTGGTAGGGATAGGATCTAGGATGGTACTTTCCTCCAAATTGTTTATCGTGATAGAACTCGAACCTTCCTCAAACATTATACTCTTATGAATTGGCAAATCACACTCTAATGGTCTATACATCAGTGTTCATAGTAGGGGCTATAGGTTTGAATGGTATCAACTCCTTTGTCCTCATAGGAGTGTTCTGTGAGTTCTTCCCACTCATATTCATTAGATTTTGTATCACTGTCATCTTGGAGTGCATGAATCTATTCTACAAAACAAGCATTTGTCTTGTTGGGACCTAAAATTTCATACCAATTTTTGCAAGATTTTAGGTTCCCATATGAAAAATTCAATTTCAACACTCATAGATACACCTGCACAATATGCTCAAATGGCCTACTTTGAAGCATTATAATTCGGAGCCAGTTCGTCTTCATACAAAATTATTTCACAAACATGTTTGTCTGCCATATGTAAGTGAGCACTCCTGATTTTAGCTTCATACGATCAATTTTGACTAGGTTTTGAAGAACCAAGTTGGAGGGTTTTGATAAGGTTTGTTACTTGCACAATGTGAAATCAGCCCGAGAGGCCAACTTTGGAGGTTGATATCTAGCAGCTAAATGATGATCCTGACAAACTAATTAGTGTTCCATATTTTTCTCATGATAATGTACTTTCATGCCAGTTTTTGGGACCCCAACATCTCGTTTGCTATTTTTTCAAAATCAAAAGCAAATGTAAAAAGTTCAGTTGCCATATGCATTTCCAGAAAGTTGCGGAGAGCTCAACTTTGGCCCTTACCATTTCATAACAGAAGATGGATGGTGAAGAATCCTCTTACACACGCACTCATCAAGCCTAAATAAACTCAACTTTCCAGTTACAACTTCCCAGGAAGAGATTTAATGGGTTTTTAAAATTGCAAGTTGGTGAGCTCGAATCAGGTTTTGAAGGGGCAGTTTTCAAGGAGGTTAATTTGGAAGGTAATATATAGCAATCGGGTCGTGTTCATAAAAAACCAATTGATGTCTCAAATTCTTCCCATGTTAATGTGCCTACATGCGAATTCTCAAGGTCCCGGCACTTCGTTTGATATTTTTTCAAAAGCAAATCCAAATGGATTTTACACAGTTCTGTGACTGCATTCCCAGGCAGCTTCAGAAAGGTCAACTTTGACACCCGATATCTTATGAAGGAAGAGGAATGATGAAAAATCCTTTTGCACACATGTTCATGTGGCCTAAATGAACTAATCCCCAGGACGGCAGCTTCTCAATATCAGATTTGATATTTTTCCAAAGAGGCAAAATAATAGGTTTCAGTTGAGTTTAAAACAGGTGCAAAACACGCTGAGTGAGCTACTTTGATTGCGAGCAGCTTTTAATCCCAATAACTTCATGCCAATCCCTCTGACAACCATACTCCCCTATCACAATTCAACATGTTGGTGTATTTTTGTGGCTCCGGGAAAAGTTTTGATTAGTTTTTCAGGCTAATTCCGAAGGCTAGTTGGCCTATTTTGATCACCATGCAAGGTGTGTGAAATGGAATTAAAAGAACTGGGAATACTTTTTATCCTTTTTCGTGATATAACAATTTGCTACAATGGACACAGTTTCAGCAAAAGTCTCACGGATGAACAAAAGCTATAAAAAAAATTTTCATCGGCAAGACATCATATAGGTCTCACCGATGGAAAACTCATCGGCAAGAGATATACCATCGGAGTGAAAATCTCAAGTCACACCGATCTAACAAGTCTTGCCGATGGAGTCCCGTGAGATGAAAGGTTTATTCAAAGGAGAATAAATATTTACAAAAGGTGCAAATAAATATCCTATTTTCATGGAAGGAGGTATAAGGTGAGAATTTATTCAAAATATTTTCTACTCAGAAGAAAAATACTTTTCTAGAGAAGTTCATCAAATAGGTAATTATTTTACCTAAATAATATTTTTATGTGAGAATGCATAAGATGGCCAGTAAAACCATAAGGAGTAATTATTTTCACACAAATGATTATTCTAGCCCAGTGAAGGTGAAAAAGCACACGAATAAATGAAAGCGTGAAGATTGTCAGCCAAAGATGGAAATAATTATTATTAAATTATCTTGCACGGGAATACAAAGCTTAGAAAGGTTGAAATTAATTTAATCAAACTAAAGATAGTTGATTAAATAAAGGGATGCATCAGAAAGGTTATAACCTTAACATATGAATGTGTAAAATGCTAAATAAAAATCAAGGCATAAAAATACATCGGCAGAAGAAAATGAATCGGAGTAAAAATTGTAAATCATACCGATTTGATGTGTCACACCGATGTTGTGGGCCCAAGTATTATGTAAATAAAGTAATGAGGTAAAACAATGGAAAAGGAGATATGGAAGCAAGGAGAAATATGTAGAATATTTTTGAAATAAAGATGGGAAATATTTTCACAAAGCCGTTAATTGAAGATTTTGTGTAAATGTGTATAATGGCCCATGAAAATATTTTCACTTAAAAAATGAGTTTATGCAAGACAATAAAAAATATTATTAAAGTCACTGCACCATGAAAATCTCATCGGCAAGACCAAGCAAATCGGAGAGAAATTTTTAAAACACACCAAGTTTATGCCTCATACCGATGGATGCCTCTTTGGGGAGAAATGTCATTTAATTAAAAGTGGTAAGTATTTTAAATGTGAGCTGCATGCCCGAGGTAAAATATTAAAATGCAATATGAAATAGTTTACCAAAGGGGTTATAAGGATGAAAGAAAATATTTTCCAACGAATTCACGAGATAGGTAATTACTTTACCTAAAAATATTTTGAGGAAGTATATGCAAAAGGTGAGAAAACATTTTCACCAAGAAATTCACAAGCGAAGTAATTATTTTACTGGAGAACATTTTATGCAAAATATTTCACCGAGGAAGTTGTAGGAGATAAGATATTTTCACTAAAGGATGTAAAATATTTTCACAAGGTTGTTAAAAACAAGATTTCATGAGCAGAAATTGTTTCTTACTCGAAGGGTAAAATATATTTTTCCAGTGGGAGAAAATATGTGCAAGAGGATATAACAAACAATCATAGTCATATTGGAAAATTATTTTCGTGAGAATACAAGTCCCAGGAAGATTAATTAAATAAAGAATCAAGATACATGAAAGTAAACCCTAACAAAGATGAAGAGAAATAATTGAATTTTAAAGGGCCGGAGGCTAATATTTTGCGTTAATAAAAATTGTTGTCCTTCACGGAAATGAAGAGACGCACAGGACGGTAAGCGAAGGGTCACAACCCTAAAATACACAGTATGTATAAAGGTGAAATCAAAGGAGGACAGAGGAACAACATCAGTAGATTAGAAGAAAGCAGTAGGTTTAGGGTAGCAGTAGGAAATTATTTAATTCCACTCCACCCATTCGCCTCATCAGAACTGTTATATACACATTTTTATTAATGGAACAGAATGCTTCAATTCAGTTATCTATTTTCAGTGTTCAGCTGTAATGTTAATATTAAATCCTAAATGTTGTAATGTTGTCTCCAGAATGGTTTTTCCATATTATTTAAATTATCGTATCAAGAATATTGTTGATTTATCTGGTCACATTTGCTGATTCAGTGTGTTCGAATTGGTTGGTTTCTATAAAGAAGTTGATCAGAATTGTCATAAGGTCTCTGCCAAGAGGTAAATCCTTTCTACAAAACAAGTCTGGTCTAAATTTTCTTCTTACTAGAATTAAACATCCTCTCAGTTGTTCACAGTAATACGGAGAATATCATTGGGATAGTATAAGAAGAGCATCATAACTGACATTCTTGCACGTTTGCATAAGGTGCAAACATCCCATGTGCCTTACAAGTTCGAGTTAAACTGTGAAGTAGATCAACTTACCTCATACATCTGTTTCCATTAAATCTTCATCCATTTACCGACTCCATAGCCCAATAGAAGTAGGCACTAGTCATTACTATCCAAACACATATTCAAAATATTTCTATTTCAAGTTAGTACATTAGGAATAGGATAATTTTTAGACTGCATCTATTACATTTTATGCCATTGTGATAGATTTACTAATCCAATCAAGTCATATAGTGTTCATTCTGCTTTAGTTACAAAGGTACACCCGCCTAGGTTTGCAGGACTTGAAGTGTAGGGAGCTAATAGCTCTGTCAATTGGTCCAAAAACATTGCAAATCCAAACATAGAGTCTGGCATCCTCTTAGGGTTAGCAACCTGCATTTTTGGGAACCAACAAAATGGCGACTCTGCTGGGGAGAACATATAGAGAAACTTGGTAGTGGACCATGTTATTAGAGTCAGAAAATTAAAAGGCATAACTCTGCTGGTGGGAGGAAAAACTCAGAAAAATTGATTAGTCCTCTAAATAGAGGTGGCGACTCTACACAAAATTCAAATACATATTGGTAGACTCTACTGGCAAGAACCCAAAAAGATGAAATTTTCCTCTTCTCACAAGAGGTGGCGACTCTGAAAATAAAATTGATGAAATATGAAAAAATATAACATACCCCCTTTAGATGCATTCTTTGAAATAAGGAGACATGAAGGAGAATCTGGATATAAGTTGTTCATCAGGTTGGGGGATATCTATGAACAGATACCTTTTCATCTCAAACCTAGTGTATCCTTATTTATTAAAATGTTCATGCTTGCTTATGTGCCTATGTCTACTAATTGGCCTGAATCATTAAAGCCAGTTACTATAGACCAATTGGTTAAATTGATTCCTATCATAGAAAGGAAAAGGCATGAGGATATTATCAATGTTGGATCCAATGATACTAAATATGAACAAACTGATATAGCAATGCAGCCAGATATGGATGGACTAGCAACATACCAAGAAAATGAATACTATCCACCACCTGGACAGCGATATGCTCCGCAATATCATCATCTACATATGTCACATCAAAATCTGCACTCTCATCAACCCACCCAGCAAAATGTTTATTATCAGCCTCCATATCAAACAAATTTTATCCCAGCCCACCCACCGCAATATATGAATCAGCAGTGTTGGGAGGAAGAAGAACATTGTTTTCAAAAGATGGGTATACCAGAACATGAACTCCAGATGTTTCCAAACCCATGCTATCCTGAGGATGAAATCTTTTCAGATAACCAGGGTGAATATTTTCAAGATCTTGATCAAGAGGAAGTGCACATGGCAGAAAAGAATCTTCAAGCCTATTCAAAATCATTATATGATGATATAGCACAAAAAGATGAAGAGGATGACTATTTTCAAACAGGGCAAACTCACAATGAGGAGGAAGTGTACATATCTATAAATGATTTTCAAAATTTTTCAAACCCATTGTATGATGAAAAGATGGAAGAAAATCAGATGACATTTTGCCAAGGTATGCCAGAAAATGAATTTCAAGTGTTCTCAAATCCATGTTATCAAGAAGATGAAAGGCATTTAGACAGTCAGGGAGGTGGATATTCTGATAAAGAGTCTATAAATGATGAGGTTGATGAAATATGTACATCAAATTTTGAGCATTATAGTAGTGATGAAAAGAATGATGAAAATTTCAGTAAGAGGGTTGATGAAGAAACATGCTCACTTGATAGTGAGCATATTTCAGAATTGCTCACCAAAGAATATCAAAGATATGTACATAAAGATGACACCCAAATACTGTGTCCAGCACATATATCATTTGACAGTGAATCCATTCAACATGGTAAGGGTGATGAAATATACGAGGCCATATTTCCCAAGTCACATTTTTGCAAAAAAGAGACAGATAGTGGTCATAAGTTCTCTTGTGACACTGATCTAGAGATAAAGATGTCCATTGAACTAGAGGAGGTTGATGATTCCAGTATGTATGATTGGCAGATTATTGACTCTCAAGCATGTGGGGAAGATGGATGTGATAAGGAAGAAGATACGGTGTTTTATGTTGGAATCAGCATTGATTATAGCATTTGTCAGAAGCAGCTTGATTTATTCCATTTTCCAATTCAATTAAAAAACCAACATTTGGTGAATAACAATAGATATGATAAAATAAGACATCCTACAAGGTTTGATAATCATGACTTCCTTATGTCATGCAATGATGAAGGTGTTCAGACTATGCCTGACTTCCAGATACTGAATAATACAGAACACACTTGCAGCATAAATTATGATGCATTATTGAACTATATGAACAGATTTAGTCAAGCAGATGGGGTATCATTACAACATGATCAGAACAAGGTTTTTGACAGGGGAAAGACGTGGATTTTCTTTTCTGATATGGTCTTTTGACCATATCAGTTTTGGGGCAAAAAAGTAGACTCTGTTACCCAATGAAGAAGGCGTTGGTCTGCTCCCCAGAAATCTGGGATCTTGCTATGCCCGCGGGGGGCATACATCCCCAAACAGAGCCACTGTTGGGACCTAAAATTTCATACCAATTTTTGCAAGATTTTAGGTTCCCATATGAAAAATTCAATTTCAACACTCATAGATACACCTGCACAATATGCTCAAATGGCCTACTTTGAAGCATTATAATTCGGAGCCAGTTCGTCTTCATACAAAATTATTTCACAAACATGTTTGTCTGCCATATGTAAGTGAGCACTCCTGATTTTAGCTTCATACGATCAATTTTGACTAGGTTTTGAAGAACCAAGTTGGAGGGTTTTGATAAGGTTTGTTACTTGCACAATGTGAAATCAGCCCGAGAGGCCAACTTTGGAGGTTGATATCTAGCAGCTAAATGATGATCCTGACAAACTAATTAGTGTTCCATATTTTTCTCATGATAATGTACTTTCATGCCAGTTTTTGGGACCCCAACATCTCGTTTGCTATTTTTTCAAAATCAAAAGCAAATGTAAAAAGTTCAGTTGCCATATGCATTTCCAGAAAGTTGCGGAGAGCTCAACTTTGGCCCTTACCATTTCATAACAGAAGATGGATGGTGAAGAATCCTCTTACACACGCACTCATCAAGCCTAAATAAACTCAACTTTCCAGTTACAACTTCCCAGGAAGAGATTTAATGGGTTTTTAAAATTGCAAGTTGGTGAGCTCGAATCAGGTTTTGAAGGGGCAGTTTTCAAGGAGGTTAATTTGGAAGGTAATATATAGCAATCGGGTCGTGTTCATAAAAAACCAATTGATGTCTCAAATTCTTCCCATGTTAATGTGCCTACATGCGAATTCTCAAGGTCCCGGCACTTCGTTTGATATTTTTTCAAAAGCAAATCCAAATGGATTTTACACAGTTCTGTGACTGCATTCCCAGGCAGCTTCAGAAAGGTCAACTTTGACACCCGATATCTTATGAAGGAAGAGGAATGATGAAAAATCCTTTTGCACACATGTTCATGTGGCCTAAATGAACTAATCCCCAGGACGGCAGCTTCTCAATATCAGATTTGATATTTTTCCAAAGAGGCAAAATAATAGGTTTCAGTTGAGTTTAAAACAGGTGCAAAACACGCTGAGTGAGCTACTTTGATTGCGAGCAGCTTTTAATCCCAATAACTTCATGCCAATCCCTCTGACAACCATACTCCCCTATCACAATTCAACATGTTGGTGTATTTTTGTGGCTCCGGGAAAAGTTTTGATTAGTTTTTCAGGCTAATTCCGAAGGCTAGTTGGCCTATTTTGATCACCATGCAAGGTGTGTGAAATGGAATTAAAAGAACTGGGAATACTTTTTATCCTTTTTCGTGATATAACAATTTGCTACAATGGACACAGTTTCAGCAAAAGTCTCACGGATGAACAAAAGCTATAAAAAAAATTTTCATCGGCAAGACATCATATAGGTCTCACCGATGGAAAACTCATCGGCAAGAGATATACCATCGGAGTGAAAATCTCAAGTCACACCGATCTAACAAGTCTTGCCGATGGAGTCCCGTGAGATGAAAGGTTTATTCAAAGGAGAATAAATATTTACAAAAGGTGCAAATAAATATCCTATTTTCATGGAAGGAGTTATAAGGTGAGAATTTATTCAAAATATTTTCTACTCAGAAGAAAAATACTTTTCTAGAGAAGTTCATCAAATAGGTAATTATTTTACCTAAATAATATTTTTATGTGAGAATGCATAAGATGGCCAGTAAAACCATAAGGAGTAATTATTTTCACACAAATGATTATTCTAGCCCAGTGAAGGTGAAAAAGCACACGAATAAATGAAAGCGTGAAGATTGTCAGCCAAAGATGGAAATAATTATTATTAAATTATCTTGCACGGGAATACAAAGCTTAGAAAGGTTGAAATTAATTTAATCAAACTAAAGATAGTTGATTAAATAAAGGGATGCATCAGAAAGGTTATAACCTTAACATATGAATGTGTAAAATGCTAAATAAAAATCAAGGCATAAAAATACATCGGCAGAAGAAAATGAATCGGAGTAAAAATTGTAAATCATACCGATTTGATGTGTCACACCGATGTTGTGGGCCCAAGTATTATGTAAATAAAGTAATGAGGTAAAACAATGGAAAAGGAGATATGGAAGCAAGGAGAAATATGTAGAATATTTTTGAAATAAAGATGGGAAATATTTTCACAAAGCCGTTAATTGAAGATTTTGTGTAAATGTGTATAATGGCCCATGAAAATATTTTCACTTAAAAAATGAGTTTATGCAAGACAATAAAAAATATTATTAAAGTCACTGCACCATGAAAATCTCATCGGCAAGACCAAGCAAATCGGAGAGAAATTTTTAAAACACACCAAGTTTATGCCTCATACCGATGGATGCCTCTTTGGGGAGAAATGTCATTTAATTAAAAGTGGTAAGTATTTTAAATGTGAGCTGCATGCCCGAGGTAAAATATTAAAATGCAATATGAAATAGTTTACCAAAGGGGTTATAAGGATGAAAGAAAATATTTTCCAACGAATTCACGAGATAGGTAATTACTTTACCTAAAAATATTTTGAGGAAGTATATGCAAAAGGTGAGAAAACATTTTCACCAAGAAATTCACAAGCGAAGTAATTATTTTACTGGAGAACATTTTATGCAAAATATTTCACCGAGGAAGTTGTAGGAGATAAGATATTTTCACTAAAGGATGTAAAATATTTTCACAAGGTTGTTAAAAACAAGATTTCATGAGCAGAAATTGTTTCTTACTCGAAGGGTAAAATATATTTTTCCAGTGGGAGAAAATATGTGCAAGAGGATATAACAAACAATCATAGTCATATTGGAAAATTATTTTCGTGAGAATACAAGTCCCAGGAAGATTAATTAAATAAAGAATCAAGATACATGAAAGTAAACCCTAACAAAGATGAAGAGAAATAATTGAATTTTAAAGGGCCGGAGGCTAATATTTTGCGTTAATAAAAATTGTTGTCCTTCACGGAAATGAAGAGACGCACAGGACGGTAAGCGAAGGGTCACAACCCTAAAATACACAGTATGTATAAAGGTGAAATCAAAGGAGGACAGAGGAACAACATCAGTAGATTAGAAGAAAGCAGTAGGTTTAGGGTAGCAGTAGGAAATTATTTAATTCCACTCCACCCATTCGCCTCATCAGAACTGTTATATACACATTTTTATTAATGGAACAGAATGCTTCAATTCAGTTATCTATTTTCAGTGTTCAGCTGTAATGTTAATATTAAATCCTAAATGTTGTAATGTTGTCTCCAGAATGGTTTTTCCATATTATTTAAATTATCGTATCAAGAATATTGTTGATTTATCTGGTCACATTTGCTGATTCAGTGTGTTCGAATTGGTTGGTTTCTATAAAGAAGTTGATCAGAATTGTCATAAGGTCTCTGCCAAGAGGTAAATCCTTTCTACAAAACAAGTCTGGTCTAAATTTTCTTCTTACTAGAATTAAACATCCTCTCAGTTGTTCACAGTAATACGGAGAATATCATTGGGATAGTATAAGAAGAGCATCATAACTGACATTCTTGCACGTTTGCATAAGGTGCAAACATCCCATGTGCCTTACAAGTTCGAGTTAAACTGTGAAGTAGATCAACTTACCTCATACATCTGTTTCCATTAAATCTTCATCCATTTACCGACTCCATAGCCCAATAGAAGTAGGCACTAGTCATTACTATCCAAACACATATTCAAAATATTTCTATTTCAAGTTAGTACATTAGGAATAGGATAATTTTTAGACTGCATCTATTACATTTTATGCCATTGTGATAGATTTACTAATCCAATCAAGTCATATAGTGTTCATTCTGCTTTAGTTACAAAGGTACACCCGCCTAGGTTTGCAGGACTTGAAGTGTAGGGAGCTAATAGCTCTGTCAATTGGTCCAAAAACATTGCAAATCCAAACATAGAGTCTGGCATCCTCTTAGGGTTAGCAACCTGCATTTTTGGGAACCAACAAAATGGCGACTCTGCTGGGGAGAACATATAGAGAAACTTGGTAGTGGACCATGTTATTAGAGTCAGAAAATTAAAAGGCATAACTCTGCTGGTGGGAGGAAAAACTCAGAAAAATTGATTAGTCCTCTAAATAGAGGTGGCGACTCTACACAAAATTCAAATACATATTGGTAGACTCTACTGGCAAGAACCCAAAAAGATGAAATTTTCCTCTTCTCACAAGAGGTGGCGACTCTGAAAATAAAATTGATGAAATATGAAAAAATATAACATACCCCCTTTAGATGCATTCTTTGAAATAAGGAGACATGAAGGAGAATCTGGATATAAGTTGTTCATCAGGTTGGGGGATATCTATGAACAGATACCTTTTCATCTCAAACCTAGTGTATCCTTATTTATTAAAATGTTCATGCTTGCTTATGTGCCTATGTCTACTAATTGGCCTGAATCATTAAAGCCAGTTACTATAGACCAATTGGTTAAATTGATTCCTATCATAGAAAGGAAAAGGCATGAGGATATTATCAATGTTGGATCCAATGATACTAAATATGAACAAACTGATATAGCAATGCAGCCAGATATGGATGGACTAGCAACATACCAAGAAAATGAATACTATCCACCACCTGGACAGCGATATGCTCCGCAATATCATCATCTACATATGTCACATCAAAATCTGCACTCTCATCAACCCACCCAGCAAAATGTTTATTATCAGCCTCCATATCAAACAAATTTTATCCCAGCCCACCCACCGCAATATATGAATCAGCAGTGTTGGGAGGAAGAAGAACATTGTTTTCAAAAGATGGGTATACCAGAACATGAACTCCAGATGTTTCCAAACCCATGCTATCCTGAGGATGAAATCTTTTCAGATAACCAGGGTGAATATTTTCAAGATCTTGATCAAGAGGAAGTGCACATGGCAGAAAAGAATCTTCAAGCCTATTCAAAATCATTATATGATGATATAGCACAAAAAGATGAAGAGGATGACTATTTTCAAACAGGGCAAACTCACAATGAGGAGGAAGTGTACATATCTATAAATGATTTTCAAAATTTTTCAAACCCATTGTATGATGAAAAGATGGAAGAAAATCAGATGACATTTTGCCAAGGTATGCCAGAAAATGAATTTCAAGTGTTCTCAAATCCATGTTATCAAGAAGATGAAAGGCATTTAGACAGTCAGGGAGGTGGATATTCTGATAAAGAGTCTATAAATGATGAGGTTGATGAAATATGTACATCAAATTTTGAGCATTATAGTAGTGATGAAAAGAATGATGAAAATTTCAGTAAGAGGGTTGATGAAGAAACATGCTCACTTGATAGTGAGCATATTTCAGAATTGCTCACCAAAGAATATCAAAGATATGTACATAAAGATGACACCCAAATACTGTGTCCAGCACATATATCATTTGACAGTGAATCCATTCAACATGGTAAGGGTGATGAAATATACGAGGCCATATTTCCCAAGTCACATTTTTGCAAAAAAGAGACAGATAGTGGTCATAAGTTCTCTTGTGACACTGATCTAGAGATAAAGATGTCCATTGAACTAGAGGAGGTTGATGATTCCAGTATGTATGATTGGCAGATTATTGACTCTCAAGCATGTGGGGAAGATGGATGTGATAAGGAAGAAGATACGGTGTTTTATGTTGGAATCAGCATTGATTATAGCATTTGTCAGAAGCAGCTTGATTTATTCCATTTTCCAATTCAATTAAAAAACCAACATTTGGTGAATAACAATAGATATGATAAAATAAGACATCCTACAAGGTTTGATAATCATGACTTCCTTATGTCATGCAATGATGAAGGTGTTCAGACTATGCCTGACTTCCAGATACTGAATAATACAGAACACACTTGCAGCATAAATTATGATGCATTATTGAACTATATGAACAGATTTAGTCAAGCAGATGGGGTATCATTACAACATGATCAGAACAAGGTTTTTGACAGGGGAAAGACGTGGATTTTCTTTTCTGATATGGTCTTTTGACCATATCAGTTTTGGGGCAAAAAAGTAGACTCTGTTACCCAATGAAGAAGGCGTTGGTCTGCTCCCCAGAAATCTGGGATCTTGCTATGCCCGCGGGGGGCATACATCCCCAAACAGAGCCACTGTTGGGACCTAAAATTTCATACCAATTTTTGCAAGATTTTAGGTTCCCATATGAAAAATTCAATTTCAACACTCATAGATACACCTGCACAATATGCTCAAATGGCCTACTTTGAAGCATTATAATTCGGAGCCAGTTCGTCTTCATACAAAATTATTTCACAAACATGTTTGTCTGCCATATGTAAGTGAGCACTCCTGATTTTAGCTTCATACGATCAATTTTGACTAGGTTTTGAAGAACCAAGTTGGAGGGTTTTGATAAGGTTTGTTACTTGCACAATGTGAAATCAGCCCGAGAGGCCAACTTTGGAGGTTGATATCTAGCAGCTAAATGATGATCCTGACAAACTAATTAGTGTTCCATATTTTTCTCATGATAATGTACTTTCATGCCAGTTTTTGGGACCCCAACATCTCGTTTGCTATTTTTTCAAAATCAAAAGCAAATGTAAAAAGTTCAGTTGCCATATGCATTTCCAGAAAGTTGCGGAGAGCTCAACTTTGGCCCTTACCATTTCATAACAGAAGATGGATGGTGAAGAATCCTCTTACACACGCACTCATCAAGCCTAAATAAACTCAACTTTCCAGTTACAACTTCCCAGGAAGAGATTTAATGGGTTTTTAAAATTGCAAGTTGGTGAGCTCGAATCAGGTTTTGAAGGGGCAGTTTTCAAGGAGGTTAATTTGGAAGGTAATATATAGCAATCGGGTCGTGTTCATAAAAAACCAATTGATGTCTCAAATTCTTCCCATGTTAATGTGCCTACATGCGAATTCTCAAGGTCCCGGCACTTCGTTTGATATTTTTTCAAAAGCAAATCCAAATGGATTTTACACAGTTCTGTGACTGCATTCCCAGGCAGCTTCAGAAAGGTCAACTTTGACACCCGATATCTTATGAAGGAAGAGGAATGATGAAAAATCCTTTTGCACACATGTTCATGTGGCCTAAATGAACTAATCCCCAGGACGGCAGCTTCTCAATATCAGATTTGATATTTTTCCAAAGAGGCAAAATAATAGGTTTCAGTTGAGTTTAAAACAGGTGCAAAACACGCTGAGTGAGCTACTTTGATTGCGAGCAGCTTTTAATCCCAATAACTTCATGCCAATCCCTCTGACAACCATACTCCCCTATCACAATTCAACATGTTGGTGTATTTTTGTGGCTCCGGGAAAAGTTTTGATTAGTTTTTCAGGCTAATTCCGAAGGCTAGTTGGCCTATTTTGATCACCATGCAAGGTGTGTGAAATGGAATTAAAAGAACTGGGAATACTTTTTATCCTTTTTCGTGATATAACAATTTGCTACAATGGACACAGTTTCAGCAAAAGTCTCACGGATGAACAAAAGCTATAAAAAAAATTTTCATCGGCAAGACATCATATAGGTCTCACCGATGGAAAACTCATCGGCAAGAGATATACCATCGGAGTGAAAATCTCAAGTCACACCGATCTAACAAGTCTTGCCGATGGAGTCCCGTGAGATGAAAGGTTTATTCAAAGGAGAATAAATATTTACAAAAGGTGCAAATAAATATCCTATTTTCATGGAAGGAGTTATAAGGTGAGAATTTATTCAAAATATTTTCTACTCAGAAGAAAAATACTTTTCTAGAGAAGTTCATCAAATAGGTAATTATTTTACCTAAATAATATTTTTATGTGAGAATGCATAAGATGGCCAGTAAAACCATAAGGAGTAATTATTTTCACACAAATGATTATTCTAGCCCAGTGAAGGTGAAAAAGCACACGAATAAATGAAAGCGTGAAGATTGTCAGCCAAAGATGGAAATAATTATTATTAAATTATCTTGCACGGGAATACAAAGCTTAGAAAGGTTGAAATTAATTTAATCAAACTAAAGATAGTTGATTAAATAAAGGGATGCATCAGAAAGGTTATAACCTTAACATATGAATGTGTAAAATGCTAAATAAAAATCAAGGCATAAAAATACATCGGCAGAAGAAAATGAATCGGAGTAAAAATTGTAAATCATACCGATTTGATGTGTCACACCGATGTTGTGGGCCCAAGTATTATGTAAATAAAGTAATGAGGTAAAACAATGGAAAAGGAGATATGGAAGCAAGGAGAAATATGTAGAATATTTTTGAAATAAAGATGGGAAATATTTTCACAAAGCCGTTAATTGAAGATTTTGTGTAAATGTGTATAATGGCCCATGAAAATATTTTCACTTAAAAAATGAGTTTATGCAAGACAATAAAAAATATTATTAAAGTCACTGCACCATGAAAATCTCATCGGCAAGACCAAGCAAATCGGAGAGAAATTTTTAAAACACACCAAGTTTATGCCTCATACCGATGGATGCCTCTTTGGGGAGAAATGTCATTTAATTAAAAGTGGTAAGTATTTTAAATGTGAGCTGCATGCCCGAGGTAAAATATTAAAATGCAATATGAAATAGTTTACCAAAGGGGTTATAAGGATGAAAGAAAATATTTTCCAACGAATTCACGAGATAGGTAATTACTTTACCTAAAAATATTTTGAGGAAGTATATGCAAAAGGTGAGAAAACATTTTCACCAAGAAATTCACAAGCGAAGTAATTATTTTACTGGAGAACATTTTATGCAAAATATTTCACCGAGGAAGTTGTAGGAGATAAGATATTTTCACTAAAGGATGTAAAATATTTTCACAAGGTTGTTAAAAACAAGATTTCATGAGCAGAAATTGTTTCTTACTCGAAGGGTAAAATATATTTTTCCAGTGGGAGAAAATATGTGCAAGAGGATATAACAAACAATCATAGTCATATTGGAAAATTATTTTCGTGAGAATACAAGTCCCAGGAAGATTAATTAAATAAAGAATCAAGATACATGAAAGTAAACCCTAACAAAGATGAAGAGAAATAATTGAATTTTAAAGGGCCGGAGGCTAATATTTTGCGTTAATAAAAATTGTTGTCCTTCACGGAAATGAAGAGACGCACAGGACGGTAAGCGAAGGGTCACAACCCTAAAATACACAGTATGTATAAAGGTGAAATCAAAGGAGGACAGAGGAACAACATCAGTAGATTAGAAGAAAGCAGTAGGTTTAGGGTAGCAGTAGGAAATTATTTAATTCCACTCCACCCATTCGCCTCATCAGAACTGTTATATACACATTTTTATTAATGGAACAGAATGCTTCAATTCAGTTATCTATTTTCAGTGTTCAGCTGTAATGTTAATATTAAATCCTAAATGTTGTAATGTTGTCTCCAGAATGGTTTTTCCATATTATTTAAATTATCGTATCAAGAATATTGTTGATTTATCTGGTCACATTTGCTGATTCAGTGTGTTCGAATTGGTTGGTTTCTATAAAGAAGTTGATCAGAATTGTCATAAGGTCTCTGCCAAGAGGTAAATCCTTTCTACAAAACAAGTCTGGTCTAAATTTTCTTCTTACTAGAATTAAACATCCTCTCAGTTGTTCACAGTAATACGGAGAATATCATTGGGATAGTATAAGAAGAGCATCATAACTGACATTCTTGCACGTTTGCATAAGGTGCAAACATCCCATGTGCCTTACAAGTTCGAGTTAAACTGTGAAGTAGATCAACTTACCTCATACATCTGTTTCCATTAAATCTTCATCCATTTACCGACTCCATAGCCCAATAGAAGTAGGCACTAGTCATTACTATCCAAACACATATTCAAAATATTTCTATTTCAAGTTAGTACATTAGGAATAGGATAATTTTTAGACTGCATCTATTACATTTTATGCCATTGTGATAGATTTACTAATCCAATCAAGTCATATAGTGTTCATTCTGCTTTAGTTACAAAGGTACACCCGCCTAGGTTTGCAGGACTTGAAGTGTAGGGAGCTAATAGCTCTGTCAATTGGTCCAAAAACATTGCAAATCCAAACATAGAGTCTGGCATCCTCTTAGGGTTAGCAACCTGCATTTTTGGGAACCAACAAAATGGCGACTCTGCTGGGGAGAACATATAGAGAAACTTGGTAGTGGACCATGTTATTAGAGTCAGAAAATTAAAAGGCATAACTCTGCTGGTGGGAGGAAAAACTCAGAAAAATTGATTAGTCCTCTAAATAGAGGTGGCGACTCTACACAAAATTCAAATACATATTGGTAGACTCTACTGGCAAGAACCCAAAAAGATGAAATTTTCCTCTTCTCACAAGAGGTGGCGACTCTGAAAATAAAATTGATGAAATATGAAAAAATATAACATACCCCCTTTAGATGCATTCTTTGAAATAAGGAGACATGAAGGAGAATCTGGATATAAGTTGTTCATCAGGTTGGGGGATATCTATGAACAGATACCTTTTCATCTCAAACCTAGTGTATCCTTATTTATTAAAATGTTCATGCTTGCTTATGTGCCTATGTCTACTAATTGGCCTGAATCATTAAAGCCAGTTACTATAGACCAATTGGTTAAATTGATTCCTATCATAGAAAGGAAAAGGCATGAGGATATTATCAATGTTGGATCCAATGATACTAAATATGAACAAACTGATATAGCAATGCAGCCAGATATGGATGGACTAGCAACATACCAAGAAAATGAATACTATCCACCACCTGGACAGCGATATGCTCCGCAATATCATCATCTACATATGTCACATCAAAATCTGCACTCTCATCAACCCACCCAGCAAAATGTTTATTATCAGCCTCCATATCAAACAAATTTTATCCCAGCCCACCCACCGCAATATATGAATCAGCAGTGTTGGGAGGAAGAAGAACATTGTTTTCAAAAGATGGGTATACCAGAACATGAACTCCAGATGTTTCCAAACCCATGCTATCCTGAGGATGAAATCTTTTCAGATAACCAGGGTGAATATTTTCAAGATCTTGATCAAGAGGAAGTGCACATGGCAGAAAAGAATCTTCAAGCCTATTCAAAATCATTATATGATGATATAGCACAAAAAGATGAAGAGGATGACTATTTTCAAACAGGGCAAACTCACAATGAGGAGGAAGTGTACATATCTATAAATGATTTTCAAAATTTTTCAAACCCATTGTATGATGAAAAGATGGAAGAAAATCAGATGACATTTTGCCAAGGTATGCCAGAAAATGAATTTCAAGTGTTCTCAAATCCATGTTATCAAGAAGATGAAAGGCATTTAGACAGTCAGGGAGGTGGATATTCTGATAAAGAGTCTATAAATGATGAGGTTGATGAAATATGTACATCAAATTTTGAGCATTATAGTAGTGATGAAAAGAATGATGAAAATTTCAGTAAGAGGGTTGATGAAGAAACATGCTCACTTGATAGTGAGCATATTTCAGAATTGCTCACCAAAGAATATCAAAGATATGTACATAAAGATGACACCCAAATACTGTGTCCAGCACATATATCATTTGACAGTGAATCCATTCAACATGGTAAGGGTGATGAAATATACGAGGCCATATTTCCCAAGTCACATTTTTGCAAAAAAGAGACAGATAGTGGTCATAAGTTCTCTTGTGACACTGATCTAGAGATAAAGATGTCCATTGAACTAGAGGAGGTTGATGATTCCAGTATGTATGATTGGCAGATTATTGACTCTCAAGCATGTGGGGAAGATGGATGTGATAAGGAAGAAGATACGGTGTTTTATGTTGGAATCAGCATTGATTATAGCATTTGTCAGAAGCAGCTTGATTTATTCCATTTTCCAATTCAATTAAAAAACCAACATTTGGTGAATAACAATAGATATGATAAAATAAGACATCCTACAAGGTTTGATAATCATGACTTCCTTATGTCATGCAATGATGAAGGTGTTCAGACTATGCCTGACTTCCAGATACTGAATAATACAGAACACACTTGCAGCATAAATTATGATGCATTATTGAACTATATGAACAGATTTAGTCAAGCAGATGGGGTATCATTACAACATGATCAGAACAAGGTTTTTGACAGGGGAAAGACGTGGATTTTCTTTTCTGATATGGTCTTTTGACCATATCAGTTTTGGGGCAAAAAAGTAGACTCTGTTACCCAATGAAGAAGGCGTTGGTCTGCTCCCCAGAAATCTGGGATCTTGCTATGCCCGCGGGGGGCATACATCCCCAAACAGAGCCACTGTTGGGACCTAAAATTTCATACCAATTTTTGCAAGATTTTAGGTTCCCATATGAAAAATTCAATTTCAACACTCATAGATACACCTGCACAATATGCTCAAATGGCCTACTTTGAAGCATTATAATTCGGAGCCAGTTCGTCTTCATACAAAATTATTTCACAAACATGTTTGTCTGCCATATGTAAGTGAGCACTCCTGATTTTAGCTTCATACGATCAATTTTGACTAGGTTTTGAAGAACCAAGTTGGAGGGTTTTGATAAGGTTTGTTACTTGCACAATGTGAAATCAGCCCGAGAGGCCAACTTTGGAGGTTGATATCTAGCAGCTAAATGATGATCCTGACAAACTAATTAGTGTTCCATATTTTTCTCATGATAATGTACTTTCATGCCAGTTTTTGGGACCCCAACATCTCGTTTGCTATTTTTTCAAAATCAAAAGCAAATGTAAAAAGTTCAGTTGCCATATGCATTTCCAGAAAGTTGCGGAGAGCTCAACTTTGGCCCTTACCATTTCATAACAGAAGATGGATGGTGAAGAATCCTCTTACACACGCACTCATCAAGCCTAAATAAACTCAACTTTCCAGTTACAATTTCCCAGGAAGAGATTTAATGGGTTTTTAAAATTGCAAGTTGGTGAGCTCGAATCAGGTTTTGAAGGGGCAGTTTTCAAGGAGGTTAATTTGGAAGGTAATATATAGCAATCGGGTCGTGTTCATAAAAAACCAATTGATGTCTCAAATTCTTCCCATGTTAATGTGCCTACATGCGAATTCTCAAGGTCCCGGCACTTCGTTTGATATTTTTTCAAAAGCAAATCCAAATGGATTTTACACAGTTCTGTGACTGCATTCCCAGGCAGCTTCAGAAAGGTCAACTTTGACACCCGATATCTTATGAAGGAAGAGGAATGATGAAAAATCCTTTTGCACACATGTTCATGTGGCCTAAATGAACTAATCCCCAGGACGGCAGATTCTCAATATCAGATTTGATATTTTTCCAAAGAGGCAAAATAATAGGTTTCAGTTGAGTTTAAAACAGGTGCAAAACACGCTGAGTGAGCTACTTTGATTGCGAGCAGCTTTTAATCCCAATAACTTCATGCCAATCCGTCTGACAACCATACTCCCCTATCACAATTCAACATGTTGGTGTATTTTTGTGGCTCCGGGAAAAGTTTTGATTAGTTTTTCAGGCTAATTCCGAAGGCTAGTTGGCCTATTTTGATCACCATGCAAGGTGTGTGAAATGGAATTAAAAGAACTGGGAATACTTTTTATCCTTTTTCGTGATATAACAATTTGCTACAATGGACACAGTTTCAGCAAAAGTCTCACGGATGAACAAAAGCTATAAAAAAAATTTTCATCGGCAAGACATCATATAGGTCTCACCGATGGAAAACTCATCGGCAAGAGATATACCATCGGAGTGAAAATCTCAAGTCACACTGATCTAACAAGTCTTGCCGATGGAGTCCCGTGAGATGAAAGGTTTATTCAAAGGAGAATAAATATTTACAAAAGGTGCAAATAAATATCCTATTTTCATGGAAGGAGTTATAAGGTGAGAATTTATTCAAAATATTTTCTACTCAGAAGAAAAATACTTTTCTAGAGAAGTTCATCAAATAGGTAATTATTTTACCTAAATAATATTTTTATGTGAGAATGCATAAGATGGCCAGTAAAACCATAAGGAGTAATTATTTTCACACAAATGATTATTCTAGCCCAGTGAAGGTGAAAAAGCACACGAATAAATGAAAGCGTGAAGATTGTCAGCCAAAGATGGAAATAATTATTATTAAATTATCTTGCACGGGAATACAAAGCTTAGAAAGGTTGAAATTAATTTAATCAAACTAAAGATAGTTGATTAAATAAAGGGATGCATCAGAAAGGTTATAACCTTAACATATGAATGTGTAAAATGCTAAATAAAAATCAAGGCATAAAAATACATCGGCAGAAGAAAATGAATCGGAGTAAAAATTGTAAATCATACCGATTTGATGTGTCACACCGATGTTGTGGGCCCAAGTATTATGTAAATAAAGTAATGAGGTAAAACAATGGAAAAGGAGATATGGAAGCAAGGAGAAATATGTAGAATATTTTTGAAATAAAGATGGGAAATATTTTCACAAAGCCGTTAATTGAAGATTTTGTGTAAATGTGTATAATGGCCCATGAAAATATTTTCACTTAAAAAATGAGTTTATGCAAGACAATAAAAAATATTATTAAAGTCACTGCACCATGAAAATCTCATCGGCAAGACCAAGCAAATCGGAGAGAAATTTTTAAAACACACCAAGTTTATGCCTCATACCGATGGATGCCTCTTTGGGGAGAAATGTCATTTAATTAAAAGTGGTAAGTATTTTAAATGTGAGCTGCATGCCCGAGGTAAAATATTAAAATGCAATATGAAATAGTTTACCAAAGGGGTTATAAGGATGAAAGAAAATATTTTCCAACGAATTCACGAGATAGGTAATTACTTTACCTAAAAATATTTTGAGGAAGTATATGCAAAAGGTGAGAAAACATTTTCACCAAGAAATTCACAAGCGAAGTAATTATTTTACTGGAGAACATTTTATGCAAAATATTTCACCGAGGAAGTTGTAGGAGATAAGATATTTTCACTAAAGGATGTAAAATATTTTCACAAGGTTGTTAAAAACAAGATTTCATGAGCAGAAATTGTTTCTTACTCGAAGGGTAAAATATATTTTTCCAGTGGGAGAAAATATGTGCAAGAGGATATAACAAACAATCATAGTCATATTGGAAAATTATTTTCGTGAGAATACAAGTCCCAGGAAGATTAATTAAATAAAGAATCAAGATACACGAAAGTAAACCCTAACAAAGATGAAGAGAAATAATTGAATTTTAAAGGGCTGGAGGCTAATATTGTGCGTTAATAAAAATTGTTGTCCTTCATGGAAATGAAGAGACGCACAGGACGGTAAGCGAAGGGTCACAACCCTAAAATACACAGTATGTATAAAGGTGAAATCAAAGGAGGACAGAGGAACAACATCAGTAGATTAGAAGAAAGCAGTAGGTTTAATGTAGCAGTAGGAAATTATTTAATTCCACTCCACCCATTCGCCTCATCAGAACTGTTATATACACATTTTTATTAATGGAACAGAATGCTTCAATTCAGTTATCTATTTTCAGTGTTCAGCTGTAATGTTAATATTAAATCCTAAATGTTGTAATGTTGTCTCCAGAATGGTTTTTCCATATTATTTAAATTATCGTATCAAGAATATTGTTGATTTATCTGGTCACATTTGCTGATTCAGTGTGTTCGAATTGGTTGGTTTCTATAAAGAAGTTGATCAGAATTGTCATAAGGTCTCTGCCAAGAGGTAAATCCTTTCTACAAAACAAGTCTGGTCTAAATTTTCTTCTTACTAGAATTAAACATCCTCTCAGTTGTTCACAGTAATACGGAGAATATCATTGGGATAGTATAAGAAGAGCATCATAACTGACATTCTTGCACGTTTGCATAAGGTGCAAACATCCCATGTGCCTTACAAGTTCGAGTTAAACTGTGAAGTAGATCAACTTACCTCATACATCCGTTTCCATTAAATCTTCATCCATTTACCGACTCCATAGCCCAATAGAAGTAGGCACTAGTCATTACTATCCAAACACATATTCAAAATATTTCTATTTCAAGTTAGTACATTAGGAATAGGATAATTTTTAGACTGCATCTATTACATTTTATGCCATTGTGATAGATTTACTAATCCAATCAAGTCATATAGTGTTCATTCTGCTTTAGTTACAAAGGTACACCCGCCTAGGTTTGCAGGACTTGAAGTGTAGGGAGCTAATAGCTCTGTCAATTGGTCCAAAAACGTTGCAAATCCAAACATAGAGTCTGGCATCCTCTTAGGGTTAGCAACCTGCATTTTTGGGAACCAACATGTCTTAGCCTTGCCTTTGTCTTGGAAGCCTAGTCCTCTTGTATTTCTTGTTAATGGGAATGAAGAGGGTTGGATGAGTTCCACTATGCCTTATTTTCTTAGACTGATGGGGCCTTGTCCTTCATAGCCCATCCTATGCAAGATGGACTCACCACACCTGTAGAGTTCAGTTGGGAGCCTAGGTGGTTCTTGTGGTGTGTCATCCTCTTCTATGTAGAGCCATTGGAGAATATCTCTCTCTTCAGTTTCATCTAATAAGGTCCTCCATTTTACAAAGGGAGCTATGGGAGGTGCAGGAGGAGCAAATGGCTTTTGAAAATGCTTAGGTCAGCGAAAGGATCTTAGGGATAAAGGCATTTTGGCTAGATTGAGGCTATGCTCTTTGGAGTATTCCCCTACTCTGGTTTCTTTGATGGTAATCTTCTACTCTTTGGGCTTGGATGAGGAAGCTTCAGAGGAGTGATCATGCTATGGGATAGGAGATGTATAGGCTCTGTTGTTAGGAATGATATAATTGGGTTTTGAGCAAATGGTATTGCAATGTTGGAAAGGATTAGGATCAACTTGGATGGTGATCTATTTTCTGTTATGTGGGAATTCTATGCATTGATGATAGGTAGAGGGCACAACTTTCATGGCATGAATCCATGGTCTATCTAGATAGATGTTGTAGGATAGCTCCCTATTAAGGACTTGGCAAGTAACATCCTTAATAACTGGTTCAATCTATATGGGTAACACCATTATTCCTTTTGTGGTCCTTTCTTCTTCATCATAGGCTTTGATAGTGATCATTTTTCTAGGATCCACTGCTGCTTCTGAGAACCCCAATGTAAGGACTAGCTTGACCATGCAAATATTTAAACTGGCTCCTCCATCAATGAAAACCCTCTTGATATGGTGTTTAAGAATGAAGGTGACGATATGTAGAGGTGTATTATGAGGCTGAGAGACTGATAAGTCATCTTGATCGGTGAACGATAGGTGCTTGAGGAAGTGAGATTTCCCACCATGGATTGAAACTTCTCTTGGGCCAGGTTTGTGGGCACAGTTGTTTCCACTAAGGCTTTGTCAATAATTTCCTTATGTGAGGGAGACATATGCAACAACTCTAGGATATATATGTGGGTAGGAGTCTTTCAGATTTGGTCTATGACACTATACGTGTGGGGCTTAGATGGAGAATGCAACAACCTTGGAGGTAGAGTGTCCAAAGTGACCTTACCGATGCAGGTGATGATGCTACAATCATTCTTATTAGGTCTTGTTTGTTGGTTGGAAGTGAACATGTTGGCTTGGGGTGTGTACTATGATATGCAGTTGACAGTGTAGTCAAACGGCATGTTCGCATAGTTGGCATTGTTTTGACCATTGTTTTGATTTCACCTTTTGTAGTTGTTATTGCTATTGTTGTTGTTGTTTTTGTATGGCTTGTTCTGATTTAGGAATAGATCCTTGTATGCCATGTGCATCTCATTTGAGGTATAGTGTTGAGTACCTACTTGATTTTGATCAAGTATATCTTGGATGACATGTTTGAGATGGATACAGTTGTTGGTCGTATGACCTCTTCCTCTATGATACTCGCAAAAATCCGTGTCTGTCCAATAGTGAGGTTTCACTTGAGGTTCATAATCACTAGTGGGAGGAAGAGTGATCTCATTGTTAGCTAACAACTTTCTTAGCACAGATTCTTGAGACTCTCCTAGGGGTGTAAATTTCTATCTAGGATTTGAAGTGAACCATTGTCTGGGCTCATGAGAGAATGTTTTATTGGGTGTAGCATTACTTGCCTCTCCTTTGAGAGTGAAGATAGGTTGTTGTTGCTTTGGAGTTGCTACCTTGGCATCCACCACTCCATCGTTGACTACATTCTTGTTCTTCATCCAAAATTTCAACTTGTCCATCGTGTAGTTTGAGTTAGGTGTGTCTTTGTATATCTTGATTTTCCCCTTGGTGATCATATCTTTTTCAATAAACAATCCCATCTCAATGACTTTCATGAATGAGTTAGGGCATTGAATTTTTATTTAGTAACTAAGATTGGGGTTGAGATTGTGGACAAACATTATTGTCAATTATTTCTCTAGCACGTGATATAAGCACTTGCTCATGAGTTGTCTCCACCTTTGTACAAAAGGTGGTGAAGGATTCGCCACCCTTTTTCTTTGTGTTGCATAGGTCTAGCATGGAGACTTCATGCTCTATGTTGTAAGAGAAGTGTGTGACAAAAGGGTTTACTAACTCATTGAAAGTTTTAATGCCCGGGGAAAGTCTTGAGAACCATTCCATTAGTTGACCACCTAGAGATCTAGGAAAAAGTCTCATGAGGTAAGTGTCGCTATGAGCCACTTATAAGCATGATGTGCTAAACTCCCTAATGTGATCTCTTAGGTACCCTTTCCCTTTGTATTTGTCAAACTTGGTAACTTTGAATTGAAAGGGGAAGGGTACCATTTTCAAACTTTTGTCAAAGGGGTATGGCAAGATATCCTCTAATGAATAAGTTTTTGTTGTTGTCCCTATTTTGAGTTATGCGTACTACTATTGTAAGGCTTGAATCTATTTCATTATTGTGTCCATAGGCATGTTTTGGTTTGTTGTTTGTTTGCTTTTGCCATTGTCTAGGGGGGTTTCCTCATTTGAACTCTTCTTGGGGGTTCTTTCCTCTCCTTGTTCTTTCAAAGCATCGATGTCAAAGTCAGAGGGGAGTTTAAGTCCTTGGATTGCAATATGTAGAAAGTACTTTTGAGGGTCTTCAATGAGGATTTTGTCCATCATGTGCTAAAACTTCTTAATTTGGAGAGCCTCTTGGTATTCTTCTTGGGATATTTAATGATCGTTGTCATGAGAAGGAACAATGTGTTCAGATGTTTCAGCCATTTTGGTTTGCTTTTGGTACTGGGATCTAGTTAAAACCATGCAAGGTGATGCAGGATGAAGTGGGAAGGGACTAGAGACTTTGGAAAGGTGCTTATGGAGATTGGCGAGAAGGGAGTATTTTCTTTGATGAGACTTGAACAAGGGACTCTTTGGGTTAATGATTCCAAGTAAGATGGTCAATACAAGATGGTAGCCACTAGTAAGGGTACTCGATACCCATTTACTGTGTAGGGACTAGTTGTGTACCAAGACCACTAGCGAAGTTTTTTGACCTACTAGGTGTTGATGATTGTTCTAACACAATCATAACAAAAGTTTATTCACAAGGAACCTAACCTTTCTTGAAAGATATGAAGAATTAATAAAGAATTCTTAATCTCAAGTTTCTGTATGGTCAGTTCATGACCTTGTGGATAATTTAGCAGGTTAATGTGAAACTGCAATGTTCAAGGGGCCTTACATAAGTTGAAATAGTTTGAGACTTTACTGGACTCCAAATTATGTAAATTTCTACAACTATCAACAAAGTATTTTTTCCTTTGCATAAATTTCCTATTATATCACAAAGATTTATATGAATTTTAGTAAAACAGACTTTGTCTTTCAATTTTATTTGAAAATTATCAAATATCACTGTAATTCTTCATTCTTTACCTAAATGCATGACAATTTCCTTTGGATTTTTCATTTAAGCTAATTATTTGTGATTTCTGAGAAAAGTTTAGAAAAGATAGGATTAGGAAACTAGATTTCATCTACATGCAAATTTCCATTACTCATGTATATAAACTTGTTTATCTTGATCAATTCAAAAGTAGATAAATCCTTATACATAAATCCTAAGCATTTTCATGAATTTACATACAGAATTGTAATCTTCAAGGGAAAATATGTTTGAAAATACCTGAATCAATTCACACTTAGAAAATAGACACAGAAAATTTATGTTTGTATTCACTAACATATGACACCCATTTCAAATTTATAATGCATATGACTTCAATCCTTTGAATTATCAGAAGTAAACACTTACAGACATTTTTACAGATACATCAAAGAGGCCAGATATTCTATGCACTCCTTAATGTAGACATAGGTGACCTTCCTAATAGAAATGTCCTTTCTACTCCACTAAAACTTGAAAATTGTAGTCTTAAGGTAAATTTCAAAAATCCCTGTGTGAATATTTACAAGTAGCAAAGCTTATTATATAGATTTCAAATCTTTCCTCTACTATGGTTACAAAATCCATCAAAAAGTCAGCATTCAAACTTTAAGATCAATGATAGGAATCAATTCCTATCCATTTCTAAAATATCTTCATGGTATCTTTATGCAGCTTAAAGGATGCCTTTAGAATCTTTTCAAAATAAAAAGATATTCTTTGACTTTTCTCCATTTACTGCTAATGATATTTTCTAAGTACATCTTACCTAGCATATCTTCCCTTTCAATGACTTTCACTCCCTTAGGTATTCTATAAAATTACTTGTTACCCCTTCGATGAAAGTACAATACCCTTTCTGACTTTTGCTCCAAGTATATTCATGTACTCTGATTCCTTCCTTTAACTAATCTGACTCCTTCCTTTAACTTCTCTTCTTTTGCCAGACCTTCAACCTTTTTCTAATTCATTCTAATTTTAGCACTTATCTCAATTATTGAATCAATCATTTCTATACAAAGATGTGTTGTAGGTTTCTCCAAGCATGGTGAAAATATTGCCTTGAATTCCTTCAGTGCTTTCTCTAAACCATATGCCGGTACCTCTAGACATTCATGTCCGATAAGTTTTTCTATTATTTTCATATATACCTTATCAACAACAACTTCTTTCAAATCCCTAGTACTTATGATACAATTTCTAAGAATGTCTTCTTCAAACTTTAATTCCAACTTTGCTTGTGGCAATTGGTTTTCCATTTGAGGAATCATGACTCCCTCATTTATCAACTCTTCTGGTCTCTCTTCTATTTCTTCATTCTATTTTAATTCTGCCTTACATTCTTCTTTTCTAGCTTGGTAATTGTGCAAAATAACATTACATTTGTTTTTCTCTATCAAATCCATATTCTAGCCTGTCACTGCTCGTTTTGTCACTTCTCCTTTCTATATGAATTCTCTATATGATTCCTCAAAAATATTAGCTTCAAGCCTTTTATTTTCCATCTCTTTTACCTCATCTTTTGATAATACTTCTATTTTAGTAGGTAACTCTGGTATTGTGGCATTGGGATCAACTATCCCTCTAATGAGTTGTTGCAATTGGACAATGTTTCCTTTCAAATATTCTTGTTTGACCTTATCTTTCTTTAGCATTTCAGCAGTGGCCTGATGCATATCTTCCCATTCATTTATATGATGTTCTCTGGTCCTATGGCCTACATCTAAATTGATTATCTCATAATCTTCCATAGTTATTTCTCCTTTTAACTTGTCTTTTTGTGGTATGGATAGCTTTAGCATTCTAGATCCATAAGGACCCCTTTTGAGAGCTTACATTGTTCTAGCCTTTCTCTTCTCCTTATGTCATGTAGATCCACCTAGTAGACTCTTTATATCAATAGGTATTAACTTCACTTCCACCTTCTCTTTTCTAACATTAGAGCCCAATCAAGTTGGAACCTCTTTAGTAACCTTTTCTGTGCTTTCTTCATTTATCACCTCTTCTTAAGATTTTTCCATTCGTTCTATATGTTGTTGTTGTTGTTGTTGTTGAGGTGATTAAGGTTGATGACCCAGAACAACTAGATCACCATGTTGTTATGATTCTCCTTCATCCCCATCTCCTTCTATCTCAGTGTCCCCTCCTTCCTCATCTATTTGGATCTCTTTTCCTGAAAGTCCCTATTGTTTTTCTTCTTCTTTATCTTTCTATTCTATGTTTTCTTTATTTGTATCCTCTCTTTGCTCTTCATGCTTTGCCTCATCCTTAGAAACATTGTCTGTATCAACCAAGTCTTTTTCAGGATTACCTAATACATTCACTGATCCTGCTGATGTTTTAGCTTGTTCCTGCCTCTTTTCTAGAATATTTGTCTAATTTATAGGTGATGTTGACATTATGACTTTCTCAATTTCCTCTTTTGTGTTCCTCTTATCTTCTATATTTTCTTCTTTCTCACCCGGTTCATTATACATACTAAGAATGTCTAAAACATCAGCACCTGCAACATTTATTTCTATTTCTCCCTGAGTTTGGACTACTGCTTCTTATTCCACTTTCTCTGATCTTTCTACCTTTTTAACCTCCTCTATTTTCTCAGCCACAACTTGTACTTCAATAATTTCAGGTGACACAAGTGTCCCAAAAGGATCTACTACCTCTATTCTTTCCTATACATTTTCTTCTGCTGATCCTTGACTTTGTTCTATATCCAGATATCTTTGATTATCTTTCCCTTCTCCTACACTAGAGTACTCACTTAGTTCTTCTTCATCTTTTCCCATTTCTTCCCTTGCATTGGGATCTACCTCCCTGACTCCACTATCACTACTTTTGTCTTCCACATTGACAGTCTCTCTTACTTTTTTGGCTTCATGCAATCTTTACTCTTACAGCCTTTCTTTAGCCAACTCTTCCTTAACCTTTGCATATGTTTTCCTCTTTTCTTCTAGTGTGGCCTCACTGGATATGTCACTCATCTTAGGCTTTACTTGCTGAGCTCCTATAACAACACCTTGCATTGGTGTTGGTCCCTTTGGGTTTTCAATGGCTACAGCTCTTAGGACTTTTTGTCTTGTTGATCTCTTAACAGTTTGGGCCTGCTCTGTACTAATGTCATGGCTAGATGATTTTGCCTCCATAAATGTCCCTAAAGATACTGCCACTATCACCCCTAAGGCATATGGATCCATTAAGGTTGTGTTTTTATCCTTTTCAATGATCTTTGCTTCTACAACTCTTCTCTTCTTTTCATAAAAACATTAGAGCTCATCTTGATGCTCCCTAACTCTCTTCTTGCCTTTCTTTTGAAATGTAGGCTCAATCCCCTTATCTTTGAGTTCTATTCTATCTTTCAACCATGTCTTAGAAAATAGTATAACTAGTTTGGATAATACATCCAAAGATTTTTCCCATGGCTTTGTCCAATCAAGTTCTCCAATGGGAGCAAGCCTCGCACTCTCATAACTATGATGTAGTAGGTTATCATCATCTTCAACTTCTAGAGACACATAGATTTCTCCCATGGCCCTCATCTATTCTACTATTAGCCTTTTATGAGCCCTCTTCCTCACCTCTTTATCATTTTTACAATCTGACCAGTAGTCCTCAATATGCACATGATGCTTGAACTTAGGATCAATGGTTCTCTGAATTCTATGAAAAGGATCAAAACGCTTTGCCAATTCAAATTCCTCAAAGCCATAATATCTTAATTCCCTTTTTGAACATGTAGCCACCTCTTCACTATAGCACCAATATCTTCCAACTAACCAAGGAAATTTCAAATTTCCTCTACCTACCTTGTTTTTATACATCCTTAATGCATTCAAATTTTGTCTGGAAAATTCCAATACAATCAACTTATTTGATGGATATCTGGGCAGCGTGAATGGCTTCCCCTCAAAACCCTCAGTTCTAATATATGTAAAGTTTTGGAATTGTATAGACCAAGAACTATGTAATCCAATAGTTTCTTCTACTAATTCAGATGACCTTTTCTCTTTTTTTCCCTTCAAAAATCTTACCATGTAAGTATAGAATACATCATTAACTAGGGCATATTTTCTCAATGCATTATTCTCATGCAAATCTATATAATGATCATAGACTAATTTTTTATCTGAGCCATTCCCCATGGTCCCAACTCTGTCAATTCCCATTATGTATGGCCGAATCATTGCTGCACATGAATATAACACATATGATGACAAATAAAAAGGCATTATCTTTTGTTTTTTCAACATAGCCTGTTTCCGTATGGCTGTACTAATAGTCTTAGCCCAATGAATTTGTCCATCTTCCTTTTTTGCTTCCCTTATGAATTGAATAATAGTAAACATCCAGGGCTCACATTTTGTTGCATCTCTCAACCCTTCTAGTCTACTCAGCATGGTAATCATCAAATATATCCCATCTTTAAAGTCTATCCTATGAAGATTCCTTGGCACTCTTGCTATAGCCTTAGGTTTTTTCTCTGCATTATACTAACTATTGAAGATTTTACTTTTGCTCTCTCTTTCCTTACTGTTAAAGTCTTATGTGTATTGGTCTATGTCTATATCCACCAATTTTTCTTGAATTTCCAAACCAAATGTCTTTTCTATTCCTTCCGTGGTCAAATATGCAACCACCTGGTCTTCATGTATCACTTTTCTAGTATTTAAATCATATAGGTTTACACACTCGAGAATTAGATCTTTAGCCTCCATGGCTAATGGAAAGCCTGCAGCCCTGTATAATTAACTATCCCAAATGCATTTCATGTCAGGGGTAGCATCTATCACTATGATCTTCTGAAGAATACCCTCTGTATCATATGATCCTACATTCGTATCAGTGTTGATTCTTCTTGTGCCAAGTAAAGCTGGGTACCCTCTATGTATCGGCAATTCTTCCCTTTCTATTTCTTTTCGCGTCTTTCTTTCTTTCTTCACTTTTTTGTCACCCCCTAGATCTACTTTCTTTTGCTTCGGGGCCATCCTATGAGAAAATCACATACTCACTCCTTGTTTTTACTTCATTTACCTAGGGTTTTACCATGAATTTTTTACATTTAATATTTACCCTAATCCTTTTTGTCTTTTCCTTTTTCAAATTTCATATTACTTAACACAAATCAATGAATTTCCTTAACCAAGTATAGTAGTTTGACATCTTCTTGGATTTTTTAATGAAATTACTGATAATCATTATGCCTTTTCAATTAACTAGATGGTAATGTTGTTCAAGTTAAATACTTGCATTCATGATAGCTCAACCTTACAAATGTTGACCCACTTTTCATTTTTTCAATACGTTCCCATTCTGAAATTCCATTCAGCAATGAACTTTCTATTTAATCTATGCAACAATTTTCTCTCTACAATTTTAATTTTTACAATGGATTTCTAAAAGAAAACAATCTTTATTTTACCCTAACATGCTAAAATTTATCCTTTTGATGTTAGCTCTATATTAAATGTGACATTCAATGCACATATGACTTTGGCCTTCTATTTTGAACATTGTATCTGTAAGTTTCCCTTTCACATACATATCATTTTTTGTATATTGCCTTGTATGTCGTTAACATACAAGCCTACATATGCAACAGGTTATAAAACAATGTTACCTTTTGCTTCTTTTTCAACTTTGTATCTCCTGTTTGTATGTCGTAATGTATATGAAATATATACAAACTATTATACAAATGCAACATACAAAAACATTCAACTTTTATTTCCTGATAGTGCACTTTTACCTCCATGTATATTGGGATTGTATGTATACAAATCCCTCATACAGACCAACGCATTAATCATGTTTCATCCCCTTTTGAACTCCACGTTGAGTTTTACTTTTCATCTCTTGTATCTTTCTCTTGTATTCACACTTGCTGATGCAGGAGCATCCAGAGGTGTGAGGGCATCTTGCATCACCCAAAAAGAAGTTAATTCAAAACAATTGTAATTGTTTTCATTTCTTCCCATAATTAGTGTTTTTGGTTCCATAATATCCAGAATAATAATGTAGGACTTTCAGTTTTTCCAAAACTGCTAAAAATAATGACCCACCTATTTTGGAAAGTGTACCTGCTATTTTTAGAAAGTTTGTATTTGGGCACGTAATGAAGCAAAAACTTCCAAAAAGTTACATAACAGAAATATAAGACCTTCGGTGAAGGAATCAGGCAAAGATCATTTTTTAGCAGAAAGATATTAAATTTTTTGTTTTCCGAAAAGCCCCTAAAAATTTCTGGAACGAGATATGAGGCACTAAAACTTCTCATAACATCTTGAAAAGTTTATAGAAATGCATTTACAATTTTTGGTGTGATAGTTCACATCACAAGCTTTCTGGCAATTAAAACAGTTCGTCAATCAGACACCCGGATCAAAAGTTATGCTTCCCGGAAGTTGACCTACTTTTAGTGGGAGTTGCAAAATTCAAAATTTAGCTAGAGGCCACCAAAAAGTGCTATTTATGACTATTTTGGGAACCCTGGGTAGTAGTATAGTTAAGGGAGCTAGTGTAGGGTCAAGAATAGGTGGGAAAATAGAAACCCTAGCTGATTTGGGGTTCCAGAAGGCTGAAGATTCTAGAGTCTTGAGGTTGGGAGAGCTATAATGTGTTGCAGCCAGTAGAGGATCCATCCTCTAATTGTAATTGAGCTTCTGTAATGTAATGAGTTGCCTAGTTCAATAAAAGAAAGTTCTATTTTCTGTGTTCAATATCTTTTATTGTGTGTTTTGTGATTTACCACCTTCATCAAGTGGTATCAGAGAAAGGGTTCCTGAGTGTGTAGATAGATCACTAACCATGAGGCAGTTTGCACCAGGACCTGCGGTTGTGGGTTTGCTGCAGAAATCAAGATGCCTCCACGAAGAAATCATGTTGGGAGGAATGCTTTGATGAAAGAGGGTTTTAGAGCCTTACAAAGGCAAATCGATGCATTGCAAGAGGAGCTGTGAAGAGGGTTTGATCTGAGAACAAGAGAAGAAAGTGAAGATGAAGTTGAAGAAGAGCTATCTAAGGAAGAGCAAGAAGCTGTAGGAGATCCTGTAGAAGTTAGGTTGTTGAGGGCCATTTCAAAGATCAGAAAGAGGCCTAAAATTAAAGTTTCTACATATTCTATAGATTTGAATCTAGAACAGCTCATTGATTGGATCAATGACATGGAGGAGTATTTCGAGTATGAAGATGTGGAGGACCCAGATTGGGTCAAGTTTGCAAAAACAAAGTTTAAGGGCCACGCCAATATTTGGTGGAAGGAGGTCCAATTAGAGAGGAATAGAATAGGAAAAGGAAAGATCACCAGATAGGATCAGATGATGGAGAAACTAAAGAAGCAGTTCATTCCAGTGGACTATGAGATGGAGTTGTTGAAGAAGTTGCAAGGACTAAAGCAAGGTAAAAAGTCTATCAAAGAGAGCACAGGTAATGGATGATATAGACCTATGTTCTAACTTGCTCCTTTTGCCATTTGACATACTCTGCAACTCTACACAAATTTTCTCACATCCTGCTGCAATTGTGGCCAATAATAATTTTCACCAACAATAGCAATGGTCTTATCTCGACCAAAGTGTCTAGCCAATCCTCCACTATGCTTCTCCTTAATTAGGTTCTCTCTCATGGAACTCCTTGGAATGCACAACTGGCTTCCTCTAAACAACATGCCATCTTGGATTATGAAATCCAACCATTTTGTCCTGTCCAAAGTAAAAGGTTCCAAACAAGCTTTCCAAGCCTCTGCAAAATCTGGATCTTCTGGATACAAACTTTTGAGCTCATCAAACCCAACAACCTCTATCTTCATTTCTGCCAACAAATTTTGCCTTCTGCTCAAGGCATCTGCAAGTCTATTGGACTTCCCACTCCTGTGCTTCAAAACAAAAGTATAGCTCTGCAAAAACTCAAGCTATTTTAAGTGCCTTTGATTTAACTTTCCTTGACTATTAAGATACTACAAATCTTGATGATCAGTATATAAAACAAACTTTTTTGGCAACAAATAATGTCTCCATTTCTTCAAAGCTTGAACTATTGCATAAAACTCCTGATCATAAACATAATACTTTTTCTTGGAATCATTAAGCTTCTCACTAAAATAGGCAATGGGCTTACCTTCTTGGCTCAAAACAGCTCCTATACCACTACCACTAGCATCACAATCTACTTGAAATACCTTATTAAAATCTAGAAGTGTCAAAATAGGATGATCTATGACTTTCTGTTTCAATGTATCAAAGCTCTTGTCTGCTCCTTTAGTCCATCTAAACTCTTTTCTATCCCCTCTCATTGTCTCAGTTAGGGGTGCACAAATGCTACTAAAATTCTTGATAAACTTTTTGTAAAAACTTGCCAAACCATGAAAAGATCTTACCTTTGTGATACTCCTTGGCGTAGGCCATTCAATGATAACCCTTACTTTTTCTGGGTCTATCTTAAGACCTTCTTCTGAGACAACAAATCCTAGGTACACCAACTCCTTCTTTGCAAAACTATATTTCTTTAGATTAATCAACAACTTCTCCTCCCTCAGCTTCTCTAGAACTCTTTTGATATGCATCAGATGCTCATCCCAGGTCTTATTGAAAATCAAAATATCATCCAAATAAACAATAACAAAACTTCCCAAAAATTCTTACAATACCTCATTCATGAGCTGCATGAATGTGCTCAGTGCATTGGTTAGCCCAAATGGCATGACTAACCACTCATACAAACCTTTGTCTTGAAGGCTGTCTTCTATTCATCTCCTTCTCTAATATGGATCTAGTGATACCCACTCTTCAGGTCAATTTTTGTGAAGTACTTGGCTCCACTCAAACAATCCATGATGTCATCCATTCTTGGCAATGGAAATCTATACTTGATCATTATCTTATTAATGGCTTGAGAGTCTGTACACATCATCCATTCTCCATCCTTCTTTGGTGCCAGTACAACAGGTACCACACATGGACTCAAGCTCTCCCTTATCAGTCCCTTCCTCAACAACTCCTGGACTTGTCTGTTCAGCTCTTCATTCTCTACAGGGGTCATTCTGTGGGCTACCTTGTTTGGCAAACTGGCTCCTGGTATCAAATCCATTTGATGACTTATCTTCCTTACTGGTGGTAAACCTTCTGGTTCATTATCAGAGTTAATATCCTAGAACTCTTCCAACATATCTGAAACTTCTGCTAGTACATCTTCACATTTCTCTTCACTAATCTTAGGAATCAATGCAAAGCAATGACTCTAATGCTTCATACCTTCCAAAAATTTCCTACCATCTACCAAGCAAATTCTAGCAGTACTACATACCTTTTCTTCCACTATCTTCAAGGGCTTCAATTTATGATGAACTCCATCTTTTGTTAGGGAATATGTGTTTGCACAGCCATCATGGACAACACTCCTATCATACTGCCACGGCCTCCCCAATAGCATATGACAGGCATCCATCGGTATGATATCACACAGCACCTCATCATGGTAGTCCCCAATCTTGAACTTCATTAAACACTTCTCATTGACCAAAGCTCTATGGTCTTTCTACAACCATGCAATCTGATATGGATGTGGATGCTTTCTTCTTGTCAACTTTAACTTGTCAACCATCTCCTCTGAAACAAGATTATCAGTGATTCCACTATCAATAATAATATCACAACACTTACCTTCACATTTGCACCTTGTGCAGAATAAACTCTTCCTCTAATTTGGTTCTTTCTCCTCATTCAACAAGGTTCTTCTAACAACTAGGGTTTCTCCCCTTTCAACATCTTCAAAATGTTCAGACTGTGCATCTTCATCTACATGTGCAACTCATGCATTAATTTTAGGTCTTCTATCCGTCCTTCCTTGATGTTGTGGACACTCATATGCTCGATGCCCTTCTTCTCCACATTAGAAATAGGTTCCTCTGAAACCTCCTCTTCCAGGTCCTTGCCCAGGTCTACCTCTTCCTCTTCCTCTTTGCTCACCATTTTTTTGGTCACGAGGGTGATAGGTGTTATCTCCTCTCTGATTTCGACTAGTGCCAGCTTCTTCACTTTTCTTTGCATCTTCATTTTGACCCGCATAGGGTCTTCCACCAGTCTTTCTGCCTTGACCTCTTCCCCTTTGCTTGCTGTCAAATCTTTTATTTAGCTTCTCTTCCACCTTCAAGGAAAATTGGTATGCATCTCCTATGGTGGTTATTCTGACTAGGCTTAGCTCCTCTTGAATACTCAGCCTTAACCCATTAATGTAATGGGCAACCTTCTCCTATTGGCCTTTGCATGGCCTATCCTGATAGTAATCTTATAAAACTCTTCTGTATACTCCTTGATAGACTTGTTACCTTGTTTTAGTCCTTGCAGCTTCTTCAACAACTCCATCTCATAGTCCACAGGAATAAACTGCTTCTTCAGTTTCTCCACCATCCGATCCCATCTGGTGATCTTTCCTTTTCCTCTTCTATTCCTCTCTAGTTGGACCTCCTTCCACCAAATACTAGTGTAGCCCTTCAACTCTGTTTTTGCAAACTTGACCCGATCTGGGTCCTCCACATCTTCATACTCCAAATACTCCTCCATGTTGAGCTGTTCTGGATTCAAATCTTCAGAATATGTAGAAACTTTGATTCTGTAATGTCCCGTTTTCTAGCTTAATCTTTTACAGTTGACCATTGGCCTATTCCGGAGACCCGTAGGTTACTCAAAGGTTGAAATTGAGGTTTCACATTTTGGTGGTTACTTTTGTTCGTGGAACGTGGTTTGGTTGGTGGTTTCTTTCTGGGTTTTCAGAGAGCTTCGCAGGGATGTGTTTTTCTCGACATTCAGGAATTTACTATTTTTAGTAAGTTCAAGATTGGCACCAGAACAGGATTTTGAGAGTGGGGTTGGATTCGTCTTGTCAAGACCTTTCCAATGAGCTATAGATCATTGGTTTCTGACATCATCTTGGCCTCCGTTTTAAAGTCTATAAATTAAACTTTATTATTTAATATTGGACCTTGGTGCCTAGGCTCAACGACTTAATGTTGAGTTTGAAAAAGAATTGAAGAGGATTATATTATTTTCCCTCTCATGTTTTATCCCATATGCAAGAGGATTTTAGAGACTCCCAGTTGGAAAAGTATAAAAGGAGGAAGAGTGCTCTCATTTCAGCATCCGAAATCTTGATAATGTTATGCTGCCGTAATGGTTCTAGGACTGCTTCGAGGAATGAATGCCTCCTAGCTTGGGCTCACTTCGTGCTTGAGAGATAGCACCTAGGGAGAGGTTTGCTGATAGTAGTGATTTTTGTAGTGAGGTTTGCATTGTAGCTTGAGTTTTGTTTGTAGTTCAATTATTTGCATTTTATGTCATTTCTAGAGTTGCTGATAATAGAGCTGAATCTATAGTTTCATTCATAAATCTGAAAATAAAAATACATTTGTTCTGGGTATTTCATATTTTCCTTTGTCTATGCTCTTTGCCCCATTGTGCCAATTTGCAGATTTTATTATGAAGAATCTGATTTTTCTAGAAAGAAATCGCCCATCTTGCCAGGCCACCCTTTTTGGAGTGCATTAGAAAGCGTGCTAAATAAATACTTGGGTTTAAGAGTGGTCTTTGGTGTGTAGCTTGGTCGCCATTGTCATAGGAGTGCATTGCATCAGATTTGAGGTCATTTGGTTGAGAAATGAGTGAGGTGTGAGCATTTTTGTAGGGTTTTATGTTGTTGGTTTGGTCTTTTTAAGTTGTTGATCTGTCATTTCAGTTTGCTAACTTCTATCATTTGAGTTGGGTTGGAAGTCTCTAATTATTGTAAGCTGAACAATAGTACTGTCAGCACTTCATACTTCTTCTCATGTTTGCTTTATAATACATTGCATCTCCGTCATATGGTAGCTCCAATTCCACTTCGGGTTGGAAAGCACATTCTTGACGTCGAGTTATTTTAGCATAATAGTGGTAGGGATCCTCTGACCACATGCTCGTCAACATTTGGCGCATTCTTGGTTAGAGTGCTTTGTATCAGCATTACATCAAGACCCTCTAACCATATGCTCATCATCATCAGGTGCATTCTTGGTTAGAGTTCCTTTATCAGCATTGCATAGAGACCCTCTGACCATATGCTCGTCAGCATCAGGCGCATTCTTGGTTAGAGTTCCTTTTCAGCATTGCATAGAGATCCTCTGACCATATGATCACGCCATCCTGGTGTACATTCTTGGTTAGAGTTGAATTTCGCATCATTTTGGTTTAAGTGCTAACTTCAACGATTGTGTATTGCTCTGCTTATTGTAATTGGAAAAGTGAAAAAATTGGCTTTGTATATTTCAGTGGTATCAGAGCCACGCATCCTGCCATCCTATGAAAAGAAACCTTCTATGAGTGATAAAGAATAGAGGTACTTAGCAAGAGAATACAAGAAGGCTACCAGTCAGTTTCATTGGCATCAGGCCCCAGAAGGTCAGACAGCTTCAGAGGTATTAAGAGCCAATTGTGAGTCTTCTCCTGCAGGAGAAATGGGGGATAATGAGAGGATGTTGGGAGGTAACATGGATGATAGTGGGAAAGGAAGAGAAAGATCATTAAGTTTGGCAAAGAGGTTCGAGAGGAAGATGGATACCTTAATGGATATGATATCTCTCATGATGGGGAGAATGGGTCAGAACCAACCTCCACTAAACAATTCAGGACATAGTGGAGAACACAGTGCCACCAACTAGCATAATGGACATACTGCTCAGCCTGCTTCAAATAGCACATACATTTCTTCCAGGCCATTCAAACCTAGTTTCTTGGCACCAGGAAAATCTCATCTTGATACAGAAGAAAATGTGTCCTTTGTTGAACAGTTGAGACTCGGCCGCATTGAGTATGATTCTCTACCTGATGAAATTAAGGCAGATATGTCTTATAATGATTTTATGGATCATAAAAGGAAGGATAGAGGATAAGGAAGACATTATGAACAAAGGAGGACAATAGTTCATGGGGATTTGCATCAAGCTATCAACAAGGTTATGCTTCCACATTTTGATGGGAGTGACAATAGTTCAGCCGGAGCCTGGATACAGAAGTTAGACAACTATATAGCTCTCAGACCCATGGAGGAGGAGGAGGTAATTAAGTTCACTATGCTACACCTGGATGGGGTGGCACACGAGTGGTGGTACCATGGTCTAGTCACCTTGGGTCATCGGTCTATCACTACCTATGATGAGTTTACCAATAAGCTCATAGAGAGATTTGAGAAAACAGATCCAGAAGTGCATTTCAGAGAATTGGCACAACTTAAGCAATATGGTACAGTTAATGCCTACATAGCTGAGTTTCAAAGGATTTTAGTCATGGTCACAGGAGTCACTAAGAGGCACTTGGTGATCCTATTTAGTGAAGGGTTGATGGAGCCACTCAAGGGTTGGATTAAAGCTTTTGATCCACCCTCTCTACAAGAGGCAATGAAGAAGGCAAGAAACATGGAGTGGGCTGCTCCTAAAGCAAAGTTTCAACCCAAGCCATCATTTCACAAAAGAGATAAAGCAAAAAGACCTCAGCATAAGGAGTTCAAACATCATCAACCTCAGGTCACAAGGTTGGATCTTGAGACACTTAATGAACTCAGAAGAAAAGGGTTATGTTTCCAGTGTAGAGAAAAATGGTCCCAAGATCATGTTTGCCCAAAAGGAGGCAAATTTCATCAAATTAAATACTATCCAGCTAAAGAAAGTAATTCTGATTTGTCAGACCAGCAGTCTGATTCTAAAGACAGTGAAATGGAAAAAGTCCTAGAGGAATCCGAAGATGAAAAGGGAAGTGGAGGCACTTTGGCTCAACTTTCGAGCTTTCAAAGGAATGAATCCTTCAAAGTTCGAGGGATGATTAAGGGGCAATGCATAGTTGCTTTGATTGACACTGGAGCAACACATAACTTCATTGATGAAGTTGTGGTGGCAAAGAAGGGGCTGCAAACAAAAGAGTTTGAAGGCTTCAAGGTTATGGTTGCTGATGATTTTCACATCACTTGCACCAAGAAGATCTCAAACATGACCATGCAAGTGGGAAACTATGAGGTCAAGGATGACTTCTATGTAGTCAAAATTGAAGATACGGATGCCTTCCTAGGCATTCAATGGCTGCGTTCACTCGGGGAGATCACTCTAAATCTACAAACCGTGGAGCTCAAGTTTCAATCCGAAGGGAAGAATGTAGTGATAAGAGGAATGTCCAATGGTGGTCCTCGGATTGTGTCATTCAAGAGGATGGCGAGGCTGATTCATCATGATCAAGTTGAGTGGGCTGCAGAGTGTATGATTCTTCTTGCTAGCCTGGTTGAAACAAAGAGAGACTACTCTCCTGATATTCAGTCTTTACTCACAAAGAAGAGCAAGGTGATTGCTGATTTACCTCTTGGACCACCTCCTGATCGAGGTTCAGAGCATGTCATAGAGCACAAGGAAGGAGCTAAACTAGTTATTACAACTCCTTATCAGTATCCTAAGAAGCAAAAGGATGAGATTGAGAAAAACATTTGGGAACTCTTGGAGATGGGCTTCATTCGTCCAAGCAAGAGCCCCTTTGCTTCGGCAGTTGTCCTGGTGAAGAAGAAGGATGGTACCATCTGCATGTGTGTGGACTATCGTGCTTTGAATCAAAGCACCATCAAAAATCAATATCCCATCCCGAGGATAGATGAGCTCATTGATGAGCTACATGGAGCCAAGTTCTTTTCAAAGATCGATTTGAGATCAGGTTATTACCAGATTCGGATCAGAGGATCTGATGTTGAGAAGACAGCATTTAGATGTCACTATGGCCACTTCAATTTTCTAGTCATGCCATTTGGGTTGACTAATGCTCCTGTTGTGATGTTCACAACACGCCCCATTATGCTCCTTAGCAAAATGGGGACCCCTACTGATGTTTTGCTTTTTGCTTCTGCTGGTGTTTTTCTGCTTTCTGGCGGTCTGGTAAAAATGAAGGTCAGGTGCATGATCATCATGATATTGCATGAGGTAGGTCATCATCATGAGGTTAGTTTGTCAAAGTTCATATTTTATTGCTGTGACCTCATATTTAGAAAGAGCTTGAAATTCCATGCAGGTTTGCCTTTTACTTCACTCGAAAATTCGTCCATATGTGAAAGTTATGCACGGTCAAAGTCTTGGTCAAACCTGATATTCGCAGGAGGATCATCATATTTTTTTATATCCTAGGTCATGTTGTCAAGATCATCATGATCTTGGTCTATCACCCGATAAAAATCATGCAGTCGCAATATCCGGACGTCAATCTTAGGTGGTAGTACCCTTTACCCGTCAAATGGCCTTATGCGCATCATCAGCATCATGATTTTTTAGGAAGGTCGTATTTTATAACTCGGTTTTGCTGTATAAGGGACATCATCATCATATTTGAACCCCCCCCGATAATATCCTGAGGTCCAAATATCATGATGATATCAACTTTAAGTCAAGGTAAGTTCTTCCGTCGAGTGGTCCTTTGTATCGCGAGCATCATCATGATATTTCAACATTACCTAATCTTATAATATCATGCTGATCACCCTGACTTAGAAAAATCCACCTTCGGCATATTTGCATGCGCATGTTATAAACCTATTGGAGGGTCATCATCATGATATTTGCTGAAATTTGAAAGATGATGATGACGACTTCATATCCTCCTGGTCTCCTTTCGCAACATCATGATCATCATCCTGATCTTTCACAAGAAGGTCATATTCGCTGAAATTCGCTAAGTGCTGGAAACATCATCATGATAATTCGAGAAGGAGGATCATCATCTTCATATCCTCCTGATCTTCTTTAGCGAAGTATCCTGATGATCACCCTATCTATTCAGAAGAAGTCGATATTGCATTCCTCAACAGCATGATCATATTTTACAATATCACCCTAGCGCAAATATCATGATGACCTTAACTCATCCTTGTGCTCCGAAAACGAAATATGATGATTACGTCATCATGATAAATCGATCATCATCATCATATTTTTATCCTGTCCTGTTGTCAAGATCATCATGATCCTGTTTGTTCACCCGACATTTCGCAAAGGTCCTCCTGCCGATGAAATACAACCTTTTTGCAAGTATCCGTATGATCATCATCATCACATTTTCCCTTCGGCAGGATTTTTTCCCAAACATGATCTGGTTAGCGAAATATCATGATGACGTCATGTTCTAAGTTTAACAAAGGCCCCGAATATCATGATGACGTCATGTTTTAAGTTTAACAAAGGCCCCGAATATCATGATGACATCATCCCGATCTGATAAACGAAGAGGTAAATATCCTGATGATCATCATCATCATTTTTCCTTCAAACAGGATATTTTCAAGCACGATCCGGTTCCCAAACATGATGATGACGTCTTATTCCAAGTTCGACAAAGGCCCCAAATATGATGATGATCATCATCATCCTGATCTTTCGAGAGGGTTGCCTTGGTCGCAAAAGGATCATATTATGGTCATCATCCTGATCATGCTCCTTAGGTGACCCGATATCACAATTAGCCCTCTGATCTTAACCGGATATGACGATGATGTCATCCTTAGCATTTCAATGAAGCCCGAATATCATGATGACGTCACCATCATCTTCCTTTCCTCAGCAGCAGGATTATCTTCATATCCTCCTATTATCCTTCATGATGATGATGATGATGATGTTGTTCTTTTCTCCGATATGCAGAAGCGAAATATCATGATGACATCATCCGGACCTTCAGGAGGGAGAGCATCATATTTTCCAGATTATCATGATGATGAGGTATATCGACTAACCTATTTTTTGACGCACCGACAGGGATAGTCATGCCGATGGGCGGGAAATGAAGCGGTGGAGTTTTAAAGTGTTTTTTTTTTGGCGCCTCTGGCATTTTTCCGGTCAGCGATGGTTGACCCGATCAAGTTTGAGCAGTCTGAGCGCATTTTGGACGCGTTTTTGAGTGCATTCTGATCCGATTTCCACAATCTTGCGCAGTCACCTGGATTTAAACGCTTACTTTAATTTCATGCTATTTTTATGATAAATGTGAAACTTATTGCTTGTCTTGTCTTGCAGGCTTGCAGTTGAGGAAGCAGCTGGAAAGTCAACACAGTGACCTCATGGAGGCAGAAGATCTGATCTCAGGAGCAAGAAGATAAGGATAAAGTGCGAAAAGTCAAGGCCATTCAAGTGGAAGACAGAGTTGCAGCTGAGAGTATTATCACAAAAGACAAACATAAGTTATTGCCCAGCTGCCGGAACTTCTCAGAAGGGGCAATATTTCGCCCAGATTTGACAACTGCTCAGAGATATTTTTGAGAGCTGGTTCACCTGCATTTATTGCTGTAACCAAGGGTTTGAACCAGGGGTTCAGTTAGGTTTTTTGCTGTAGTGAGGACAATCAGAATGTCTTTATATTGTGCCTCTCTACACTGTAATACTTTACAACAGGGGCTACAACAGGGATTTTTAGGGCCTACAACAGAGATTCTAGGAAAACACAGCAAGATAGAATAGCATAGTTTAGAAGTAGAAGAAGGAGGTCGCCTGTTTGTCTGCAGTAAGGTGCGTGTGGAATGTCTGGCTACCTTACTGTATCTGTAAAGCTTGTAAGTTCTCTGTAGTATGATCAATGAAACTAAGAGTCATTCTTACATTGTAAATCATGTATGGCTATTCGTTTCTAATACAATAGAATCTGGAGTTCTGCATCTATCTTCTGAGTGTTCTCCTGCTCTTCTTTGTGTTTTGAAATATCTTCTTTGAGAGCTTGCAATTTTAAATGTATGTTTGTGAAAATGCTCAGAACTTACATTTAGGGTTTTTACTGTGGATTTGATCAGATTACTGTGGTATTTACATAGTGCATAATAGAAACAATTAGATCCTTCGATAGATTAAGTGAGGTATAGATTAGATCTTTCTAACTTTTCCCAACCCATCTGAAATATTTAGCTGAAAACGCAGGAATCTAAAGGAAATTGTCTCAAATCTGAAGAAGCATGTATAACAGAGCTATAAGTAGATAGTTTTCATAAAAAGATAAAGAAGAAAGCTGCAAAAAATTCAAGAAAACCCTCTGAAACCTGCAGCCCGGTATCACTTGTATGCAAATGAACAGAATACTTGTTGAAATCTATGACCTCTTTGCATATTCTTAGTCCAGTAAACCACAAAATAAACCTAAACTACGTAAGGCCCCTTGAACATTATAGCTTCACATTGACCAACTGAACTTGACCAACCGAACCATTGTAGACTTGGGATTAGTTGAATCACCAAATGATTCCTTCTTGTCTTTCAAGTATAGTTTCAGTTCATTTTATGTGAATTTTAACTTATTGTTATGATTGCATCAAAACAGTCATCAACAGTTTTCTGGCGCTAGAAGGAGGGCCAGCCTGAGTTAGGTTTCATTTCAAACTGGCTAACGACAGTAACAGAGTGACTAGGTCTAGGTCCAGTTCAGGAGATATATTTGTGCAACTACCTGATACAAGGCGAAGTAAAAGCCCTTTAATTTGGAATCCAAAAATATCGCAAGCAGGAAGTTCATCTGGAACACCTCCTGGGTCACCTTTTAACATCCGTAGTATTGTAAGTCCTGATAGATCACTATTCAGATCTTTAAATCTTGGATCAGGCACTCCTGGAGGTCTCAATCCTCCTCTAAATCCTAATCCACCAATCAATCCAGGTATTTCTGCAAGTTCAAGTCAAGCTCAAACACCTACAATGGCTTATTTCGATGTCAATTCTCCCATATTCTTCAATGATTATCATGACATGCCAAAAAATATGGAAAAGATATGTCCCAAATACCAGTTGCATCAAGACCCAGAAGATCATATTAGAATATTTAAGGAAGCATGTTTTAGGGCTATGTTAGAGCACGAGGATGTTGTGTGTAGATTGTTTCCTTACACCTTTAATGAGCAGGCCTCTAGCTGGTACGTAAACTTACCCAATGGTTACATTTCTTCCTGGGCACTTATGGAAGAAGCATTTCTGTCAAGATTTAGAGGACCCATTGACCCTTGTGCTTTGTATCATAAGCTGGCTGCTATAAAACGAGGTGAGGGGGAGCTAATTGATAATTTCAATGACAGATTTCAAAAGGCCTATTCTAGGCTAGTAGCCCCTTATACCATAGATGATGCTCCCTTGTTGGCTATGTACTATGCTGCTTTGGATCCTTTAACTGCCATGTTTGTCAAAAGGAAACCTGACATAGACTCAATATCCAAAGCCTATAAAGACACAGCCTCAGTGAACCAAGAAATGAGACATACAACTTACAGTCCATTTGGAGGAAATTTTGGGGTGCAGAATCAGGCACACCCATGGAATGGAGTCCCTGTGTAGCATGCTCCACTAATAAATCCGGTTCCTTCTTACACACCTGTGTATAATCCTACTCCAATCCAGGCTATAACTCCTTACACGGCTAGTACTTCCAATAACAGTCAAAATAATGGTCAGCCTTTCTTCCAACTTCCTAGGGATGTAACTGTGGCAAAAGCACAAGAGGATAGGGAAGACATCAAAGAGATTACTGCACATTTGAAAAGATTAACAACCGAAGTGACACAGCTAAGAAATGAGAACCTCTATGGAAGAAGCAACCAAAACTACAATCCACATCAAAATCACAACCAAGGCCAAAATCAGAATTATAGTCTCAATCAAAATCAGCAGTACAATCATAACCAAAACTACAATCAACATCAAGGCCCCAGTCAGGGGCAACCAATGCAAAATAGGGGGCCAGTGATAGATAATAGGACCTAATAACAAGAACCAGAATCAACCTAGGCCACCCAAGACATGGAACACTGGGCCCAACAACGGTACTCTGGCTTCTCCTTTTGAGAATACAGATAATCATGGTGCAAAACAAATAACTAGCATACAAATGGCCAATACAGCACCCAAAAATTGGTGCAGATTTCACAATACTAATGCCCATGCTGAGCATGACTGTCCACAGTTCCACTTGGCAGCTAGTATTTTCAACGTAGATGTACAGCCTCCTACCTCTGAATTTCTCATTCCTAAGGGTAATGAGGTAGTACCCTCAGAATATGACACAACATTAGTCTTAGAAACGTTTACCTTTGCGACTGCAGAAGAGAAGGGGGATGAATTGCTAGAGGATGAACCATACTGTTGTGAAAGTCTTTATCCGGAATCAGCCTTTGTGTTAAATGCTTTTCAGTTTCCTTTTGAATCTGAAAACGAGATATTAAATGAAACAGAGGAGGTGCAGGCCTTTCAACAGACAAATAAAAGCCACACCTACAATTTTAGGAACAACCCTAGGCCGGGAGGACCTTTCACCACTTCTTCTCCTCCGAATAACATCAATACACCCCCAGATCAGAATGCTAGCAACAATCCTGCCATACTTAAAGCTAGTCAGCACACAAATAACGGAACAACAGTGCAAAAGGATCAAACAAGTAAGACAGAAGCGGTAGAGACAACAAGATTAGTGAATTACTTATCAGAGGAAATAAAGAAAATTAAGGTCAGTATACCTCTAAATGAATTATTGAAGACCCCAGGGATCAGAAATACTTTTTTAAAGTCCCTGGATACATCCATAACAAACAAGGTGTCTGCTGATATAACTGTTCCTAATAGTGATTCACCACCTAAGGAAAAGGGCAAGAAAGTTGAGCAGCCTTCCAATACAAATGTGGTAATACATACAGATAAGAGGGATACTCAACCTTTCTTGTTAACTGTTAGGTTGTGTGGGAAGAATATACACAATTGCATGGTAGATTCTGGTGTTTCAGCCAACGTAATGCCCTTAGGAATATGTAAAACTCTCGGGCTGACTCCCACCAAATCTGCCAAGGTTGTCACACAATTAGATAAGACCGAGGTTAGTGTGATAGGAGAACTCATGAACATACAAGTGCAATTAGCTTCAGACCCTAGGGTGAGCCAAATCATTGACATCCAAGTAGTGGATATACCCGTAAATTATGGAATGTTGCTGAGTAGGGATTGGTCCAAGACATTAAACGGATATATGGCTACTGACTTTTCACACATGTGGTTACCATGGAGAGGCATCCCAAACCAGATCAGAATAGGGGCAGAGCCCATAATGAAACATATGATAACAGAGTATAATCGAACTAATGAAATATTATATGCTGCTGTTGAACCAGGTGGCTATAGAATTACCAACAATGGGATGCAGATTGAAGAGGTTATGATGTTAAACATTAGAAAGAAGTGTGTCAGCAATAGAACAACACTATTCATTGAGTCTGACGGAAATTCTTCAGATGAGGAAAACAATGCAATAGACAAATTTGGTCACGCCATTAGAAGAGAGGTGGAAGAGTGCGTTACACACAATCTCCCAGTCCAATGTAAGTTATATAAAAATAGGTGTAGAGTCCATGATAGGCAGCATTCTGAGGAGAATTGTGAAATATGCAAAGACATCATTGAATATGAATACAAAAAGTGCATAGGGAGGATAGAATCACAAGAGAAAAATGAGAATCCTGATCCAGCACAGAGATATGTTCAGGATAATATAAGTGCCTTGATTCCAGATCTAGGGAAAGAAATAGAGGACGAGGGTAGTTATCTTTCTGAGTTGCAAACCAAAAACACACATATGCAAGATAACCAAACAGAAAAACCCATGAATAAACAAGATAACACCCCACAGGCAATAAAAGAGACAAAGTATGCCAAGGTAAAAGATCAGAAAAGTAGAGGTGGCATGTGGACATTAAAATGTGATGGGTCCAAATCAAAACAGGGCGCAGGTGCAGGTATTGAACTCATAAATCCTCAAGGTAAATCACATTTGGCAGCATATAGATTACAATTTTCCTGTACTAACAATATTGCTGAATATGAGGCCCTAATTTTAGGACCTGTCATGGCCATCAAGAAAGGGGTAAAAACCATCAGAGTATTTTCAGACTCTGAATTAGTAGTCAGACAAGTGAGGAAACTATATGCCTGCAATTATAAGAAGATGATCAGTTACAGACATAGAGTTTGGGGTTTAATGGATTCATTTTATGCTTTTAACATAGAGCACATTCCTAGAGAGCTAAACCACAGGCCAGATGCGTTAGCAGTTGCTGCTAGTACATTAGAACCATTGACACTGTCAGGATTAAGACGATTTGCTGTTGAGCTAGTTAACGTACCCAGTATACCAGACAACGTTACACACTTTCAGGTATTTGGAGAGGATCAGCAAATTATTGATTTTCTGACTTGTAATGAGGCATTTGAGGCCCAAATTATTGATGAACAAGAAAGGCCTGAAGTAACATGGGACGAAGAAGATATGATCAACTTAAAGAGCAACTTCTTGCCAAAAGGAGTAATTGAATTAGAACACATCTTTGACTTCGACGGAATAATAAGACAGAAAGACTTACCCAAAACAGAAAGGGGTAAGTGTGATTTACATAACTTAGGGACTGAGCTAAATCCACAAAATGTACTAATTGGGAAAGCTTGCTCTGAGAAAATCAGAAAAGAGGTTCTGGACGTTCTGAAAAAATATAAACATGTCATAGCATGGGCTTATGAAGACTTGAAAACATTTGATGAGTCCATCATAACTCACGTCATACCTTTAAGAAAAGAAGTCAAACCATTTAGGCAGAAACAGAGGCCTGTAAACGCCATTCTAGAGCCTTTAATCTTTGAGGAAGTTAAAAAACTACTGTCCGCTGGAATAATTTTTCCAGTCAGACATTCTGTCTGGGTAGCTAACTTAGTGCCAGTAAGGAAGAAAAACGGAGACATCAGGTTGTGCGTAGACTTTAGAAATTTAAACAAGGCATCTGAAAAAGATAATTATCCTTTGCCCCCAATAGACGAAGTACTGCAAGCAGTAAATGGCGCAAAGATGATGTCTTTTTTAGATGGTTTTTCAGGTTATAACCAGGTTTTAATTGACAGAGAGGATAGACTAAAAACCACCTTCACTTGCAAATGGGGAAATTATGCGTATAGAAGAATGCCTTTTGGTTTAATTAATGCAGGTGCCACTTTTCAGAGGGCCATGGACGTTGCATTCCATGGATTATCAGGTAAATGCATTGTTGTGTATATGGATGATTTAACTGTGTATTCCAAGGATGCATCCACCCACGCTGAGGACCTCAGAAAAGTACTCCAGCGATGTGAAAGGTATGGGATTTCCCTTAATCCTAAGAAATGTATATTTGGCATAACTGAAGGTAAATTATTAGGCCATGTCATTTCTGAAAATGGAATTTCAATTAATCCGGATAGAATAGAATCCATAAAAAATTTGCAAATACCAAACAGTAGGAAAGAATTGAAATCATTTTTTGGTAAAATTAACTTTGTTCAGAAGTTTATAACAGGTTTTGCAGAGATTGTGCAGCCGTTGAATGCCATGTTAAAGAAAGATGCACAGATGGAATGGACGCCAGTGGCCAAAGCCGCATTTGAAGATATCAAGGAGGCAATTTCTAATGCCCCTGTATTGGCAAGTCCAGACTACACATGCCCGTTTTACATCTACTCCTTTGCATCTTCTCATTCTGTCGCTACTGCCTTGACACAGAAAGGTGAAAATAATGACGAGAGGCCCATAGCATTTATGAGTGCGCCTCTGAAGGATGCACAGCTGAGATATCTAGATATCGAAAGACAGGCATTCGCATTAGTAAAGGCTGTAAAAAAATTCAGACACTACATTCTGCGCAGCCAGATTAAAGCCATTGTACCAGACGCAGCAGTAAAGATTTTGCTGATGCAAAACGAGCCTGGAGAAAAAAGAGCCAAATGGATCACCACACTGCAAGAATTTGACATGGAGATCATTCCCGCAAAGCTGGTTAGAGGGCAGGTGCTGGTGCAGACAATAGCAAACATGGATCCAAATCTGATAAAACAGCAATATGTATTGAATTCCCAGGATGCATCAGGCTGGTACGATGATTTAAGCACCTTCCTGATAGCTGGAAAGTACCTAGGCAAGATGAAGGCTTCTCAGAGGAGAGCTTTGAAGATTAAGGCACAGCATTATATGGTGCAAGGAGGTCTTCTATTCAGGAAGAACCATGATGGAATTTATTTGAGATGCATAAACAGAACTGAAGCTGATAGAGTGTTGACAGAACTACATGACAAATACGGAACCGGCCATGGTTCCCATTTAGCTACAACACACAAAATACTGAGAGCGGGCTATTACTGGCCCACTATATTCAAAGATACTAAGAGTCACATCAGAAGCTGCCACACCTGTCAGACTGCAGCAGACAAAGGAAGAAATCTGGCCAATCCACTGCAGCCTGTGATCGAGTCCAGACCGTTTGCACAATGGGGCTTGGATTTTATCGGAGTCATCAATCCCCCATCTTCTGCAGGACACAAGTTTATATTGACGGTAATGGACTATTGTACAAGGTGGACTGAGGCCACCTGCTGCAAATTTTCCACAACTGAGGTAGTTATCAAGTTCCTTGAAGAAAACATTATCACCAGGTTTGGAACACCCTATTCATTGGTATGTGAGAACGGCCCTGCTTTTTCTTCTTTAAAATTTTCTAAATGGGCATTTGAATATGGGATCATTCTAAGGTTTTCTTCGAATTATTACCCTCAAGGTAATGGACTGGCTGAATCAACAAACAAAATCTTACTAGACATCATCAAGAGGTTAATTGCCAAAAGTCCTAGAGAGTGGAATACCCTATTAAGATATGCATTATGGGTAGACAGGACCAAGTTCAAAACAGCTTTAGGTAGCACACCTTATCACTTAGTTTATGGGACTGATCCCATACTTCTGGTTAATCTGAGAATACCAACCTGGAAGTTTGCCAATGAATATCTAGGCTTTGATAACCATAGGGAAGCCAGAATAGTGCAAATGTTACAACTAGAGGAGAAAAGAGGTCAAGCCCTTGAGAAGTTTGCCAAACACCAAGCAGTTGTTAAGAGGTGGTTTGACAAAAGGGCAAGAGTCAAAACATTTAGGATATCAGACTTAGTGTTGTGCTGGGACAAAGCACATGAAAAGAAAGGAAGCCATGGAAAATTCGATAAATTATGGCTGGGTCCATTACAAATTTCAGAAATAATAGGAGATAACACCTTTAGACTTAAGACCTTGACTGGAGAAGATGTGCCATTACCAGTTAATGGCCAGCATTTGAAACACTACTTCCAGGCTTGAAGGTCAGGATGAGGCAGTCCTTTCTTTCTTAATGTAAAGTGCTGTAGATAATGTACAGTTCTGCTTTTGCTGTTTTCTTTCGGGTTGGCTGTTTGTATAGCTTGTCCTCTGTTTGTTTTTGCTTTTTGTTTCTGTCTGTTTGTACAGTTTTTTCTATTGCTGTGTTTTTTGTACAGCCTGTTTGTTTGGTTTGTTTGTTGTCTCCTCAGCAGAGATCTTTATTTTACTGTAGAGTATTAAGGAGCAGAACTAGCAACCATTCAAAACAGTATATAATTTAGGATATTCAGGTTAACCATTTGCAATTTACACATAACCTGTCACTGTCATGCATGTAGAGAGTTGTTCAACTTCTGAAGTTTTGTATTCAATAAATGTGATTGAGAATTCGAAGCAGGTTTCTCATGATGACACACCTAAAATCCTTGGGTTTGTTGAACATACCAGTGTAGATATTAGGTGAAAAATCAGAGGTCACCCTTGCTACCATTACAATTCTCAGCTTAATTTCAGCAAGTGCCCACTCCTTGCATCATGAACTGTTACAAATTGCTATATCTTATGAAATCTTTCAAAATTAGAAAACAAAATAAATAAATAAATAAATAAAGTGGATTATACTGAAAATCTGGATTAAGCCATCTAAGTAACTCTACCGGGGCTATGGACGCTCGCTGGCAGTGGGGCTCTACTTAGGAGAATTGTAACGATAACCTTGCCGGGGCTATAGACGCTCGCTGGCAGCAAGGCTCTATCCGGTTGGCTATGAGGGAATATCCTCACCTACGTAGGCTAATGTCAGTCACTGGTTTGTTCAACCGATCTTCAAGATGAGGATAATTAATCACATGCACACAACTAAAATGAAAATGGAAATTCATGCATCTTTATTGAATATTTTGAGTCTCAAGCTGAGTAGCAATTTGCAGGAAAGATAGTTGGAAGTTATGAGTTCATTTCATCTAGTTTCCTTGAACACTCTGAATTTAATTGTTTGTTTTGGTTGCTAGTTGTTGTGATGTTCACAACACGCCCCATTATGCTCCTTAGCAAAATGGGGACCCCTGCTGATGTTTTGCTTTTTGCTTCTGCTGGTGTTTTTCTGCTTTCTGGCGGTCTGGTAAAAATGAAGGTCAGGTGCATGATCATCATGATATTGCATGAGGTAGGTCATCATCATGAGGTCAGTTTGTCAAAGTTCATATTTTATTGTTGTGACCTCATATTTAGAAAGAGCTTGAAATTCCATGCAGGTTTGCCTTTTACTTCACTTGAAAATTCGTCCATATGTGAAAGTTATGCACAGTCAAAGTCTTGGTCAAACCTGATATTCACAGGAGGATCATCATATTTTTTTATATCCTAGGTCATGTTGTCAAGATCATCATGATCTTGGTCTATCACCCGATAAAAATCATGCAGTCGCAATATCCAGACGTCAATCTTAGGTGGTAGTACCCTTTACCCGTCAAATGGCCTTATGCGCATCATCAGCATCATGATTTTTTAGGAAGGTCGTATTTTATAACTCGGTTTTGCTGTATAAGGGACATCATCATCATATTTGAACCCCCCCCGATAATATCCTGAGGTCCAAATATCATGATGATATCAACTTTAAGTCAAGGTAAGTTCTTCCGTCGAGTGGTCCTTTGTATCGTGAGCATCATCATGATATTTCAACATTACCTAATCTTATAATATCATGCTGATCACCCTGACTTAGAAAAATCCACCTTCGGCATATTTGCGTGCGCATGTTATAAACCTATTGGAGGGTCATCATCATGATATTTGCTGAAATTCAAAAGATGATGACGACGACTTCATATCCTCCTGGTCTCCTTTCGCAACGTCATGATCATCATCCTGATCTTTCACAAGAAGGTCATATTCGCTGAAATTCGCTAAGTGCTGGAAACATCATCGTGATAATTCGAGAAGGAGGATCATCATCTTCATATCCTCCTGATCTTCTTTAGCAAAGTATCCTGATGATCACCCTATCTATTCAGAAGAAGTCGATATTGCATTCCTCAACAGCATGATCATATTTTACAATATCACCCTAGCGCAAATATCATGATGACCTTAACTCATCCTTGTGCTCCGAAAACGAAATATGATGATTACGTCATCATGATAAATCGATCATCATCATCATATTTTTATCCTGTCCTGTTGTCAAGATCATCATGATCCTGTTTGTTCACCCGACATTTCGCAAAGGTCCTCCTGCCGATGAAATACAACCTTTTTGCAAGTATCCGTATGATCATCATCATCACATTTTCCCTTCGGCAGGATTTTTTCCCAAACATGATCCGGTTAGCGAAATATCATGATGACGTCATGTTCTAAGTTTAACAAAGGCCCCGAATATCATGATGACGTCATGTTTTAAGTTTAACAAAGGCCCCGAATATCATGATGACATCATCCCGATCTGATAAACGAAGAGGTAAATATCCTGATGATCATCATCATCATTTTTCCTTCAAACAGGATATTTTCAAGCACGATCCGGTTCCCAAACATGATGATGACGTCTTATTCCAAGTTCGACAAAGGCCCCAAATATGATGATGATCATCATCATCCTGATCTTTCGAGAGGGTTGCCTTGGCCGCAAAAGGATCATATTATGTTCATCATCCTGATCATGCTCCTTAGGTGACCCGATATCACAATTAGCCCCCTGATCTTAACCGGATATGACGATGACGTCATCCTTAGCATTTCAATGAAGCCCGAATATCATGATGACGTCACCATCATCTTCCTTTCCTCAGCAGCAGGATTATCTTCATATCCTCCTATTATCCTTCATCATGATGATGATGATGATGTTGTTCTTTTCTCTGATATGCAGAAGTGAAATATCATGATGACATCATCCGGACCTTCAGGAGGGAGAGCATCATATTTTCCAGAATATCATGATGATGAGGTATATCGACTAACCTATTTTTTGACGCACCGACAGGGATAGTCATGCCGATGGGCGGGAAATGAAGCGGTGGAGTTTTAAAGTGTTTTTTTTTTGGCGCCTCTGGCATTTTCCCGGTCAGCGATGGTTGACCCGATCAAGTTTGAGCAGTCTGAGCGCATTTTGGACGCGTTTTTGAGTGCATTCTGATCCGATTTCCACAATCTTGCGCAGTCACCTGGATTTAAACGCTTACTTTAATTTCATGTTGTTTTTATGATAAATGTGAAACTTATTGCTTGTCTTGTCTTGCAGGCTTGCAGTTGAGGAAGTAGCTGGAAAGTCAACACAGTGACCTCATGGAGGCAGAAGATCTGATCTCAGGAGCAAGAAGATAAGGATAAAGTGCGAAAAGTCAAGGCCATTCAAGTGGAAGACAGAGTTGCAGCTGAGAGTATTATCACAAAAGACAAACAGAAGTTATTGCCCAGCTGCCGGAACTTCTCAGAAGGGGCAATATTTCGCCCAGATTTGACAACTGCTCAGAGATATTTTTGAGAGCTGGTTCACCTGCATTTATTGCTGTAACCAAGGGTTTGAACCAGGGGTTCAGTTAGGTTTTTTGCTGTAGTGAGGACAATCAGAATGTCTTTATATTGTGCCTCTCTACACTGTAATACTTTACAACAGGGGCTACAACAGGGATTTTTAGGGCCTACAACAGAGATTCTAGGAAAACACAGCAAGATAGAATAGCATAGTTTAGAAGTAGAAGAAGGAGGTCACCTGTTTGTCTGCAGTAAGGTGCGCGTGGAATGTCTGGCTACCTTACTGTATCTGTAAAGCTTGTAAGTTCTCTGTAGTATGATCAATGAAACTAAGAGTCATTCTTACATTGTAAATCATGTATGGCTATTCGTTTCTAATATAATAGAATCTGGAGTTCTGCATCTATCTTCTGAGTGTTCTCCTGCTCTTCTTTGTGTTTTGAAATATCTTCTTTGAGAGCTTGCAATTTTAAATGTATGTTTGTGAAAATGCTCAGAACTTACATTTAGGGTTTTTACTGTGGATTTGATCAGATTACTGTGGTATTTACATAGTGCATAACAGAAACAATTAGATCCTTCGGTAGATTAAGTGAGGTATAGATTAGAGCTTTCTAACTTTTCCCAACCCATCTGAAATATTTAGCTGAAAACGCAGGAATCTAAAGGAAATTGTCTCAAATCTGAAGAAGCATGTATAACAGAGCTATAAGTAGACAGTTTTCATAAATAGATAAAGAAGAAAGCTGCAAAAAATTTAAGAAAACCCTCTGAAACCTGCAGCCCGGTATCACTTGTATGCAAATGAACAGAATACTTGTTGAAATCTATGACCTCTTTGCATATTCTTAGTCCAGTAAACCACAAAATAAACCTAAACTACGTAAGGCCCCTTGAACATTACAGCTTCACATTGACCAACTGAACTTGACCAACCGAACCATTGTAGACTTGGGATTAGTTGAATCACCAAATGATTCCTTCTTGTCTTTCAAGTATAGTTTCAGTTCATTTTATGTGAATTTTAACTTATTGTTATGATTGCATCAAAACAGTCATCAACAGCTCCTGCTACCTTCCAGTCATGTATGAACAAAATCTTTCAGAAGCAGTTGAGGAAGTTTGTATTTTTTATGACATCCTGATCTATAGAAAGACATGGGAAGAACATCTCAAGCACTTGGAGGAAGTGCTTAGCATTCTGGAATCAGAGAGTTTGTTTGCCAAAGAATCCAAATGTGAATTTGGAATGAAGGAGTTACTTTACCTTGGCCATATAATCTGATGCTGAAGGAGTGAAGGTTGATCCTAAAAAGATCAAGGCAATTGTTGATTGGCCACCTCCTGAGAATTTGACTCATCTGAAAGGATTTTTGGGTCTTTATGGATTCTATAGAAGATTTGTGAAGGGCTACTCTCAGAATGCTGCTCCTCTTACTGACCTCATGAAAAAGGGTGCCTTTTGTTGGTCAGAAAAGGCTCAAACTACTTTTGATAAATTTAAGGGGATCATGAGCTCTTGTCTGGTGTTAGCTATCCCAAACTTCTCCAAGCCATTCGAGCTACAGTGTGATGCATCCGGTGAAGGAGTTGGGGCTATTTTGATGCAAGACAAACATCCCATTGTGTTTGAAAGCAGAAAATTAAGAGGTGTTGAAAGGACCTACTCCATCTATGACAAGGAGATGCTTGCCATTATGCATGCATTAGCTAAGTTCAGACAGTACTTGGTGGGAAGCAAGTTTGTGGTCAAGACTGATCACAATAGCCTCAAGCACTTCATGCATCAAAGAGATTTAAACGAGAGGCAACAAAAGTGGGTGAGTAAGCTTCAAGTTTACGATTTTGACATCGAATATGTCAAAGGGAAAAACAATATTGTGGATGATGCTCTATCTAGGAGACCTCATTTAATCTCATTGTGTGAGCTTACAGCTAATTGGAGGGACATGTTGCTTGCTGATTATGCCAAAAATTAGTTTGCAACCAGCATCATTGAGGGTACTTTTCTTGATGAAAGGTACAAAGTGGTCGAAGGGCTGATACACTACAAGGGTAGAATCTTTGTGGTGGTTGATTCTAAGCTCAAAAAGAAGATTTTGTTGACCTTTCATGACATTCCACTTGTTGGTCATCAAGGGTTCTTCAAGACATATAGGTGGATCAGGAAAAGATTTTCTTGGAAAGGGCTGAAAGGGGAGGTTCAATGATACATTCAGGAGTGTCCCACTTGTCAAATGAACAAAAATGAGCATACTTTACCAGCTGGTCTTCTGCAACCTTTTCCCATTCCCAATCAAAAATGGGAAAGCATATCAATGGACTTCATCACAGGGTTGCCCAAGGTTCAAGGAAAAGACTGTATCTATGTTGTTGTGGACAGATTAACAAAATTTGCTCACTTCTTCGCCATTGCCAGCTCTTTTTCAGCAGCCCAAGTTGTAGATCTATTTTTTCATGAGGTGTTTAGATTACATGGGTTGCTAAAAAACATTCTGAGTGATAGGGACAGCAAGTTCCTAAGCACTTTTTGGCAAGAGGTTTTCCGAATGAGTGGTACAGTGCTTACTCCAAGCACTAGTTATCACCCTCAAACCAATGGACAGATAGAGATAGTGAACAAGTGGTTGGAAGGTTACCTGAGAAACTATGTTTCGGAGCAACAAAGAGCTTGGGTGAACTGGTTTCACATGGGCGAGTATTGTTATAATTCTACTTTTCACATGTCAATAAGGATGTCACCTTTTATGGCTCTTTATGGTTATGAGGCTCCTAGCTTTGCTTATTTGGTGTTTGGTGATAGCAAAGCCCCTCATGCCAAAGATTTATTGCAGCAGAGTCAAGATATCTTGAACTCATTGAAGAATAATCTTCAGATTGCATAGAATCAGCAGAAGATGTACGCTGATTAGCGGCATGTTGAGCACTCTTTTAAAGTTAGAGATATGGTTTATCTTCGACTACAGCCTTACAAATAGTCCACTCTCAAGAAAAGTGGAGCTAAGAAGCTCAAACCACATTTCTATGGGTTGTTCAAGGTCACTAGGAGAGTGGGGGTAGTAGTTTATGAGTTGGAGCTACCTTTGGATAGCAGAGTGCACAATGTATTCCACGTTTCTTGCCTCAAGAAGGCACTTGGACACAATGTTGTTGCTTCATCACAGTTGCCACCTTTGGATGAAGAAGGACAGTTAGTTTTGATTCCAGAAGAGATTCTTGATTCCAAGGAGCATTCTTTGAGGAAAAGAACTATCAGAGAGTATTTGGTGAAGTGGAAGAACTTGCCTATAGAGGATGCGACTTGGGAGAATGATGAGATTCTGTAGCATCCAAGCTTGCAATTGCTTGAGGACAAGCAATCTTGGGAAGGGCGGACTGTAATGTTTCATTTTCCAGCTTGTTCTTTTACAGTTGACCATTGGCCTATTCCAGAGACCCATAGGTTACTCAGAGGTTGAAATTGGGGTTTCATGTTTTGGTGGTTACTTTTGTTCATGGAACGTGGTTTGGTTGGCAGTTTCTTTCTGGGTTTTCAGAGAGCTTCGCAGGGATGTGTTTTTCTCGACATTCAGGAATTTACTATTTTTAGTAAGTTCAGGATTAGCACCGGAACGAGATTTTGAGAGTGGGGCTGGATTCGTCTTGTCAAGAACTTTCCAACGAGCTATAGATCATTGGTTTCTGACATCATCTTGGCCTCCGTTTTAAAGTCTGCAAATTAAACTTTATTATTTAATATTGGACCTTGGTGCCTAGGCTCAACAACTTAATGTTAAGGTTGAAAAAGAATTGAAGAGGATTATATTATTTTCCCTCTCATGTTTTATCCCATATGCAAGAGGATTTTAGAGACTCCCAGTTGGAAAAGTATAAAAGGAGGAAGAGTGCTCTCATTTCGGCATCTGAAATCTTGATAATGTTATGCTGCCGTAATGGTTCTAGGACTGCTTCAAGGAATGAATGCCTCCTAGCCTAGGCTCACTTTATGCTTGAGAGATAGCACCTAGGGAGAGGTTTGATGATAGTAGTGATTTTTGTAGTGAGTTTTGCATTGTAGCTTGAGTTTTGTTTGTAGTTCAATTATTTACATTTTATGTCATTTCTGGAGTTGCTGATAACAGGGCTGAATCTGTAGTTTCATTCATAAATCTGAAAATAAAAATAAATTTGTTCTAGGTATTTCATATTTTCCTTTGTCTATGCTGGGCGCCCCATTGTGCCAATTTGCAGATTTTATTATGAAGAATCTAATTTTTCTAGAAAGAAATCACCCATCTTGCCAGGCTGCCCTTTTTGGAGTGCATTGGAAAGTGTGCTAAATAAATACTTGGGTTTAAGAGTGGTCTCTGGTGTGTAGCTTGGTCACCAATGTCATAGGACTGCATTGCATCAGATTTGAGGTCATTTGGTTGAGAAATGAGTGAGGTGTGAGCATTTTTGTAGGGTTTTATGTTGCTGGTTTGGTCTTTTCAAGTTGTTGATCCGTCATTTTAGTTTGCTAACTTCTATCATTTGAGTTGGGTTGGAAGTCTCTAATTATTATAAGTTGAACAGTAGTCCTGTCAGAACTTCATAGTTCTTCTCATGTTTGCTTTATAATACCTTGCATCTCCATCATATGGTAGATCCAATTCCACTTCGAGTTGGAAAGCACATTCTTGACGTCGAGTTATTTCAGCATAATAGTGGTAGGGATCCTCTGACCACATGCTTGTCGACATCCAGCGCATTATTGGTTAGAGTTCTTTGTATCAGCATTGCATCAAGACCCTCTGACCATATGCTCATCATCATCAGGTGCATTCTTAGTTAGAGTTCCTTTATCAGCATTGCATAGAGACCCTCTGACCATATGCTCGTCACCATCAGGCGCATTCTTGCTTAGAGTTCATTTTCAGCATTGCATAGAGATCCTCTGACCATATGATCATGCCATCCTAGTGTACGTTCTTGGTTAGAGTTGAATTCCGCATCGTTTTAGTTTAAGTGCTAACTTCAATGATTGTGTATTGCTCTGCTTATTGTAATTGGAAAAGTGAAAAAATTGGCTTGGTATATTTTAGATTCTGGGCCTCTTTCTGATCTTCAAAATGGCCCTCAACAACCTAACTTCTGCAGGATCTCCTGTAGCTTCTTGCTCTTCCTCAGATATCTCTTCTTCAACTTTATCTTCGCTTTCTTCTCTTGTTCTCGGATCAAACCCTCTTCGCAACTCCTCTTGCAATGCATCGATTTGCCTTTGTAGGTCTCTAAAACCCTCTTCCGTCAAAGCATTCCTCCCAACATGATTTCTTCATGGAGGCACCTTGATCTTTGCAGCAAACCCACAACCTAAGGTCCTCGTGCAAACTGCCTCATGGTCGGTGATCTATCTACACACTCAGGAACCCTTACTCTGATACCACTTGATGAAGGGGGTAAATCACAAAACACATAATAAAGGATATTGAAGACAGCAAATAGAACTTTCTTTTATTAAATTGGGCAACTCATTACATTATAGAAGCTCAATTACAATCAAAGGATGGATCCTCTACTGGCTGCAACACATTACAGCTCTCCCAACCTCAAGACTCAAGAATCTTCATCCTTCTAGAACCCCAAATCAACTAGGGTTTCTATTTTCCCACCTATTCTTGACCCTACACTGGCTCCCTTAACTATACTACTGCCCAGGGTTCCCAAAATAGTCATAAATAGCACTTTTTGGTGGCCTCCAGCTAAATTTTGAATTTTGCAACTCCCTCCAAAAGTAGGTCAACTTTCGGGAAGCATAACTTTTGATCCGGGTGTCCGATTGACGAACTGTTTTAAGTGCCAGAAAGCTCTTGATGTGAACTATCACACCGGAAATCATAAACAGATTTCCATCAACTTTTTGAGATGTTATGATAAGTTTTAGTGCCTCATATCTCGTTCTAGAAATTTTTAGGGGCTTTCAGAAAACAAAAATTTTAATATCTTTTAGCTCACAAATGATCTTTGCCTGATTCCTTCGCCCAAGGTCTTATATTTCTGTTATGTAACTTTTTGGATGTTTTTGCTTCATTACGTGCCCAAATGTAAACTTTCTAAAAATAGCAGGTGTACTTTCCAAAATAGACAGGTCGCTATTTTTAGCAGTTTTGGAAAAACTAAAAGTCCTACATTATTATTCTAGATATTATGGAACCAAAAACACTAACTATGGAAAGAAATGAAAACAAATACAATGGTTTTGAATTAACTTCTTTTTGGGTGATGCAAGATTGCCCTTACACCTCTGGATGCTCTTGCATCACTTGCATCTCCCTTTGTATCTTTGCTTGTATCTGCAACATACAACCACGAGATACAATTGTGGGCCCCACTCCACTTACCCACTTGTATCTTTCCATAGAACAATAATCTGTATCTGCCTTTAGATGCAATCATTTATACATGCAAACATACAAGCTTTACTTGATACAATTGCGGACCTCAACCCCTTTTTGAATCAGATTGGAATCGGCTTTGGTTGCGACATTGGTTGTGGCTTTGTATCTATCATTGTATATCTCTTTGTATCTCAAATATATACAATCCCTTTATACATACATACATGCATACCCTTACGCTCTCTAACTTACATTGAATAAATCCTCAAGTCCATTCATGTATATTACGTGACTGCTTACTTATCCAAATGTTCGAAGAAACAATGTACCTTCTTATACCCGATTTGAATAACCTTTAGAATCTGCAGTTGCATGTATCTTAAAAGATACAAAATCTCAAACATACCAACATACAAACTGCATTAAGTACTTTTTTCACTTTAATGAACCATATTGTATACCCTTTTCAGGTTCGTGCATGCATCTCGACCCTATGTATACAACTTACACTTATACTGATCATACATACAAAACCACATACAATGCAGATCTAACAACTTTATTTATTCAACTCTTGAAAACCTAATAGGTTCAAATTGCATACAAAGATACAAACATTTGAGCAAATGCATGCAAATTATCAAAATACAAAACCTGATTGCACTCACCATGAAATATACGAAGACCTCTCATGCAAATGACTTTGTATATGACCTACAAACCTCCCAAATGATGCATTTTACCAAAAACACATTTCTTGTGGAATATTTGCAATTTCTTATTGCTTCAAAAAATAACCTTAACTTATTTTTCACAAAGAATTCACCCTTACTCTCACCTTGTACTTAATGCTAAATCTTTTCAACTTTCAACATGGTTTGTAACACTTACCCCCTTTTTTCTCTTTACCACCAAGCAAGACCACACAAAAAGCCAAAAGCAACTGCCACAGTAGGGGTGCTCATCTTGCTAAGAGGTAAAATGGGACGTGATGTGAACATCACAACTACTAGCAACCAAACAAAACAACTAAATTTAAGTTATTTAAGGAAACTAAATGAAATAAATCCATAACTTCTAACTTTCTGTACGTAAACCATTATTCAATTTGGACCAAGTGTATTCAATAAGGTGTATGAACTTTCAATAGAGTTTAAATGTGTGCATGTGATTAATAATCCTCATCTTGAAAATGAGTTGAAAATACTAGTGACTGGTGTTAAACTACATAGTTGATGTCATTCCCTTATAGCCAACCGGATAGAGCCTTGCTACCAGCAAGCATTCATAGCTCTGACAAGGTTATCGTTGTAATTCTCCTAAGTAGAGCCCCACTGCCAGCAACCATCTGTAGCCCTGGTAGAGTTACTGAGATGGCTTAATTTAAATTTTCAGTATAATCCTTCTTTCTTTTCTTTTTTTTAAATATATATAGCTCTGTGTAATATAAAAGATCATAAGATATTATCATTGTACATTTATGATGCAAGGTCTGGTCACTTGCTAGATTTAAGCTGAGAATTGCAATGGTAGCAAGGGTGACCTCTAATTTTTCACTTAACACCTACATTGGTACGTTCAACAGACCCAAGGATTTTAGGTGCGTCATCGTGAGAAACTTCTCTTGAATACTCAATTCACATTTATTGAATAAATTTTTTTTTCATAAGTCAATCAATTATTTATATTCATAAAAGTCACAACAAGTTATGTCTAAGTTTCAAATAATTAACTCGAACCTTTTGAATTTTCTTGTTAGGAACCCATGTTTAACCCTTCTCTTTACTTTGTTAGTATATTGGTGTTGGACGCATATGCTTTGTAAGTCATCCCATGAGTATATTGTATTATCCCACATTCATGGGAAGTAATAGGTGTTTAGATTAGATTTAGTATAGAAGTACGTGTTGAGGCCAATGAAGGCATCCATGAATTTATTGTATTAAGATTGCTCAAAGGAGGTTGCCCCCTCGAAGTGGCCTATGATCAATAAATTCCTTCTGCATTTCTACTATTCATATCTATTTTTGTTATTTCATGCATTTTCATTATATTGCTATAGGAGGTTCCTCTCATCTGGTATCAGAGTGCTTTCTTGGGCTCGCTGGGTGGAATTTCCACCATATTTGTTTTCTGCAGTGGCCTCTAGGCACTATGATTCTTGTAGTAGTTCTTTTTTTTGGCATCTGTATTGTTCATTTCAATTGCAAGTTTGGATCAAGGAATAATCCCTATCTACTTAACTGTGGGAAGTACTTGGGCATAGCCCTAAAACTCATTGTGAGTACAACAGGAACCCCAAAGTAGCTGGCCCATTGAGAGGACCCACCAGTGAAAAAGGCAACAGCCCCTACCTAATTGATTAGTTCCCATTCGTGAGGTAAACCAAGAGCTGTCATTTGTGGCAAAGCAGTTATCAGTTTTACCTAAGCCATGGAGTGAGGGGTACTGCCCCAATACGTAAGTCGTTAGATAGAATTGATAGCTGAGTGAATCCCTTCAACCTTTAGGAAGCCAAAAATACCTAGGGCCCATATCCATTGCCAGTTGACAAATCGTAGATTGAATCTATCCAGAGCTATTTGTTGATTCCATTGCAGATCGTTTCCATTTTTTTGCCATATCTTCCTTTCTTTAGCCCCAGTTTCCCTCAAACTCCACTAGATCCCTTGAAATTCCATTCTGCATATTTCATTCCTTGAGGACCCTATCCCAAATTCTACTTATCGTAGCCAGAAATCCCATATTTGTCTATTTTTAGGGTTTGCCATAACTTCTTTGATTCTCACCCAATAGCCTTCAAATCTTACCACAGTGTTCATTTCCTATTTTTGCTCCTTTGTCCCTCTGGGAAATATTTTTCCATTCATTCACCCCACTTCTGAAATCCCCATTTTCTACTTCCCTGTCCCTTAGAAATTGTCCAAAACCTAGTCAAACCCTAATTATCCATTAGAGTTTTTCCCAAATCCAAATTTTCCCTTACTAAAAAAGTTTATGTTTTTGCTTTTCTACCCATTCCCCCCCCAAAAAAATCCTAGTTATGGTTGTCACCCACGCAAGAGCAAAAAACATGGAGGAGGAACTTGCATCTCTAAAGACCAAACTCTAGGATCTGGATGAAAAAATCCTCAGCCTCAATCTTCAACATTCAACCATGAACAATAGACAACAACTAGACTCTTCTGTAGACGCTGGGTTCTCTTCTTCCAACAATTTTTGTGGGCCGAAGCTTGATTTTCATTAATTGAATGGTGATCATTTGACTGGATGGATATACCAGACACAACAATATTTTAGTCTACATAATACTTTTCAAGTAAACAAAGTCCCCCTTGCATCCTTTCATTTGGAACATGATGCCCTTCAATGGTTTCATTGGTACATCAAGGCTCATGACGAGCCAAAATGGATAGATTTTTGTACACTCATTTTGCAACGATTTAGCCCTAGTGCTTTTGATGACTTCATAGGAGCACTCACTAAACTGTGCCAAATAGGCACTGTGAGAGAATATCAAATAGAGTTTGAAAAACTAGCCAATCACATAGAAGGATTGTCTGATGAATTTTTTAGGAGTTGTTTTGTCAGTGGTCTCAAGGATGAAATTCGCTCTGAGGTTAAAATGTTCTATCCAAGCACAATGATGGAAGCTTTAGGGTTAGCTAAGTTGGTGGAGGACAAGATCATAGCTCAACAGCACTCCAAATCTAATTTTGTCCCATTTAGAAATATGGCTTCCCAACACCCTCAAATAATGCCAATTCCTAGAACAACTCTTATCAAGTATTTGGCTGAAGCAGAGATGTGGGTATGTAGAGAAAAAAGGCTTTCCTATAATTGTGATGAGAAATTCACTAGGGGACATCAATGTGTTGAGGAAAAGTTCTATCTCTTAGATGTGGATTCTCTGCCTAAAACTAAAGTTTCTGTAGATGCTCATGATGCAGCAGATGATCAAGTCGATACTCAATAGCTGCTTGGTGACCCTGCTTCTCAGGAAGACCACCCAGAGATCTCTCTCCATGCTTTAACAGGAGTCACCACTCCACAAACCATGTGGGTGAAGGGTTACTTCAAGAAGCTCCCTCTTACGATTCTCATTGATTTTGGCAGCACTCATAACTTCATTGACCCTCAGATTACCAAATAGGCTAATTGTTTTGTCCATCCTTGCTCCAGCTTTGAAGTCATGATTGCCAATGGGGGCACATTACCTTGCAAACGGAAGTGTCCCAATGTGCATATCTCTATTGGAGATTATAACCTACACTCCGACATGTTTGCCTTTCCCTTAGGTAGATGTGATGTGGTTTTGGGGGCTCAATGGTTATGCACACTTGGACCCATCTTATGGGATTTTCCTGAACTTTAGATGCAATTTTTAGATAATGGGGAAAAACACACATTGAAGGGCTTACAACCAGGGTCTCTCAGCATCATCAGTTCACATCGCATGGAAAAGATCCTAAAAAAGAATTCACATGGTGTTATCACTTAGGTCCATTCCATTCACATGCAACCATCAACGGTCTCCACTACTCTTTTAGATCTACAACAAATTTTGGATAGATATGCATGTGTCTTTGCCAAACCAGTGGGATTGCCACCTTCATGACCAGAAGACTATCGTATTCAGCTCCTTCTTGGAAGCATTCCTCCCAACATCAGGCCCTACCACTACCCATTTCACCAAAAGATAGAGATTAAGATGCTCATTCATGACTTACTGAGGCAAGGTATTATTCGCCCTAGTACCAGTTCTTTTTCTTCACCAGTTCTTCTTGTCCAGAAAAAAGATGGGTCACGGCGCCTATGCATTGACTTCTGAGCACTTAATTACATCACAATCAAGGATAAGTTTCTGATTCCTATTGTTGATGAGCTTCATGGTGCTCATTTTTTCTCGAAGTTGGATCTCTGTTCTAAATATCACCAAATTCAAGTTCATGAGGATGATATCCCTAAAACAGCTTTTCACACGCATGACGGCCACTATGAGTTTTTAGTCATGCCCTTTGGCCTCACTAATGCTCCTTCCACATTGCAGGCATTGATGAATAAAATATTTCAGCCCTACTTGCGGAAGTTCATTCTCATCTTCTTTGATGATATCTTCATCTATAGTAAAACATGGGCTGAGCATCTCCAACATTTGGATCTTGTACTGCAACTTTTCTCTAATCATCTCTATACAAAATAGTCTAATTTTTTTTTGGGGTAGGAGGAAGTGGAGTATCTCAGGCATATTGTTTTAGTGCAAGGGGTTCAAGTGGATCCTACCAAAATAGATGCCATGAAAAATTGGCTGCATCCTCAGACACTCAAAAGCCTCTATGGTTTTTTGGGACTGATTGGCTACTATCACAAGTTTGTCAAGGATTACGGGAAGATTGCAGCTCCATTAACATCTATGTTGAAAAAAGATGCTTTTACATGGACACATGTTGCTGAGTGTGCATTTGAAAAATTGAAACAAGCTATGTGTGCTACTCCTATTCTAGCTATGCCAGATTTTTCCAAGACCTTCAGTATTGAGAGTGATGCTTGCGACAATGGACTTGGTGTTGTTCTCCTTCAAGATGAACATCCCATTGCATTCACCAACAAAGCACTTTTTGGTAAGTATTTAGTACTCTCTACATATGAGAAGGAAATGATGCCTATTTTGTATACAGTATAGAAGTGACGGTCATACCTACTAGGGAATCATTTTTGCATCAAGACTGATCACTAGAGTCTGAAATATTTCCTGGAACAACAGGTCTCCTCCTCAACACAATAGAAATGGGTTAGCAAACTCATGGGTTATGACTATGAGATCACTTACAAGAAGGGTAAGGACAATATTGTGGTAGATGCTCTTTCTCTCACATTTGATGACCATGCTTCTCTTTCAGCTATTTCTATGCCTGTTCCAAATTGGTTGGAATCTATCTAGCAGGGCTATGTTAATGACTCTTCATTATCTCAAATCATCCATAGTTGGCCAATAATCCTTCTACTATACCACATTATTCTTGGGATGTTGCTTCTCTGAGATACAAAAGTCATCTGGTGCTTCCCCAGAGCACAAATTTTCACCAAGTTGTCTTCTATGAACTCAATGCTTCTCCATCGGTAAGGCACTCTGGGTTCCTTAAAACTTATGAGTAGGCACGACTAACTTCTTTTGGAATGAAATGAAAAGGGAAATTCAATAGATGGTGGCTGAATGTGATACTTGTCAATGCAAAAAGGGTGAAATGGCACTCCTTCCTGGATTGTTCAAGCCCTTACCCATCCCTACATGGATTTGGATAGATCTATTTTCTATGGATTTCATTGAGGGGCTCCCTAAATCTAGAGGGAAGACAGTGATCTTGGTTGTGGTTGATCTCCTCTCCAAATATAGTCATTTTTGTGCCCTCAGCCATCCCTATACTTCCTCCTTAGTTGCATAACTTTTCATGGACCAAATCTTTCATCTTCATGGCATCCCTTCTTCCATTGTCTTAGATCGTGATGCAACTTTCACTAGTCATTTTTGGACAGAACTATTTCAACACACTGGCACCAAATTGAAGATGAGTTCAGGGTATCACCTAGAAACAGATGGTCAGACTAAAATTGTCAACAAATGTTTGGAAACTTATCTTCATTGCTTCACTTTAGAACAATAGCATCAGTGGGTAAAGTGGCTTCCACTTGCTGAATGGTGGTACAATACCTCCTACCACACTGCATCTAAAATGACTCCATATGAAGCAGTCTATGGTTAGGCACCGCCAGTGCTCCTTCCATACAACCCTAGTAGTTCACCAGTTTAGGAAATCGACATGGTTCTTAGAACCTGAGATCAAATTCTTCACATTTTGTAGGACAATCTTCACATGGCCAGAAATCGAATGAAACAACAAGCCGATCAGTACCGTTCTTAGTGCACTTTTCAAGTAGGCGATATGGTTTTTCTTCGTCTATAGCCATATGAACAATCATCCCTAAAACTCAAAGGGCATCATAAGATGGCTCCAAAGTTTTATGGGCCATATAAGGTTCTTCAGAAGATTGGGTCAGTTTCTTATAAATTGGAGCTTCCTCCATCTTGCATTCATCCAGTATTTTATGTCTCCTGTCTAAAGAAAGTTCTTGGCACGAACATCAGAGCACAAACTATTTTACCAAAATTGGATAACGAAGGATCTGTCATTTTGGAGCTAGAGGCAATCCTCGACAAGCGCACTTATCAGCTTCACTCTTGATCCATCATAGAGGTATTAATTTAGTGGCACGGAATGCAACCAAAGGATGCTACCTGGGAACCACTCCTTCAAATTCAGCAACAATTTCCACATCTTAAGCTTTGAGGACAAAGATTTTCTAAGAGGGAAGGGATGTTAGGAACCCATGTTTAACCCTTCTCTTTACTTTGTTAGTATATTGTTGTTGGACGCATATGCTTTGCAAGTCATCCTGTGAGTATATTGTATTATCCCACATTCATGGGAAGTAATAGTTGTTTAGATTAGACTTAGTATATAAGTACATGTTGAGGCCAATGAAGGCATCCATGAATTTATTGTATTGAGCTTGCTCAAAGGAAGTTGTCCCCTCGAAGTGTCCTACGATCAATAAATTCCTTCTGCATTTCTGCTATTCATATCTATTTCTATTATTTTGTGCATTTTCATTATATTGCTGTAGGAGGTTCCTCTCATTTCTGTTGTTTTCAGTGGTTGTTAATCTACTCCTGCATACCTCAAATAAAAAAAAAATCCCTACCAAGGAGCACAACAAACAAACCAACAAAACAAGACAACCAAAAAACAACACACACCCCTACACACTTTTTACAATATGATACATAATGAGACAGACCGTGCTCCTTAAGCTTGGAAGTAATGTTTCAAGTGTTGACCATTAATAGGTAATGGCACATCTTCTCCAGGTAAAGTCTTGAGGCTAAAGGTATTGTCTCCTATTATTTTTACGACTTGTAATGGGCCTAACCATAACTTGCCAAATTTTCCATGATTCCCTTTCTTTCCATGTGCCTTGTCCCAACACAACACTAGATCTGATATTCTAAATATTTTAACTCTTGCTCTTTTATCAAACCACCTTTTGACTACTACTTGATGTTTAACAAATTTATTTATGGCTTGATCTCTCTTCTCATCCAATTGTAACATCTGAACTAGCCTAGCTTCTCTGTGATCATCAAAACCAAAATATTCATTGGCAAACTTCCAAGTAGGTATTGTCAAATTTACTAGAAGTATGGGATCATCCCCATAAGCTAAGTGGTAAGGTGTATTACCTACGATTGTCTTAACCTACCCACAATGCATACTTAAGCAATGTATTCCATTCTTTGGGATTTCTTACAATTAATTTCTTAATTATATCCAATAAGATTTTGTTAGTGGACTCAGTTAAACCATTACCTTGATGGTAATAATTTGAAGAAAACTTTAAAACTATTCCATGTTCAAATGCCCATTTAGAAAATTTCAACGAAGAAAATGCAGGTCCATTGTCACATACCAAAGAATATGGGGCTCCAAACCTTTTAATGATATTCTCTTTAAGAAATTTAATGACCACCTCAGTAGTAGAAAACTTACAGCATGTAGCTTTGGTCCACCTTGTACAATAATCTATCACTGTCAATATAAACTTGTGTCCAGAAGATGAGGGAGGATTGATAACTCCAATGAAATCCAAGCCCCATTGTGCGAATGGCCTAAACTCAATAACTAGTCGTAAGGGATTGGCCTGATTCCTTCCTTTATTAGTTGTCGCTTGACAGGTGTGACAACTCTGAATATGATTCTTTGTATCTTTAAACATTGTTGGCCAATAATATCCATCTCTTAGAATCTTGTGAGTAGTAGCCAAATGAGATCCATGAGCAGTTCCATATTTATCATGTAATTCTAGTAGTACCTTATCAACTTCAGCTCAGTTCAAACACCTCAAATATATACCTTCATAGTTCCTTTTGAACAATAGACCTCTTTGTACCATATATTTATGTGCTTTGATCTTCAAGGCTCTCCTCTAAGAAGACTTCATCCTATTTGGGTACTTTCCTAATATCAACAAAGTGTTTAAATCATCATACCAACCTAATGCATCTTTAGAATCTAGTACATACTACTGTTTCACCGAATTTAGATTAGTATTAGCTATTGTCTGCACTAATGCTTGACCTTGAACTAACTTCATTGGAATAATTTCCATGTCAAACTCTTGTAGTATTGTAATCCATTTGGCCCTTTTCTCTCCAGGCTCATTTTGGATCAGTAGCATCTTCATTGTTGCATTAGGTACTATGGCTTTAACTTGGCTTCGCAGGATACAATGTCTATATTTTTTCACTGCCCTTACCAATGCAAATGCCTGCCTTTCTGTGTCTAAATATTTCAACTGCACACCCTTCAAAGGTGCACTTATGAAAGCGATGGGTTTTTCCTCACTTTCTTCTCCTTTTTGTGTCAAGGCTGCTACAACTGAATGTGAGGATGCAAAAGAATAGATGTAAAATGGCTTAGTATAGTCTAGACTAGTCAACACTAGTGCATCAGAAATGGCTTCTTTGATATCTTCAAATGTAGCTTTAGCTACTGATGTCCAATCTATTTTTGCATCCTTTTTCAGCATTGCATTCAATGGTTGCACTATCTCTGCAAATCTTGTAATAAATTTCCTAACAAAATTAATTTTTCTAAAGAAAGACTTTAATTCCTTTTTACTATTAGGTAATTGCAATTTTCTTATTCCTTCTACTCTATCAACATCAATGGATATCCCATTCTTAGAAATGATATGTCCTAATAAATTCCCCTCTGTCACACCAAATGAATATTTCTTTGGGTTGAGAGCAATCCCATACCTTTCACATCTCTTGAGTACTCTCCTTAAATCTTCTACATGAGTGGATGTATCTTTAGAAAATATAGTTAAATCATCCATGTAAATGACAATACACTTAACTGATAATCCATGAAATGCAATATCCATAGCTCATTGAAAGGTAGCACCTGCATTAATCAAACCAAAGGGCATCCTCCTATATGCATAATAACCCCATTTACAAGTAAAGGTAGTCTTCAACCTGTCTTCTTTGTCAACTAGAACCTGATTATATCCTAAAAATCCATCTAAAAATGACATCATCCTAGCTCGATTTACTGCTTGTAATACTTCATCTATTGGAGGCAATGGATAATTATCCTTTTCAGAGGCTTTATTCAAGTTTCTAAAATCTATGCATATCTGTTGGTCATGATGTTAGTCACAAACAAACATAGAATAAAAGTACACATTAACCTTTATTCATCTTGAAAGATACTGTGAATTCAAAGAATTCATGATCCCAAGTCTTCGGTGATTAGGTCTTAATCGTCTGACGTTACTCAGTAGTTAATGTGAATTGCTGTTTCCATTTTGGGGCCTTACATGAAAATGTACCATCATCATGACGTTCCTGCAGAAATTCTTTACAAAGAAGTCATACTATGCAGTTATTAGATGAAAAGACGTAAAAATACCTCGATCTTTGCATGATATTTTCAATTATGCATGCTTAGTATTCAAATATGCTAAATATTTGCGATTATCTACGAGATGTTTGCATATTTTGTGTGGTTTGCTTAAGATTAGCAGTTATTTGCAATTGTGATGGTGAGATGTTCTGAAATTGAAAGAAATTAAAGGAATACTTCTAATTATGTTGAACCTTTAGCTTTTGATCCACATACATGCTTGATACTGTCATGAGGAGAAGAAATCAAACCATATGTTCACCAGGACATTCCACAGCTAGATACAGTTGATGCAAAACTTTAGAGGATAATGAATGAAAACAATATATGCAACATGATGAGCACTCCAAGGGACGCAGAAAATCAAAGCATATATCCAAAATTCAAACATAGATTACTCAAGATTTACGAAGGTTTGTAATCAAAATACTCTTCTCTTCCATTAAGTATGCAAAAGACATGTACATATACATCAGCTTTGAAATGAGCCCTGAATATTTCAGCAAACAGATTTCAATTAAGTTTCGAATGTCTACAACAAGGCATTCCACCACCTTTTATAGAGTAAGGTGAGGAATCTGTAACAAAAGATCTAAGGTCTTGATTCATCAATACAAATCAATGGTCATCATTCCATGACTTGTCAATTCACACAAAAATGGCACAAGTTGCCAGCTGGCAATTATCTATATTACCTATGCAAAATATTCCCCTTCATGATGTATCTCCATCATATTCTTCAGTTGATTCATGCGGGTCATCATCATGTGCATCGCTTCCTGAACCTTCGCTATCCTGATGATGATGCTGCTGCATATGGGGTTGCATGCTGCTCTGGATCTGTTCATATGACTGCCCAACCTGATCTATTCCTCCACCATCTTGAGTCTTTGCCTTGATAATGGCGTGCTTGTGTGCCTCATACTTATCCCTGCTATTGTCTAGCTTATTCTTTCTGTCCTGTAGTGTCCCATTATAACTCTCCATCTTGACCTTGATTCTCATTATTTTATTTATCACTTCTTCTATCAAGTGGATGAGTGGACCATCTGCTTCCATTTGGAAGTTACTGTGCATAGCTTTAAGGGCAGAGTCTTCATCTTGATTCTCTATTTTTCCCTCTACTTTGCCTTCTAATGTTTCTAACATCTCTGCTTCAATTCCCATTAGGTCCCGCAACTTCATGCTGATCTCCCTCAGCTTATTATTGCATCTCTTGAGGACCCCACACTCAAACTGCACATCCTTGTACCAGATGTGTATTAATAATGCAGTATTATTATTCAATACCTGCTTACTGATAAGCAGTTGTGGGTTTATCTTCCTTATTTCTCCCAACAGGCTGAGGACTTTCTCCAGCTTATAAGACCTTTTCCCGGTCTGCATCTACAATTTGTCCACCTTGGTTTTGGAGTCACTTAATATGCTCCACCTCTTCAAAGAGGCCTTCATTATTTCAACAACATCATCCAATGTGGATGACATCCATTTTCTTATTACGGATGCCTCATGCTTCATGAGGTCCAATTTATTTACTTCCTCCTGAGAAATGGCATTCAATGGGACTGCAGCTTCGCTTGTAGTATCATCAGGATTGGTTAAGCCTTTAATGTATGCATGCAACTGAGCAATGTGCTCTTTATGTTGCTTATTTTTCTCCTTCTCTCTTTTCACTTTCTGAATTAGAGAGTCTATGATGTCCTTTCCCTCCTGACCTTCCTGGTCCTCGTTAGCAAAACCTAAATCAACTGTACTGATCTGAAATTCATCGACAGTGATTTTACCTTTTTCCTTCTCCACTGTAGGTATGGCAATTTGTGCGGTTCTTCTCCCTGTCGCTGGATCTCTTTTGATGGCCGATGTCATCCTGACCTTCCTCTTGGGCTTCATTATATCCGTAGAGAACAGGGTGGAGACGTCGAACTCTTGAATTTCAATCTCTTCCTCAACATTTACCTCCTTTTCTAACCATGGAGGCACCTGATCATGCTTTTCAACATCATGATGCTGTTCACCCCTATCTCCTGTTTCTATCAACAAGTGTTGTGGAGATGGTGATTTTTCCTTTTCTCTCTCTTGATGCTCACCTTGCTGATGATCCTGTGGTGCCTCCTCCTGTTGAGGAACTTCCTTTTCTGGGGGAGCATCTTCTCTGTGTGGGGAACCCTGTGGTGTGTCTGTATGTAGATCATGATGATCATGATCTTTCTCCATCTTTTGTTCACCTATCCCCAGTTCTTCCCTTTGTGGAGGTTGATCATCCTCCTTTTGTTTCTCTATTTCTAGTGGTATGTCCACCATACCGGATATCATAGGATCCGCTTGAGGTGATGGCATCTGTTCTGCAGCCGCTATTTGTTCTATGCCTGCACTATCTACCTCTTGTGTCTTAGCGGCAGGATCCTCTAGCATTTCCTTTTTCTCATCAGCCTTTATTTCTTTGACCTCCACTATAGCAGGTCCTGCTGATGTACCCTGTGGGCTTTGCTGGCCTGATTCAAGAGCATGGCTTTCTGCTTCTGCCATCTCTATTTCCTCTATTGGATGGTCCTTATCAGGTGATCCTGCTGGCTATTCAGGACTTGCATCCTGTTTCTTTGTTAAATCCACCACTACAGGACTTGTCACCTCAGTGATTAGTGTATCTAGCCCTATGTCCTGAGCTACCTACTCTGGGCTCTTTTCTGGCTCTTCCTCTACTTGTTTCATCTCCTCAAGTACTGATTGACCAGATGGAGGCTTATGAGGAGTCATGCTTGTACCAGTAGCGAGTGTTTCCATGTTCTGTACAGACACATCCTGCACAACCTCATCATCAGACAAATTGATTGTCTCTTCCAGCGAGACATGTCCTTTCACTTGTGTCTGAGATGCTCCCTTTTGTTGCTCTTTAGCAAGTTCAGTTTTGAACTTGACAATGGTAGGAAGCGGAACATTGTGCTAAATTTCCTTCGGCACTTCACTACCTGCCCCTTGTAATTGTGCTGGGGGTTGACTTATCTCACCTCTCATGGAGGTTCTTGGTTTCTTAGGTGTGGTGGGAACCAACACCTGTGGAGCTCTCCTCTTTCTTCTTATTATTAGTGGAGCTTCCTCCTCTTCTTCAGGCTCCTCCTCCATGAGGATATCTTTTCCTGGTTGTTTGGATGACTGACCCACTTCTTGGGTCTCAATGATTCCAACCTCTGCTGTCTTGGTTTTCTTGGGCTTTGGAGAAGAATCCGATTCTGATTCTGATTTGGCTGCCTCCTCCGCTGTGAATACTGCCCTTTCAATTATGACCCCTTTGGGTCCTTTTTCCACCCTCTTGCCCCTTGGGCCTGGTGCAGGAGCACCTACCTGACAGCTGGTCTGGATAAGGCAGTTAGTAGTTTAGGTCTTGTTTGTGTTTCCAAGAAGGTCTGTTAGACCAGTTGCATGTAATAAGGTCAAGCTGATCATGATAAGATCATGCTGACCGGGCTTTTTCTATTTTTAGCTAGTTAGTTATGACAGTTGTCATGATGCGTGTTCGGTGGGATCTCCCAGCCGCCTGGAGAGTTCCCAGCCGCTTGGAGTCGGGTCAGTAGTACTCGTAGGAAAGTCTTTATAAGCATGAGATCGTTTGATGTTGGACATACAGACAGATATCATCGATCAGACTTTGCGAGAGTGAGACAGAGCGAGAGGAACATCATATTGTAGTTGCATCTTTTGAAATCGAATAAAGTATTCCTCTTTGTGTTCATCCTCTGTTGCATTCCATTGCTTGATCGATTGCTGGTTTGAGAGGTTTTCATGGATATACTGATCCATTCCACCGGTTGACTCATCTGATCGGTGGAATGGCAATGTACAGTAGGTTAGATGGTAGATTGTTTTCTATTTGTATGCAGGTGTGCAGGATCGCGGTCGACAGATGCTGAGAAGCCTAGCATCCTCATGTGCTAGGTCAAGTTGAGAAGTTTGAGTTGGAAGGTCACCCTGAGTAGGATCGGGTCATCCCTGGTGGATCGGCGAAGAGAGATTTCGCTAAGTGCAGAAGTTCGTGAAGACGGCATCATCAGGATATTTCTGCAAATATCCTGCAGTCGGGTTAGGCATCATCATCCGGATAAGTGAAGATGAACATGATGCAGTTGAGCGCATGAAGTGCGGGTTCGTCGGGGTGATCATCAGCAGGAGGAGCCGAGGAGCGTATCGGCATCAGGATCATCATATCGGGAGTGCCAAACATCCGCATATCGCGAGTAGATGCGGGAATGAAAGTTCGTGTTTTTTGCCTGAGTGTTGAGAAGGTCATCAGGATATCGGTTGACGTCATCGTCATCAGGATATGACGTCATCGTCATCAGGATATTGAGATATCCCCCCTATGCGAGTTTATCCTGCCGTCGTCAAGTGTTAAGGTATCGGCGGAAGTCCGTGGCTGGAAGTTGTGTTAACATCATCATCAGGAGGTTTCGAAGAGAACCGGATAATTTATATCATGATGCTGTTGCTTGTATCGTCGGGCAGTGGAGCGTCGAAGGCAAGTTGCTGAAGGTGATCGTCATCAGGATATTTGAGCAACCGGATATTTGGATATCCTGCTGACGAAGGTAGTATTGGAGATCATGATGATGACGATGGAGTTCGGTGCCCGATGAACAGTGCAACCGGAGGATGTGTGCGCCCGCTGAACATCATGATGATGATGTTAGGAGGAAAGCGGAGGAGGTGAATAGTAGTCGGCAGGAGGATGATTGCGAGTGTCCGCAATATGATGATGCTGTTAGTTTTAGGAAACATGATGCTGACAGAGTAAAGCCGAAACATGATGATGTCGTTGGTAGTTGGAGGGAATATGATGATGATGGCGAAGATGATGATGATGAGGTTGGTCTACAGACATTCATGCTATATGCGAATGTTATAGTGTGGATGCCTCTGCATCATAGTGGTATCAGAGCTCAGCAAAAGGTCTGGGCTGTTGTGTGTTGATTCTGTCACCGAAAGGGCAGAGGTAGAGTTGAATTGTGTGGTGAGTGTTAATTGAGAGGTTGACAAAATGCCTCCTAAAGGTAATGGTACTGCAAGGGAATTGCAGGAAATGAAGGAGAAACATGCTAGAGAGATGAGGAAGATGAAGGAGCTTGCTGAAGCACTTCAAGCCAGGCTGACAGCCTTGGAAAAGAACAAAAAGAGGGAAGTGGAAGACAGTGAGTCTGAAGAAGATGCAGATACTGTTGAAGAGTATGAAGAGGTAGCTGAAGATCTGGATGCTGAAGACCAGAGGTTGGCAAAACTGTTAAAGGCAGTACAGAGTGAAAAACCTAAGGTAAAGGTTGATGTTTCCAAATATACTGGAAGCTTGAATGAAGATGAATTGTTAGATTGGATTGCTGCACTTGATAATCACTTTGAATGTGAAGATGTTGCTGAGGATCAGAAGGTAAAGATTGCAAAGACCAAGTTAGGAGGTCATGCTTTGGTATGGTGGGATTATGTACAATCTGAGAGAAGGAAACAAGGGAAGTCTAAGATCACTTCATGGGATAAGATGGTAGCAAGAATAAAGGGTAAATTCTTGCCAATGGATTATGAAATCCAGATGTTTAAGAAGCTGCAATTTCTAAAGCAGAAAGACAGGGATGTGAAAGCATATACTGAGGAATTTTATCTGTTAAGTATGAGATCTGGTCATCATGAGAATGAGGTAGAAAAGGTGGCTAGGTACTTGGCTGGTTTGAGGTTTAACATACAGGATGAGTTAGTTTTAGCTAACCCTAAGAATGTGGAAGATTGTTATCAAATGGCAATCAGGATTGAAGAAAAGCTGAATAGAGGACATGATAAGTCCATGAGAGGAAGAGGAAACAATAGGGGAAGAGGAACAGCCCCTGCACAAAGGCAAACCATTGAAGGTCAAGAAGACACTGGTAAAGGACAGGGACAGTCTGATTTCAGAGGTGGATGGAAAGGTAATAGAGGAAGATTTGGAGGTGGTAGAGGTTCTACTACATTTTCAGGAAAGTGTTACACCTGTGGAGAGTTTGGTCATCCATCTTTCAAATGTCCAGAAAACAAAGGTTCCTCATCCAGAAATGATAGAACAAGTGACAAGAGAGTACAACTTGTGCAAGAAGAGAAAGAAGAAGAAAGTGCACAGAGTTCAAACAAAGGTCCTGAGAATTATGGATATCCAGAGAGTGGTGAATCACTGATGTTAAGGAGAATTAGTTTGCAGGCATCCAAGGATATGATGCAAAGAAGAGCTCTTTTCAAAACCACATGTAAGAGCAAAGGTAAGGTATGTAAAGTTGTCATTGACACTGGTTCAACAGACAACATGGTATCTCAGGAAATGGTGGATAAACTGAAGTTGGAAAGGATTCCACACCCACACCCTTACAAGGCATCTTGGGTGAGTGATAGGCAATCACTTTTTGTCTCTGAACAGGCATATGTGGATTTCCAGATTGGACCATATCATGATAGGATTTTGTGTGATATATTGCCTATGGAATGTTGTCACCTACTGCTAGGTAGACCATGGCAATTTGACAGAAGAGTACTGTATGATGGGTATGCTAATACCTACACCATCAAGAAGGATGGAAAGATTATTAAGTTGATGCCATTGCAGGCAAAAGCTGCAGTACAGAAGGCAGCTCAAATCATTTTGATGGGCAAGAAGGAGTATGTGCAGATGCCTATAGGAGCAGGCATAAAGGCAGCTGAGAACACTGCAGGGAAAGGAGTTGTTATAGACAACAAGCTGAAGAAAGTTTCAGTTGTGACTGACAGAGGTCAGCAGGTTCAGAAACAGGGGTGCAACCAACCATCAGTTGAGAAGAATGACAAGGATGTTGTCATAGTTGGGACTATTGCTTGTCCTATGAAGATTGACAGGAAGATACAGTTGAACACCACAGATACAGTTCCGACAGAGGTTCAGGTTAGGCAACCTGACACACACAGGGTATGTGAGAAGAAGGCCTACATCAATAGGCATGAGGATTTACTTGCCAGAAAGCAAGTTACAGTGCAGAAGTCTTGGAGCAGCCAAGAGACAGCAGCAGACAAAGCTGGAGCAGGTCAGAAGACTGACAAAGCAAAGTGTAAAGGTGGAGGACTTCCACATGCTAAACTCATGGGACATGAGTTCTTTTCTTTTGGGGAGTATGGTGCAGGAGCACCTACCTGACAGCTGGTCTGGATAAGGCAGTTAGTAGTTTAGGTCTTGTTTGTGTTTCCAAGAAGGTCTGTTAGACCAGTTGCATGTAATAAGGTCAAGCTGATCATGATAAGATCATGCTGACCGGGCTTTTTCTATTTTTAGCTAGTTAGTTATGACAGTTGTCATGATGCATGTTCGGTGGGATCTCCCAGCCGCCTGGAGAGTTCCCAGCCACTTGGAGTCGGGTCAGTAGTACTCGTAGGAAAGTCTTTATAAGCATGAGATCGTTTGATGTTGGACATACAGACAGATATCATCGATCAGACTTTGCGAGAGTGAGACAGAGCGAGAGGAACATCATATTGTAGTTGCATCTTTTGAAATCGAATAAAGTATTCCTGTTTGTGTTCATCCTCTGTTGCATTCCATTGCTTGATCGATTGCTGGTTTGAGAGGTTTTCATGGATATACTGATCCATTCCACCGGTTGACTCATCTGATCGGTGGAATGGCAATGTACAGTAGGTTAGATGGTAGATTGTTTTCTATTTGTATGCAGGTGTGCAGGATCGCGGTCGACAGATGCTGAGAAGCCTAGCATCCTCATGTGCTAGGTCAAGTTGAGAAGTTTGAGTTGGAAGGTCACCCTGAGTAGGATCGGGTCATCCCTGGTGGATCGGCGAAGAGAGATTTCGCTAAGTGCAGAAGTTCGTGAAGACGGCATCATCAGGATATTTCTGCAAATATCCTGCAGTCGGGTTAGGCATCATCATCCGGATAAGTGAAGATGAACATGATGCAGTTGAGCGCATGAAGTGCGGGTTCGTCGGGGTGATCATCAGCAGGAGGAGCCGAGGAGCGTATCGGCATCAGGATCATCATATCGGGAGTGCCAAACATCCGCATATCGCGAGTAGATGCGGGAATGAAAGTTCGTGTTTTTTGCCTGAGTGTTGAGAAGGTCATCAGGATATCGGTTGACGTCATCGTCATCAGGATATGACGTCATCGTCATCAGGATATTGAGATATTCCCCCTATGCGAGTTTATCCTGCCGTCGTCAAGTGTTAAGGTATCGGCGGAAGTCCGTGGCTGGAAGTTGTGTTAACATCATCATCAGGAGGTTTCGAAGAGAACCGGATAATTTATATCATGATGCTGTTGCTTGTATCGTCGGGCAGTGGAGCGTCGAAGGCAAGTTGCTGAAGGTGATCGTCATCAGGATATTTGAGCAACCGGATATTTGGATATCCTGCTGACGAAGGTAGTATTGGAGATCATGATGATGACGATGGAGTTCGGTGCCTGATGAACAGTGCAACCGGAGGATGTGTGCGCCCGCTGAACATCATGATGATGATGTTAGGAGGAAAGTGGAGGAGGTGAATAGTAGTCGGTAGGAGGATGATTGCGAGTGTCCGCAATATGATGATGCTGTTAGTTTTAGGAAACATGATGCTGACAGAGTAAAGCCGAAACATGATGATGTCGTTGGTAGTTGGAGGGAATATGATGATGATGGCGAAGATGATGATGATGAGGTTGGTCTGCAGACATTCATGCTATATGCGAATGTTATAGTGTGGATGCCTCTGCATCAGGGCCCTTTTTCTAGGCTATTGTGGTGGAGGGATCCTCTCTCCCTTAGTCTTCCTCTTCTCCAGCAGGAAGTCATCATATTCATCTGCAGGGATGTCCTGTCCCTTCTTCTTGTTGTCCACCGTGATGGCAACACCCTTCTTCTTCAATCCCTCTACCTGTGCATCTACCCAAGCTTGGGTCAAGTGTAGGGTTCTGGCAAGGAATGGGTCTAAGGACATATCCTCCTACATGGTGAGGTCAGGTGCAGAGATGGTATCATTGTAAATCTTCTTCTACTCATACTCATCCACCATTATCCTGCCATCATCATTCTTTAGCTGTTGAGGAAGGGAGATGCAGTCAAATCTCCTAATCTGGTTCAGAGTCAACCTCTGATACCTCCTCCTCCTGGCTTCTGCCTCATCTTTGCAGTCAGCCCAAAAATCTTCTAGGTGCCTCTGGTGAACAGGCTTTCCTAGCACTTTCTGTATTCTGCCGTAAGGATCATATGGTCTAGTTATTGGAAAGGGCTGTAAGTTCATCTTATTCAAGGTGACCATCACCTTCTTAATGTTTTCAGAGTCAGGGCACATGTAGTTGCCGATGCTGACTGGGAACAAAATTGGTGGCAGCTTCTTGGCATCCTTGTACATCTGGATCATGGTGGAGCCCTGCATGATAAATTCCATTAACAATACTGCATCTGTAGGATATCTTGGCAGCATCAAGGGATGTCCTTCAAAACCTTCTATCCCGATATAGGAAAAGGTGGCAAATTGTATGTACCATGCCCCATGCCTGTATACTGCCTCTTGAGCCTCCATGCTCAGTCTTTTAGTTCTGTCATCTTCCATGGTCCTTACCAGATGCATAGAGAATGCATCATTGACCAGTTTGTAATCTTTGATATAGTTGGTTCTTTGCAGCTGGGGATGATGATCCCAGATATATGCTGCATTTGTGCCTGTGAGCTTTCCATCTGTCACCAGGGCATCAAAAGTGCCCCTATAAGCACAAGAATACACAATATAAGAGGTCATGTAGAATGCACAATCTGAACCTCCTAGGTTCATCAGCTGCTCATGCAGAGCATCACTTATTATTTGGCCCCACAGTGGCTTGATGTCTGCATACAGACACATCATTATTATGCCGTACATCCAATCTCTAAATTCACCAGTATTAGACTGGCCAGTCACCCTGTTCAGAAGGGCAATCACGTACTGATACTCCTCATTGAAGTCAAACTTGAACATGTGCACGGGGAGCTTGGCCGCTGCATTGTATGTGCTGTTCTCGGCCCGCCAAGCATACATGTTCTTTCTGGCCACCTTCTTGTTGGCCTCGTATTCTCTTTCAGACTTCTTCAAGTCTACACTCTTTACCTTACTGCCCATTGGTAGTCCAAATGTCTGGGAGAGACCTTTGATGGATAGGTCTGCATACACTCTCCCATGCTTCACCACCTGCCTCGTCTGAGGGTTATAATTTCGGGCGCATTCAATGACTAGCTCCGGAGACTCCATGGAGTATGGGAAGCCAGCAGCGTTCCACATACCTGATATAAACACTACGTCCAGCACAGGACTCTTGTCATGTCCATCATTCAGCTTGGCCGACCAGGCCTCTAGGTTAGTAATCCCCTGATGGGTGTCTGTAATTGCCCCATATTTGAACAGGACCCCTCTCTGGGAAGAGAACATAGGCTGGCTGAATTCCTTCTGACTCTTGACTAAGCATTTTTCAGCCATGGGTACCTGCAATTAACAACATTTCTTCTCACAACAGGGATATGCATGCATACATATTGCAAATATCATGCCTATTGCATCAATTTCACATTACTTACTTATATGGATACATAACCAGAACTTACAACATCATTTAGAAACAACATGATGAGGGTTTCAGTTCACTTACCTAGTTATGCGGATTTTCTTTTATACCAGTATATCGTCAAGACGCTCTTAATTCAACTGTTGATCACTTCCTTCTTTCTATCTGTGAGCTCAAACTGTGCAACGGTAGCTGTTATGTGGATATGGAGGCTAGTGCTCTGTAAAACAATTTTAACGCAGGTAAACGTAACAATGGTGGTTGAATTACCTTTTAACCTCGCAGTTAGGGTAAATTTAGGGTACTCTGACAAGTTAGATTGCAATCTTTGATCATTCGTGCGAAAACTCAGGATCTCGCCAGATGTTTCATTGGGTTCCGGAGTCGGCGGGAATCACCTACCATATCCACGCGCATTCAATGACAATGGTGGCAAAGGGAGCGAGGGGATATCCATATGATGAGATATCATGAGGGCAGGATGATATTTCACAAATATCAGGTTGAGTTTCGATATCATCCTCCCTAGCATTGAAATTATTATCGCGACAAGATTTGGGTGACAATGCACCCTTTGTTTATGTTTTAGCACATCAGGAGGATATTTCGGTTTATCAGGTGATGTTTCAAAAAATGATGATGTCCTTCCAACTTACTCGTTCTCCCCCTTGGAATATCGGGATGACGTCATCATGATATTTGTTCTTTGTATTGGCCATGTCACATGACGTCATCATCACATTGGGCAAACATGATCATGTTTACAAAATATCCTGTCGAAATGTAAATATGATGATGATGTCATCAGGATGTTTGTTTCTTCATTTATCGTATTCAGATGATGTCATCAGGATATTTGTTAAGGGTGATATTTCGTGTCAGGATGATATTAACAAATATCGAGTTACTTTCCAAAAAATGATGTTCGCGATACAAAAGATCGCTTGACGGGGAAGACTTACTACAACTTAAAGTTGACGTCCGGATACTTGAGCCGCAGGATATATCAGGGGATGTCTCAAATATGATGATGATGTTCGAAACATGACTGAGGTTATAAAATATGACCCCCCCTCTTGCGAATATCAGGTTTGACCAAGACTTTGACTGTTCATAACTCTCACATCCTGATGAATATCAGGGTGATGTAAAAGGCAAACCTGCATGAAATTTAATGTTCTTTCAGAATATGAGGTCGCAACTATGAAATATGAATTTTAGCAAACTGACCTCATATTGGGGACTTACCTCATCCTGACTCCACATGATGATGCACTTGACTGATTTTTACCAAACCGCCAGAAAGCAAGAAACACAAACCAAGCCAAAAGAAGTTGGGTCCCTATTTTGCCAAGTCAAAATGGGGCGTGTTGTGTAACCACACAACAACTTGCCACCAAAGAAAATGAACAAATTCTAATGATTCAAATGATGTGATCACATTTATCTATAGTGCTCTAATTCTATCTAAGTGTAAGCATCATGGTCCTTTGAATGATAAAATTTCATCATGGTGATAATGCTAACAAAGGATCAGGTGTGTGCATATGATTAATTATCCTCATCTTGAAAGTAAGTTGAAAACGTAAGTAACTGGTGTTAAACTACATAGTTAGAGATCATCCCTCATAGCCAACCTGAATAGAGCCTTGCTGCCAGCAGGCATCTATAGCCTCGGCAAGGTTATCTATACAATCTCCCTAAGTAGAGCCCCACTGCCAGCAGGCATCCATAGCCTCGGTAGAGTTACTTAGATGGCCTAATTTTATTTCTTTTCTGATTTTCTTTTAAAATTCATATCTGATATCATCATGTCAGCTCATTTGCACAAGGTATAGTCACTTGCAGCTTTAGGTTGGAGATTGCACTGGTAGCAAGGGAGTCCCTTTAGATTTTTCACTTAACACCTATACTAGTGTGTTCAACAAACCCAAGGCTGTTAGGTGTTTCATTGTGATGGATTCACTTTGACCAAGAAAAAGCACCCTGATGAAAAGACATCACAAACCTGATCATGAACACTTATTAGAATGAATCACAACCTATGTTTAAATGTGATCTCATCATTTGAATCTTAACAACTTGATTATTGTCTGGGGTGATGAAGTGCATCATCCTGACTTACCAGAACAAGGTCTCAACCAACACAAACAAAACAAGCACAACAAACAAACTGTACAAACAACTATACAAATATACAATATGATACACATGATTGTTATGAAGTCCTTCAGGCCTGGAAATAATGTTTGAGGAATTGGCCATTGACTGGCAATGGGACATCCTCACCTGTCAGGTTCTTAAGCCTATAAGTGCTGTCTCCTAAGATCTCAGAAATCTGAAAGGGACCTATCCATAATCTATCAAACTTACCATGATCACCTTTCTTTTCATGGGCTTTATCCCACATCAGGACTAAATCAGATATCCTGAAAGCTTTAATTCTGGCTCTCTTGTCAAACCAGCATTTGACAACAGCCTGATGTTTTGCAAATTGGTCAATCGTTGACTCCGTTTTTCTTCCAGGTGCATCAACTGAAGCAACCTGACTTCCTGCTTATTATCTATGCCTAGATATTCTTGAGCAAACTGTAGAGTAGGAATTTTCAAATTTACAGGGAGGATAGGATCTACCCCGTATACTAATTGGAAGGGTGAGTTTCCTAATGTAGTTTTCATTCTAGTTCTGTCTACCCATAAGGCATATTTCAGAAATGAGTTCCATTCCCTGGGGTTTTTCTCTATCAGTTTTCTTATGATACTCAGTAAATTCTTGTTGGTGGATTCTGCTAATCCATTCCCCTAGGGATAGTAGTTGGATGAAAACTTAAGTATGATCCCATGATCAAAAGCCCAACTTGACAATTTGGTGGAAATGAAGGCAGAACCATTATCACTTACCAGTGCATAAGGAGTTCCATACCTGGTGATAATGTTGCCCTACAAAAACTTAATGACATCATTTGCAGTGCAAGTTTTGCTGCTGGTAGCCTCAGTCCATCTAGTACAATAGTCAGTAATCGTTAGGACATACCTATGGCCTGAGGAAGATGAAGGATTGATTGGTCCTATGAAATCCATGCCCCACTATGCAAATGGGCGCTCTTCCATTACTGGCTACAATGGTTGTGCAGCATATTTCTCTCTGTTGGCAGCAACCTGACAGACATGACAACATTTAACATGATCAGCCGTGTCTTTAAAAATTGTAGGCCAGTAATATCCTGCTCTGAGGATTGCATGTGTTGTGGCCAATGCTGATCCATGTGCCGTTCCAAACTTATCATGTAATTCTGCCAGGACTCTATTTGCTTCTGGTTTCTCTAAGCATCTCAGGTATATTCCTTCATAATTCTTCTTAAACAAGGTTCCTCCCTTCATCATATACTTTTGGGATCTCATTTTCAAGGCTCTTCTTTGTGAAGCTTGCATTCTTGATGGACATCTTCCAGTGATCAGGATGTGCCTGATGTCTGAATACCATTCTCTATTATCTTTCTCATTGATCACATACTGCTGACTAATGATGTTTGGATCAATTTCAGATATCATCTGGCTCAGAGCTTGTCCTCTTACCAGCTTCATTGGTGTGATCTCCATGTCATACTCTTGTAATACAGTAATCCATTTGGCTCTTTTTTACCAGGTTCACTCTGCATCAGTAGCATCTTCACTGCTGCATCTGGTACCACAGCAATCACTTTGCTTCTCAGTATATAATGTCTGAATTTCTTTACTGCTCTGACTAATGCAAGTGCCTGTCTCTCAACATCTACATATCTCAATTCAGCATCCCTGAAAGGACAGCTCATGAAAGCAATTGGTTTCTCTTCTTTCTCTTCATTTCTTTGAGTTAACACTGCTGCAGAAGTATGTTCTGAAGCAAATGAATAGATGTAGAAATCTCTTGTGTAATCTGGACTAATGAGGATAGGAGCATCTGATATGGCCCTTTTGATATCTTCAAATGCAGTCCGGGCTTCTGGTGTCCATTCAATTCGTGCATCTTTTTTCAACATAGCATTTAAAGGTCTGACAATCTCAGCAAAGCCGGTGATGAACTTCCTCACAAAGTTTATCTTACCAAAGTAAGACTTGAGTTCCTTTTTACTTCCTGGAAGTTGTAACTTCATAATAGATTCCACCCTGTCAGGATCAATGATAATTCCATCCTTTGTGATCAGGTGGCCTAATAATTTTCCTGTTGTGACTCCAAATGTGCACTTCTTGGGATTCAAAGATATTTCGTAATCTTCACATTTCTTCAGCACACTTCTGAGATCAGCAACATGATTTCCCCTTTCCTTAGAGAAAACTGTCAGGTCATCCATGTAGATGACTATACACTTTCCTATTAAGCCTCTGAAGGCTATGTCCATTGCTCGCTGGAATGTGGCTCCAGCATTTATGAGTCCAAAGGGCATACGTCTATATGCAAATATCCCCCACTTTGTGGTGAAGGCAGTTTTTAATCTGTCAATTTTGTCAACCATTACTTGGTTGTACCCTGAAAAACCGTCCAAGAAGGACATCATTTTGGCTCCATTTACAATCTGTAGAACTTCATCCAAGGAGGGCAAAGGATAATTATCCTTTTCTGATGCTCTGTTCAGGTTCCTGAAATCTACACATAACCTGATGTCTCCATTCTTCTTTCTGACTGGCACAAGATTTGCCACCCAAGTGGAGTGCCTTACAGGAAATATTATCTGGGCATTTAACAATTTCTTGACTTCTTCAAGGATGATTGGTTCAAGCAGAGCATTGACTGGCCTCTGCTTCTGTCTGAAAGGTTTTGCATCTAGCTTGAGAGGTATAGTATGAGTTATTACAGAAGTGTCATATGTCTTTAGCTCATCATAAGTCCATGCAATTACATGTATGTAATCCTTAAGGGCCTGAGTTATTCCTTCTAACTCTTCTGGTGTACAAACCTTACCCAATAAGATGTTTCTCTTGTCATCAGCTTGTCCAATATTCACTTGTGAATATTGACCTCCATCTGCCTTAGGCAGATCTTTATGTTTAAGCATATTATCTAGATCAAAAGCTCTTTCTAATTCAATCATACCTTTGGGAATTCTGTTGCTAGGCAACTCTAATATCTCATCTTCTTCCCAAACATGATCTTCCATACCATTCTCATCTATAATCTGAGCTTCAAATATGTCTCTGTTTGATATAAAGTCCAAGATGTGTTGATCATCATCAAACACCTGGAGATTAGTCACATTCTCAGGTACTGAAGGCACTGACACCAATTCTACTGAAAATCTCTTTAGACCAGATATAGACATCGGTTCCAACGTACTGGCGGCTTGGGCAAGTGCATCTGCCCTCTGGTTCTGTTCTCTTGGTACGTGAGTGATGTTAAAGGCGTCAAAGTCCTCCATCAGGTCCCACACACGATGTCTGTAATTTGATAGTTTTCTGTAGTTACAGGAGTAAATTCCTCTTACTTGCCTCACAACTAGTTCTGAATCCCCAAAGACATGCAGGATCTTTACTTTTTTCTTATGAGCAAACAACATTCCATGAATCAGAGCTTCATACTCTGCGACATTATTGGTACAGGGGAACTGTAATCTGTAAGCTGCTAAATAGGATTTTCCTGATGGATCAATGAGATCTATTCCTACCCTAGCACCTTGCTTAGATTTGGATCCATCAAACCTCAGGATCCAAGGTTTATCTTCAGCAAGACATTTAGCTAAACTTTCTTTTCTCTTGGCAGCTCTGGCTGCTGCTCCGCCTGATATCCATTTTATCTTAAGGACATCATCATCCTTAAGTTTCTTCTTTCCCTCTTCTTGTGAGCCTGATAGCTTTTCTATCCTCCCTTTCTGTTTAGTAGGAGGATGATCTTCTGAATCTGCAGCTGCATGCTTTTTCAGGATGTGTAAACTGTTGGCAAGAGACACTATATGGATTCATGGTTGTTGTCATTGATGGCAACAAAGGTCATCCCACATATCCGCAAGTCATGGTGTGCCCCTACCGGAAGTCAGAATAAAGATTGGTGTGGTCCGGTGAACAAGAACAGAGCATGTGGCAAGGTCCGACAGATTGGTCCGGATCTCTCAGAGGAAGTATCTTGGTGTAGTGCGGATTTGGGGAAGTCAAGAGGACTACCTTGAGTGGTATATTCCAAGGATTTAGCCTCCGGTGATGGACAAGGAAAAAGATATGAATAGTTGAGTACCGGATTCCTGAGAGACAGTGAAAACAGAGGAAGAACTGACTGACATAGTATCAGACTACTTTCCGGATGTGTTACTGTTGATGATAAAGGTTGTGAAGGCATGAATCATGTTTGGCCGACATGATTAATGATATCTACAAGTATATGCTTGATCCGCATTGCTTGGTGAGCAAGGATTCAGCCGACAGAACAGAGTTTGTAAGAAACTAGACTGTTCCGGATGCCGACTAGAAAGGTGATGAAATTACTTGTGCGGATATATATAGGGGATGGATTTAGTTGTGAAGTGTGTGTGTATTAAGATATATGTGAATAAGTGCAGAACAGAGCAGAAGTAGCAAGAAAGATCCGGTATGTGAAAGGATAGCAGAATAAAGAATAGAGGAAAGATGAAGTGCAGCAGATCAGTGTATTGAGCCTAACCAGAACTGAACTCCTGCATATGCAGATGCTTCCAATCAGTTCAAGACTGTGATTCTTATCACTTTGTAGACAGTGTGTCTTCTTGTAGGTAGTGGACCTCTTGTGAGCAGTGTGCTCGGGTAGTGAGCCCTAATTGGCAAGTGCCATTTTGTAATTTCCTATTCTTCTAACAGAGAATAATTTTTGGGTTAATCACCCCGTGGTTTTCTCCCTTAACAGGGTTTCCATGTCAAAAATACTGTGTCATGTGTTTCTTATTTCATGGTAATGTTTTGTGTTTGATTCAATGCTGCATTAATTAATAAGAAAGTTCAAAAAGGAAATAATTAGGATAATTGATTCACCCCCCCCCTCTCAGTTATCAACAATTGGTATCAGAGCTAAGTTCCTCCTAATAGAGCCTAACATCTTGAGGAAGATCTGGGAGTTCAAATGGATGCATATGGTTTAAGGGAGCAACTCAAGACTGCCCTTGAGGATCTTGAACAGTCAAATTCTGAAGTCAATGAATTAAAGGAAAGACTCAAACAGGCTGATGAATTCATGAGAGAATTAAAAGACAAATTAAGTCTCTCTATGAAAAATAGAAAGGAGCTGCTCCAACAATTGGCAAGACAAAGTGATGAAAGCAATACAAATGAAGAATTGACTGACCAAACCAAGTTATGTGAAAAGTTATCAAAAGAAGTCATTATGTTAAGACATGAAATGGAATCAGGAACTATAAAGTTTACTCAAGAGATTGAAGAAAAAAGAAAGGCTGAAGACAATCTAAGACAATCTCTTAAAGAAAAATCAGAGGAATGCCACCAGATGGACAGGATTATCAGACATCTTGAATCTGATCTTGAAGATGCCACAGATAATGAAGAAAAACTTGAGGATCAAATTGCCTCTCTCAAAAGAGACCTTCAAACAGCAAATGAATATAAAGAGAAATTCAAGATAAGTTCTGCTCAACTTGAAGTTCTTCTTGGAAGTCAAAAGAGGATAGATGACAAGTACGGTTTGGGATATGAGAAAGGAGAAAGCTCTGGATCCGGTCAAAAGAATTTTGGATCAGAAAATCCAAGGAGCAGGCCTAGAAGACCTCCGGTAAGACAGCCCAATGCTCAACGATATCCATCTTTCAATGGATACTACCACAGCTGCAACCACTTTGGTCACAAAGCTAATCAGTGTAGAAAGAGAATGAATCAGATTAATTCATCCTTCTCCAGACAGTGCTTCAACTGCAAAAGGTATGGACACAAATCCCATGAATGCAGAAATATGCAAGTAAACAAATCATTCAAAGGTAGATGCTTTACATGCAATAGAGTAGGTCATATGGCTAATCAATGCAGATCAAGAGGATATCAGTCAAATATGCAAAGAAATGTTATTTACCAAATCTGTAATAGGTCCGGTCATAATGCTAAAGTCTGCAGAAGCAAGAATCAAGACAAAAGAGGTCCGGTGTATAATTAGAATCAAGACAAGGGTAAACAAAAGATGAATGCGGATGAAGTTAGGAATCAGATGAGCAAGATTTGGGTGAAGAAAAGTTCAGAGAATGTAGAGGTTGGATCCGCACCAGACTCTGGTGCTAATATTTCTTCCAGAAATTAAAAAGTGAGCTCTGGCTCAGGGGGAGACTCAAAGAAAATCCTGTTCCCCCAGCCAATCAAGTGGTGCCGGATGTGGCACAAGATGCGGAGTAATGGGTTTAAAGATATAAGTCTTGAGATGATCTAGATAAGATTTCAGAGGTCCGTATGGAGTTATGAAGAAGCTGTGATCGATCAAGTAAGACCTGTTCTGGGAGATGCTCCGGTATGACAGAGGATTACAAAAAGGTCCGGAGAGATCCGGAAGTGCACTATCTTATTCTGCGGATTGGACAGAGTGTTTGGGATGTTCTTGTAATGTGTCATCTCGATTTATTCATGATTGAAAGATCCGCATGATGTTCATAGATCAGGACTGATCCGGGATACTCCAAGCTATCTGGACAAGACAAACCAGAATAATATAGGTGAAGCATTTATTGCAAATAGATATTAGGGTTTGCGGAGCAATATAAGGGATTTCTCAAAAATCATTTGCTCATTCTGCACTCAAGAAGAAGCGAAAAGTGGAGCTCTGCAACAAGATTCTTCAAGCACACCAAAGATCTCCTGCCAAAGTCATTGCATAAAGAAATCAATCCAACCACTCCGTGCTAACCGAAGGCACATAAGGTATTCTCCGTTTTCATTATCTCACTGCAAATCTTTGAAGAATGGCTACTCCAAACATAGTTAAGATCTCTGATAGACCTCATCCCACATTCAAGAAACATCCTTACAAATCATTGGAGGTAGATCCACTAGGAGCCTTCTCTAGTGTTCCTCATGGTGTATTGCATACGGAAGATATTAGGGTTTACATCCATGCGAATCTTGAAGACTTTGGAGAATCAAAACTGATGGATATCTATCACAAACAATTGATAGATGACTCCTTTGAGATCAAACCTCAGTACAAAGCCATCCGGGACAAACACTTTGCACAGTGCATTCATTTCCCCTGTTTTGAAGAAGATGAATGGGTCCGGTATGTACTAAGAAGAGTACATGACAACTTCCTATGGTTGAACAAGCCCTTCAAGATCACCAAGGATGCAATTAGGGCTGTAACCGGTCTGCACTCATCCGGTGGACTACCTGTTCTCAAGTCTGTCAAAAATCAGACAGTTAGTGATGCAACCGGATCCAAGTTTGACAAGAGAGCTATGACAGTTGATGACATCACTGAACCGGATGTCAAATTTGCAGCTATGATAATTGGTTACAAAATCTATCACTCCAGTAGGGAAAATTCAGTACCAGGAACTGCAATCTACACAGCTTATCAAATGTTAAAGGAGAATGCAGACTATGACTTGTGTGAGCTTCTGGTGAACCAACTCTTTGAAAATCTGCAGAAGATCAAGAAGGACAAGAAAAACTCCTTCAAGTATGGCAATCTGATCCTTTGTCTCTTCTTTTACTACATGAATGAGCTTCCCGGATCCAGTGGATGGATATGGCAGAATGACAGACTGGTTGCCATCCAAATCAGAGACTATTTGCATGGACTTGGGGATGCTAAAGCAAGAAATACAGCTCTATGGGGATACTTCAAGAACTTCCAAAGCATGATGCATGCAAGAGAAAGAATACCCCAATCCCTTGTTGAAAAGTACAAAGACACAGTATGCTTCATGGTAGAAACAGATCAGTGTCTAATGGAGGCAGTAGAACCAAGAACTGTATGGATCATGCCCATGGGGTATGAAGTGGATGAACAAATAGTGGAGCTGCATGTTCAACACATGCTAAGTCAGCCCAAAGATCCAAAGGCAGAAAGGTTTGGAACCTTTGAGGAACTGAGTATAAAGATACATGTAGAACTCAGGGAACCGGAGATAAAGAGGAAGGTAAGAAAAGAAGTTGAGCATATTGCTCAAGGCCTAGGCATCTCAAAAGAGGCACTTGATGCCAGCCGGGAAAGGAGGAGGAAGACTGAGGAAGAAGAGAAAAGTAAAGAAAGTGTTCCGGTTGAAACTCCCACCCGGACCAGATCATCAAAAAGATCTGCACCTCCCACAACCAAAAGTTCAAAACCGGAAGTCCAGGCATCCGGTAAAAGATCCAAGACAAAAGCCACAAGGGCTTATGAAAGCCAAAAGGATGAAGAGGAAACAGAGTCAGATGAGGGAGTAAAAGAAATAAAGAAGCAGAAGAAGAAAGGATCCGGTAAACCCTCCACACGACAAGACAAGGATGAAATGGCAGAGGTATCTGTTGAAAAGCCCACTCTGTCTCTAGAGAGTGTAATCAAGTCGGTCATGGTGGATGGAAACCTTCAACCAATGACTGAATTTTATGATGACTACAGTGAGGCTGACCAAAAGATTCTGCAGGAAGCCACAGTCAAATATCTGAACATATACAATAAGGCTTTCATTGAGATCATATCTCTTATTCCTAAAAGCCTAGAAAAGGAATTAGAAATAAGAAAGAATAATGCTCATGCAAAAGATCTTGAGATCCGGGAGCAGATAGCTATTCAGCTATATCCTCAAATTGATCCCAAGACAATGAACATAATCTTCAAAGACTGCAAAGATGAGTTCAGAAGTAAAGCCAGGATGAATCAACTCATGCTTGGTGAGACTGACAAAGTGGCCCAAGAGACAAAAGAGATCCTCCGGAAGGCCTTCAAAAGGTTCAATCTTCCTGTTGTAGAGGACTTAGGTGCAGAAACAGCTGCGGATTTGGAATCATCTATTCCGGAAGAAGTGGGCCCTGAATAGACAAACATCTCTCCTCCGGTTTCCCCTACAGTCTCTAGATCCCAAGAAGAAGAGAAACTACAGGAGAAAGAAGCAGTAGCTAAAGAAAAAGAGGTTGACAGCACCCCAACAGAGAAAACCACGACTGAAAGTGGTAAGAGTAAGGAAGGAGAAAAGATTCAAAAGGACAAAACTACAGAAGAGAAGAAACATCTGTCTCCGGCAAGAGACACTACACAAACTATTCAAGAATTCCTGACAAAAGCCACTATAGAAAATGATGAACCGGACCTGCTAAAAGGACCATTAGATTTTGACTCTTTGTCACCGGTGCAAACAATGAAAATAGCCTCATTTGCAAATGAGAAAGTCAAAGAGAAGCTGCTAAAATCTCACATGGAAGACTGTGAGCTTATGGAGGTAGCATCTGGAGTGCTAGAAAAGATCATGCCATCCTTTCAAAAGGATCCCATAGCCTCCTCTTCTGGTAATCTCAAAACCTTAGTCAGCAGTGTTAGTACACATTTTGAATCTCTAGAAAAATCTGCTGAAGAAAAGGTCCGGAAGGAATTTTTGGATAAAAGACTTTCAGAAGTATTAGAATTAATCTCTAAAGATAGGAGAATTGTGAGTATTGGAATAAAGAGCTTAGAAAATGCTCTTAAGGATGGCGGTGACATTTACAAATTTTGTATATCCTAGTCAAAGGCAACAGCAGCAATTGATAAGAAAATAAAAGAGGAACAGGACAAGCTACAAAGTTTATCTCAAAGTTTTGATCCTCTCTCTTCCTCCATAATAAATCAAGAATGTTAGACTATTGCAATCTTGAATGAAATAAAGAATCTTGAGAAGGAAAGGAAGAATATCACTAACCGGATGGGAGAACTTAGAAGGATTATAATCCCTAAGTTGGAAACTATGCATGAGGCCATCAGTGATGCTCAGACCACCGCCCAAACAAATGATCCGACAGATCTCAAGCGGGCAGAAGCTTTTGCATTTTTGTTGAGTGGTCACATTTCAATTTTGGATAGAATGAAGGAAAGTTGGGCTACAGAAATGATCCAATTGCAGACATCCTTTGCAGACATTCTTCAGTATATGTGAGTATGTAAATATGCGGCTATGTATAGAAAATTTTTGAAAATTTTGGTGTGCGGACCCTACCCTTTGCCATTGATGTCAAAGGGGGAGTGAGGAGCAGTGAAAAATGAGGAATCCAACTAAGGGGGAGTTCTGGAAATTGTATATAAAGATAGAGCATCAGCCAAGGGGGAGCATAGTGTAAACACTTAGTCATTTTTCACTAAGTGTTGCCATCAATGCCAAAGGGGAGATTGTTGGCAAGAGACACTATATGGATTCATGGTTGTTGTCATTGATGGCAACAAAGGTCATCCCACATATCCGCAAGTCATGGTGTGCCCCTACCGGAAGTCAGAATAAAGATTGGTGTGGTCCGGTGAACAAGAATAGAGCATGTGGCAAGGTCCGATAGATTGGTCCGGATCTCTCAGAGGAAGTATCTTGGTGCAGTACGGATTTGGGGAAGTCAAGAGGACTACCTTGAGTTGTATATTCCAAGGATTTAGCCTCCGGTGATGGACAAGGAAAAAGATATGAATAGTTGAGTACCGGATTCCTGAGAGACAGTGAAAACAGAGGAAGAACTGACTGACATAGTATCAGACTACTTTCCGGATGTGTTACTGTTGATGATAAAGGTTGTGAAGGCATGAGTCATGTTTGGCCGACATGATTAATGATATCTACAAGTATATGCTTGATCCGCATTGCTTGGTGAGCAAGGATTCAGCTGACAGAACAGAGTTTGTAAGAAACTAGACTGTTCTGGATGCCGACTAGAAAGGTGATGAAATTACTTGTGCGGATATATATAGGGGATGGATTTAGTTGTGAAGTGTGTGTGTATTAAGATATATGCGAATAAGTGCAGAACAGAGAAGAAGTAGCAAGAAAGATCCGGTATGTGAAAGGATAGCAGAATAAAGAACAGAGGAAAGATGAAGTGTAGCAGATCAGTGTACTGAGCCTAACCGGAACTGAACTCCTGCATATGCAGATGCTTCCAATCAGTTCAAGACTATGATTCTTATCACTTTGTAGACAGTGTGTCTTCTTGTAGGCAGTGGACCTCTTGTGAGCAGTGTGCTCGGGCAGTGAGCCCTAATTGGCAAGTGCCATTTTGTAATTTCCTATTCTTCTAACAGAGAATAATTTTTGGGTTAATCACCCTGTGGTTTTCTCCCTTAACAGGGTTTCCACGTCAAAAATACTGTGTCATGTGTTTCTTATTTCATGGTAATGTTTTGTGTTTGATTCAATGCTGCATTAATTAATAAGAAAGTTCAAAAAGGAAATAATTAGGATAACTGATTCACCCCCCCTCTCAGTTATCAACATAAACATAGTGAGCAAGTTGCTTCTGAGTGAGGCACCTCGTGCAGCCTACATCAACCTTTAATTAACACCTCATGGGGAGATTTATGCTATCATGTCATCTTCTCTATTTCTTTTACCAGAAATTCTTCGAACTTGGTTAGGTGACTGCCTTTGTCTTCATCAGACAATTCATAATCTGGTTCCATGAAGCAATCACTACCAGGAGTGATTTTTTCTTTCTTCGCGTCATTCGTCTGATCGGACACCATGATCTCTTCTATTTTCAGGATAGGATCTCTATCATGATCTGTCGACTCTTCTGTTCCTACAGAAGACAGATAAGAATTAGTATCGTCATCATCATCAGATGTAGCACTCACCTCGGAATATGATGATGATGCTTCACTATATGTCTGCTCCAGTATCATCATGTCTAAGCATGTTTCACAAGTCTTTTCCGAGTGTGCTTCACCGTGTAATCTGCACCATCCGTCAATTAAGATATCATTAGCAGGTATATTTAGTAATTGACAATGTTTTACCTGAGTAGATAGATGCATCTCAAAATCTCTGAAGCGATTCATTTTATTTTCATTATCAGGATCATTATTAAGTTCTATAACTGACCCGTCCTCATGATAATCATCATCATGACGATGATGAACATCAAGCATCAAGATCTCTTCTATTTTAACAGTCTGTGGCCTGATGCAATAAACTCCAGGTTCTACGTTCACATACATGATCTCATTTGTTTTGTTGTACTCTGTGATCATATGTTTCATCCTCGGTTCAGCATCAATCCTGATTTGATTAGGTATACCCTTCCATGGTAACCACATGTGACTGAAATCTGTAGACATATATCCGTTAAGCGTTTTGGACAAATCTCGGCTAAGCAACATCCCATAAGTATCAGGTATGTCAACTACCTGAATGTCAATGTAATACTAGATCCTAGGATCAGATGCTAGCTGCATGTGGATGTGAGTTAGTTCTCCTACTACACTTACTTCTGTCTTGTCCAGTTGAGTGACCTTCTTTAAGGATTTAGCCGGATGCAGTCCTAAAGCATTACATATTGACAAAGGCATAACATTCGTTGAGGCTCCTGAATCAACCAAACAGTTGTGCAAGTTCTTGCTGAACATTCTTATAGTGAGGAGAAACGGAGGTGATTCAGTTTTATCCCTATACAAGGTCATGTGGGAGGTTTCAGCAGCTTGGACTGTAGATGACACTTTAGGCTTGATAATATTATCCTTAGCAGCATGGTCTTTGCCATTGGATTGACTTGAAAGATGACTATCCTCTTTAGGAGCAGGATCATCTAGTGACTTCATGAATGCCTTTTTGATGGCAGGAGTTTTCAGTAACTCTGATAAGGACAGGCTGATCTTGATTTTCTTCATTTCATTAGCCAAATAGCTGACTAACTTGTTGGACTCATGAGGTGCATTTACGACCTTTGATCCGGTGTTTTGAGGTGACAAGTACTAAGCATTCACCTTGGGAAATCTAGGGTTATTGCTAGCCTTAGGATCCGGAGGTGTGTTGAAGTTATTTGGAGGTAAAGATGATGTTAACGGACCAGTGGGTCTGTTGGCACTACTTCTCAGGTTATAATTGTGCTTACCAGGATATTGCTGCTGATATGCATGTACTTCCTCATGCTCTCTTGCAGGTTCATTTTCATCCTCAAAGGGAAAAACATAGTTTGTTTCAAAGGTTAAGGCAGATTCCTCACATGCCTGATCATAACTCTGATGAGGTTGATTAGTGTACGTTTCTAGCACAAAAGCTGAGTCATATCCACAAGGAACTATCTCATTTCCTTCTGCCTAAGGTGGATTTCTGGAAGTGTTAGATACTTCAGTCTGAAAGATGCTGGCAACAATCCTAAATTGTGGACAATCTAATTCTGCATGTGCATTTGTATTGTGGATCCTACACCAATTAGTAAGGGCTACCTCAGCAAGATTGACTCCAGTAGTCTGTTTAGCTTCACCCGGAGGCTGATTATCTAGGGGTGATGGTAATGAACCGTTATTTGGCCTGGAGTTCCATATTCTAGGCTGTCTAGGTGGATTATTGTTGTTTCCACCATTATTGTTGAAGTTATTGTTGTTATATCCTCTGTTAGGATAATTTGGTCTGTCATTGGAATAATTTCTGTTCTGACCTGACTGGGAATAAAAACCCTGATTTCTCAAATGTGTTACTTCTGTGGTGAGTTTTCTCAACTGAGCAGAAATTTCTTTGATTTCTTCCTTTTCCTCTTGAGCTTTGGCAACTACGTTTTCAGTCCGAGGCTTGAAAAAAGAGGATCCATGGTTACTGTTGGATAGATCAGTACCCTGAGGTGTCTGAGCATGTGCAGGATATTGTGGTAGTTGGCCATTTCCATTAGGAGGAGGCATAATGCTCAATGGCGGTACTTGCAAAGGTGCAGGCATGACTGCTGGAGGTATCACTGCTCCATTTGGATATTGTGCAGGATACTATGGTGAATACGGTGCAGGATACTATGCAGGATATTGTGACTGCATGCCAGGCAAAGTAGGGAATACTATATTCGGAGTAGGAGTAGGTATCAACTGCTGATTTACCTTGATAGCTTCTTGAAAAGCTCCTGTCAATGTAGTGATCTCTGGATGTGTTCTCCTGATGAACATGGAAGTTAATGGATCCAGGGCTGAATAATAGATACTCCTAGCAGCAGCATCAGCTACTACATATGGGGCAACTAGCTTGGACAACATTTTCTGGAACCTAGCATTGAAATTAGCAATAGGCTCATTCTCAAATCTTTTGATTGTAGCAAACATATGGTAATTCATAGATGGATCAATAGGGACCTTGAACCTATTAAGAAAAGCTTTCTCTAAGATAGCCCATGAACCAACAGAGGATTGGCCCAGACTGATGAACCAATTATAAGCCTCTTCCCCTAAGGAAAAAGGAAATAATCTGCACACCACATCTTGATGTTCTATTCTAGCTCTGCAGCAAGCTTCTTTAAATGTCCTGATATGATCATCAACATCTTGATAAGGATGATATTTTGGACAAAGTTTGTCTGGATTCTTTGGTAACTCATGATATGCAGTAAATGTCAGAGGTGACTCTGCTGTAAAGAAAGACATTGTAACCTGAGGAGGTTCAGCTAGTGGTGCAGCTGGTTGAGTTTGAACTAAAGGTATACCCTGAGGTTGAACAGGAGGTGTCACATATATCCCAGAAGGTATTTGCAAACCAATAGGAGTTACAGGAGGAGGCTCTAGTGAAGCTTTTGATGCACTAGACCCTGGAGTATGATGAATGTCTACAGTCCTAGGTCTGAAACCTCTAACAGGCAATTCTTCAAAAATTTCTCTAGGTCTAGACTTGGTATTTATCCTATGAGCCAGGATTTCTCAATTTAGAGGCAAATTGGCTGAAACTTTGCAAATATTGGCTGGATTCCACCAGATGAGGTGATATTTGCGGTCAGATGGCAAATCAGACTAGATATTTATGAAATATTTGCGAAGATACTGTAAATATGACAGGATATTGGGGTATATTGATCGTAGCACGAGATCTCAAGTGTCTAAGGCCTAAATTCTTCAAAATTTGAACAAATTTACGTATCTTTGGCCAATATTTAGTGAAGTTAGAAAGGTCTACTGTAAAGCTTGCAATATTTACATGAGATCTGGAAATCTTTACATAGAATGAACACGTACAAACTTCTCACAGTAAATATTTATGTAATTTACTAAAATTCACAGGCGATCTGAGGTTACCTTACTCTATGCATCATCAAACCTAAAAATAATGATGATGAGCGTGGTTTTCTGGACTCGGCCCTCCTTCTAGCGCCAATTTATGTTGGTCATGATGTTAGTCACAAACAAACATAGAATAAAAGTACACATTAACCTTTATTCATCTTGAAAGATACTGTGAATTCGAAGAATTCATGATCCCAAGTCTCTGGTGATTAGGTCTTAATCGTCTGACGTTACTCAGTAGTTAATGTGAATTGCTGTTTCCATTTTGGGGCCTTACGTGAAAATGTACCATCATCATGACGTTCCTGCAGAAATTCTTTACAAAGAAGTCATACTATGCAGTTATTAGATGAAAATACTTAAAAATACCTCGATCTTTGCATGATATTTTCAATTATGCATGATTAGTATTCAAATATGCTAAATATTTGCGATTATCTACGAGATGTTTGCATATTTTGTGTTGTTTGCTTAAGATTAGTAGTTATTTGCAATTGTGATGGTGAGATGTTCTGAAATTGAAAGAAATTAAAGGAATACTTCTAATTATGTTGAACCTTTAGCTTTTGATCCACATACATGCTTGATACTGTCATGAGGAGAAGAAATCAAACCATATGTTCACCAGGACATTCCACAGCTAGATACAGTTGATGCAAAATTTTAGAGGATAATGAATGAAAACAATATATGCAACATGATGAGCACTCCAAGGGACGCAGCAAATCAAAGCATATATCCAGAATTCAAACATAGATTACTCAAGATTTACAAAGGTTTGTAATCAAAATACTCTTCTCTTCCATTAAGTATGCAAAAGACATGTACATATACAGCAACTTTGAAATGAGCCCTGAATATTTCAGCAAACAGATTTCAATTAAGTTTCGAATGTCTACAACAAGGCATTCCACCACCTTTTATAGAGTAAGGTGAGGAATCTGTTACAAAAGATCTAAGGTCTTGATTCATCAATACAAATCAACGGTCATCATTCCATGACTTATCAATTCACACAAAAATGGCACAAATTGCCAGCTGGCAACTATCTATATTACCTATGCAAAATATTCCCCTTCATGATGTATCTCCATCATGTTCTTCAGCTGATTCATGCGGGTCATCATCATGTGCATCGCTTCCTGAACCTTCGCTATCCTGATGATGATGCTGCTGCATATGGGGTTGCATGCTGCTCTGGATCTGTTCATATGACTGCACAACCTGATCTATTCCTCCACCATCTTGAGTCTTTGCCTTGATAATGGCGTGCTTGTGTGCCTCATACTTATCCCTGCTGTTGTCCAGCTTATTCTTTCTGTCCTGCAGTGTCCCATTATAACTCTCCATCTTGACCTTGATTCTCATTATTTTATTTATCACTTCTTCTGTCAAGTGGATGAGTGGACCATCTACTTCCATTTGGAAGTTACTGTGCATAGCTTTAAGGGCAGAGTCTTCATCTTGATTCTCTATTTTTCCCTCTACTTTGCCTTCTAATGTTTCTAGCATCTCTGCTTCAATTCCCATTAGGTCCCGCAACTTCATGCTGATCTCCCTCAGCTTATTATTGCATCTCTTGAGGACCCCACATTCAAACTGCACATCCTTGTACCAGATGTCTATTAATAATGCAGTATTATTATTCAATACCTGCTTACTGATAAGCAGTTGTGGGTTTATCTTCCTTATTTCTCCCAACAGGCTGAGGACTTTCTCCAGCTTATAAGACCTTTTCCCGGTCTGCATCTGCAATTTGTCCACCTTGGTTTTGGAGTCACTTAATATGCTCCACCTCTTCAAAGAGGCCTTCATTATTTCAACAACATCATCCAATGTGGATGACATCCATTTTCTTATTACGGATGCCTCATGCTTCATGAGGTCCAATTTATTTACTTCCTCCTAAGAAATGGTAGTCAATGGGACTGCAGCTTCACTTGTAGTATCATAAGGATTGGTTAAGCCTTTAATGTATGCATGCAACTGAGCAATGTGCTCTTTATGTTGCTTATTTTTCTCCTTCTCTCTTTTCACCTTCTGAATTAGAGAGTCTATGATGTTCTTTCCCTCTTGACCTTCCTGGTCCTCGTTAACAAAACCTAAATCAACTGTACTAATCTGAAATTCATCGACAGTGATTTTACCTTTTTCCTTCTCCACCGCAGGTATGGCAATTTGTGCGGTTCTTCTCCCTGTCACCGGATCTCTTTTGATGGCCAATGTCATCCTGGCCTTCCTCTTGGGCTTCATTATATCCATGGAGAACAGGGTGGAGACATCGAACTCTTGAATTTCAATCTCTTCCTCAACATTTACCTCCTTTTCTAACCATGGAGGCACCTGATCATGCTTTTCAGCATCATGATGCTGTTCACCCCTATCTCCCGTTTCTATCAACAAGTGTTGTGGAGATGGTGATTTTTCCTTTTCTCTCTCTTGATGCTCGCCTTGCTGCTGATCCTGTGGTGCCTCCTCCTATTGAGGAACTTCCTTTTCTGGGGGAGCATCTTCTCTATGTGGGGAACCCTGCGGTGTACCTATATGTAGATCATGATGATCATGATCTTTCTCCATCATTTCTTCACCTGTCCCCAGTTCTTCCCTTTGTGGAGGTTGATCATCCTCCTTTTGTTTCTCTATTTCTGGTGGTATGTCCACCATACCAGATATCATAGGATCCGCCTGAGGTGATAGCATCTGTTCTGCAGCCGCTATTTGTTCTATGCCTGCACTATCTACCTCTTGTGTCTTAGCGGCAGGATCCTCTAGCGTTTCCTTTTTCTCATCAGCCTTTATTTCTTGGACCTCCACTATAGCAGGTCCTGCTGATGTACCCTGTGGGCTTTGCTGGCCTGATTTAAGAGCATGGCTTTCTGCTTCTGCCATCTCTATCTCCTCTGTTGGATGGTCCTTATCAGGTGATCCTGCTGGCTGTTCAGGACTTGCATCCTGTTTCTTTGTTAAATCCACCACTACAGGACTTGTCACCTCAGTGATTAGTATATCTAGCCCTATGTCTTGAGCTACCTGCTCTGGGCTCTTTTCTGGCTCTTCCTCTACTTGTTTCATCTCCTCAAGTACTGATTGACCAGATGGAGGCTTATGAGGAGTCATGCTTGTACCAGCAGCCAGTGTTTCCATGTTCTGTGCAGACACATCCTACACAACCTCATCATCAGACAAATTGATTATCTCTTCCAGCGAGACATGTCCTTCTGCTTGTGTCTAAGATGCTCCCTTTTGTTGCTCTTTAGCAAGTTCAGTTTTGAACTTGACAATGGTAGGAAGCGGAGCATTGTGCTGAAGTTCCTTCGGCACTTCACTACCTGCCCCTTGTAATTGTGCTAGGGGTTGACTTATCTCACCTCTCATGGAGGTTCTTGGTTTCTTAGGTGTGGTGGGAACCAACACCTGTGGAGCTCTCCTCTTTCTTCTTATTATTAGTGGAGCTTCCTCCTCTTCTTCAGGCTCCTCCTCCATGAGGATATCTTTTCCTGGTTGTTTGGATGACTGACCCACTTCTTGGGTCTCAATGATTCCAACCTCTGTTGTCTTGGTTTTCTTGGGCTTTGGAGGAGAATCCGATTCTGATCCTGATTTGGCTGCCTCCTCCGCTGTGAATACTGCCCTTTCAATTATGACCCCTTTGGGTCCTTTTTCCACCCTCTTGCCCCTTGGGGCCCTTTTGCTAGGTTGTTGTGGTGGAGGGATCCTCTCTCCCTTAGTCTTCCTCTTCTCCAGCAGGAAGTCGTCATATTCATCTGCAGGGATGTCCTGTCCCTTCTTCTTGTTGTCCACCATGATGGCAACACCCTTCTTCTTCAATGCCTCTACCTGTGCATCTACCCAAGCTTGGGTCAAGTGTAGGGTTCTGGCAAGGAATGGGTCTAAGGACATATCCTCCTGCATGGTGAGGTTAGGTACAGAGATGGTATCATTGTAAATCTTCTTCTGCTCATACTCATCCGCCATTATCCTGCCATCATCATTCTTTAGCTATTGAGGAAGGGAGATGCAGTCAAATGTCCTAATCTGGTTCAGAGTCAACCTCTGATACCTCCTCCTCGTGGCTTCTGCCTCATCTTCGCAGTCAGCCCAAAAATCTTCTAGGTGCCTCTGGTGAACAGGCTTTCCTAGCACTTTCTGTATTCTGCCGTAAGGATCATATGGTCTAGTTATTGGAAAGGGCTGTAAGTTCATCTTATTCAGGGTGACCATCACCTTCTTAATGGTGTCAGAGTCAGGGCACATGTAGTTGCCGATGCTGACTGGGAACAAAATTGGTGGCAGCTTCTTGGCATCCTTGTACATCTGGATCATGGTGGAGCCCTGCCTGATAAATTCCATTAACACTACTGCATCTGTAGGATATCTTGGCAGCATCAGGGGATGTCCTTCAAAACCTTCTATCCTGATATAGGAAAAGGTGGAAAATTGTATGTACCATACCCCATGCCTGTATCAGTCTTTTAGTTCTGTCATCTTCCATGCTCCTTACTAGATGCATAGAGAATGCATCATTGACCAGTTTGTAATCTTTGATATAGTTGGTTCTTTGCAGCTGGGGATGATGATCCCAGATATATGATGCATTTGTGCCTGTGAGCTTTCCATCTGTCACCAGGGCATCAAAAGTGCCCCTATAAGCACAAGAATACACAATATAAGAGGTCATGTAGAATGCACAATCTGAACCTCCCAGGTTCATCAGCTGCTCATGCAGAGCATCGCTTATTATTTGGCCCCACAATGGCTTGATGTCTGCATACAGACACATCATTATTATGCCGTACATCCAATCTCTAAATTCACCAGTATTAGACTAGCCAGTCACCCTGTTCAGAAGGGCAATCACGTACTGATACTCCTCATTGAAGTCAAACTTGAACATGTGCATAAGGAGCTTGGCCGCTGCATTGTATGTGCTGTTCTCAGCCCGCCAAGCATACATGTTCTTTCTGGCTACCTTCTTGTTGGCCTCGTATTCTCTTTCAGACTTCTTCAAGTCTACACTCTTTACCTTACTGCCCATTGGCAGTCCAAATGTCCGAGAGAGACCTTTGATGGATAGGTCTACATACACTCTCCCATGCTTCACCACCTGCCTCGTCTGAGGGTTATAATTCCGGGCGCATTCAATGACTGGATCCGGAGACTCCATGGAGTATGGGAAGCCAGCAGCGTTCCACTTACCTGATACAAACACTGCGTCCAGTACAAGACTCTTGTCATGTCCATCATTCAGCTTGGCCGACCAGGCCTCTAGGTTAGTAATCCCCTGATGGGTGTCTATAATTGCCCCATATTTGAATAGGACCCCTCTCTGGGAAGAGAACATAGGCCTGCTGAATTCCTCCTGACTCTTGACTAAGCATTTTTCAGCCATGGGTACCTGCAATTAACAACATTTCTTCTCACAACAGGGATATGCATGCATACATATTGCAAATATCATGCCTATTGCATCAATTTCACATTACTTACTTATATGGATACATAACCAGAACTTACAACATCATTTAGAAACAACATGATGAGGGTTTCAGTTCACTTACCTGGTTATGCAGATTTTCTTTTATACCAATATATCGTCAAGACGCTCTTAATTCAATTGCTGATCACTTCCTTCTTTCTATCTGTGAGCTCGAACTACGCAATGGTAGCTGTTATGTGGATATGGAGGCTAGTGCTCTGTAAAACAATTTTAACGCAGGTAAACGTAACAATGGCAGTTGAATTACCTTTTAACCTCACAGTTAGGGTAAATTTAGGGTACTCTGACAAGTTAGATTGCAATCTTTGATCATTTGTGCGAAAACTCAGGATCTCGCCAGATGTTTCATTAGGTTCCGGGGTCGGCGGGAATCACCTACCATATCTGCGCGCATTTAATGACAATGGCGGCAAAGGGAGCGGGGGGATATCCATATGACGGGATATCATGAGGGCAGGATGATATTTCACAAATATCGGGTTGAGTTTCGATATCATCCTCCCTAGCATTGAAATTATTATCGCGACAAGATTCGGGTGACAATGCACCCTTTGTTTACGTTTTAGCACATCAGGAGGATATTTCGGTTTATCGGGTGATGTTTCAAAAAATGATGATGTGCTTCAAACTTACTCGTTCTCTGCCTTGGAATATCGGGATGACGTCATCATGATATTTGTTCTTTGTATTGGCCATGTCACATGACGTCATCATCACATTGGGCGAACATGATCATGTTTACAAAATATCCTGTCGAAATGTAAATATGATGATGATGTCATCAGGATGTTTGTTTCTCCATTTATCATATTCAGATGATGTCATCAGGATATCTGTTAAGGGTGATATTTCGTGTCAGGATGATATTAACAAATATCGGGTTACTTTCCAAAAGATGATGTTCGAGATACAAAAGATCGCTTGACGGGGAAGACTTACTACAACTTAAAGTTGACGTTCGGATACTTGAGCTGCAGGATATATTAGGGGATGTCTCAAATATGATGATGATGTTCGAAACATGACTGAGGTTATAAAATATGACCCCCCCTCTTGCGAATATCAGGTTTGACCAAGACTTTGACTGTTCATAACTCTCACATCCTGATGAATATCAGGGTGATGTAAAAGGCAAACCTGCATGAAATTTAATGTTCTTTCAGAATATGAGGTCGCAAACATGAAATATGAATTTTAGCAAACTAACCTCATATTGGGGACTTACCTCATCCTGACTCCACATGATGATGCACTTGACTGATTTTTACCAAACCGCCAGAAAGCAAGAAACACAAACCAAGCCAAAAGAAGTTGGGTCCCTGTTTTGCCAAGTCAAAATGGGGCATGTTGTGTAACCACACAACAATATCCTAATGTCTCCATTTTTCTTTCTTACAAGCACTAGGTTTGCTACCCAAGTTAAATGTCTCATTGGAAAAATTATTTTAGCAAACAGTAACTGTTTAACCTCTTCAAAAATTAAAGGCTCTAAAATAGCATTCACTGGCCCTTGTTTTTGTCTAAATGGTTTTATTCATGATCTCAAAGGTATTACATGAGTTATAATAGAAGTGTCATATGTTTTTAAGTCTTCATATGTCTAGGCTATCACATGCTTATACTCTTTTAAAACCTTTGCGATTTCTTTCCTTAATTCTTTAGAACAAGCCTTTCCAATTAACACATTCTGAGGGCTTTGTTCTATTCTGAGGTTAAATGGATCACATTTAACTCTGTCAGTTTTAGGAAAATGTTTTTAATGGACTATCCCATCTAAATCAAAGATCTTTTCTAATTCCATTACACCCTTGGGTATGAAATTGCTTTTCAGACTTACTACATCTTCTTCATCCCATGATATATTAGGTCTCTCTTGTTCATCAATGATATGAGTATCAAAGACCTCATGACAAGTAAGGAAGTCCACAATTTGTTGGTCCCCTTCAAATGCTTGAAAATGAGTGACATTATTTGGTATACTAGGCACATTTACCAACTCAACAACAAACCTTTTTAATCTTGACAATGTTAAGGGTTGTAAAGTACTAGCAGCAACTGCTAACACATCTAACCTTTGATTTAATTCTCTAGGAATATGTTCAATATTAAAAGCATCAAAAGATTCAATTAGGTCTCATACCATATGCCTATAGTTGATCATTTTCTTATAATTACAAGCATATGATTTCCTAGCCTATTTAACCACTAATTCTGAATCAGAAAACACTCTGATCATTTTTACCTTTTTCTTAATGGCCATTAAAAGTCCATAAACTAGAGCTTCATACTCTGCCACATTGTTAGTACAAGGAAATTGAAGTCTATATGCTGCTAAGATTGACTTACCATTTGGATCGGTAAGTTCAACTCCTGCTTCTGCCCCTTGTTAGGATTTAGATCCATCACACTTTAAGGTGCAAACATCACTCTTATTTTTGGGACCTTGATGTTTTATTTTAGCCTAAACCATTTTACTCATTACTAGTATTGCAATGTCATGTTTATTTTCATGTCTTTTAGTTAGACCTGTAGATGTACATGTATCATTAACTTGTGTGTTAAAATAATTGACATTTTTCATATTTACTTCTCCCTCTGAACCCTACATTAATTCACTTGTATTATTATCAGAATATAGCTCAGGTTTATCAAGAACAAACCTGCCCTTTTGTTGCCCCATTTTTTCCATACATTTTCCATATTAATACTCGATGATATCTCTACAAATTCCACACTTTTATTCAGGGTGAGGGGTGTTAAGGACTCTACACACATTTTTATACAACTTACACTAGACTAGAGATTTTTGTTAAATACACCCTTCTATTTCCTGTCTCATGATCCGACCAAAATTACTTACTGTATCACTCTCATCATCTGAAGAGTCACCTTCAGATTCAACCAACACAGCTGTTTCATTATTAGTGGGCTTTATCTTAAAATCTAACATCAAGATTTCTTCTGTCTAAACTCCTCTATTGGATACTCTATAAACACCTGGTTCAATAGTAGCATACAATACTTCATTGGTTCTGTTATATTCTATTATCATATGCTTCATTATGGGCTCAGCTTCTATCCTAATCTAATTAGGAACACCTCTCCATGGTAACCACATGTGTGAAAAATTAGTGGTCATATATCCATTCAATGTTTTTGACCAATCCCTACTCAATAGCATGCCATAGTTAGTTGGTATATTCACGACCTAGATATCAATAAATTGACTCACTCTAGGATATGAAGCTAGCTGCATCTGAATATGCATCAACTCACCTATCACATTGACTTAAGTTTTATCTAGTTGAGTAACCACTTTAAGTCAGCCCTAAGGTTTGGTGTATTCCTAAAGGCATTACATTGGCTAAGGCTCCTAAATTTACCATGCAATTATGTAGGTTTTTCCCTAACATCCTTCTAGTCCACAAAAAAGGAGGGGCTTCCTTCTTTTCTGCATACATGACCACATTAGTATTTGAAGGCTGCTCAATTTTCTTGGTTTTATCTTTGCACTGTGTATCTTTACTATGAACATCTAAGTCAACAAAAACCTCTTTTGATACTGATTCATCCAAAGACTTCATAAAGGCAATCCGTACTCCTAGACTTGTTAGCAACTCATACAAAGGTATATTAACCTTAATTTTCTTTATCTCTTTAGATAGATAGCTCATTAATTTTGATGTTTCCACTAATTCTATTTTCCCTACTTAAACTTTCTGTGCCACTGTCCCTCCAGTTCCATGATGATTAGCCTTTAAAATGGATGGATTATTACTAGCATGCTGATTAGGAGGACTATTGAAATTGTTAGGAGGGGTGGAGGTAGTGAAAGGACCTCTGGATTTAGTATTGCTTCTCAAGTTATAAGTATGATTTCTATAAAATTGTTGAAACACCTGCACCTCCTCTGGTTCGCACAGCACTTCATTTTTTAGTTTCAAAATGAAAATGAAAAGCATTCAACACTAAGGCTGACTAAGGACATAGATTCTCACAAAAACAAGGTTCATCTTCTAATACCTGATTTTCTTCTTCACTGGTTCTGAAGGTGAAACTTTCTAAGACTAGTACAAATTCAAACTCTGAAGGTACTATTTCATTCTCTTTGGGAATTAAGAATCCAGATGTAGTACTTTGTATTTCAACATTAAAAATTCTGGCAGCAAGGTAAAATTGAGGATAATCTAATTCTGGATGTGCACTTGTGTTATGGATCTTGCACCAATTTTTCAATGCCACATTAGCCATTTGGATCTTAACTGGTTGTTTCAGCTCTTGAATGTCTAGACTTTCAAATGGAGAGGCCAAAGTACCATTATTAGGTCTAGTGTTCCATGTCCTAGTTGGTTTAGGTTGATTTTGATTCCTATTGTTATTACCCCAGCCTTTGTTATCTCCATTAGGACCCATGTTTTGCATCCCTTGTCTCTGATTATGATTTTGACCTTGGTGATGATTTTGATTCTGATTAGAACTCTAACCTTGACTGTAATTCTAATTTTGGCTTTGGCTATGTCCCTGAGTATTTCTACCATAGAAGTTCTCATTTCTCAATTGTGTCATCTCAGTGGATAGTCTCCTTAAATGTACAATAATTTCTTTCATTTCCTCTTTATCATCTTGTGCCTTTGCCACTAATGTATCTTGAGAAGGCTGAAAGAAAGGTTGACTATTATTCTAAGTAATATTAGCACCATTACTAGTATAATGAACCATAGTTTGGACAGGAGTAGGATTATACACTAGTGTACAAATAGGAATTGGATTCAACAATGGAGTATGATGCATTGGCACTCCATTCCAAGGTTGTGCTTGACTTTGAATTCCATGGTTTCCTATGTTTATAAAAGGATTATATGTTGTAAGTCTCATCTCTTGGTTCACTGCTACTGCTTCCTTGTAAGCTTTGGACAAGGTATCAATATTAGCTCACCTTTTAACAAACCTTGCGGTTAAAGGATCTAAGGCTGCATAATACATGGCCAATATTGCACCAGGAGCTACAGTATAGGGATTGACCAAACCAGAAAAAGCTTTTTGAAACCTATCATTGAAATTACCTATTAGCTCTCCTTCTCCTCTTTTAATTGCCACCAATTTGTGATACAAAGTAGAAGGTTCTACTACTCCTCTAAACCTAGACAGAAATGCCTCTTCCATGATTTCCTAGGTGGTAATGTAAGCATTTGGCAAGTTAACATACCAACTAGAAGCTTGTTCATTAAAGGTATAAGGAAATAGTCTACACACTACATCCTTATGTTCTAATCTTGCTCTGAAACAAGCTTCCTTAAATATTCTGATATGATCTTCTGGATCCTAATGTAATTGATATTTAGGACAAATCTTCTCCAAGTTTTTTGGCATTTCATGATAGTTGACAAATGATATAGGAGAATTAATGTCAAAATATGTCATGGCTGGACCTCTAGGTAGACTAGGGCCTCTAGGTAGACCTTGATTTAAAGGCAGACTTGGATTTATGGGAGGACTGGGAACTCTGGGAGTTTCTACACCAAGATTTAAGTACCTGAATGAAGAACTCTCAGGATTGACTATATTATGTATGTTAAATGGTAACTCTGGAGGAGTTCTAGATGAACCTCCCACATGTGATATCTTAGGATTATAGATCAGAGGACTTTTGTTCTGTCTTCTGTCAGGTAATTGTACAAAAGTATCTCCTGAACTAGACCTGGACCTAGTCACTCAACCACTGTTGTGAGCTAGCTTTACACAAATCCTATTTCAATTTCAATCAGGCCCTCCTAGCACCAAAAACTGTTGATGATTGTTCTTACACAGTCATAACAAAAGTTAAAATTCACAAGGAACCTAAGCTTTCTTGAAAGATATGAAGAATTAACAAATATTTCTTAATCTCAAATTTTTGTATGGTCAGTTCATGACCTTGTGGATAATTCAGTAGGTTAATGTGAAACTGTAATGTTCAACGCACCTTACGTACATTGAAATAGTTTGAAACTTTACTAGACTTCAAATTATGTAAATTGCTACAACCATCATCAAATTATTCTTTCCTTTGCATAAATTCTCTATTATATCACAAAGCTTTATATGAATTTCAGTAAAACAAACTTTGTCTTTCAATTTTATATGAAAATTATCAAATATTGCTGTAATTCTTCATTCTTTATTCAAATGCATGACCATTTCCTTTAGATTTTTCATTTAAGCTAGTTATTTGTGATTTTTGAGAAAAGTTTAGAAAAGATAGGATTAGGAAACTAGATTTCATCTACATGCAACTTTTCATTACTCATGTATATAAACTTGTTTATCCTGATCAATTCAAAAGAAGATAAATCCTTATAGATAAATCCTGAGTATTTCATGAATTTACATACAGAATTGCAATCTTCAAGGGAAAATATGTTTGAAAATACCTGAATTAATTCACACTCAGAAAATAGATGCAAAAAATTGATGTTTGTATTCACTAACATAAGACATCCATTTCAAATTTACAATGTATATGACTTCAATTCTTTGAATTATTAGAAGTAAACACTTACAAACATTTTTACAGATACATCAAAGAGGCTAGATATTCTATGCACTCCTTAATGTAGACACAGACGACCTTACTAATAGAAATGTCCTCTTTACTCCACTAAAACTTGACAATTGCAGTCTTAAGCTAAATTTCAAAAATCCTTGTGTGAATATTTACAAGTAGCAAAGCTTCTTATATAGATTTCAAAGATTTCCTCTACTACTATTACAAAATCCATCAAACAGTCAGTATTCAAACTTTAAGATCAGTGATAGGAATCAATTCCTAACCATTTCCAAAATATCTTCATGGTATCTTTATGCAGCTCAAAGGATGCCTTTAGAATCTTTTCAAAATAGAAGATATTTGTTGACTTTTCTCCATTTTCTGACTTTTGGCCGATGATATTTTCTAAGTACATTTTACTTAGCATATCTTCCCTTTCTATGACTTTCACTCCCTCAGGTATTCTGCAAAATTACCTGTTTCCCCTTTGATGAAAGAACGATCACCTTCTTGACTTTAGCTCCATGTATCTTCCTTTACTCTGACTCCTTCCTTTAACTTATTCTCTTCTTTTGCCAGACCTTCAACCTTTTTCTGATACTTTCTAATTTTAGCACTTATTTCCATTATTGAATCAATCATTTCTATACTAAGATGTGATGCAGGTTTCTCCAAGCATGGTGAAAATATAGCCTTGAATTCCTTCAATACTTTCTCTAAACCATATGTAGGTACATCTAGACATTCATGCTCGATAAGTTTTTGTATTATTTCCATATGTACCTTTATCACATTAACAACAACTTCTTCCAAATCCCTAGTACTTTTGATACAATTTTTGAGAATTTCTTCTTCAAACTTGAATTCTAACTTTGCTTGTGGTAATTGGTTTTCCATTCGAGGAGTAATGACTCCCTCATTTATCAACTCCTCTGCTCTCTCTTCTATTTCTTCAATCTGTTTTAATTCTACCTTACATTCTTCTTTTCTGGCTTGACAATTGTGCAAAATAACATTACATTTGTTTTTCTCTTTCAAAGCCATATTCCAGCCTATCACTGCTCATTTTGTCACTTCTCCTTGCTACATGAATTCTCTGAACCATTCCTCAAAAATATTAGCTTCAAGACTTTTATTTTCCATCTCTTTTACCTCATCTTTTTATAATACTTCTATTTTAGTAGGTAACTCTAGTATTGTGGCATTGGGATCAAACATCCCTCTAATGAATTATTGCAATTGGACAATGTATCCTTTCAAATATTCTTGTTTGTCCTTATCTTTCTTCAGCATTTTAGCTATGGCCTGATGCATATCTTCCCATTCATTTATATGCTATTCTCTGGTCCCGTGGCCTAGATATAAATTGATTATCTCAAAATCTTCCATAGTTATTTATCCTTTTAACTTGTCTTTTTGTGGTATGGCTAGCTCTAGCATTCTAGATCCAGAAGAATCCCTTTTGATAGCTGACATTGTTCTAGCCTTTCTCTTCTCGTTCTATGGTGTAGATCCACCCAGTAGACTCTTTATATCAATAGGTATTAACTTCACTTCCACCTTCTCTTTTCTGACTTCAGAGCCCAACCAAGCTAGAACCTCTTTAGTAACCTTTTGTATGCTTTCTTCACTTATCACCTCTTCTTGAGGTTTTTCCATTTGTTCCATATGTTGTTGTTGTTGTTGTTGTTGTTGTTGATGTGATTGAGGTTGATGACCCAGAACAAGTAGATCACCATGTCGTTGTGATTCTCGTTCATCCTCATCTCCTTCTATCTCAGTGTCCTCTCCTTTTTCATCTGTTGGGCTCTCTTTTCCTAAAAGTTCCTGTTGTTTTTCTTCTTTTTTATCTTTTTGTTCTATGTTTTCTTTATTTGCATCCTCTCTTTGGTCTTCATGCTTTGCCTCATCCTTATAAATATTGTCTATATCAACCAAGTCTTTTTTAGGATTACCTGATGCATTCACTAATCCTATTGCTATTCTAGCTTGTTCCTGCCTCTTTTTTAGAATATTTGTCTAATTTATAGGTGACATTGACCTTATGACTTTCTCATGTTCCTCTTATCTTCTATATTTTCTTTTTTCTCACCTAGTTCATTATACATACTAAGAATGTCCAAAACATCTGCACCTGCAACATTTATTTCTATTTCTCCCTGAGTTTGGACTACTACTTCTTGTTCCACTTTCTCTGATCTTTCTTCCTTTTCAGCTTCCTCTATTTGTTGGTTCACAAGTTGTACTTCTTCAATAATTTTAGGTGACACAAGTGTCCCAAAAAAGATCTACTGCCTCTGTTCTTTCATGTACATTTTCTTCTGCTGATCCTTGACTTTGTTTTATCTCCACATATCCTTGATTATCTTGCCCTTCTCCTGCACTAGAGTACTCACTTAGTTCTTCTTCATCTTTTCGTATTTCTTCCATTGCATTGGGATCTACCTCTCTAACTCCACTATCACTACTATCATCTTTCACATTAGCAGTCTCGCTTACTTTTTTAGATTCATTCAATCTTGACTCTTGCAGCCTTTCTTCAGGCAACTCTTCCTTAACCTTTGCATATGTTTGCCTTTTTTATTCTAGTGTGGCCTCACTGGATATGCCACTCATCTTAGCCTCTACTTGTTGAGCTCCTATAACAACACCTTGCATTGGTGTTGGTCCCTTTGGTTTTTCAATGGCTACAACTCTCGGGACTTTCTTTCCTATTGACCTCTTAACAATTTGGGCCTACTCTGTACTGATGTCATGGCTAGATGATTTTGCCTCCATAAATGTCCCTGAAGATGCTACCACTATCACACCTAAGGCATATGGATCCATTAGGGTTGCGTTCTTATCCTTTTCAATGATCTTTTCTTCTACAACTCTTCTCTTCTTCTCATAAAAACATTGGAGCTCATCTTGATGCTCCCTAACTCTCTTCTTGCCTTTCTTTTGAAATGTAGGCTCAATCCCCTTAGCTTTGAGTTCTTCTATTCTATCTTTCAACCATGTCTTAGAAAATAGAATAACTGGTTTGGACAATACATCCAAAGATTTTTCCCATGGCTTTGTCCAATCAGGTTCTCCAATGGGAGCAAGCCTCGCACTCTCATAACTATCATATAGCAGGTTATCATCATCTTCAACTTCTAGAGGTACATAGATTTCTCCCATGGTCCTCATCTATTCTACTGTTATCCTTTTATGAACCCTCTTCCTCACCTCTTTATTATTTTTACAATCTGACCAGTAGTCCTCAATATGTACATGATGCTTGAACTTAGGATCAATGGTTCTCTAAATTTTGTAAAAAGGATCGAAACGCCTTGCCAATTCAAATTCCTCAAAGCAATAATATCTTAATTCTCTTTCTAAACATGCAACCACCTTTTCACTATAGCACCAATATCTTCCAACTGACCAAGGAAGTTTCAAATTTCCTTTGCCTACCTTCTTTTTATACATCTTGAATGCATTCAAGTTTTGTCTGGCAAATTCCAATACAATCAACTTATTGGATGGATATCTATGCAGCATGAATGACTTCCAGTCAAAACCCTCAGTTCTAATATATGTAAAGTTTTGGAATTTTATATACCAGGAACTATGTAATCCAATAGTATCTTTTGTTGATTCAGATAACCTTTTCTCTTTTTCTCCCTTCCAAACTCTTACCATGTAAGTATAGAATACATCATTAACTAGGGCATATTTTCTCAATGCATTATCCTCTTGCAAATTTGGATAATGATCATAGACTAATTTATGATCTGGGCCATTCCCCATGGTCCCAGCGTTGTCAATTCCCATTATGTATGGCTGAATTATTGCTGCACATGAATATAACACATATGATGACAAATAAAAAGGCATCATCTTTTGTTTTTTCAACACAGCCTATTTCCATATGGCTGTACTAATAGTCTTAGACCAATGAATTTTTCCATCTTCCTTTTTTACTTCCCTTATGAATTGAATAACACTAAACATCTAGGGCTCACATTTTGTTGCATCTCTCAACCCTACTAGTCTACTCAACATGGTAATCATCAAATATATCTCATCTTTAAAGTCTATCCTTTGAAGATTCTTTGACATTCTTGCTACAGTGTTAGGATTATTTTCTGCATTATACCAACTATAGAAGATTTTACTTTTGCACTCTCTTTCATTATTGTTAAAGTCTTCTGTGTATTGGTCTACGTCTATATCCACCATTTTTTCTTGAATTTCTAGACCAAATGTCTTTGCTATTACTTTCGTGGTCAAATCTACAACCACCCGATCTTCATGTATCACTTTTCTAGTATTTAAATCATATAGCTTTACACATTTTCTTACATTTTTTAATGAAATTATTGATAATCATTTTGCCTTTTCAATTAACTAGATGGTAACATTGTTCAAGATAAATACTTGCATTCATGACAGCTTAACCTCACAAAGGTTGACTCACTTTACCATTTTTTCAATCCGTTCCCATTCTAAAATTCCCTTTAGCAATGAACTTTCTTTTTAATCTATGCAACAATTTTCTTTCTCTGCAATTTTAATTTTCATGATGCAATTCTAAAAGAAAACAATCTTTATTTTACCCTAACATGCTAAAATTTATCCTTTAGATGTTATCTCTATATTAAATGCACATACAACTTTGGACTTCTATTTTGAACATTGTATCTGTTAGTTTCCCTTTTGCATACATATCATTTTTTGTATATTGCCTTGTATGTCATGTTTGTATATTGCCTTGTATATCGCTAACATACAAGCCTACTTATGCAACAGGTTATAAAACAATGTTACGTTTTGCTTCTTTTTGAACTTTGTATGTTGTAATGTATATGAAATATATATATACCATTATACAAATACAACATACAAAACCGTTCACCTTTTATTTCCTGACAGTGCACTTTTACCTCTGTGTATATTGGGATTGTATGTATACAAATCCTTCATATGCACCAACACATTAATCATATTTCATCCCCCTTTGAACTCTACGTCAAGTTTCACTTTTCATCTCTTGTATCTTTCTTTTGTATTCGCATTTGCATCTCCCTTTGTATCTCTTCTTGTATCTACAACATACAACTATAGAGATAGAATCATGGGCCCCACTCCACTTACCCGCTTGTATCTTTCCATAGAACAATAATTTATATATGCCTTCAGATGCAATCACTTATACATGCAAACATACAAACTTTACCTAATACAATCGTGGACCTCAACCCCTTTTTGAATTAGATTGGAATCGGCTTTGTTGCAGCTTTGTATCTATCATTGTATATCTCTTTGTATCTTAGATATATACAATCCCTTTATACATACAAATATGCATACCCTTACACTCTGAGTTACATTGAATAAAGCCTCAGGTCCATGCATGTATATTATGTGGTTGCTTACTTATCCAAATATTCCAAGAAATAATGTACCTTCTTATACCTAATTTGACCTTTGAAATCCACAGTTGCATGTATCTTAAAAGATGCAAAATCTCAAACATACCAACATACAAACTACATTAAGTACTTTTTTTACTTTAATGAACCATATTGTATACCCTTTTTGGGTCCATGCATGCATCTCAACCCTATGTATACAACTTATGCTTATACTGATCATACATACAAAACCATATACAATGCGGATCTGACAACTTTATTTATTCAACTCTTGAAAACCTAACGGGTCTAACTTGCATACAAAGATTCAAACATTTGAGCAAATGCACATAATTTATCAAAATACAAAACCTGATTATACAAAGACCTCTCATGCAAATGACTTTGTATATGAGCTACAAACTTCCCAAATGATGCATTTTACAAAAAACACATATCTTGCAGAATATTGGGAATTTCTTAGTGGTTCAAAAAATAACGTTAACTTGTTTTTCAAAAAGAATTCACCCCTACTCTCACCTTGTACTTAATGCTAAATCTTTTCAACTTTCAACATGGTTTGTAATACTTACCCCCTTTTTTCCCTTCACCGCCAAGCAAGACCACACAACAAGCCAAAAGCAACTGCCACAATAGGGGTCCTCATCTTTCTAAGACGAAAAATGGCCTGTGTTGTGAACATCACAAAACTAGGGTTATTTGAATCCAAAGTGACCTGAAAAAGATCTTGTGCTAATCTGATATGGGATACTTTGACTTTGCTTAGGAAGACCTTGTAGAAGCTAGATGAGGCAACTAACAAAAGAGAGGGTACGCTATGGAATGGATGGAAAAAGTGATTGCAACGTAAAATCGGATCTCAAAATCCTAAACAAGGCTGAAATGGGTATCCAAAAATGACAAAACGTCTCTCTCAAAGTATGTGGAAGTGCTCACTGTTACATATGCATGGGAACAGATGTGTAGCAAAAAAGGGTCAAATACACAGCAAGTCAGCGTAAAAGCATAGTGCTGGTAATTTGCAGATATGTAGTAATAGATGGTAAAAGCACAGTAAGTCAATGTATATGTGCAAAAAGTTAGTGTAAATGTGTAGCTTCAGATAGCAAATGCGCAGCTCTAGTTTTTTTTAGTATTTTTGCAAATTTTTACATTCTTTTCAGTACTTTTTGGTTTCTTGGTTGCAAAATTGTCTTTTCGGTCTAACTTTATCAATTACAGTAAGAAGACATAGCAAACACAAAGAATATTTTCATGGTTTTTTAGTTTTTTTATGATTTTTTGACACCTTTTGACAAGAAAGCAAGTACAAATCGTAGGTTGGTTGTGATAATATAAACCAAATTCTCCCTATTTCTAGGTGAGACATCTTCAGAAGGTAATAATTACCCTTCCCTACACCATCTTATAGGGGTTTTTGGCTACTAAAAATAAAGATGTTTAATAAGTGCAACTGTTTGAGTGGTTATACATGAGGTAGCACTACTCTCTATTATGGAGTCTCCCAGCCTGCAAGGGTTGTACCTTGGAGGGTTTTGGGGGAGGTTGGCTATTGGTATAACACAACTTCACTCATTGTTTGAAGCTTTCTCTCCAAACACAATTTATTTATAGTGGCTTGGAAGAGCTTGGATTTAGTTTGTTACCACTTAAGGTTGTTCCCCAAGGACGGACAGGTATCTAAGCACAGACCTCTCTAAAGGAAAAACACATGCAAAAATGATATGTCTGGTATTTTTGTCACCTAAGATAGGGGAGAGAATAGGCCTGGTATCATTCCCAAAAACACAAAAGACAATGGTTCTTTTCTACTAGTTAAAAAGAAAAAGACTATATGAGCTATCTACTTGGGCACGCCACAAAAATTTGTTAACTTTGAAGTGATAACAAGATAGCAATGGTTCAATTTTACTAAGATGGCAATGTGTCTAACTTTGAAAGATAGAAATATAGCAATGATTCAATGATATACAAGATAGAAATGATTTAGTTACCAGCCTCCTAGCTAGAGCTATGTGAGTTTTGCATGAACATCCATTTACTTTCCTTTAGAAATCGAAGTGTGAGTTAAAAAATGCAGCTATATGACTAAACTAGTGCCTAGCCTATAAATAGATCCAAGAGTGTTCCTGCGAAAAAGTTTTAGTGTTAGCAAAAACTACATGAATACCCTAAAAATCACTACTCATATCAGATGCATAGCTTCAGAGCTTAAATGCATAGAAATAGAGCTCAGAAGCATAGAAGTACATATGCACTGAGATCGAGGTCAACAGTGCAGGAATAAGGGATATATATGCTGAATCAGTGCATGTGTAGCAACAGAGGTTAAATGCGTCGAAACCAAGACTATATGTGCCAAAAGATTGGATGCATTGGAATAGACCTTAGATGCACGTTAGGATGAGTCAAATGCACAAAATCTCCCTATGTACAGAACTAAAACTCACAAAAACTTAGTTTTTGGGTTAGATTTGGGTCGAGCCCCACGGTGGGAACCAAAAAAGTTAAGGGAAAATTGGATCTAAATGAATAATCAATATAATATATCAATAATACCCAAAAAGGAATGAAATAATGAACAAAAGAAGGTCAATCAAACAAAGAACAATACAGTGCAAACCTCCTTTAATTCTTAGCTTCCATTGATCACCTATCACAAATGATCTTGTCTATGAATATGGCCCTCAGAAGGTGCACTTCCTTGCAATGATTCCAAGATGTCAAATGGGAATGGCTATGATAGTTTCGCCATGAAGATGAGCTTCACAACAATGATAATAGTATGAGCTAACAAGTTGATTGCAAGCAATGAAGGAATTGGTGCCAAAGGCGCGCTATGATTCTTGCAGAGTAAGTTTACTTAAAGCTTGGATGAATGAAATGGAGGAATAGGGTTCAATTTATAGACTTGAGAGAATGAAGATCAACAATATAGAAAGAATGAGAAGATCAACGGTATAGAATGGTTGAGGAATGTGCGCGAATAGGAAGAAGACATGTGTCTTTCTCTATTTTGCATGAGAGGAATTAATAAAATAGAAGAATGAGTTAACTAAAGAGATTAATTAATTAAAATAATAGATCAATTAGTTAAGAGAATAGAACTAGAGGATGGAAATTGCATGAGGATGAGAAGATATTTTAGCTAATTAAATATTTAGGATATTCAATTGCATGTGCACAAGGATTGAATTATATTTAGAGATAACTCAATTTAGAAGAAATACACAACTTAAATAAATATTTGATTTATTTAAATTTAGAAAAGACATTATTGGAAGAAATGATTAAATAATTGGTATTATTTAATTTAGAATGATTTTGGAAGAACTAATTAAATAATTGAGATTATTTAATTTGTTGGAGAATATTAGAAGAATTTAGGCATTTAATTAAATAAATTGATTTTATTTAATTGTTGGAAGAATATGAATCAAATAAATAAATTTGTTTGTTTATTTATTGATAGAGGAATTAGACTTAAATAAATATTAAGAATATTTATTTGGATAGAGTCGTATCATTTTTAGGTGTATATACTTGCAAACTTTTCAAATGCAACCACTAAATGATTGGAGGAAGCAAAGTGATGATCCAAGAAAGCAACAAGCCACTTTTGTGCCACTCCATAGAGAGACCTAAAAAAAATCTCATCCACATATCTTCATCTTCCAATCTAAATTTATACATGAAGTCTAAAAATGGCTCAATATGTGCCTTCCCATCATACACTTCACACTCATCAAATAATGGCATCTAATAATATAATTTGTTAGGCATGGACTTCTTTTCATAATTAACCCATGAGAGATCCATCTATATGTATGTATTTTAATTAGCAATGGGAGGAGGCCTAAACATGAGCCACTGGAAACAATAGGAAGGGCATCAGATTGTGGCTTGGAATGATGAAACATGATTCAACTTTCTACATCCTTTTCTTGCTGCGACAAAGACTCTGGCAACTTCTTTTCTTTTTCAATTTCATAGTGCAACGTAGCTTATTCATTTTGATTATGCAAGGGTGCATATAAGTTTGGGTTGTATGAATAGAAGGGACCTTAGTCCTCATCATACTCATGGACACCTTTGCTATCCTAGTACCTAGGACTCTCATCATATGGTACATTTGAAAATTTTTCCTTATGGTAAACATGTCCATTCCATTCAGTCATATCTGATTACAAATCACTTGTATAGGGAAAAAAGAGAGAAAATAATATGTTCCTTTACTATGAAAGAAACATGGCTCAAAGCTGGAAGAAAGAACATGTACCTTTACCAACTGTAGTCTCTCTGAATCATGCACACAACAATACATTGTTTTTATTGACAACAGAGTCACCACCTCACTGAATGAGTAAATACATTGAAGCATGACTAATCTTCAAGGACACAAAACAATTATGGGTTCTCCAACTAGAGGAGTCTTATAATTCCTCTCAATGTAGCAATAAGTATCCCTGGAAATGGTACCAATTTGTTGTTGTAAGTTGACATGATGCCAAACTTACCCAAACAAAATACACAACTACAAATCACAGTTACAGGGGTGTTGAAAATGTCTCTAGCTGCCTAGACCTGACAATGGATAAAGAAACATTTTCCTCAGAAACAACACCAATCTATTGGGGTAAGTTGATGGGATGCCAAACTTACCCAAACAAACTAAAATGTAAATTGCAGATTGGCTAGCACCAGGGTCTTCAAATTTCTTTAACCTTTCAAGTTCTCCCTGGCAACGACACCAATCTATTAGGTCCCAAAACTTCTAATCTCACTTCCTAGGATGGAATCACACTCACAAGGCAAGGGTTGTTATCATGTAATCATAATCAGTCCATCAACAGAACATGGGGGTTGAAGATCAACTCTACAAAAGTGGGTTTCATCCCCTACACTCTGAGCTCAGCTAGGCTTTAGAAGGATATTCCAAGGGGTATACCTTAACAAGTATTGAGTTCAAACTATATGAACAACTAAAAATAAATGGAAAACCAAAGCCAACTCATTATCTTAGTCCCAAAGACTATGACTAAACCAAGAACAACTTAATGTCACAAAACCCCTATATAACTTATGCAAATTGTTCTAATGTACAAGCATAGGAAAGATGGCTTTTCCCCTAAACCACTAACAAATATTTCTTTGTTTTAAATAGTGTGTGATTGGTCTAATAGAGCCAAAACTAGTGCCTATCCAATTGGGCTATAGAGTCACAGGTGACAGAAAAGAAAACAATGGAAAGGAAATAAAGAAAATTTGATCTAAGAATAAGTTGTATCAGATTGTAGGTTTTATGCTAAAAAATACTTAATAATCTAGAAAAGAATTGCATGCATCCAAATGTAAGGAATAAATGAAAATTACAAGGCTTGTAGTATATTTAAAATGTTGTCACATTTTCAAATGTCCAATACAAGCTTATCAACAAATGTGATAAGAGGGAAGATCTTAAGTACATACAAACTATCATGGAGACATTCTCTACATAATCCTTACTACATGATTATCTTTCATTTGTTCCACCATCCCACTACTTCTCTACAACTAGACATGGTGTAATTTGGATCCCTAGAAGCATTCTGGACCTGCGTAGGCTCCCACCGCCCAAAAAAAATTGACCCCAAACAACTCTAAAAGAAATGCATATATAGCCATTCAGCTCCCTGCACCATTCCAAGTGTTACACTCAATCAAAGAGTACAACCATGGTGCATTAAAATCTATCCCATGGCCTTGTTAGACAATCTATAAGATTGGAAGGAATGCCCATTCCTTGACAACCCTAAAAACCTATAGGTGCCCATGCTCTGGTGTCCTTTTGGAATGAAAGTATTAGCAAAATAGTTTCTTATTGAGACACTTCATCCTTACATTTAATTCTAGTGCTTTTGGATTGAAGAACTCTAATTTTTTACCCACTTGCAACTGATCTTGGCTTACCAAACATTAATGCAAAGCACTAACTCACTTGCACTATCATTATGCTTTACTAAACATTTGAACTTCCTTTGTTTTTTTCTTTTTGATCTCTATGTTGTGTGTTATCGGTGAATTCATCTTGGCACAAACTATCCATTTCATCTTCTTCTTCATTGCTTGCTCCTCATTTGTCTTTTCATCTTTTCTTTCATTTGTTAGAAAAATATCACATGGCGAACACATTGGTTGGCAAATCAAATGGTTCACAAACTACCAACTTAGCTGCTTCATTCTTGTTTATTCTTTTTGCCTTTTATCTCCCTTTGTCAAAAAATATGGTTGATGAAGTTCCATGTCAGTGACCCAATAAAATTACCAATGAAGACACTTTCTTATCTTTCTTTACTTTTCACTCTTCATCAACAACCCTTTTTCTTATCCTTCCCACCTTGTCTTCAAATCAATGAATCAGGGAAAAGGTGAGCCAACGAACCTTGTCGGTGAAATCGATAGTTGGTGAACTAGTTGATTCACCAACAAAAGACTTAGTTTTTTTCTTTTTTACCTTTGTTTCCTTAGAAACATTTCCCTTGCCTTTGTCAGGAACTTTTCCACGTGGCTCACACTTTTCTTTATCTCCTTTGCCCTGTCTTCATTTTCCTTCAATTAGTGAATCTTCACAGAGGCTAACTCTTTAGTCAATAGACTTTCTAGTTTGCAAACTAAAACTTCCATCGATAAAGATTATAAACCTTCTTTCTTTCTTTTTTGCCTTAGAATATTTTACCTTATGTGACCCTTTTCACTTCTCTCAAACCTTTCATCTTTAACCATTTGGTCACCTTATCACCGCATCAGCAAAAATAATAACTCAAGAGCTCAGTCAGTGAAGTTGGCAGTTTGCGAATGAGATGAATCACCAAATAAAGGCCATAAACTTCAAATTTTTCTCTATCCTTTTTCTCCTCCCTTTGCCTTTTAATGTTTTGAAAATCCTCCACGTCATTTCCTTATCAGCAAATCGAAGAAAATATAAATGCCCAAACTTAGTCGGTGAAATTGGTGGTCTATGATTTTGCCGATTCACCGACAAAGGCTTCCTTAGAAAATTTATCAAAGAAGACACTAAAATTTCTTTCAAAATTTCCTTTTTTGCCTCATTGTTGGTAAATTAGAAAATTGACGAAATCACAAACCTTTGAACCTAGTCAACAAGTTCAGTATTTGAAGATTTTGCAGATTTACCAACAAAAGGCTTCTAGATAAACCAATGTTTTGTAAGGAATGAAAAATAATGACAAGGGGAATATTATACTTATAAATTATGAAATAACAACCTCTACAAACTATCTAAGATCTGATCTAAATAGGGGGTTTTGACTGGAAAGGCGCAAGTGAGAATTTTGATGATTTTTTAGGGCAAAATATGCATTTTTAGGAGCTGATTTTTTATCTCCCAACACATACTATTCTGGATCTTCTAGAAAAATTCAAGTTTCTCTTGTCACAATTGAAAGGATGTGGACATGATAAAATTGATAAGGAATGTATCTTCTTGATTTTGTCAAATTTGAAGGGTCCATTTCATGTGTTTTCATCTACCTTTTATTCTACTATGTATGCCTTGGGGAAAGAATTTAAGATACATAGCTTTGAGTTATTTTGTGAGTGTCTTACTAGGGAGTAGGCCAAGTTACTTCAAATGGATGTACTTCCTAGTTCTAAGAGTTAACTCTTGATGGCCTCATCCTCCAAGAGCAAAGGGAAGAATAAGAAGAAACCCAAGACATAATCTCCTTTTGGTAGTGAGTCTCCCTTCAAACCAAAGCAGAAGAATGATCAGAAGCCTACTCCTCCACCTAATCCTTCCAAATATGATGAGTCTTCCTCCAAGACAAAGAAGAAGAAAGGTAGGACTTGCTCTTTTTACAGCATGACATGTCATGATGATCCTCATTTCTTCAAGATGTTAGAGGATTTAGAGCAATCTTTTTGTTCCCATAATAAATGCAACCAAAAACCCTACAAAATTTCACTATCACCAAGGCTTGGGGTGCCATCAAGGTTATTGAAAGAGGTTTATCAATAGGTAAAGGGTGATTTTGGCCAACTAATAGGAGTGGGTATACTCCCCTACACTTTAGGCTCAACTAGACATAGGAGGGATATTCTTAGAGGCATGAAATAGAACACAGACAAACACACATAACCATACACAATGTACACTTGACCCATAAAGTTGTCACTAGAACAAGACAAACTAGCTGCACAAGCCTCTATATTGAGTTTATTACTGCACTATGCATTTGCACCCAAATATAACTACACATTCCTTATACTCCTTGAGATGAATCCACTAAACTTTTCATATAGAAGATACATAGTGCAGGCATACTTGTACATGATTCACCAATGATTAAAACAATTTTGCATTATGTCAGATTCATCCCTAGTTATTATACTGAATCATGGACAACATGTCAAGCCCTAAACTAAATCTACTCCTACTCCTATAGATCACAAGATGAGAGTTTGATTTGAATGATTGATCCACCCCTAATATGGACCTGTGCCTACTCCATTAGGCAATTGAGTCATAAACAATAAAGAGGTAGAAAATGGATTGAACCAACATCAATAGAAAACTAAAATACATTCACATACATTTCTCAGATTACATTTCATACACTAGACATACCTTTTTATCTAGAACAAAACTATAATGATCCTTTTGCAACAAAGAAATGACCCAGCACAAAGCTTTTATTGATTTAAATGTTGTCATACATTATCAAATCCCTATTACAATCACACCAGCAAATGTGGTGAAGGAAAAATATAAAGCTATGACCATCCATTCCCCTAAATCACTACAAATAGCCATGGAGACATACCACTACATAAAGATGTGTGTTACAATCCTTTCCTAAATTGTATCAGATGCATCCTTCCTTTAACTGCCGAGGCATTATCCTCTACTTGATGCCCTAAAATCTCCCTTAGGCTTTCCTGACCAAAGAATTGGTTCAATGACCAACCCTTAGAAAGAGTTTCAATCTTCCTCTTATAGCTTTCACAACATGGATTTGAGAATGAACCAGGTGGGAAAACCCTCAACAACCCCACCAAATGCAATAAAAACATCAATTCCTATAATCCATTTTACATTAATGGTGCTCCTAAGAGTTTTTAGCATGCCCACATAAGTTTGCCTTGGAAATGCACAAAAGAAGAGTGTCTGCCCATATCTTGGGTATAAGAAATTCAATGTAAATAAGCTAGAATGGCATAAGGGGGCAAGAAATCCTTCCTCCACAAGCAATCAAGCTCTAGAGAAGCATTAAAGGAAACTAGGAGGGTCATTGAGTAGTCCCATGATGTTAGGAATAGTAAAAAGAGTCAAGAAGGCTAAACAGGTTGGGCCCCAATCAATCGGGCTTCCTTTGATTGAGCTTCCACCGATCGGGCCTTTGAAAGGTGAAGAAGGAAACCCCAATCTCCAAAGTTTGAAAAGAACAATGAGAAACTGTTAGGCTTCAGAGATCAATCCTTCACCAACCATTGTTCACTTTGGAAGAGAAGAAAAGGACCACCAACCCTGAAATACTTAGAAGAAATGAAGGTCATCAAGGGTCAAGCCTCAAACTTTCTTCCTTCCACCTTTTAAAAGAAAAGAGGGAGAAAAGAGAATTCCCACCTTCCACTGTCCTCTTTACTTAGGAGAATTTGAGCCCATTAGAGTTTGGTCATTAGGCCTCCCAGATACCATCTTTGAAAAGAAAGGAGGAAGAGAAACCCTTTAGTAGCTGATACTCGAAATACTTACAAACTTTTCAAAACTTGGCAAGCCTCAGTGAATGGACCTTCCACCTTTTTCCTTCTTAAAGAGAGAAAGAAGAAAAGAGAATTCCCACCTTCTTCCACCCACAACACTTGAATGGAAAAGGCCCCATCGGACTCTAGCCACTAGACCCTCTCCCTTCTTCTTGCCCAAAATAAGAAGGCAGATCACAGCTCTGACTTCTATCGCCCACTTTACTTAGAAAAAATTTGGAGCCTTGGCACATTTCAGCAATCGAGCCTTCCCACTGATGCATGGTCAAGAGAAGATGAAGATCCACAAGCTGAACCTCCCATGTCTAAAACACTTAGTAAATTTTGTAAGAAACCAAGGAGGATTTCAAAGTTGATAGAAAAGACACGATGGAAGATAGGAACCCAAAACTCTGACACTCTAACAAAGGAAGAAAATATAAGGAAAAGACTTAGAGTTTGGAATTAATCATTTTTTAGGGTTTCTTCCTTGCATTTGAAAGGGAAAAAATATGGAAACCTAATGAAGGGAACCCATGGAAAATAGTCTTAGACCAGATATAGATGATGGGTTCAACAACAAAGGCATAGAATAGGGATCGTAGATGGATTTGGGGCAAAATAATGCATGTTTGGGAACTATTTTTTTTAGGTGCCAATAGAAGCTATGAAGAACAAAAAAAGTTCTGAACCCAAGCCCTCCTCTATAGGAAAAGGATAAGCTCTTTTGGCACATGGCTTGCTTGCATCTTTAGATAGTTAGATTCTTGACTCAAGTGCTTCACATCATATGACCAATTCACTTGATCTACTTAAGACTCTTCCTAATACTAGCACTTCCTAGATTGTAGTGGGGAACTCTTCATAAATTTTAGTTATGGAGACAAGCACCATTTAGTTGCAAGATGGTTGCATTGAGGATGTTCTTTTTGTTCCTTAGATCTCTACAAATTTTCTCTCTATATATTAGATTCATCATTCTATGGATGGGAAGACAGTTGACTTTTCTTCTCACAATATGGTTATTAGAGAGCTACAGGATCCTAAGACTATTGTTTCTATAGGGAGAGTGGATCATGCATCTTGACTATATAGATTTGATGGATTTGAGTCTTCATCAGGATCATCTCTTATAGAAAATGCCGATGCCTTGAGCATGCTTTGGCATGAGAGATTAGACATCTAAATTATAGGTATCTTTAGAAATTGAGTTTATTCTGGAATTTAGTTGTTGGTCTACCTAAGATTTCTTGTAGAGGGGGAGTTTGTCTAAGTTGCGTACTTGGCAAACATCATCAGGATCCCTTTCCTAAGGGTAAGGCTACTCGAGCTTTGACAACCTTGGATTTGGTTCATATTGATCTTATGTCCTTTCTAATTCCTTTATTTAGGGCCCAAGTATGTGCTCACTTTCATTGATGACTTTTCACAAAGCACATGGGTGTACTTTCTTAAGTATAAGAGTGATGTTATTGATATATTCAAGACTTACAAGGCATATGTGGAGAAGCATTCGGGTATATCTCTTCGATGAATACACAAATAATGGGGGGAATATGTGAATCAGGCTTTTTAGAATTTCTATAGTGAGCATGGAATTCAACATTAGTTTTGGTTCCTTACAATTCTTAGCAGAATGATGTGCCTGACAAAAAGAACAAGACTTTACAGGAGATGGAAAATTGTATTATTAAGTCTAGGTCTATGGCTCCTACCTTTTGGGCTGAAGTAGTCAATTGTACCAACTATATTTTGAATCACATGCCTCACAAGGCAGTGCAATATATGACTCCTGAGGAGGCTTGCTCCCATGTCAATCCTAATGTATCCTTCTTTAGAGTATTTGATAGTGAGGCTTGAGCATTCATTCTAGATGGTTAGTGTAAGGCAATGGAGAGGAAGAGTCAACCCTTGATTTTTTTGGCTATTGTGAGGATGTGAAGGCTTAGAGGTTGTTTGATCTTGTTACTCAGGATGTCTACTTTTGTAGAGATGCTCAAGTTGATGATTTCTTAACACAAGTGGATTTGTCCTCAACTTCTTCTTCCTCACTACATACTCCACCTTCTTCATTGTCATTTGAGGATATTTTGCTTCTTCAAGATGATACTGATGATGGTATTTCTCAACCACCTTATCGTGCCCCATAGTTGCCTTGATGGGCATGCACTACTCTTGAGGAGGTTGATTCTCTTGTTGGTGATCCCATAGATACTCACCACACTTGTTCATAGATAGCATGTGTTATTCTTTTGAGTCATTCCATTTTGGTAGATCTTTAGAAGTTTTCAAATGTTGCAGGTATTCTAGAGTGGGATAGTGTAATGGTTGAGGAGTATTCTTCGTTGATGAAGAATCATACTTGGAATCTTGTTCCACTTCTTAAGGGAAGAAAATTGATTTGGTCCAAGTGGGTGTATCGTACCAAATATGTAGTTGATGGGGTTTTCTTAGGTTAAGGGTATTGATTAATATGAGATCCTTTCTCCTATCACCAAGATTGATTATGTCTTGTACTTTCTCTTATTTCATCTAATGGATGATTAGTGTATCAAATTGATGTGAAGAGTTCCTTCTTGCACACTGATATTCATGAGGAGATTTACATGGAGTAACCTCAAGGTTTTGTACAGGACTCTTCATTTGTTTTCAGGCTTTGTCATTCATTTTATGGTCTCAAACAAGCCCCTCGGGCTTGGTATGAGAAGATGGATAGTTTCCTACTTTCTTTCAACATAACATGCTACCATTTTGATCCTATAGTTTACACTCCGAGGCATGGAGATGATGTTTTGATCCTTGTGCTTTATGTGGATGATTTGATTCTCACAAGTAGTTCCACCTCCATGATCCAAATTATTCAACAAGCATTGATGTAGCACCTTGATATGACATATCTTGGTCTTCTACACTACTTCCTTGGTCTTCATGTTCACCAGACTTTTGAGGGCATCTTTATTTTTTAGAAAAAGTATGCTCTTGATTTTCTTCAGAGACTTGGCATGGATAATTGCAAGCCTTCCCCTAAACCATTTTAGTTAGGTGTCATACTGTCTACCAGTTGCAATACTTCCATAGTTGATGCTACATTGTATCAGCAGTTGGTTGGTAGCCTTTTTTACTTGACACACAATCATCCTGATATTTCCTTTGCAATTGGACTTGTCTCCCATTTCTCTTAGGAGCTGCATGAAAGTCATTATAAGGAAACCAAATGTATCTTGAGGTATATCTAAGGGATGTCACACTTTGGAATTCATTACACATAAGAAGCTTCTTAGATTGTGGGCTTCCCTAACTTAGATTGGGCTGGTGATGTTCATGATTTGAAGTCTACTTCTACCTTTTTTTTCTACCTTGGTTCTAGCTAGATTACATGGTCTTGCAGGAAGCAGATAGCTATTACATTATCATTGATAGAGGTTGAGTATCGAGGTGCAACTTTGGCTAGTCAGGAGGTTCTTTGGCTTCATTAGTTGATGACTGAGTTTGGATTTTCTGTTGATCATCCCACTACTCCTTTGTATGATAATCAGAGTGCCATTCACATTTCTCATAACCCTATGGAGCATCAATATACTAAGCACATCGAGAACCATGTGCACTTCATTAGGAAACTCATCCAAGATGGTGTTCTTAGCTTGGAGTACTTGCCTACTGAGGAGCAATTTGTAAACATCTTCACTAAATGTTTGGTAATGCCTCATTATATTCATTTGTGATCAATGCTTGGGGTGAAGGAAGTTGTCCTTGGGGGGTCTTCTTGAGTCCTCTTTCACTTTTTTATGCTTTTTAATTTGCATGTTTTCTCTCTTTTGAAGAGAAGTTTTTTCCCATGAGGTTTTCTCCTTTTCTCTGCTTATGAGAGATTGTTTGTACATGGTACATAGCATGGTTTTTTTCTAGGACCCATCTTTGCATGTTTGAATTTTTTTATTCCTCCCTAAGTTGCACGTAAGGGAGTGTTGGTGTGAATAGGGACATTGCCTATACTAGTTTACCATTATAGTGTGAATAACCTATCTAGTTTTCCTTTATAGTGTGAATAGAGTACATTATCTAACTAGTTCTTAGTTAGAACCTATTCACACATGTTTACATGTCAAGTTGACTTAGGGGACAAGATAAGATTTCTAGATGTTTCTAGCTATCATGTGATCTTATCCTATAACTATCATCTTATCCTCTAGTTTTCACAAGTCATAGGATTGTGATGAGCTTGTCCTAATCATATGTTGTCTTATGTCTCACCTTGGTCTTTATAACAAAGGCCTCTATGTACATTATTGTATCTTGTATTTCTTATATCATTATTTTGGCAGTATAGCATTCCTTTTTGCCCGTCTCTCTTGTGTTGAAGGTTATTTGGTTTTGCAAATTTGATCCTAGTGGTTGATTGCTTCAACAGTTCCTACTTATATCCAAGTTATCAATTGAAGGGCCTTCCATAAATAGATACAACCTAAGATATTAGTCATGTAGAATGTAGAGATAGTGAGAACAACATAATTTCCCAAATTAAAAATAACTTTATCTTATATACAAACATATAGGGTATGTACTAGCTTATAAGGCATTTTAATATGAACCTATATCACCACATGATATGGGGTGATACCATTTAGCCTACATATCATACTAGGGTGACCTGTTACAAGCACCAAGGAACTCAATATTTACATGGTTTAGCCACATCCACCCATATGAAAGAAATATTGATGTTATTACCCCTTCACCAAGAATAACGACCATTTACCCTGATAGACATATTGAAATACAATTGTCAACCAAAGGTGATGATACTCCAACATAGACCTATATTCATAAAACCTTAGCATATCATTAATATCAAAGTACTATGTTCAACAATCCTAGCATACTAGTTATCAATCTAAAGTAATTGAATTATTTAAATCATAACAAGATGTAATTTGTCCTTGTCGAGATCTTACTAACAACAGACATTATTATAGGTGGAGTAGTAGTTAGCTAACAAACCATTTTGGGATTTTATGTTCCTCTTTCTTAACCCAATTATCTCAGTTACATACATCTTTCCTCCTATGCATAGACCACTAGATATATATATATATATATATATATATATATATATATATATATATATATATATACTTGTGGGATTGGTTAATGTTTAAAATGATAAAAGTGGCCTCTTAACATTATTATTTACACCATGACACCATAGCTTCATACACATTGAGAGGAAATATAACAATGATAAGTGTGACAGTGACATTAGGAAATGTTAATCTACATCGCAAACTAAATTATAGATCATTTATCCCTCTAACACATTTAATCAATAATTCACAAAACATGGCTATGAACACCACAAACCTCATCTCAAACACAAACCACATAGTAGGTGTTGGCAAGAGGCACATTGTGGATTTATGAGTGTTGTCATTGATGGCAACAAAGTCCATCCTACACATCTATAGGACATGGTGTGTCTATACCAGAAGTTAGATTGAAGAGTATTGTGGTCCGGTAAGCAAGAACAGATCATGTAGCAAGGTCTGACAATCAGCTCCGGATCTCTTAGAGGAAGTATCTCAGTAAAGTGTGGACTTGAGGAAGTCAAGAGGAGTACCATAACTAATATATTATAGAGATTGAGCCTCTGGTGATGTAAGAGTGAAAAGATATGAACACCTAAGTGTTGGGTTCCTATTTGGCAGAGTAGACTGAGGAAGAACTGACTGGCAGAGCTTTAGACCTTAATCCGGATGAGATATTGTTGGTAATAAAGTTTCTTAAGGGATCATTCATGATTGGTTGACATGATTGATGACTTCTATTAGCATCTCTTTGATACGCATCACTTGGTAAGCAAGGATTCAGCTGACAGACCAGAGTTTGGGAAAATATTGTGTATTCCGGATGCCGACTAGAAAGTTGATGAAATCCTTGGTGCAGATATATATACCAGATTAATTTAGGTATGGAGGCATGTGTGGTGTGTTGTGTTGTGTGAAGAAAAGAAGAGAGCACTATGGAAGCAAGAATATAGGTCCGGTATGTAACAAGATAGCAACACCAAAGAAGAGGAAGAATGAAGTGCAGTAGATCAGTGTATTGAACCTAACCAGAACTGAACCTTAGCATATGTGGATGCTTCTCATCAGTTCAAGTACCTAGTTACTTTCTTTGTACCTTGTAGATAGTGAGTCTCTTGTAGGAAGTGAGCCTCTTGTGAGTAGTGTGCTCGAGTAGTGAGCCCTAATTAGCAAGTGCCATTTTGTACTTCTATTCTTTTAACAGAGAATACAATATTGAGTTAGTCACCCCGTGGTTTTTCCCTTAACAGGGTTTTCCACATCAAAATCATTGTGTTATGTGTATTGACTTTGTTTCTGCTTTCATGGTTATGGATTCTTATTTGTTTTGATGTTGCATTAGTTGTTAAAGAAGAACATAAAGTTAAGTTAATTTAGATAACTAATTCACCCCCTCTCAGTTATCAACAATTGGTATTAGAGCCAAGTTCCTCCAAACATAGCCTAACAGCTTGAGGAAGATCTGGGAATCTCAATGGATATGTATGGTATGAGGGAACAACTATAGTTTGCCCTAGATGATCTTGAATAGTCTCACTCTAAAGTAAATACCTTAAGGGAAAGACTCAAACAAGCTGATGACTTCATAAATGAACTCAAGGAGAAACTAAGTATCTCTATGAAAAAGAGAAAGGAACTACTTCAGCAATTAGCAAGTCAGAATGAAGCCAATGATATAAATGAAGATCTGAATGAGACAAACAAATTATGTGAGAAGTTATTAAAAGAGGTCATTATGGTAAGACATGAAATGAAATAAGGGGTTATGAAATTCACCCAAGAAATTGAAGAGAAGAGAAAAACTAAAGATGATCTAAAATAATCTCAAAGAGAAATCAAAAGACTACCACAAAATGGATAGAATAATCAGGCATTTGGAATCTGATCTGGAAGAAGCTAGAGATAATGAAGAACAACTTGAAAATTAGATTGACACTCTAAAAAGAGATCTTCAAACAACAAATGAATAGAAAGAGAAATTCAAGATAAGCTCTACTCAGCTTGAATTTCTTCTTGAAAGCAAAAAGAGAGTAGATGACAAGCAAGGCTTGGGGTATGAGAAAGGTGACAGCTCCGGATCCAGTTAGAAGAACTCTGGATCAAGAAATCCAAGGAACAGGCCTAGAAGACCTCTGGTAAGGCAACCTAATGCTCAAAGATATCCATCCTTCAATGGATACTACCACAATTGCAATAACTTTGGTCATAAAACAGATTGGTGCAGAAGAAGAATGAATCAAACTAATTCATCTTTCTCTAGATAGTGTTTTAATTGCAAAAGGTATGGTCACAAATCTCATGAGTGTAGAAATATGCAAATGAATAATTCATTCAATGGTAGATGCTTTGCATGCAATAGAATGGGACATATGGCTAATCAGTGTAGATCAAGAGGATATTAGTCAAATATGCAAAGAAATGTTGTTTGGTACAATTGCAATAGATCTGGTCATATTGCCAAATTCTACAGAAGTAAGAATCAGGACAAAAAGGGTCTGGTACATTATAATCAAAACCAAGACAAAGGAAAAGGAAAAGTAGATACGAATGAAATTCAAACGGAGATGAAAAAGATTTGGGTAAAGAGGATTACAGAAAATGTTGGGGATGGATCCGGACTAAAATCTGGTGTTGATATTCCTTCCAAAAATTCAATAGATGAGCTCTGGCTCAGGGGGAGTCTCAAAAGAAAACAAGTTCCCCTAGCCAGTCAATTGGTGCCTGAAATTGGCACATGGAAAGTTGTGGATTAAAGGGTTCTCAGAGAATCATATAAATGAGCCTTAGTAAAGATATGGAAGATTTGCAAGAAGTTTAGAAGAGGTTAATATTCCTAGATTGATCCAATTTAACAGTGATCCGATAAGAACATGATTCTCACAGTTAGATCTGGTATGACTCAAATTTGAGGTATCTTGATCTATGGATAAGTGGAATGATTTGGAAAAGATAGATAGACAACTAATAGTTCATACCAATGATCCAGAAAGATCTCTCTCAAAACAAGGAAAACAAGGCAACCAAAATAACTTAGGTTGTACATTTATTGCAAAATGGAATTGGGTTTGTATAGAAATAAAAGGGTTCTTTGGTTCATCATTTACACATTTGCATTCAAAAAGAAGAGAGAAGGAGCTCTGCAACAAGTTATCTCAATCCTCTCAAAGATCAAACCACAGAAGTCAATTCATCCAAGCAACTCAATCCGGCTCATATCATGAACCCTAGAAGCGTAAGAGGTATTTTTTGATCTTGAAATCTCTCTCTGAATCTTTGAAAGATGGCTACTCTAAATGTTGTGAAGATTACTGATAGGCCATGCCCTAAATTCAAGAAACATCCCTATAAATCCCTAGAAGTTGATCCCCTAGGTGCATTTTCAAGCATTCTCTATGGGGTTTTGCATGTAGAAGATGTTAGGACATATATTCATGCAAATATTGAGGAATTTGGGGAATCCAAGTTAATGGATATCTATCACAATCAGTTAATAGATGATGCTTTTGAACTCAAACCACAATACAAGGCTATCCGAGACAAGCATTTTGGACATTGCATCCATTTCCCCTATTTTGCAGAAGATGAATGGGTCCGGTATGTTCTAAGTAGAATGCATGATAACTTTATATGGTTGATGAGGCCATTCAAGATAACCAAGGAGGCCATTAGGGCAGTTATCAGATTACACTCATCCAGTGGGATACCTGCTCTCAAATCTGTCAAGAATCAGACAATGAGTGAGGCAACCAGATCAAAATTTGACAAGAGAGCAATGACTATAGAAGATATCACTAATCCAGATATCAAGTTTGCATCTATGGTAATTGGCTATAAGATATATCACTCCAGTAGGGAGATTTCAGTATCCGGAATAGCTGTGTATACTACTTATGAAATGCTAAGGAAAAATGCTGACTATGATCTTTGTGAACTTCTTCTGAGCCAACTGTTAGAAAACTTACAAAGGATCAAGAAGGAGAAGAAAAACTCATTCAAATATGGTGGTCTGATATTGTGTCTATTCTTTTACTTTATGAATGACATACCTGGATCCAGTGGTTGGATATGGCAGAATGACAGACCGGTAGCCATACAAATTAGAGATTATATGCATCGTCTTGGTGATGCAAAGGCACATAATACAACACTATGGGGCTACATCAAGAACTTTCAGAGTATGATGCAAGCAAGAGAGAGAATCCCCCAATCTCTAGTTGAAAAGTATAAAGATATAGTATGCTTCATGGTAGACACTAATCAATGCCTAATGGAGGCAGTGGAGCCAAGGACAGTTTGGATCATGCCAATGGGGTATGAAGTAGATAAGAAAATGACACATGCTGAGTCAGCCCAAGGATCCTAACGCAAAAAGGTTTGGAACTTACCAAGAGCTAAGTGTAAAAGTTCATGTTGAACTTAGACAACCTGAGATCAAAGAGAAAAATAAGAAGGGAAGTAGAAGAATTCACCAAAAGGCATGGAATATCAAAGGAGGCAGTTGGTGCCAACAGAGAGAACATGGAAAGGGCAGAGAAAGAAAAGGAAGAAGTAGAAAAAGAAAGTGCTCTGGTAGAAGCCCCCTCCCGGACCAGATCCTCTAAGAGCCCTGCACCTGCCACTGCTAAGAGCTCAAAGGCATCAAAACTAGAAGCAAAATCATCTAGTAAAGGAGAAAAGAGAACAAAGACAAAGGCTGCAAGATCATACACAAGCCTCAAGGATGATGAAGAGACAAATACAGATGAGGAAGTAAAGAAAATGAAGAAGAAGAAGAAAACAATTGATGAACCCTCTATCAGTCAAGGCAAAGAAGAGAAGGTAGAGGAATTTGTTGAAAAACCTACTCTCCGCATTCATAATATCATCAAATCAGTTACTATGGATGTGAACTTACAACCAATGGTTGAATTTTATGATGAATATAATGAAACTGATCAGAAGATATTGCAAGATGCCATAATCAGGTATCTAACATCTACAACAAAGCATTCATTGAAATTATATCTCTAATTCCCAAAATCTTAGAGAAGGAACTTGAAATAAGGAAGAACAATGCCCAAGAAAAAGATCTAGAAATCTGGGAGCAGATTGCTAGTCATCTCTATCCATCCATTACCCCTAAACAAATTAACATTATCTTCAAGGACTACAAGGATGAGTTCCAGAGCAAAGCTAGAATGAATCAACTTATGCTTGGAGAAACTAACAAAGTGGCAAAGGAAATAGAAGATATCCTCTGGAATGCCTTTAAAAGATTCAATCTTCCTATTATAGAGGACTTAGGTGATGAACCCTCTGCCATGGATGACAAAGGAGAATCTACTGAGATAGTGGTAGAAGAGGCAAAGAAGACAAGTGAAGAGAAAATCAAGGATCTAGATTCCTCTACTCTGGAAGAGGAAGTCCTTAAAGAAGCAAACATCTCTCCTTCGGTTTCCCCAGTAGACTTTGGATCTAGAGGAGAAGAAAGAACATAAGAGAAAATCAGACAAGAAGAAGAGGTGAAGGAAAGAGAAGAAGGTCAAATAGAGAAGACCACAAGTGATAGTGCTAAGGCTGCTGAAGGGAAGAAAAATCTGTTTCTGGCAAGAGACACTGTAGAAGAAGTCAAAGATTTCTTGACAAAAGAAATGATGGAATCAGATGAACTAGAGCTACTTCAAGGACCATTCAATTTTGATTCCCTCTCCCCAGTTCAGACTATGAAGATAGCATCCTTTGCCCATGCAAAGGCAAAAGAAAAACTTTTGAAGTCTCACATGGAAGACGGTGAGCTAATAGAAATTACATCCAATGCATTGGAGAAAATCATGCCATCCTTCCAGAAGGATCTTTTGGCCTCTTCATCTGGTAACTTAAAATCTCTTGTCAATTCAATTAGCACACACTTTGATTCTTTGGAAAAGTCAGCTAAAGATAAAGTCCGAAAAGAATTTTTGGGAAAGAGATTCTTTGAGGTGTAGGTCTAATAACAAATGATAGGAGAGTTATAGATATTGGGATAAAGAGCTTATAAAATGCTCTTAAAGATGGTGGAGATATATATAAATTTTTTTATCCTGGCCTAAAGTGACCAAGGATATTGAAAAGGAAGTAAATGAGCAAGAGGATAAACTGACAATTTATTCTCAAAGTTTTGATCCTCTCTCCTCTTCCATAGTAAATCAAGAGTGTCAAACTATTGTAGTCATAAATGAAATAAAGAAGCTTGAGAAGGAGAAGAAAAATAGAATAAACAGGTTCAGTGAACTTAGAGGGATCATTATCCCTAAGTTAGAAGCCATGCATGAGGCCCTAACTGATGCTCAGGCCATAGCCCGGACTAGTGATCCAACAGATCTGAAGAAGGCAGACGCTTTTCCATTCCTGTTGAGTGGTCACATCTCAATTTTGGATAGGATGAAGTAAAGTTGGGTGACAGAAGTTGTGCAGTTGAAGAATACTTTTGCAGATATACTTAAGTATATGTAAGTACAACTTGTATATATACTTATGTGGATATGTATAGATTGATTTTTGAAAATTTTGGTGTGTGGATTCTACCCTTTTCCATTGATGTCAAAGGGGGAGTGAGAAGCAGTGAAAAATGAGGAATCTAGCTAAGGGGGAGCTCTGGTAAAGTGTACATTAGAATAGAGCATCAGCCAAGGGGGAGTGTAGTGTGACAGTCATTTTTCACTAAGTGTTGCCATCAATGCCAAAGGGGGAGATTGTTAGAAAGAGATACATTGTGGCTTCATGAGTGTTGTCATTGATGGCAACAATGTCCATCCCACACATCTGCAGGATATGGTGTGTTTATACCGGAAGTTAGATTGAAGAGTATTGTGGTCCAATAAGCAAGAATAGAGCATGTAGAAAGGTCCGACAGTCAGGTCCAGATCTCTTAGAGGAAGTATCTTAGTAAAGTGCAGACTTGGGGAAGTCAAGAGGAGTACCATGACTAATATATTCCAGAGATTTAGCCTCCGGTGATCTAAGAGTGAAAAGATATGAACACCTAAGTGTTGGGTTTCTGTTTGGCAGAGTAGACTAAGGAAGAACTGACTGGCAGAGCTTCAGACCTTAATCCGGATGAGATATTGTTGGTAATAATGTTTTTTTAAGGGATCATTCATGATTGGTCGACATGATTGATGACTTCTATAAGCATCTCTTTGATATGCATCACTTGGTAAGCAAGGATTCAGTCAACAGACCAGAGTTTGGGAAAATATTGAGTATTCTGGATGCCGACTAGAAAGTTGATGAAATCCTTGGTGCAGATATATATACCAGATTAATTTTGGTATAAGGGGTATGTGGTGTGTTGTGTTATGTGAAGAAAAGTAGATAGCAATATGGAAGCAGGAATATAGGTCCGGTATGTAACAGGACAGAAGCACCAAAGAAGAGGAAGAATGAAGTGCAGTAGATCGGTGTATTGAACCTAACCGGAACCGAACCTTAGCATATGTGGATGCTTCTCATCAGTTCAAGTACCTAGTTACTTTCTTTGTACCTTGTAGATAGTGAGTCTCTTGTAGGCAGTGAGCCTCTTGTAAGTAGTGTGCTCAGGCAATGAGCCCTAATTGGCAAGTGTCATTTTGTACTTCTATTCTTTTAACCGAGAATACAATTTTGGGTTAGTCACCTCATGGTTTTTCCCTTAACGGGGTTTTCCGCATCAAAATCATTGTGTTATGTGTATTGACTTTGTTTCTGCTTTCATGGTTATGGATGTTTATTTGTTTTTATGCTACACTAGTTGTTAAAGAACAACAGAAAGTTAAGTTAATTTAGATAACTGATTCACCCCCCTCTCAGTTATCAACAGTAGGTTCAATTATCGAATAGGAAGAGTCATTATAAAAAGGTTTGGATGAAAAGTGCAATACATGCCATAATCAAGAACATTATATAAACATGGATCAAATTTGTTTCAGATGTAGGAGTGGATAATTTAGAATTAATTACTACTTTAGGAAAGTAATAGCAAAGGAGGAGTGTACTCAACTCGAGAGAAGATGCTGAAGATATTTCTGTAGTAGGTATTGAAATCTTCCTCACTAGCTCTCCACATAGGGTCTAGCTAATTGATCAAAATCTCATTACATCCTTGACATCTTTAAAAAAGTGATTCTTATCCATTATTAACTTCATGCCATTTTTGGTTTCGTTTTATTAGCAAGTGAAGATCATTCACCAGAAATGGTGCTTGAGACAAGAGAGCTTCCCCTTCAAAATGTTCCTCTACCTTGCACAACTTTCTAATACCAAATCTAAAGTTTTCCTCCCATGCATGTAATTTCCATCCCTTCACGTGAACAAGAGCTTCTGTGATAAGTCTTAAACACTCATCATGGACTGCCATGAGTTTATTCTAGAATTTATGCTATAGGATAAACATCTATAGGCACAAAGTTCATGATCTCTCCTGCTTCATGGATCTGTTTAGCTTCACTAGATAGCTTCAACTATTTCTTGTTTTTTGTTATCTCATTCCATTCTTCCCTTGTGAAGTGAGGTGTATCATCATCCTCACCATCCTTCTTTGCTCCTCAAGTGATCTAAGCCCATTAACCCCTTCATTGTAAGGAAGTTAGAGTAGCGGAAATAACTTCCTATGCCAATCTTGAGAAGAGGTATTATGGAAACTTTAAAATTGATCTAACAATTATCAAAAATTTCAAAAATATATTCAAAATAGAAAATAAGCAATGAACACAAAACACTAGATATATGTGGGGAAAACGCTTTCAGGTGAAAAATCCAACACTCCAAAATCCTTTTCAATGTATTTCAAATCCAACAAGAAGATTACATACACTTGTAGAGAAAGTTTTTAAAGGAGTATCACCAGTAATCAACTCTAGAAGAATTCTGGCAGCATTGCGGCAGCATAACAATATCTGTAAACTCACACAGACACAAACTAATGCTCAAGCCTCTAATTTATAGACTTGTAGCTATACAAGAAACCATCTATGGTTTACAAAACCATGTGCTTAACTTCTCAACCATGATTCCAATCTAAAAATAAGATCTCACGTCCAAAATGATATCTCCTATTTTTTACCCTTATAGATGTCATAGAATCTATCATAATATGCCTAAAAATAGGCCTTCCCTAATAAACTATCATGTGGGAATCTTTTGACAACTAATATTTCAATTTTCAAGTTACTGACATGTGACAAAAGTGCCAATTAAGAATTTACCACCATCAAAAGTAAACACATGCACTAGTGGACGTTCTGCTATCGACATCACCAGCCCAGTCTAAATCCACAAAACCATGAATACTCAGGGATTGTCGATCTACTGTATAATGAAAACATATAAAATACTCTGTTGTACCCTACAAATATCTAAAGACCCTCTTAACAACATCTCAATGCACTCTTCAAGGATTAGACATAAAACAAGAAAGAACTCCCACTACTTGGGCAATGTCTGGTCTTATACAAACCATAGCATACATTAAGCTTGCAATTGTAATCTGGTAAGGCACTCTGCTTATGTCTTCCATCTATAATCGGGGTATAGGACATTGTGAAATAGAGAGCTTGGTTGCCAATGTAATAGGAACACAAAGTGGTTTACAATCCTACATGTTAAACCTTTGCAAAACTAAACAAACATACTTACTCTGGCCAAGCCATAGCTTTCTATTCTCATGATCTCTTCCGATCTCCATCCCAAGTATGTATTTTTTTGCACCAAGATCTTCCATTTCAAATTTCACAGAGAGCTGAGATTTTAATTTTGCAATCAAACCTTTGCCTTTCATAAACAACATATCATCAACATATAACACAATTACTAGGAAATAATCACCATCATATTTAAAATATACATAGTGATTAGATTTAGACTGCTCAAAACCCAAACTCAACACATAAGTATCAAACTTTTGGTACCACATCCTAGGACTTTGTTTAAGGCCATACAGAGATTTCTTTAACTTACAAACCAAAATTCTTTTATCTTTCACCATGTAGTGCTCTGGCTGTGTCATTTAGATTTCTTCCTCCAAATCAGCATGAAGGAAAGTAGTTTTCACATCCATTTGTTCAACTTCTAAGTCATAAGCTACTTAAATAGATAATAAAAACTGAATGGATGTCATTTGAGCAATAGGAGAAAAGATCTCACCGTAATCAATACCCTCAACCTAAGAGTATCCCTTCACAACCAATTGTGCCTTATACTTTTCAACATTTCCATCTGAACCAATCTTTTTCTTAAACACCCATTTACATCCAATAGGTTTCTATCCTTGAGGCAATGGTACTAATTCCCATGTATCATTTCTTTTAAGAGCTGTCATCTCTTCATCCATGGCTATTTTCTAGGACTCTGCATCATTCATACCAAAAGCCTCTTGCACAGATCTTAGTTCATCAATGCTACCTATCATTAGGTGAATACCCATACCTTTCAAGTGGTTTCCTATGCCTTCTAGACCTTCAAACAAGCTGAGGTGGATGTTCTTCAACTTCTTCTTCATCTTCTTCCTCTTCTGAAGATTCAGATCTTGGTGAGCTCTCCTCAACTTCTTGTCTATCTTAGGGCCTCGATTCAACTTTCTCAAGCATAGAATGAAGTTGAATCAAATCCTTTTTCTATTTAATTTCTTTATGTTGTTCTGGTTGAAAAGTAACATGAGAAGATCTAGTCTCTCTAAAAATAACACTTCTAGAATAAATTACCCTATGTGCAACAGGGTCCCAAAGCTTGTATCCTTTCACACCATAGTTGTAGCCAATGAAGATACATTTAATAGCCTTAGAATCCAACATTGTTCTCTTCTCCTTAGGCAAATGTGCATATGCATCATAACCAAAAACTCTCAGATGTCTAAGTGAAGGCTTTCTCCTAGACCATGCCTCTATTGGCATTTTATCAACAAGTGCTGATGTAGGAGATCTCTTGATCAAATAACAAGTGGCAATAACTTTAGCCCAAAAATTTTATTCTAGAAGATCTCCACTCAACATGCTCCTTGCCTTCTCCATCAACATTTTGTTCTTTCTTTCTACTACCCCGTTCTGCTGTGGAGAATACATAGTTCTCTTTTGTCTTTTAATCTTGCAATCTGTATAGAATCTGTCAAAATCTGTAGAATAGTACTAACTGCCATTGTCAATCCTAAAACATTTAATTTTCTTTCCAGTCCAAGTTTCTACCATAGCTTTGAACTCCTTAAAATGACTAAAAACTTTAGATTTACTCTTTAAAAAATATACCCATGTTCTCCTATAGAAATCATCAATAAAAGTAACATAATAAAATGATTTACCAATAGAAGAAACATCAATAGGACCAAATCCATCCAAATGGATTACATCCAAGATACATGAAGACTTATGAGAAGATGAGTAAAACTTAATGCAATTCTATTTTTCATAATATAATGTTCATAGAAATCAAACTCTAGATTCCAATCATTCAACCCCTCAACAAGGTTCTTATTTTTTGGTCTTTCAAACCCTTCTCTCTAATGTGGCCAAGCCTTTGGAACCATAACATGGTCTTTTCTGTAGGCAACTTTGATTCGGTAGATAGAGTACCCTTGGGAACTGAAAAGCCATGACCATCCATAGAAGATGAAACCATCTCTTTTTTAGCGAATTAGTTTCTGGCTTAATTTTATTAGAAGTGCTATTGCACTCAACCGTGTATGCATCGAGCTGGTACAAAGTACCCAATCTACTTCCTCTTCCTATCACCATAACACCTCTCACCATTTTCACACGTGCTTTAGAAAACTATACATGTACACTTGCATCTATTGGTTTGCTAACAGATAATAAATTTCTTGCTAGTCTTGGGATATGCAAGACACCATCAAATTGTCTAACTCTACCATTAGAAAATTTCACATGAATAGTACAATTTAGTGGAAAATTTGGATTTGTTGATGTTTTAGTGTTTTGATGTTTTAAATCTTCATCTCCACTTTACATTCAAGGACCTAGGGTCGAGTGGCGAGCACTATCATACCCTAGGTCACTATGAGATGTAGGGAAACTTGGATTAGGGAATTTAATTATCAATTTCTCTTCTCCTATGCTCAATTGACTATTAAAACCCTAATTATGCAAATATGACAATAAACTGATGAATAATAGAAAATGCCCTTGCAGATGGAAGTAAAATATAAAAATCATAGAATACCTAATTTCGGGGTTCCAAGGAAGAATAGTCGGGGACACTAGAGCGGGTGCCGAAGTCCAGGGTACCAATTTATTTATACGATCTAGACCTCCTTCTGACACTGATCAACCCTATAACTTCTATTTTTGGAAACTCAACTGCGAAGGACACTAGAGTGAGTGCCCAAGTCCTAGAAATGCTCATGTGTCCTTTTCTTTAGATCCTGAATCCTTGATGCTTGTCAATCCTCCCTACAACTTTACTTCACTTGAATACGACACCTATAACCTGCAATCACAAGACTTAGTTTGGGGGTTGTGGTGTTTAGAGGCTTGCCTCAGTCAAGCTCCAGAGGACACTTAAGTCTCTGAACATTGTTTTCAAATAAAGAGTGCATGCCCTTGTGAGGCAGAGGAAAAATCCAAAGGAATTGATAATGAAAACACAATATAATGTCACCTTGTAGTGAAGATATCATGGGAGGAAGATGTTCTTCATTCCATGATGAATGAATACTCAAATCTGCAAATTCAAACACACAAACCACACAAGTCTACTCTTACAACACAATGAAAGCCTTGAATCACCTTGAGAACACTTGAACATCACAATTACCATCTAGTTTCTAAATGAATGCTTAAGAATGCTTTTATATGTAACTACAAACACTCCCGCCAAGATTTTGTAAATTCAAACTTCCCGTGTCGGCAAAGGTCCAAAATAATAGTCATAAATTGACACCTAAAAATTAAGGCTGCCCCAAAATAGGGCAGGACTAGGGTGCGGGCGCCCAAGTCCTCCCCCGTATTTTGGGCAGGGTACAACTCAAGGGGTCCTCCTAGGTCCACTTTGCCATGAAACCTAGGTCTCATTCTGATGGGGAGCACTCAGTGGAAGCACACAACTGATTAAAAAAAGATCGATCACTGTGACCTTTACCATTGGCAAACACTTACAACCTATTGCCGATACGCCGATACACCAACTTAGTATGTGCTTGGCGTGACTTGCTATTACTAGTTCCTATACCCTACTTCACCATTACGACCAGTCACTATTCATATCCAATGGAAGATACATTCTCAGTATACATTCCCCACATGCTTTCTCAACATACATTCTCAACATGCTTTTGCAATATGCATTCGCAATATACATTCGATGCAATGATACAAAACTTACGCCGCAGCTAGTGTCTTCGGTGAGACCCTTGTCATCAATGAATGATTACACACTTAGGCCGATGTGCCAATGTTTCAACTACTCATCGGTGTGATGAATGCCTTCCGACAAACCCTAAAATCTCTTGCTGCTAGTCGACTCCTTTCGATCGATCTCCATCAGTGTCACTTGGCTCCTGTTACCCCAATACCCTCGATCGGCCAGACTATCCTCATCACTCTGAGCGAGGAATGTTTTGTCAATGGCCTCTGTCTCACTGATAATAGAATCAACACCTCTAATCTAAACCCTAGCACATGGAGATTCTAGGTGATCTATTGTGCACCTCGCACCATATGGATCCTCTGCACTATCGAATAATGAAACAACATAGGAAAAAAATGAATATGATACAATGAAGTAATTCCACTAATTTTGACAAAAATCTCACTAGTGGAATGCTTCACATCAACATTTTGCAACAACGAAAGTTTAGAAAGGAAAAGAAACCTACAGATATGCAATTTGTATTTATAGAGAATGAAAAATAGATTGACGACACAGAATAGTTTGATTTCTCCTTAACACAATGCTCGATTACATTCGCATAATTGCATTCAATTACAATATCATATCCTGAGTTGGTTCATTTCCCTAGGTTTATAAGCTCACCAGAGGAACACTAACCCTATTCCAAGTGCTTGGGAGACTGATTCCAAGCAGTTGGGAGAAAACTAACTGTCTCCTAGTGGCTGGGAGACCAACCATCTAACAACTAACAACTTGACAAATGCGACCTAAATACTTGGGACTTACAAAAGTTTGTTCTAAGTCTTGAAGAACCTAGCTACAAATAGAAAATTACATGCATTGGTCAAATAGACCTTATTGCAACCCAAAACATGATTTTCCAAACAAAACATGAACTTAAATGCCTCATGGAGGTCACCTTGTGTTAGGTGCTCCTGCACCATACACCCCACCTAGAAAAGAATTCATGTCCCATGAGTTGAGTCTGTGTCTTGCACCACCGTTATCCTTTGCTACATCATGCCTTCCCCACGATCTCTGGACTGCAACTTGCTTGCATGGAATCAAAAATTCATGTCTAGCATTGTAGGCTCTACTCACACCTTGCCATGAGTGAGTGCTTACAATCAAACTTGGATGTTGCAGGCCATAATTGTTTACTGTCATAACTGCTTGAATACCTACATTCAAAATCTTGTTTGATGCTTCTTGTACTACTGCTATGGTAGAATATGTTTGCCTTTCAACTCTTGTCGGCTCTAGAGGACAAACAATGGTCCCTACTATGATAGTATATTCTACTTTCCAATCAACTTGTGACTGCTTGCAGACCTGCTCTTTGACCTTCTTCTGATCCATCTCAGACATTACCATCTATTCTCCATCATTCAAAACTAAAATCACCTTGAAACTGTGATCTTTGGTAACCTCACTCCTTGAGGTATGCTCAACTTTCCTTGTCTCTTCATTGATCTTTACAAACTCTTTCTTACCCACCAAAATAATCTTGGCTGCCTTCTTTGCTTTAGTATCCTCCTGCAATGGTGTCATCATGATGGTGTATGTGTTAGCATATGCATCATATAATGCTTGCCTATCAAATTGCCATGGCCTGCCTAAAAGTAGGTGACAACACTCCATGGGAAAAATGTCACCTAAAATTCTCTCCTTATATTCTCCAATTTGAAAATCAACATATACCTATTCACTTACCAAAAGTGATTGACTATCACTTACCCAAGATGCTCTATAAGGAGTTTGATGAGGAATCCTTTCTATGTTCAATTTATCCACCATTTCCCTAGACACCATATTATCCGTTGAACTAGAATCTATGACTACCTTGCTTATTTTACCTTTGCTTTTGCAATTGATCCTGAAAAGTGCTCTCCTTTGTGATGGTTCATTTTGCACTAGTGCCTTGAGCAGTGTCCTCTTGATCATCGAATTTTCTCCCACTTCTGATTGCAAATTCACTTTAGGAGATGTCACACTCCCTGCATCCTCTTGAGTCAATGTGGTTCTTCTCTCATTACCATGAGAAGTTGAGGCCTTCTCTAGACACTTATAAGCCGGATGCCCTATCTAATTGCAGTTATAACATCTCATGTTGGAGAACTTGGATTCTCTACCTAATCCATATATCCCACCTCTTTCATTAGGCCTTCTTCCTCAGTAGATTCCTCTACTACTTGAGTCTCCAACTTGTTCTTCTTGGCTAGACTCACCACTAGGCTTCTAGTTAGGACTTCTGCCTCCAAAACTACCTCTGAAATTTCTGTCACCTCTTCCTTTACTTTTCTGCTCACCTTTCCTCTTCATCTTCTCTTCAACTCTTAATGCTACTTGAAAGCATTTTTCCACAGTTTCAGGCATAAATAAACTTATCTCATCTTGAATATGGATCCTTAGACCATTCAGATACCTTGCTACCTTGGCTTTTTCATCCTCCATGTACCCACAACGAAGAGTGTATTTGTGAAACTCCTCGCTGTAAGTAGCCACATCCATATCTTTTTGTTTAAGGATCTACATTTTCATGTAAATCTACACCTCATAGTCAAATGGAAGGAACTAGGACTTGATCTTCTCCAGCATTCTTCTCCATGAAGATATCATACTCTTCCCATTCTTTACCCTCTCTCCTTGGGTGTAATTCCACCATGTAAGGGCAGCACCTTTGAGTTTAGTTTTTGCAAGCTTAAATTTCTTACTTTCAGGAACTTCTTTGTACTCAAAGTAGTTGTTTAGAGCCTCAATCCACTCCATAACTTCATCAACATTCATCTTTCCATTGAACATGGGAATATCTATCTAAGCCTTCGAAGAGTCCTTGCCAATAGCCTTAATGGATTCCAAGAATTGCTTTTGTTCAGCTGGCATCTTTGCCTCTTCTTGTTCCTCTGCTTCTTCCTCGTTCTCTTCTTCTCCATCTAAATCTTCCTCTATCCTTTTTCCTATCTTCATTTCCTTTAATTTTGCTTGGAGTGCTTCCTTGACTCTAGTTTTGATCATCTCTTCCATCTCTTTAAATTTCTTGACCACTTCAGTGGTCATCCCCTTTGGAGGCATATCGCTAGCCTCTCCTTCACTTTCTCTGTCTAACATAAACATTCATAGACAATTCTAACACTTCTGCAAATCCTCAATTCAACTACAACATAATGCTCAATCAGTTGTCCATCCTACACACTACTTCACAGACCCATTCCTCTCATCCAACAGCAGATCCTGGAGATGCACTACCACTCTTTGATGCAGTGGCCTCACTCTGCACCCTCTTCCAACCAAACCTCTATTGGTGAATGGTCATGACATACCTCATCATTGTCTGCCCACACACTATAGGAATAGGATTCATCTACCTTCAGAAAATCAAATACACAACTACCTAGACCTTTTGCTAGCTCTGATACCAATATGATGGGGAGCGCTCAGTGGAAGCACACAACTGATTAAAAAAAGATTGATCACTGTGACCTTTACCATTAGCAAACACTTACAACCTATTGCCAATACGCCGATACACCAACTTAGTATGTGCTTGGCGTGACTTGCTATTACTAGTTCCTATACCTTGATTCACCATTATGACTGATCACCATTTGTAGCCAATAGAAGATACATTCTTAATATACATTCCCCGCATGCTTTCTCAACATACATTCTCAACATGCTTTTGCGATATGCATTTGCAATATACATTCGGTGTAATGATACAAAACTTACACCACAGCTAGTGTCTTTGGTAAGACCCATGTCATCAATGAATGATTACACACTTAGGCCAATGCACTGATGTTTCAACTACTCATCACTGTGATGAATGCCTTTGGCCAAACCCTAAAATCTCTTGCCACCAACCGACTCCTTTTGATGGATTTCCATCGATGTCACTTGGCTCCTATTACCTCGATACCCTTGATTGGCCAGACTATCCTTGTCACTCTGAGCGAGGAATGTTTTGTCGATGGCCTCTATCTCATGGATAACAGAATCAACTCCTCCGATCCAAACCCTAGCACATGGAGATGCTAGGCAATCTACTGTGCACCTCGCACTGTCTGGATCCTCTGCACTGTCAAACAATGAAACAACACAAGAAACAAATGAATATGATACAATGAAGCCATTCCACTAATTTTGATAGAAATCTCACTAGTGGAATGTTTCACATTGACATTTTGCAATAATGGAAGTTCAAAAAGGAAAAGAAATCTACACCTATGCAATTTGTATTTACAGAGAACAAAAAATATGTTGACGACACAGAATAGTTTAATTTCTCCTTAACATAATGCTCGATTATATTTGCACAATTGCATTCAATTACAATATCATCTCCTGAGTTGATTCATTTCCCTAGGTTTATAAGCTCTCCAGAGGAACACCAACTCTATTCCAAGCAGCTGGGAGACTAATTCCAAGCGGCTGGGAAACCAACCGTCTAACAACTAACAACTTGACAAATGCAACCTAAATACTTGGGACTTACAAAAGTTTGTTCTAAGTCTTGAAGAACCCAAATACAAACAAAAAATGACATGCATTGGTCAAATAGACCTTATTACAACTCAAAACATGATTTTCCAAACAAAACATGAATTTTAATGCCTCATGGAGGCCACCTTGTGTTAGGTGCTCCTGCACCACATTCCATCAGGATGCAAAATATGAACTAAGATGTCCTAAATGCATGCAAAAGACTCAGGAGCTAAACCTTATGAGGGAAAATCCCCCAAGGGGACATTTTCCAACGTTACATTTAGCCCCTACTTTAATGTATAGACATGCATTAAAGTACGGTCACAAACATAGCAAACACGCCAAGCACAGAGCAAACACACCAATCACATAGAAGATAGTAGCAGGCACACAAAACATAGAGAAGATAGTTACAGTCACACAGAACATGGAGAATATAGTCAATGCATAAAAGGCACATTAATGCATGGAAGACAGAAATGATACCTTTACTTTTCTTTTTCTCATATATATGAAATGCAGATGCAAGTACTAGAAAGTAAACAAACCTCCCATAATATAGGATACACTCATCAAGAAAGCCTTTAGACTATATATATGGGATAGCACACATGCAAGATAGGCAAAACCTCCCAAAATGTAGGATGTAATTATCGAGTAACTCTTCAGACTGCATATGGGGCAACAAACACACCACACAAAACAAGCATGTCAAAACACACACTTGAAGACATGGAGAAAACACAGAAGACAAGTGATGGTGTGTCCCCTATTTCTAGGCTCATCACCATCTCAAGCACATTACAGGCACACACCGACGATTGCGCTTCACCACAACAATCACTGAAAACACGCTTAAGGGTTGATTTAGTCAAAGAACCTCTCCCCAACTCCACAAAAGACTTTTGAAAATGATAGGATGATGCAATCTTCTCTGAGAAATACACCATCCCCATCTCCGCAAAGGGCTTAAGATCAAAAATGATATATGTGATATCCCACCTTCACAAAGGGCTTACATGATTGATTGATTGATTACAAACAAGCTCAAGATACAGGATGCACTTATAGAGTAAGTCTTTAGACTGCACCTGAGGACAAGCACATAGCTAACATCGACAATAGAGAGCTTACCTTATATATGCCCCCACCTTAAGGTGGTTGATATCATTTATTGATATCAAGCATGTTAAGGTAGGAAGAAAACAAACAAGGGAGCATTGACTTTCACAAAGCCCATGTCCCTCGAAGGTGACATGTACTTTACGATCACCAAATGTTCCCACAAACACATCCATGCAAGAAACATGTTAGTGTCTACAACATCATGATAAACAACAACATCAATGCATATGATTAACCACACAAAGAGTCCAGGTTATACAATGAATTCAAAGTTGGAGGATAACCATGGGGCTATATCACGAAGCTCTCCAAATCGAGTACCACAAAGGCTAGATTCAAATATGAACAAAGGTGCACAGAGCAACAGTATTGTTAAGGTTTGCAAATGTGGTAGAAACATCGTCAAATTCACTATGCAAAAAGCATAAGTGCTTCCACTAGCCAAGCATTGGATAAAATATACAATCCCATCATCATATTAGGAAATAAGTCCATTCTTTTGATTGCTCTCAAAAGGGACACTAGGTCCGCATCAGTATAAATGTTTGTCGTCATCTGCCCGCTAGGTGGAAACACTAGAGGAAGGGAAACAATAAATAAGAGAGGAGAAGCAAGTGTCTTAGGGACAGTCACGTAGGAGGGTACCCCCAGGTCACCAACCATGATGCTATGTCCATAAGACACAACACACAACAATGAAATCAGAGAGAGAGGCAATATAGAGGAATGATGATATAAATAGAAGGTCACAATAGAGGAAGTCTCCTGGTATCCTGGACCTTATGGGAGACTCTGAGGTCATCTCAAGAGGCCTAAACAATACATAACACATCACAAGAGAGATAAAGGGCTAGAGATACTTACCTAGTAGGATCAAGTAAATCATCATCTGCTTCCCATCCTTGAACATAAGGTATAATTGCCAAGCCATTGTCATCATAATTTTGTTCATTCTTAAATGCTTCTTGGTTTGATTCAGTGTTAGGTGGAATATTTTCTTGTTGAATTTCATTAGTACACATATTCACTATCCTCTTAGGTGGTGGGAGAAGCAAATTATTTTGAGTGATCTCAACATCCATCCTTGAGGGATTTAACATGAGAAACTTCTCCTCATCCATTAGGACTACATCCTTAGTGATGTCCAAATGACTTGAATATTCAAACAAATGAGGGACATTAAATGTCTTCTCTTCCTTAGTGAAATCCAAGGTGTGTGAACAATCAACTAAAGAAACAAGGTTGCTAGGATGATCCATAGAGGTTTTATGCACTATGATAGAGTTTTTGTTGCTGTTAGATGAAATTTCATCGTCTACCCATGAAATGTTCTTTTTTGAAGGGATTTCTTCATTCACTAATGCTTCTTCTTGTCTAGGGAGAGCATTGGAATGGAAAAGTGGTGATGGTTCTTCATTTTCTAATGCTTCATCTTGGCCAGAATGAGAATTAGAATGAAGTTTTGGTGGTATGATGTTAAGAGATGTGCCCATGAAATCATCCTCTTGATTCAAAGTGTCCTCATGAGAAGGAACAACCTTGGAAGAGGGATCATAAGGGAAAACAAAGTTATTATCACATGTTTTAGCAATAGTTTTCGTAGTGGAATGTCCCATAAAGACATCTAAGGCTTCATCTCACATCTTAAGATCATCACTAGTATATATATTATTGATCATGAATTTAGTGAGATTATCCAATATCTAAGGGTATATTCCCATGAGAGTTGTGAAGATATCAAAGTCTCCTATATGGAAAATAATTTCATATGTGGAGCACATAGAGAGATAACATCATGAATGTGTGCTATTTGTTCTAGAACTTGAGGATATTTATAGTAAATTTAGAGAAATGATCCATGTCTATGATGTATGCAAACAATTCTTCCAAATAAGTAGACATGATATATTTCTCCAAACTAATGTAAAATCAGATTTTGACATTTTTCCAAAAGTATTCAAGAGACAATTGCAAAACAATATGCAAAAAGTGACCTAGATGCTTGATTTTTTTGTACTTTTTTCAATGCAAATGAATGAAAGAAAAGGTTTTGTAAGGATTTTGAATAATGGAATAAAATTATATTTCTTATATCATTCTAAAACAGAAAAATTATCCTCCTCAACACACTCTTGATGAGATTTCAATTTAATGCCAAGTCAAAATATAGTGAAAATATGTCAAAATAGGCATTTTTTCACCAAAATTCAATGCAAAAGGCCATAACAAAGGGTTTTGTGAGGAAAATGATGATGGGAATAAAATAATATAAGTAATAAAAGACAATTGGTGTCAAAATACCCAACATAACACTCTTTTAGTACCACTTAAGGTCAAACCCTAGTGAAAATATAGCAAAAATAGGCTATTTTTCACGGTTTTTCAACTCCAGGACCTAGAAAAAGGGGTGATGTAAGAAATTTTAGGAGGTAGACCAAATAATATCAATAATATCCATCATCACAATCCATAAAATTGATCACAACATGCTTGGAGTGCAAACTAGGTCAAACCCTAGGGCAAAAATAGCCAAAATGTGTAGTTTTTCACCAAATTTTCACTACAAGAGCACGATAAAAGGGTTTTGTGAAGATTTTTAAGAGGGGAAGAAAATTATTTCCCTAATAATAGTAAATAAATGAAAAATCACTCTTCACAACATGCCTATGGTGCAATTTTATAAAGTCTATATAGCCAAATGTAGTGAAAATTGTTATTTTTGAAGCCCTAGGTTTAAGATGTTGACGCAAAATGCTATGTGAATGTTTTAAGGTCTTATTTATGATGAAGTTGACTTAATATAAGATATAAAAATGATTTTCAAGCTTTAACATGCAAAATTCCAATGCAAATGTAATGAAAATGCATGAGAATTGCTATTTTTTGTTGAAATTTTCTATGCAAAAATGCAAATATTTTAAATCTAAATGCAAATTTACACTAAAATTAAAGACTAAAGAAGAATGTTAATTTGAATGTGCATCTTAAATTAGTATAAAAATATAAGAAAAGATTTTTCCTACTAACCCTAGATTTTGGAATTACTAGGTTATATGAAAATTGTCAAAATTTCTACAAAAGCCTAGCAAATTAATGATGAAAATGCAATGCAAATTTATAATTTTTTGTGTTTTTTTATAGTTTATATCATATCTAATGTAAAAATCATGAATTAGGAAAATTTAGAAAGAATTGATGCAATTTAGTAAGCTAAACAATGCAATTTTTTTGTAGTTTTCAAATTTTACAATTTTTTTGAATTTTTCTCAATGCAATAAAATGAATGACTATATGAATGAATTAAATCAATCCAAATCTAAAGACACAAACTCAGAAAGTTAAAATTTAAGTCCAAAAACATGGGTTCACCAAAATGTTTAGTGGAAAATTTGGATTTGTTGATGCTTTAACTTTTTGATGTTTTAAATCCTCCTCTCCACATTACATTCGAGGACCTAGGATCGAGTGATGAGCACTATCATACCCTAGGTTACTGTGAGATGTAGGGAACTTGGATTAGGGAATGTAATTATCAATTTCTCTTCTCCTATGCTCAATTGACCATTCAAGCCCTGATTATGCAAATATGACAATAAACTGACGAATAACAGAAAATGCTCCTGCAGACGGAAGTAAAATAGAAAATCATAGAATACTTATTTTCAAGGTTCTGAGATGGAACACTTGGGGACACTAGAGCGGGTGCTCAAGTCCAAGGCACTGGTTTCTTTGTGGGATTCAGACCTCCTTCCGACATTGATCAGCCCTGTAACTTCTAGTTTAGAAATTTAGTTGTGGAGGATACTAGAGCAAGTGCCAAAGTCTTGGAAATGATCCTATTTCCTACTTTTCTTTAGATCTCAAATCCTTGATGCCTGCCAAACCTTCCTACAACTTCACTTCTCCCGAATATGACACCTGCAACCTATAATCAAAAGACTTGGTTTGGGGGTTGTGGTATTTAGAGGCTTGCCTCAGTCAAGCCCTAGAGGACACTTAAGTCTCCAAACACCGTTGTCAGATAAAGAGTGCATGCCCTTGTGAGGCAGGGGAAAAAACCAAAGGAATTGATAATGAAAACACAATATAATGTCACCTTGTAGTGAAGATATCATGGGAGGAAGATGCTCTTCATTCCATGATGAATGGATGCTCAAATTCGTAAATTCAAACACACAAACCACACAAGTCTACTCTTGCAACACAATGAAATCCTTGAATCACCTTAAGAACACTTGAATATCACAATTACCATCTAATTTCTAAATGAATGCCTAAGCATGCTTTTATATGCAACTACAAACACTCCTTCTAAGATTTCCTAAATTTAAACTTACCATGTCAACAAAGGACCCAAATAATGGTCATAAACTAACACCCAAAAATTAGGGCTACCCCAAAATAGGGTAGGACTAGGGCGTGGGCATCCAAGTCCTCCCCCCCTATTTTGGCTAGGGTATAGCTCAAGGGGTCCTCCTAGGTGCACTTTTCCATGAAACTTAGGTCTTATTCCATCGGGATGCCAAAATATGAACTAAGATGTCCTAAATGCATGCAAAAGACTCAAGAGCTAAACCTTATGATGGAAAAGCCCCCAAGGGGACATGTTTTGACATTACAAGTACCATGTCCAACAATATCAAGGAAATAATTATCACCCAAATACACCTTACCACCATCATAGTTTCCATACTAAACTAGTTTTTGTTAGGAGTCATGTGGAAAGATGCACCTGAGTCTATCAACCATGCATTATCACCTACACGAGTGGCCAAGGATGCAATAAAGGCATTTCCATCTTCCTTTTCAGAATTAGAATCAAAATCTTGCCTCTTCTTCTTATTTTTCTTCTCTTCTTTACACTCCTTTCGGAAGTGTTTGGATTTGCCACAATTCCAACATATTGCCTTGGACTTACCAGGAGATTTTGATCTCCCCTTATTCTTGGACTTGGAATGGCCACACTGCTTGTCATCTTTGCCTCATTCTTTTTGTCTTCCTCAAACACTCAAACCCTCTTTGGAATTCAAAGAGACCATCCTTCTCATCTCTTCAGAGAGTAGAGAACCAACAACATCCTCCATCTTCAAGGTGACTGAAATACTCCCAATGGCCATGACTAGGCTGTCCCATGAGTCTGCCAGTGAACACAACAAAATTTGGTACTTTTTTTCTTTGTCCATCTTAACCCCAACTGAGGTCAACTGAGTCACCAACATATTGAATGTTTCTAGATGCTCATAAATTCATCCAACTTCTTCCATTCTCAAGGAATACAAATTTTTCCTCATTAAAATCTTATTTACTAGAGATTTAGCTTGGTATATCTCACCCAACTTCTCCCAAAGCTTCTTTGAAGTGGATTCTTCATGGAAATTTATTAGGATTGAATATGCAAGACATAGTCTAATGAGAGCTTTAACTTTTCTATCCATTACATCATATTCTGTAACCAAAGCTGGATCTATAGGCCTCTAGACATTTTCATCCATTGCATCCCATAAATCCTGATCAATCAATATATCTTCCATCTTCAGCTTCCACATTTCAAAGTTGTTGCCAAAAAAAATTTTAGCCTCCATTCTCTCAGATGTGTTTGCCATCTGAAAAATGTCTTCAACAAGATCACAAAGTATTCTCTGCACAAGCTTCCACTCAAACCCTGATTAGCACAAAAAAACCATCAACCCACAACTGAAACCAAAGGTGATTAGGCTCTGATACCACTTGTAAGGAAGTTAGAGTAGTGTAAACAATTTCCTACACCAATCTTGAGAATAGGTATTATGCAAACTTTAAAACTGATCTAACCATTATAAAAAAATTTAGAAACATATTCAAAATAGAAAATAAGCAATGAACACAAAACACCAGATATACGTGGGGAAAACCCTTCTAGGTGAAAAACCCCACACTCCAAAAGCCTTCTCAATGTATTTCAAATCCAACAACAACATTACATACACTTGCAGAGCAATTTTATTATAGGAGTATCACTAGTAATCAACTCTGGAAGAATTCAGGTAGCATTCCGACAGCATAACAGTACCTACAAACTCACACACACAAACTACTCCTCAAGCCTCAAATTTATAAACTTATGGCTATACAAGATATCATCTATGGTTTACGAAACCATGTCCTTAACTTCTCAACCAAGATTCTAGTCTAAAAATAAGATTTCACGTCCAAAATGATATCCCCTATTTTTTACCCTTACAGATGTCATTAAATATGTCATAATATGCCTAAAAATAGGCCTCCCATGATATACTATCATGTGGGCATCTTTTGACAATTGATATTTCAATTTTCAAGGCACGAACATGTGGTAAAAGTGCCAATTAAGAATTCACACGCCCCTACATTATTTTGGAGCTCAATAAAAAATTTAACTTATTGTGGGAATATATTAAATACAAATAAATGCTATGGGAAATATGAAAGGTTGAGACACCTCATTTCCCAACATTCATACCCACTAGAAGCACTTCGATTTGAGAACCTTCTCTGCAAGACTCTCTTGTGTCACCAAGAGAGGCCACGGATAATTCATTTGGTATGACAACAACTATTCTCATGAATATCACCTTGTCACTAGTCCTTGTCTACTCTACAATCTCGTGATGAGGAAAGGCATCTTAGGACCGTGGAGGAGACCCTACGTGTGTCTAAAATCTTTTTTTTTTCCAACGCCCCTTTCCCATCTACTCTACACCCATTAAATGAGGTGAGGAGAGCCTTTCCTCATGAATGGCCTAGTAGTCGCTCTCCCATCCCATGCTATAACTTTGTCTGCTTCTATCCCCTGATGCATTCAAATCCCTCTTCAATGTGGTAGTTGGTGGCTTCACCAACACCTCTTTATTTTATTTTTATTATTATTTTGTTTTTCATCCCTTTTCATCTACATGAAAGACTCCTTCCATGGGGGATTCAAATGAATTTGAATAAAAGCATGTTGGGGAAAAAGGGAAAAGGCTAGATTTTCATCCTGTTGATCTAGGTTTCCACTAACATGAATCTAGGGCTTGACAAAGATCCTATAATCTAGATTTCATATAGAGGCTAGAAGATTCACATTAGGGATCACTTGAACCATTTTTGGAAAAATTGGATGAGGACACTAGATTTAAATACATAGGACGAAATTACAATATTAAGGCTAAAATTCACAAAGCACAACCGTATAGGCAAAACACAAAACTCCTAATTATGATTTTTTACATTGAATATCAACACAAAGGACAATAAGACAACATAAAGAGCCATATTTAGGTTATCTTAAATCAGGTGTCAACAAATTGAAAATATGGAGCTAGAATTCAATTATCTATCAATATTACATTTTGTATTTAAAGATTGATTAATGAAGTTAGTTAAAGGAAACTAATCATTGAATTTCATGTATATTTTTAAATTAGATGAGAAACAACATAGAAGTTAGTATAGAACACTATTGAAGGTTTTAGTTATAACATTTTTATGATGCACCAAAAAAAGGCATGTTTGAGAATAATAGAAACTTGGGGTTCTTTGACAACATTATTTTTAATTGTTTTTATTTGTGGGTGTCAAAGATTTTATTTTCTTGCCACTAAAGACCCAATATGGGGAAGTTCATTTTGTAAAATTTAGTTACTAAATTCTAATTCAACTCTACAATTGCCTATTTCTTCCAAATAATTGTATTTGAAAATTAGCCCATATCTTTATGCATTTCAATTTTATTAATTAAATTATGTTATAAAAAAAGGTAAAATGTGACTACAATGACAATATAATATAAAATAAAATTTTAAAAGTTACATGTCATATATATATGGATGCACACAATGAGAGATTTATTGGAATATGTTAAAATACATAGTGGGGTTCCTCAGTTGTGTTTCTGGTAACACATAATATATATCTAAGAATAATTTCTCCACGGCTTCTATTTAGTAATATATGAACTTGAATTGCGTCATGAAATGTTCTTGAATTATAATATTCATTGAGTACAACTACAATCATTCTACAAATTTAAATAGATTAAGTTTTAACATGTCAAATGATGTTTCTTGGTATTACAAAGGGATGAGAACAATTGGGAAAATTAGGTAGAAAAGAACATGCATAAGAGATAGGTTATCCCACCTTAACTCAATAATATTTCCCAAACACATGCATATGAGATAGGTTCTACTCACCTTCCTCTGCTTCCAAACACCTCCTAGCCACACTCACTTCTCCATACATATATTGGAATTTATCCTTTCTTACTCTTACCATTTCTACACCACACTTAATAACCTCATCCTCTAGTAAAAAGGTTTCATAAATTCTTATGCTCTTCTCCTAATTCTCTTACAATAAATATGAGGTACATGCAATTATCATTGCTACTCTAATAATGTATACCTCTCATTTTTATGAGCATATAAAAAATATAAATAAAATCGAAATGACAACCAAAATTTACAAACTTTAACTCTTAGTGCTACTTTCCAAATTAATACTCTTGTTTTAACAAGTAATTACATTGAGTCATCCAAATAGAAGTAGCTATGTAACATCCCTAGGTCCCTTGGATCTATTCTCCTTGCTATTTTTTCCACTTTCTAGAGCATTTTCTATACAACATCAACAAAAATTAGTATAGGGGCTCAAAATTTTATTTATAACTTGAAATTGCCAATTTTAAATATATTGTAGTGATCTAAGTTGTAACAATATAAATATTTTACTTCCTTGAAGCATGACATAAAATAATTAATTTAAACATTTTAGAACTTTATGCTAGAACAAGTTACTTTCTCTATATTTTTTTCCTCCTTTCTTCTCTATAGTTTCTTTTCTCCTTTCTTCATTATAGTATATGTAGTTTCATTTGTATTTGGGTGTTGGAAGGATTTTTGTAGGCCTATGCTATTAGTGTCCTGCCTATGATTTTATTTTTATGCCTATTCTTGAGATTGTAATATGTTTGTCCATGCTTATTTATGAGCTTTATAGGATCTTCTTTTCTCTTTTCTCTTTTATTTTCACAACCTTCAACTATCCAATGTTTGTCATTATGTTGTATCTATTGATCAATATTATGAAATTGTGATCATATTGTCCTTGATGTTAACCCAATAAAGTATTTTTTTGGTTCACAAAACCTATAAGGTATGGATCTATATACTATTGTTGTGCCAATTCTAAGAGTAAAACTTGTTAGAAATGAAGGTGCAAACCAGACAACAAATATCTGATTCAAACCTTACTTATGCCCTCTAAACAATGTAGAATCAATGGAGATTGCAATAGAAACAAAACCTACTACACATAAATAATAAGCATTAAGAACATAATACAGAACACAATATGTAATGTGGAGAAAACATTTTTAAGTAAAAAAGTCCACCAAGAAAAGATGCTCCAAGTTGTATTATCTTCAAATATGAGATTACAATACATGCACTTCCTCTCCTTCTTTAGTCTTCAATTCAGTGGCACCTATTACTCTCAACTCTGATAAAAATGTAGTACAGATTGTTGACTTTGCATTATGTTTGTCATTGATGTCAAAAGGTAATAAGTGACATGTGATAAGGTTTTGTTGGACTGACATTGATTTCAACCAGGTGTGATGGTGTTGTGACAAGAAGTTGGTGCTGAGAGATGGCAAAAGATAAGTTGTGTTGTATAAGAAGTTGGTATTAAGATAGATAGAAAAAGAGAAGTTGTGTTGTACTCAAGATGATGTTGTAAGTGTTGTTATCATGTTACAGATGATATGATGGTGTTAAAAGGTGCAAATGATGATTTGTCATTGAAGCAAACACAATCAGGATGTAACAATCATGATCTTCAAGATTTAACATTGTGTTCATATCCTTATTATGCTCATGCTGACAATATGTTTTAGTGTTCAAGTCAAGAAAAGGTCTGTATTCAAGTCAAGAAAAGGTTAGTGTTTAATAGGTTTCAATTAGTGTTCAAGTTAGTGGTTAAGCTTGTATGGACAGTTTATGGTATGTTCAATGGAGGACAGAGACAAGGTATGTAAGACACAGATGACACTTATTTGATAGTGAGAAGGTGTTTTGTTTACATACCACAAACAACAAGGACAGTAATGACAAATCTAAATGGACATCTATATAGTGTGGTCTTCAAAATGGTGTGTAAATGTGTCATCTTAATTTTCTTTGTTTCAGGTTGTGGTTGGCTTTATGTGTGAGCTCCTATTTGGAGTGAGAAGTGAAAGTTTTTCTTCTTCTTCAAGGTTGTATTGTTATTCTTCATGTTCAAATGTAGAATCATCTCAACTACCACAACCTTTTCACATGTTCCTAGTGGAGGTCATCCTAAGAAGTGGAATTAGGATTTATGGTTTAAAACCATAAGGAGCATGTAAACCTATTGACTAGGGCTAAGTGTTAGCTCTTGGTGTTCTTAACCGTCAAAGGAAGGTTTCCTTTTGTTATAAAATTGAGTTGACCTCCTAGCACCAGTTAAAGGGCACTTAAGTTATAATGTAAGGGGATCAAACATATCAGTAGACCGGCCCCTATATCCTAGGTAACTGGTGCTCGCTGATACCAAAAAGGAGATCTAGGTGGTAAAACAAATGAGTGGTCTTTATATAATTCTCCACGGGTGTGAAGACATTATCAAAGGTTAAAATTTTGAGTGTTTTTAAATTTCAATGGACATTTTATGGTAAGAAGTTTGACGGGTAAGGATGCTTTATTTTTGTGAGGTAGTTGGTTTTAGGGTTGTGTAACTCTTTAGTTTTGTATCTTCATTGTTGAAAGGGGAAATCACAAAACCCTAACTACATTAGAAGTGGAGTGTGGTGTCATTTGGTGATCCATGTTCCTGAGTATAGTATCTACAAGTCTGTGTACTTTATAACAGCATTGTAATGGAAATTAGTGTGAGAAGAAGTGAATAAAGAACATAAGCATGCAGATAGAATAATGATAAGAGAGTTCTGATTGGTAATTTGTATGAATGGTTGTCATACCTAAGTGGAAAATGCTTATGGAGCCTGCAGTATAAAAGGTATGCAGAGAAAAGAGAGATTTATATGGTGAATGTCTTTGTAAGTATTGGTGTCTGAGAATATGTAATAGATTGTTTTATGATGCAGATAGAATTTTTTAGACGGTAATGCAACATGAGTACATGAAGACCATTGTAGACAGGAGAAAAATGATGATTGCAGAGGAAGAATAATATTGGCAAAGACATAATGTTAATTCCACATAATGAAAAAATGATGCCAAGAATGAGTTATAGTACAGTTTGAGCATAGGTATGCAATGATTGTAATGATTATGTTTTGTTGATAGGAAAAATGATGATGTGTAAGATGATCATGCAAAGTGAGACAAAAGGTGTATTGTACTATAGTGAATCAGAGTGTCCCTCTGATTTTGTTTTAAAACTTGATGCAATCAGATTCATGTCAGTGAGACTTATTTTCCAGTGAGGCACATATTTGCCAATGAGGCTATGTCAGTGAGACACTATTGATTTGACAGTGAGGCTATGTAAGTGAGACACTAATTGTACCTAGTGAAGGTTTTTGATATTTTCTAGTGAGACATAATAAAGTGCAAATATTTAGAGTGGTTTTTTATCACCTTTTAATGGTTTTCCACTCATAAATTATTGTGTTATGGTCCTTGTTGATTGCATCTATAATTGTGTCCTAATATCTTACTTTTAGTCAAGGTTTTGAACATCATTCTTATCATTATACTTGTCTATGTATTTGATGAATATTTGAAGTATCTCACATTCTCTATTCAGTGGATTAAAAGGTGCAAAAAGTTTTAAACATTATAGACCACTGATTCACCCACCCTCTCAGTGGTCCTATACTCCAACAAGTGGTATCAGAGCATAGGTTACCTATAGAAGTTTAATAGGCTTTGGTAGGTCATGATAGTGGAGTACCATCAGAAAGTGTAGAAGAAATAGAGAAAAGAAAGATGCCAAGAAAAAGGTTGTAAAACAACCCCTAGTCAAGTCAAGTAATGAGTTTTGGCATGAGTCTCTCCTAAATGTTGATATAAAGTGTGATAAAGAGAATGGTCTTGCAGTTGATAGTTTTGATAAAAATGAAGATTTCATTATGAGTGTAAGTGGACAAGATCTTGATGAAAGAGAAGACATTTTTATTGTTGAGATTGATGACAAACAAGGAGACCTCTTTGTGGGAGAAGATGATTATGAATAGAAGTATGATGAACAAGAGTGTGAAGTTGATATAAAAGGTGAACTTTTGTGTGCTCTAGATACAATCAAACAACTCAGAAAAGAGAATAAGAGATTAGAAGAATAACTTCAACAAGAAAAAGATTCCAAAGACAAGGTATGTTCAGATTTTGCAAAAGTTTCTTTAGAACTTGAAGAGGCAAGAAATTTGACTGTAGAATTAAAGAGTCAGGTTGATGAATCTGACAAATTGATTATCAACCTAAAGAGTAAATATGAAGAAGCCAAAAGAGTAGTTGATTTTATAAAATCTGATCTAGAAGTCAAAACTAATGGATGCCTAAAACTAGAGTTAGAAATAGTTTCTTTGAGAAAGGAATTGGAAAAGGCATCTTCTAAGGTGCATAAGAACCTACAATTTGAAAAGAGTAGTAAATGCTTGAATGGCATGTTGAGCAAACAAAAGCATTACAAGGACACTACTGGTCTAGGTTATGAAGAAGGACAATGCTCTAAAGTCAAAAATGCTCCTAGGAAAAAGATAAACCTAAATTTTTATTCTGCTGCTCCTGATGAAGACAAGAAGAAAGAAAAAGGCAAAGTTGTTGATGTTGGAAGAGGAAGAACAAGCAAGTCCTCAAGACCTCCACCTGTCAGACAATACCATACAATAAGGTACAACTATTCTTAGTTTCATGGTTATTGCTATTCATGTCATGTTTATGGTCATAGAGCTAGAGACTATAGAACTCATTCAAGAAATGACTTTGGATGGAATAAGGATAAGAATTCTTATAGTTTGTCAAATCAAGACTATAACTATGTTTGTTATAACTGTAATAAAATTGGTCATATAGCGAGAAATTGTTGGGTGAATGGAAGTACTCTTGGAATATCAAGAAATTATTATCTCTATGGTCTAGATATCAATATCATATGCTATAGATGTAAAAATTTTGGACATACAACACATTATTTTAGAAGAAACCCTATGAAGCCACCTAATCATAATAAGAGGGAAAACACGTCTGAAAAATCCTAGAAAAGGAAAGATCTTGAAAAAGTTTAAAGGATTATAATTGTTTAAAGGATAGCATAATGAAACATTGTATAGAAACCTTGTCTCTGTCCTCTTATTCATGTTCAATGGAGGACAGTTTAGTCAATAGAAAAAAGGTCTCATCAAGAAGAGAATAAAGGAGAGCTTCATTACAAGTTTAGTGTTGTCTCTTATCAAAATGATTGGGCATGATAATGATTGTGTTATGCTACCTTGAGAGAAACTTTCTAATAATAGTCTCAATGAAGTAGCAATATACATTGGCTTTTGTACTATATTTCTTTTATACAATGATGTTTCTATAAAATCTTACATTTGTGTTCTTACTGCTTGGAACAGTACAAGGGAACATGGTTATTCACTCTTGCAAGTGAACAGTAGAAGGGAACATGGTTATTCACTCTTGTAGGTGAAAAGTCTTCTATGACATGTAATAGTTTCACTACTACACATACTCTCCAAGAGATCCAACATAGTCATAGGGGGAGATAATATAGTTTGAACTTTGTGAATTTTTGATAGTCCATTTGAAGTTGTAGACCTTGTCTGACAGTGTATTGATGACAATAATGGTATTGTATGTTGCAATATTTTTGATGGTGTATTGTGTTTACATTGATAGTCTAATGTGATACTGTATTGTGATGTGTTGCATCAATTTGATAGTTTTGATGAAAAAGTATTAGGAGTATTCAAAAGATACAATTGACAAGACTCTGCAATCTTTGATTGGCATCTAGAGAAAAAAGTATAGCATCCATCAAGTGGTAGACATTGTAATGACTATCTGTTCTGATAGTCTAGTGAGTGATACAACTCACTGTATTAGATATCAGTACAAGAGCATTAGTTTGAAACTTTGAAAGTAGGTGACATACATCAAAGCATTATTGAAAGTAGTTTTTGTTGATTGTTAGTAGGACAATGTTGTTTTAGTGTAGAATGTTGTGGAACAATGTTTTGCATCCTTCAAGTATTAAGAAGTTTTTGTTTTGCTATTATAGTTGCAAATGTTCTAACAGACATGTATGCAGTGTAGAAACAAGAGACAATTTCATGGTGGCTTTGATTACTTCATAGAGTTGTCTTGAATTTGACAAGTTTGAGTTGATGGAATTGATATCATCATGCTTTACTTGATAAGGTTGTTCATTGCTTGGTTTATCATACTTCAAGAGGTTGGCAAAGTTGTATTCATGATAACCGGGATAGTGAAAACCGGAGATCAGAGGTATAGGACAGTTCACTTAAAGTTTTATCTTGATACTCAATTTGATATAGATATCTCTACCATGTATCTCCCTGCATATGATAGTCTTGCTCAAAGAAAATCATATAATTATATAGTGACAATGGTGAATACAGCAAAGTATGGTCTTATTCTTGTCTCTGACAGTACAATGAAGTGGGTTTTATTTCTAACAATGTGTGATGCCTTTCTATCAGTGACGTATGATAGTGGTTTGTGAAGTGTCATCTTTGTTAGTGCTATGTGGTTTTTTGAAAGTGATAGTCATAGTAATATAGTTGTTTGGACTGCTTTCTATATGATGAAAAGACATTAGGTTGATAGCATGATAATTTTTCATTCATAGAAAAAGGGTATCAATATGACAGTTTTTTTAGGTGCTTCCATTCACATTGTTGATAGGGAGGGTTGTGTGATTTCTTGTTGTAGTCCTAAAGCTCATACCTATGTTGTTAGACTCCTACATCAAATATCTTATGGTTCTTGAGAGTGACTTGAACAATGATGGCTTTATGTTTTGTCTTGATATGCAAGAGATAGTAGTTCATCAATAAACTTGTTGCTAGTGGGTGCATGGTGCATGTTATTGATAGAGATGCTCTAGTGAAAATTGCTTATGGACTGTAATAAGTGAAATTATTATTGCCTTGTGTATTATAGACTTTGCAAGTTTAATGTGCAGGAGTAGTGCTTGGATGTTGATGGTTGATAGAGGATAATGGTTGCCTTTACAGTTGACAATGATTAAATGTTTAAATCATAATCTTAACTAGTCTTATCCTTTTTGAGATGACTATATACTTTGACAGTATTAGTGATTTGCATTTTGTGTTTGACTATGTCTCATGGGGAGATTTTTATTTCTTTATCATTGTTATCAAAAGGGGGAGAAGATGAAAAGTGGAAGTGTAATGTTAGTTTGACATCAATGCCAATGGGGGAGTTTGTTGACTTTGCCCTGATGTTTGGCATTGATGTCGAAAGGTAATAAGTGACATGTGAGAAGGGTTTGTTGGATTGGCATTGATGTCAACCAGGTGTGATGGTGTTGTGACAAGAAGTTGGTGCTAAGATAGATGGAAAAAGAGAAGTTGTGTTGTACAAGAAGTTGGTGTTGAGACTGATGGCAAAAGAGAAGTGTTGTACTCAAGATGATGTTGTAAGTGTTGTTATAATGTTGCAGATGATATGATGGTGTTACAAGGTGCATATGATGATTTGTCATTAAAGCAAACATAATCAGGATGTAGCAATCATGATCTCCAAGATTTAACATTATGTTCATATCCTTATTATGCTCTTGATGACAATATGTTTCAGTGTTCAAGTCAATAAAAGGTTTGTGTTCAAGTCAAGAAAAGGTCAGTGTCCAATAGGTTTCAATCAGTGCTCAAGTCAGTGGTTAAGCTTGTATGGATAGTAAATCGTATATTCAATGGAGGATAGAGACAAGGCATGTAAGACATAGACAAGGGTTGTTCAACAATGACAAGGTGTTTGGTTTACATACCACAAACAACAAGGATAGTATAAAATAGGGTTGATCATAGTGATCAATCTAAAAGCACCTTTATACAGTGTGGTCTTTATAATGGTGTGCAAATGTCTCATCTTAACTTTCTCTATCTTAGGTTGTGGTTGGCTTTGTGTGTGAGCTCCTATTTGGAGTGAGAAGTGAAATTTCTTTTTTCTTCTTCAAGGTTGTATTGTTCTTCTTCATGGTCAGATGCAAAATCATATCAACTACCTCAACCTTTGCACATGTTCCTAGTGGAGGTCATCCTATGAAGTGGAAGTAGGGTTTATGGTTTAAAACCCTAAGGAGCATGTAAACCTATTGACTAGGGCTAAATGTTAGCTCTTGGTGTTCTTAACCGTCAAAGGAAGGTTACGTTTTGTTATAAAATTGAGTTGACCTCCTAGCATGGGTTAAAGGGCACTTAAGTTATAATGTAAGGGGATCAAACACATCAATAGATTGGCCCCTATGTCCTAGGTAACCGGTGCTCCCTAATACCAAAAAGGAGCTTTAGGTGGTAAAACAAATCAATGATCTCCATTTAATTCTCCACGGGTACGAAGACATTATCAAAGGTTAAAATTTCAAGTGTTTTTAAATTTCAACAGACATTTTATGGTAAGAAGTGTTGATGGGTGTTTTAGCATAGAACACAGGTATGATTGCTAGTATCACACCTCTCTTGAAAAAGGTATCATATCCAAGATAGGACTACCCCAAGAATAATATAGCTAGGTCTTAGCTTGCTTAGAATGACTCAGTGGTATGTCTAGCTATGCCAACAAGGGGTCTTACAAAAAATGTAGGGTTTATGGAATATGACAACAGTATGTATGCAGAAACCCTATGATACTTTCAGTAGATTTGTAATGTAGATGCTGCTTATAACCTAACCTAACAAACTTGATATAAATAAACTGCTAAAGGTAGAGGAGAGAGAGAAGGGATAAGAGATCCTAAGTGAGTCACAAAGGGGTAAAATGCTACAGATAGATAAATACTTTTAATAAATCATTCCCTGTTTCACTAGGATAGGAAACCCACAATGTTGCAAGAAATGGTGCAATCTTCAAAGGATCCTTATGATTTTCAAATTGCATTCACTCATTAAACACTCAGACAATGGCACAACTTAACTAGTGGAGTGCAACTAAAGTATATTCAATGATAGGGCCCAGGGTAACCATACACATCAACTTACCATTAGAAAGCACTAATAGTATGGACCAAAGTATTCATCAAATATCTTAACATTTACCCATCATTGCAAAAACACAACTAATTAAATTTAGATTGATATGAACCATGAAAACCAAAATGAGACAACACATAGATACAAATTCTTAGCAACTTGCAAAACTTGCTTTGTATTGACTGTATTTTGGGAGAGTCTCAGCAATTCATTATCAAATCCTACTTTCAAATGAGAGGAAAGATGGCCCTTTATAGACAAGGCACCATACCGAGTTTTCAATGGACGGTGGATATTAACTCAACACTAATGGTCTAGATTACATGGGATTTAATTTGGTACAATAGTTTGTTAAATTTTTGGATTTGCATTTGTCCTTTAGGAAAAAGATAAAATATAGTTGGAAAATACATTGAATTTGGACAAAATAGATACCCATTTGACTGTACATGATGAAAAGTTAATTTTTGAGGCCTAATAAAGCCAAAATAAAGTCACATGACACTTGAAAACTTGAGTTGATGTAGATTTACGAGATTCTAAGTGCTAAATGGACAAAGAGGAGTATGTAGTACATTATTAGTGAAGATATATCCAACTAGATGCTTGTTGGACTAATTCTGACTAGACTACTGGGACATCTATGACCAAGTGTGAACATGTCTTGGACATTGGACTAGATTTGCAGGAACTGCCATGAAAGAAGCATGATCCTTAATGTCTTCTAGATCCTAAAGCCTATCTCCATCATCTTGGACATCATAATGACTTCCTTTTGTAGGTGCAATAGCAATTTGGTTGATATAATGAAGTGTCTACATTTCTGGGTCAGCACTGCATATCTATGTGTGCATCCTTCCAAGACAGCTCCAACAAGCTACTATGTCCTCTAAGACCTACAATTCAACAATTCCAAGCATCAATTTCATCTAAACAATTCATCTTCCATCAATTTGAACCAAAATATGTCCATTTTTAGTCACAAATCGGTCAAAAATGACTCATTGTCAATGTTGCTTCCTTATAGACAACTTCATAAATCTAGTATTTTTGCATGATTTTCTACATTTTTTACCATTTTCAAGTACCCATTTGGACAATATATTGATCTAGGAAGTTTTTGCAGTCATTAGGATCCATTTGGGAACTTTTATTTCATGTTTCTCTAGCCTTTTTTACAAAAACCAGTATTTTGGGGGGTCACTGACCTTTTATGTACAGTAGCATTAATTGTCATAAAACATGCCAAAAATCCACACTAACTTGGTCTAAAGATTCATCGTGATGTGATAAATAGATGTGCAGACAACCAAACTCACCAAGAAAATCTAATTTTCACCTTGGAAAAATGTGTTTTTAGGCTAAAATGGACAAAAGTGGGGATTTTGGGTTCATCTGACCTAGTGGGGATTTTAGGTTCATCCAACCTAGTGGGGATTTTGACTTCATCTAACCTAGTGGGGATTTTGACTTCATTCGACCTAGTAGGGATTTCATGGGTCACAGACTAAAAGTAAGTCAAGGGTCATTTTAGCGCAAAATCAAAGAGGCTTGTTTTCAACACATTATGCATTAGCGCTACTTTTGAAGGGCACAAACTTGTGTGGATTTGAGAGATCACTGACCAAAGTCAATGAGGATGTTTTTTAGTGTAAGTCAATGGGTTAAGATTTTAGTGCAAGTTTTGCTAGTGCCACTGGCAGAGATTTTTGATACGACTGACTTAGCAGTAACTTGGAGGGAGGTCAGTTGGGGAGGTTTCTAGAGCAAAAGTCAGTAGGAGGCATTTTTAGCACTAGATTTTGAACTTCCTAGGGTGAAAGTATATTTAAAAATATATTTAAGTATAAGATCAGATATTGAATCTAAACTTATACTTTAAATATTTTTAAATATACTTTCAAAATGTTTGAGATGGGTTCCAGACCCATGGGATTTCGTATGCAGATTCTAGAATTTTGTGGTTCCAACAGATTTTAGACTTAGCCAAATCAAGGCTTTGGGACCATGTGTCAAGATGAGAGTATGTGAACCCCTTAGTGAAATCTCATGGAATTTGACACGATTTTGCAAATCTAAGACTTGGAAACTAGGAATTTCAACTTGACACATCCTACAGTAGCAATTTAAAAGGCAATATCTAATGACATGAGATTTTGGAGCAAAATGTAGTAACACCCAATTTCAGTGTAGAAGGCAACAAATGGCTATTTCTTAACCACAAGACCACCCAAGACACCTCCAAATGACATCAAATCACCCAAATCATGCACAATACTCAAATCTGGAACAAATCATGTACTCCAAGCACAAATTCACCTTCTCATCATCATAAGTAACATAGGTTGAGACTCCAAACCAAAGCAAAAGAAGGGGTCTCCATTTGGCAAAATGGGGTGTGTGTGCAAGGTCCAACAAGCAGTTTGATGGATATGGATGCTCTATTTTTGTGAGGTAGTCAGTTTTAGGGTTGTGTAACTATTTAGATTTGTTTCTTCATTGTTGAAATGGGAAATCACAAAACCCTAACTACATTGGAAGTTGAGTGTGGTGTCAATTGGTGATCCATGTTCCTGAGTGTAGTATCTGCAAGTTTGTGTATTTAATATCAGCCTTCTAATGGAAATTAGTGTGAGAAGAAGTGAATAAAGAACACAAGAATGCATACAGAATAATGATAAGAGAGTTTTGATTGGTGATTTGTATGAATGGTTGTCATACCTAAGAGTAAAATGCTTATGGAACCTGCAGTATAAAAGGTATGCAGAGAAAAGAGAGATTTATATGGTGAATGTCTTTGTAAATACTGGTGTTTGAGAACATGTAAGAGATTGTTTTATGATGTAGATAGAATTATTTAGATGGTAATGCAACATGAGAGTGTGAAGACCATTGTAGACAACAGAAAAATGATGATTGCAGAGACAAAATAATATTTGCAGAGACAATGTTAATTCTAAATAACGTAAAAATGATAGCAAGAATGAGTTATAGTATAGTTTGAGAAGATGTATCCAATGATTGTAATTGTAAATGAGAAATTTAGACAAAATATAAAGATAAAACAATGAATGTATTACCACAGTCCAAACCCTCTGAATACCTCAAATACCTTGCATGATTGATTGATATATCTTGATTTGATGTTGATTGATCACCTTTGTAACATAACGATTGGATGAAGATTGATGGAAGACGATAGATAGAAAATTAGAGGATTGGAAGAATATTTAGATAGAGTAAGGATGTTAGAATAAGATTCAATCCCTTAAAATGAATTGTGAGAGGCCATATTTATAGGCAAGGGTTGATTTTTTATCAACGGTGAGAAATAAAAGGAGAAATCAATGGTTGAGGAATGAATGAGAGATATGGATGAATGTGCACATGCCAAGTGTCCATAAAAAAAGCATCTTATTTAGAAATCTTAGGTGGGTTATTGATGAGGATAAGATTCTTTCTCAAGATATAATGCTTTTTCTATTTTGAGATTGAAGTGATGAGAATAGCTAATTTTTTTCTAATTTATTAAATCTTCCCATATCTATTTTTCTATTTTATGGACAAGGGGGCCCACTTGTACGATTTTAGAAGAAAATGATAAGGATGGAAGATAATATAAATTACATAAATTAAAAATTTATTTAATTTATGGACATGGTGAATAAATAAATAAAATAAATGATTTTATTTATTTATTAGAAGAAAAGACAAAATAATTAAATAATATAAAATTATTTAATCATTTGATGGTAGATATTTGATGGGAGGGAAGAAGATTTGATTTTGGAGATAAGATTTGATAAGGATTTGATCTTTTCTTTAGTTGACAAAAGAGGAAATAAAACAATATAAGATAGGATTCACAAAGATAGAAAGAATTGATTTTCTATTTTATAGGAAATAAATCCTAAAAAGATGAGAGGGATAATTGATGAATTATCTAATTAAATAAATTAATTAGGTACATGAGTTTAATGAAGCAAGAAAATATTTTTAGAATTTTATTAATTAAATAAATATTTAATTTATTTAATTAATTTTGGATTCTGTTGAGAGATGATGTAGAAAGATAATTAGATAAATAAAACTTCATTTAATTATAGGAAAATAGATAAATGACTAATTAAACAATTAAAAATAATTATTTAATTAGAGAGGATAAATGGACGTGAATAATTAAATAAATAAAATTTATTTAATTATAGAAGATAGGATTATGGGATTGAAAGGGAATAAATGAAATTAGTCAAATAAATAAGATTTATTTATCTAATTAGATGATGATATGGGTGCTTAGGGAAAAACATGCTACAAGATGTCTAAATAATGTAATGTTGCAAGAGATGAACATTTTTGGGTGTCTACATTTTGCCCCTCTTTGAGATGATGCTCGAGATGATGAGATTTATGTCGAGTAACATCATTTCAAAGAAGCTAATATATGAGTAGAGGAAAAGGGTGATGATGATGGAAACATAGGATGAGGATGCCTCCTTGAGAGGATAGGTGGGTGGGACAAACACGGGTATGTTCTCGAAATGAAATTGGTTGGTCAAGGAAGAAAGATAAGGAAATAGATAGAAGAAATGAATGATGCATTATGTTGCAATAAAAGTGAGCAACCATGGTGTTTGATATAGCACTAGATGTTATGCACTAGGGTATAAGGACAAAGATGACGATGAGTCTCATGCCCTAGGGTAATACAACCTTGTCTAGACGTATGAGGAAGAAAACTTAGAACATGAAAGTCCTAATGCACAAAAGGTATGATGTGACATTAGATGCAAAAGAAAGTGCAAAAATCTATTCCAACATACACAAGATATGAATATTGGCTGGAATGATACCGATGTGATATGAATGCAATATAAAAAGATAACACACAAGCAAGCAAGCAATCATGCACAAATGATTAAAAAACAAACAAGGTATTGCCCCTATCAAGCTGTAAATCAATGATTAATTGTTGATTGATTGATTGATTAATGATTATGATAGTGTTGTCATTGCGGGGAATGATGTATCCCTAGATCAACACAAGGATGCAGCAATGATATATCCCATTGATGATGATGATAATGATGATTGATTGATTTGGTTTATGACAAGGTTAGGATCAAGACCGTTGATGTGATTGGATAATTTGTCAAGATTGATTGACTTAATTGGTATGGATTAATGAAGCCTTGCATTTGGATTTATTTCTTGGAATTGATGTGATAACGATGAATGGAAGAAATGATTGAAGAAGAATTCATTTGAATGATTGAATGGATGAATTTGATAGATTGGATTTTAGATGTTTATTGATGATAGGGAAGATAGATGATAGAAGAAATAAGAGATGGATGAAGATGATGATTGATGAAGATTAGAAGAATGATGAAAGAGGGGTATGGCTTATACATGGGTCTAGATACTTTCTTTGTATTCTAGACTGCCTACATACCCTGTATCCATGGGATCAAGGCACTTAACAATAGAGATGAGATGTAGTTCTGATTCTATTTTATTGATGATGATGAGGAACGTGGATGGATTGATAGGGTTATGGATGAGATGATATGGATTTGACTGATGTGATTTTGATTCATTTGGAAGAATTGATTTGAAGTATTGATGATGATGATTTGATTGGATTGATGTGATTTTCATTAATTTGGTAGATTGGCTTGATTTGATGATTTGATTGGATTTGTTTTGACTGAATTTGATGTGATGGATTGTTTGATGATGATTGATTTTACTGCTTGGATTTTTTGTTGGATATTTATTTTTTTGTATTGTTTTAGGACATTTTGTGATTTTCTTTTTAGATTTTGAAATGTTTAGGGATGTCAATGGATTTATAATTTAGGTGGCCTTTGTGCTAGATACCAATGACAAGGGAGAACAAAGTCTAGGTGCAAGGAAGTAAGTAGGATGGATAAAAGATGGGTGATATGATGAAAAGTTTATGATTGATAGATGGGTAAAAGGATAGGCTATATTGGATGGATGTATGCCTCATAATAGAGCTAGGATGTGATCTCCAAAGACTATGGCACATAAGAACAACATGCCTCATTCTAGGTATAGTACTTAGGATTTTTCATGACAAAGCCTTGGATGATCGGATGATGATAGGATTGGATGGAAAGGACGGAGGTGTATCAAGAGATATCCAAGGCATGTTTCAAAATTTTTGCCCCCAATCTTTAACAAGATTAAGATGAGGAAGGGAGGATGAATGGACTCAATATGGTATGTATATGTAGGTGCATGTAATGGATAAGGATGATAGGATAGGATATGATAGGATGGAAAATGATAAGTTAGAAAATGATAGGAGGATGAGACAATGTACCCCCATGTATAGGTGACAGAAGATCAATTTACACATGACGCCTATATGCTAGGTTTTCATGATGGTACTTATCCAAGGTGAATGTTTACCAGGTTTTCACCGTTGGATGAAGGGATTTATCTTTACTTTTTTTTTTGGATACTTGGATGGGATAGGTGGATATGGATGAAAGGGACTCAAGTGTCTAGTGTCATGAAAGGGGATAGTCACATAGGTGTTGCATGTACGATGTCAAGTGTGCTAATAGATGTTGGTAGGGGATTGCATGAAAGTGAGATGGATTGGGTAGATGGTGAATTATGATATGGATTATGGATGGAAGGATAATGGATTGTGAAAGGTGCAATAGTGGATTATGATGCGGATTATGATGTGGATTTATGCATGGAAGATGGATGGAAAGCTTGTGCAAAAGCATGGACCCTAGGGAAGTGATGAGGAAGATATGTAGGATAATGGATGAAAGGTGGGGAGATGGAGATATGTGGGAATGTTGTAGGATGGAAGGGAACCATTGCTAACAATTGCACACACCATTATAAATGTTGAATCTTTTAATGGGATGGTGGGATAGGAATCAATGGTGTTGTTCACTTAGGAGATGGGTGATGTAGTGCTTTAGGGACCCACATAGACTTAGTATTTTTATGATTTTTTTCTTTTCATGTGGGATGGAGGAATTTGAGGCTTTTGGATGGAATGGGATTTTTGGACGAAAGTGGATGATTGGGATTCTTGAGAGGTGTATAACTCTATTGATTTGCCTACTTTTTACTTAGGGACCCATACCATTTTAGTTTTTTACTTTTCTTGTAGATGTATGGGTTTGGATATATGCAGCTTTTGAGGCAATTAATTGTTCCTTGGGGACCCACACCTTTTTCATTTTTTCTTTGAGGTGTGTAAGTGTATGTTGTTTTTGGGATAGGTTTTTCTTTGATTCTTTGCTTTTGTGTCTTAAGGCATGAGGATCCTTAGGATTTTTGACTTCATAGGTACATGCATCCAAATTTTTGCTTTTGAATCCCATGGGTATGGTGGAAGTGAGCTTGGTGGAAGCTCCTTGTTTAGACAATATGTGCATTTTTTTGTCATGATTAGGATTCTTAGAGGATTTATGGATAGATGGATAAGGTTTTGGAAGTAGAGGATGTAGATTTGATGGAGGGATATTAGGAGTTGGAAGAAGCAGAGGCAAATTGGATGGTGGGAGGTGTACGATCACATGCTTTTGACATTTGTAAGAGGATGGAGGTGGAATGGCAATATATATTTTGGGAGTATGATGGGATTTGTGGTGGAAAGAACTAGATTTTGGATGAATGGAATAAGTACCAACATCATTAGATTGTTGACCTTGAGGTGTGTATACAAGGCCATTTGAGCATTGAGGGACTTTGACATGAATTGGCTCCAAAATACCTTGTTCATGAAGGCCTAAGCCTTTACCTTGGTAGTTCATGTTTTGGAGCATGAGATGGATAGTGTGACTAGGTGTAGGTGGAACACTAGACATGAGTTCCTTATTGGATGGAGAAGGTGAGATAGTGGATAATGGTTGTTGGTGTTCTAAGGAGGAACACTCATGGATAAAGGTGGATAGACCAATATGATATGATGGTGGATTTGAAATGGGGTCAATGGTGGGTGATGGAGGATCATTAAGATTTTGCTTGTGTTCATTATGATCCAAGTTATTTGTTTGATCTTCTATGCTTATGTGTTCTTGGAAGGCACATGTCTCATCATGGGAAGTGGATGTTGTGGGATTTTGGATGGGGCTAGATGGAGGATGGATAGGAGCAATTTAGGTATCTTGCTCTTGGGTGATTATGGGAGAAAGGATAGGTGGAGTGATAACCTCTTAACCATGAATTGCAAAAAGTTTGGCTAGGAGGCTCATCGTGGTATTCATGATCATAGAATCTTGATCATAAAGTTGAGCATAAATAGGATTAATTTGACTAGTAATAGGATCACTTTGCTCATAAATAGGGTTATGATCATAAATAATATCTTGATTGTAGAAAATATATAAGTCATGGATGGTTTTAACTTATAGATGCTTTGACCTTGATTCGGCTAGAGGGTTGATGTTTTCACATGCTTAGGATTGTACTCTTGACATAGCTTTTGTAGTTTCATGGAAGTGGAGGTAGGAGACTCTTGGATAGGCTCAATGGCTTGTGGGTCACATGATGAGATTGGAGGAATAAGCATGGAATTGGAAGGCTTGTTTCTAGGTGCTAAGATAGGTGTTTGACATGGGGATAAATTGTTCCTAGCTAGTAGCCAATGGATCACATCCTTTGCAAGGGTAGAGGTGGATGGACAATATAGTGGGTAGATAATAAGCATAGATGGTGTTAGAGGCTTAGCAGTAGGAATAGGATTAGAGGGAGGTATAATATGATTAGGTGAGTTGGGACTAGGATTCGATGGAGGAATGTTAGGGTTGGACACACTAGGATTTGGATTAGGATCACATGGTTGTGCCAAGATAGGACTAGTGGGCTCATGTGTTGGCATGTGATTGGATGGTGATGGAGGATGCTCATAGGGTGTGAATTCTAGACTGGTATCTCCCTCTTCAAAGGATATCAAATCTTTCTCCAAATGTGGACTTAAGTACATTTGACTTATGTACAAAGGGTTATTTTGGCTTGCATGTACCTCTTGTGAGAACACCTTTTGGCCTTGTGGGTGGGTAGGGTGATGGTGTGTTGGCATGTTGGAAGAAGGAGTTGGATAAGTTTGAGGGGAATATTGTTGGGTAGATATGGCATTGACATGATATGTAGATGGGGTACATTGGCATGATGTTGAAGGTGACACATAGGATTGTGGTTGAATGTGTTGGAGGTTGGGATGGTGTTGTGATGTGATTGGTTGTTGAATAGGTTGATGTTGGAATCGTTGGATAGGTTGATGTTGTTGTTGTTGTTGTGGCTGAAGGTGTTGATGTTGTGTTTTATGAGGGATCACATAGGATAATGGTTGTTGATATGTAGGTTGATATGGATAAGGGTCGATACTAGAAGTGGGATAGGTTGATGAAGGGGTAACATGACATGTAGATAGATGAGGTCGATATGATGGTCTAGAGGACACATAGGATTGATGTGGCATTGGTTGATGATGTGCCTGTTAGATTTAACAAGTGGCCAAGAGGTGTTATATTTGTGCTATGAGGTGTTGCATTTGAGGTGATAGGCTTGCTTAAAGTTGAAGTAGTTGAATCTTGCCATGGACCTTTTGAATGATTTGTTGATCTATAGGTTTTGGTGCTAGGTGAAGTAGGAGAATGAGTTATTGTGCTATGTCTTCTAATGTTGACATGATGACACTTTTAACAAATGTTTGATTAGGATTATGATTTCTTAGATGATAAAGAAAGATTGGTAGTTTGACTTGGGGAATATAAAACACAATGTAAATGCATAAACACTCACGCCAAGCACAATATTCAAATTTCCTTCCAAGATTAGATGTTATGATTAAGAAAACACTTGCAAACACAACAACAAGCCCTAATGATTAATCAGGTAGGGTATGGCTGAGAAGTATTTAGCTAGGCTACACAAGGGTTAACTAAGGGTGTTCCTAATATACACAAGGTACGAGGGGCCCAAATCTATGAACACTAGCTTGTTGAAGGGATGTGGCATAAGCGTAAGCAAATACCTCCTCACCTTGTGTCTAGAATCACCTGGGGCCACAAGGTTGTCTGAATGACTACATAGCTAGATTGAGGTACAACTTTTGCTCTCCTCCCTTTGATATACCCCACCAAAACACATGGTTGAGGTCATCCCTAAGGGTGATGAAATCCCTTAGCAAGCCTTCTCGATAGGGTTTGACAAATCACAGTTGTTAATTAACCCTTAGAAATGAAATGTGTGATAAGAAGACAATGTAGGCACTTGTTCGTTTTAAGATCCCAAAGCAAAATGTATAAGAAGACACTTGTTCATTTTAGCTTAATTTTAATGATGTGATAGCAAACATGATTAATTTTAAGCCCAAATCAAAGTGTGATGGAAAGCAATGTTTAAAGATATGAGATGGATTGATTGCACCGGATTTTTTTTCATCCTTAAATCTAATGTGTATGCTAATGCTCCTGAAAGTCATCAAGACAAGAAGAAAACCAAACTTGCAATCAAAAAGGGGGTTAGGTCAAAAAGATATGATGTGATAAAAACCTGCAATTGATGATTTGTTATAGAAAAATAGACTACATAGACCAAAAGTTCACGAAATTCTATGCACTTTAAAAAAAATCATTGAAATTAGATACGTTTTGCTCAAGAAATGCTTGATCGAAGCTTTAAAAGAGGCTGAAGTTTGAAAACAAAATTGACTAATAAAATGATGAAATCACCTAATAAATCCTCCATAGCTTCGAAGTTCATTGAATTAGCTTTCCAATGACTATAAAAACTTAAAAATTTGACATGATTTGCAAAACTTGTGGTAGTTCTAAAAAGAAAATTATTTTAAGCTTTAAAGAAGAAAAAAAACATTATTCATAGCGTGAAAACATTGTTCATGGCATGAGAACACTATTCATTGCCTGAAACATTGTTCATAGCTAGAAAGCATTGTTCACCACTAGAAAGCACCGTTCACTACTGGAAAACAGTGTTCACTGCTAGAAAGTAGTGTTCACAGCTAGAAAGCACTGTTCACTACCGGGAACACTGTTCATCACCCTAGAAACATTTGTTAAAATTTGACCTATAGCAAAAATAGTCAAATTATATGTTTTTCTTCAGCTCTTAGCCCTTATGGACGTAACCGTGATGTTTGTTTTAGCCCAGGAGGTCACCTATAACACTCACTTGCAAAACTTGCCAAACAAGGGTTAGAAAGATGTAAATTTTTACAACAAAAACTTGCAAAAAACATAAGATTTGATCAAGAGAAGTGAGTCCCACTAGGCATGCCAGAAATTTACATAGATTTTTTTTGACAAAATACAAAGAAAAAATAATAAATGCATTACCTCAGTCCAAACCCTCCGAATACTTTAGATATCTTGCATGATTGATTAATATAGCTTGATTTGATGTTGATTTCTCACCTTTGCAACATAACGATTGGATGAAGATTGATGGAAGAAGATAAATCGAAAATTAGAGAATTGGAAGAATATTTTGATAGAGTAAGGATGGTATAATAAGATTCAATCCCTTAAAATGACTTGTGAGATGCCATATCTATAAGCAAGGGCTGATTTTTTATCAATGGTGAGGAATAAAAGGAGAAATCAATGGTTAAGGAATGAATGAGAGACATGGATGAACGTGCGCATGCCAAGTGTCCATAAAAAAGGCATCTTATATAGAAATCTTAGGTGGGTTATTGATGAGGATAAGATTCTTTCTCAAGATAGAATGTTTTTTCTATTTTGAGATTTTAGTGATGAGGATAGTTGATTTTTATTTAATTTATTAAATCTTTCCATATCTAATTTTTCTATTTTATGGACAAGGGGGCCCACTTGCATGATTTTAGAAGAAAATGATAAGGATGGAAGATAACATAAATTAAATAAATTAAAATTTAATTTAATTTATGGACACGGTGAATAAATAAATAAATTAAATGATTTTATTTATTTATTAAAAGAAAAGACAAAATAATTAAATAATATAGAATTATTTAATCATTTGATGGAATATATTTGATGGGAGGGAAGAAGATTTGATTTTGGAGATAAGATTTGATTTGATTTTTGAGATAGGATTTGATTTTTCCTTTATTTGACAAAAGAGGAAATAAAACAATATAAGATAGGATTCACAAAGATAGAAAGAATTGATTTTCTATTTTAAAGGAAATAAATCCTAAAAAGATGAGAGGAATAATTGATGAATTATCTAATTAAATAAATTAATTAGATACACATGAGTTTAATTTTGGAAAGAAAACAAGAAGATATTTTTAGGATTTTATTAATTAAATAAATATTTAATTTATTTAATTAATTTTGGATTGTGTTGAGAGATGATGTGGAAAGCTAATTAAATAAATAAAAATTTATTTAATTATAGGAAAATAAATAAATGACTAATTAAACAATTAAAAATAATTATTTAATTAGAGATGATAAATGGACATGAGTAATTAAAGAAATAAAATTTGTTTAATTATAGAAGATAAGATTATGGGATTGAAAGGGAATAAATGAAATTAGTCAAATAAATAATATTTATTTAATTAATTAGGTGATGATATGGGTGCTTAGGGTAAAACATGCTACAAGATGTCTAAATAATGAAATGTTGCAAGAGATGAACATTTTTGTGTGTCTACAACAATGATTACGTTTTGTTGATTGGCTAAATGATAATGTGTAAGATGATCATGTGCAAAGGGAGACATAAGGTGTATTGTGCTACAGTGAATTAGAGTGTCCCTCTAAAAAAATTTTAACCCTTGATGCAATCAGGTTCATGTCAGTGAGACACTATTTTTCTAGTGAGGCACATACTTGCCAGTGAGGCTGTGTCAGTGAGACACTAATTGTACCTAGTGAAGGTTTTTGATATTTTACAATGAGGCATAATAAATTGCAAATATTCAGAGTGGGTTTCTATCCATTACAAGGGATTTCCACTCATAAATCATTGTGTTATGGTCCTTGTTGATTGCATCTATATTTGTGTCCTAATGTCTTACTTTTAGTCAAGGTTTTGAACATCATTTTTATTGAATTATAATTGTATATGTGTTTGATAAATATTTGAAGTCTCTCTCATTCTCTATTCAATGTATTAAAAGGTGCAAAAAGTTTTAAACTTTATAGACCACTAATTCACCCCCTCTCTTAGTGGTCTTGTACTCCAACACAGATGTCCTTATAAAAGAGAATTGCCTTCTAGGGAAATCAAACTAACATAATGTCAATCATCAAATCTATGGTCCCTAATGACAAATGCTCTAGGTGGATGATCCCCCTAGACCCCTCGCAAGGTGGTAGCCCCCCTTCGACTCCCCATTGTGGATGAATTAGCGTTGGCGACCGGATATAAACATACAACTCAAACAAGATCATTGTTGGTGAAAAATTCCATCCCTTATAGGTGATTTACAAACAATAATTAGAATAAATTACAGAGGATTTACATGTTTCATGGCACCTTAATCCTAACATTCTCCCACTTGACATCATACATTGTAAATACCCATAGGAAAGTAATAATCAGGGACTAGAAAGTTGAAACAAGGCCCATGGTCTCTCTACACCAAACAATTTTTTTTGTGCTCACAGGTTTTGTCAAAGCATCTACAACATTCTCCCAAGTGTCTACCTTTTTTAGCTGAATCTATCCATTTGCAACCATTTTTTGAAAAAAGTGATACTATACATCAACATGCTTAGACTGAGAATGATACGTAGGATTGTTGGCTAGACAAATAGCAATCTAGCTATCACAACCAATCTGAATGATCCTACAATCAAAACCAATACCTGTACACAATCTCCTCAAGCAAACAACCTCCTTAGAGACATGGGTAGAAACCATATAATTTGCTTCGGTGGTGGAAAAAGCAGCCATGGGCTACCTTTTGCTCATCCAACTCACTGCTCTACCAAACAAAGTAAACACATAGCCATTGGTGGACCTTCGACCATCCAAGTCACCTGCCCAATCTGCATCAACAAATCCTTGTATGTCTAAAGTTTTATTAGCACTATCAGTACCAAAATAAACTAAACAATAATGAGGAGTACTTTCTAGATATCTAAACACCCTTTTTGCATAATTCCAATGTTGTCTACTAGGTTTAGACATAAATCTTCTCAAAACTCCCACTGCTTGGGCAATATCTGGTCTAGTGGAAACCTTTGTATACATCAAACTACCTACAACACTAGCATATGGCACATTAGACATATCCTCTAAATCATCCTCATTCTTTAGACACATATATAATGAAATCTTAGTACCAATGGGTAAAGGAACTCTAACTGGGTTATAGTCCTACATACTAAATCTTAGCAAAATGGTATTCACATACTTACTTAGAGATAACCAAAGCTTTTGGTTACCTCTATTACTCCTTATCTCCATACCTAGAGTATACCCGACTGCTCTAGGATCCTTCATATCGGATGCACCTAAAAGTTGGGCTTTTAAATACCATTAGTATTGCTGAAAAATAACATGTCATTAATATACAATGCAATGATCAAAATAGAATCATCAGTATAATGAATGTACACACAGTCATCCTCCTCACTTCTAACAAAACACAATTTCAACACAAATGAGTCAAACTTTTGGTAGCACATTCTGGGGGATTGTTTTAGACCATAAAGAGACCTCTTAAATATGCAAACCTAATGTTCTTTCCCTCTTACTTCAAAACCTGCATGTTGTTGCATGTAAATTTCTTCCTCAAGATCTATATGCAAGAATGCAATCTTAACATCCATCTGCTCTATTTCCCAATCAAGAGCTACATCAATGGATAAGAGATATCTAATAGAAGTTAATTTAGCAATAGGGGAGAATATTTCATCGAAATCAACTCCCTCTCTCTGGGAGTAGCCCTTGGCTACCAGTCTAGCCTTGTACTTCTCCAATGGACCATCTACTCCAAACTTCTTCTTGAAGACCCACTTGCAACCTATGGCCTTTCTTCCTTTGGGTAAATGAACAAGATCCTAGGTGTTGCAAGAGTCTAAATCCATCATCTCCTTTGGCATGGGTAACTACCAAAACTCATTATAATCTGCATGAATAAATTCCTATAGGATCTAGGTTCATCATCAGTACTCAATAAAGAAAATAAACAATGTAAATATTGTGAGATATACTTATCAACCAAGTTTTGTTCTCTTGTGGATCTTCTTAGACGTGGAGTAATAGACTATTCAGGTTCTTTTGCATGCTTAAATGTACTAACATCTTCTATCACAACAAATTCTTCCTCATCAAAACTTTCACTCAAGTCTTCTTCTACTTCTTCACCCCTAATCCATCATTTTTTTCTTCCTGAGGTGCATCTTCATGCTCTAATTCAAAGGCACTCTCTTCACCTTTTCTTCTTTTTCTTTGGGTTGTTCAAGTTCTAAAATAACACTAAGTTCCCTAAAAATAACATCTCTAGAAAAGATGATCTTTTGAGTTAGTGGATTCCAAAGCTTATAACCTTTTACATTATCACCATATACAATGAAATTACACTTTTCAGATTTTTGATCCAAATTAGTACATTTTTATTTAGGTACATGAACATAAGACTCACATCTAAACACCCTTAAATGTGAAACAAAAGGTTTCTTATATGTCCACATTTGATAAAGAGTTGAAACAAGAGCCTTACATGGAGATCTATTAATCAAGTAGTTTGTAGTACACACAAATTTTACCCAAAAGCATTTATTCAACTTTGATTCACTCAACATACTTATGGCTCTTTCCATTATTGTCTATTTCATCCTTTCTACCACTCCATTCTGTTGTGTAATATATAGAGTAGTCTTATGTCTAACAATACCTTCATACTTATAGAATTCATCAAATTCCTTAGAATAGTATTCCCCTCCATTGTCAGATCTCAAAACCTTTATCTTATAACCTGATTGCTTTTCAACTAAGGCTTTAAATTCCTTAAACTTAGTGAAAACTTTAGATTTTTTATGTATAAAATAAATCTAGGTAAACCTTGAGACATCATCAATGAAGGAAACAAAATATATAGATTTTCCAATTGATTCAACATCCACTAGACTAAAAACATCTGAATGAATAAGTTCTAATTTAACATTAGATTTATTATTTCCTAAAGGAAATAGAGATCTATTCTATTTTCCAAATACACAATGTTCACAAAATTTGAAAATCTCATCAAAAAAGGATAAACCGTCTAACAATTTTTTATTTAAGATAGCCTTTAAACCATATTGACTTATGTGGCATAATCTACGGTGCAACAACATACATGTATTTTTAGTATTAGGCTCAGATGTATAAGAGGGATTACAAATAGGAGTGGTTTCTAGCTTAAATAGAGTTCCCAATCTTTTCCCCTTCACTACCACCAATTTTCTTCTCACCAATCTGTAGCCATGCTTATCAAATGTCACATGCATTCCCAAGTCATTCAATTTTGAAACAAAAATGAAATTTCTTCTCCCATCACTAAAACACAATATTACCTTCCCTCATCCAATAATAGGATATGTAGAGTTGTCCTTGAGGTACATATTTCATCCATCATACTCTCCATATGTCAAAAAACATTCTTTATGTGGGGTCATGTGGTACAAGCATCCTAAGTCAACTGACCAATGATCATGAGAAACAACATTACATGTAGAAAGTAAAATCTCATCACCTGCATTTGAAGACTTGTCAGTAGCAGAATCCCATTATTTGTTTGGGTTTCTACATTCCTTTTTCACATGTCCTTTGTTTCTGCAATTCCAACACTTGGCTATGCTCTTCTTTCTAGGAGTCTTAGAATGACCCTTAAACTTGTCTTTAGACCCCTTTTGATCACCTTTTGGTCCTCTTTCCATAGAACTCCCCCTGACACTGAGACCATCCCCTAAGCTAGCCAAACTTTTCTTCCTCAATTCATGTGATAGCAAAACTAAAACAATAGCATCCAACTTCGGATCTGTGAGGTAAGTAGAGATATCCAAAATAACATTCTCCCAAGACTCATGAAAAGAATAGAGAAGCAATATATCTTCCTCATTCACCTCAACATCTATAGATTGTAGTTGACTCAATAACAAATTAAACAAATTCAAATGCTCTGCAACTGATTCACCCTCTTTCATTTTCATGGAAAATAACTTATGCTTTAAATTAACCTTATTTACCATACTCTTGTCTTGGTAGATCTCACTCAGACACTTACACAAGCTATGTATGGAATTTTCACTCGCAACATTCAGTAGAACAGAATGTACAAGACACAGCTAGATTGTACCTCATGTCTTTTTATCCAGTCTTTCCCACTCATCAAGAGAAACATCATTAGGTTTCTTCTCTTTCATAATAGCCAACCACTTGTTTTTTTCTTCTAGAAAATCCTCCATTTTTGGCTTCCACTATTCTTACTTTGTGCCATTGAACTTTTCAATATCCAACCGAGAGGTAGAAGTAATAGTGGATGAAGCCATGATATCTACACAAGATCTGTAAACAAACAACAACCAAATCTCCCACTGCAGCTAAAAAACCTTCACACTTCCACCCAAGAATTAAAATTAGCTAGACTCTAATACCAACTGTTAGAAATGGAGGTGTAAACCACACAATGAAAATTTGATTCAAACCTTATTTATGCCCTCTAAACAATGTAGAATCAATGGAGTTTACAATAGAAATAAAACCCATTACACAAAAATAACAAACATTAAGAACAAAACACATAACACTGTATGTAACATGGAGAAAACCCTTTTAGGTAAAAAAGTCCACAAAGAAGAGAGGGTCCAAGTTGTATTATCTTCAAATATGATATTATAATACATGCACTTCCTCTCCTTCTTTAGTCTTCAATCCAACGGTGCCTATTACTCTCAACTCTAATAAAAACGTAACTTACAAATATCATTATAAAAAGGGGTTGCCTTCTAGGGAAAGAAAACCAACATAATATCAACCGTCAGATCTATGATCGAATAACAAATGGTCTAGATTTACAATGATAAAATATAAATAAAATGTGGTTTTGGGGGCACCATCTCTGAACCCCCGTCGTGGCATGTAGCCCACAGAACCCCCACTAGGGGATGATCCCTGTAGACCCCTCATAGGGTAAAAACCCCCTGCAGCCTCTCATTGTGGAAGAATTAGTGTTGGGGACTGGATATAAACATATGGCTTAAAAAATATCATTGCTGGTGAAACCTTTCATCCCTCATGGGTGATTTACAAACAATAATATGAATAAATTACATAGGATTTACAAGGTTGATGGGACCTTAATCCTAAGAAAACTAATTAGTTATCTAGTCAATGCCCTTGGTTGTTTTCTTAAATTAACTTCATTTCTATATTTCTTTCAGATTTCTATTCCCCTTTTCCCCACATGGTGATTCATGAGAGAAAATTAAAGATCAAATGAGGAGCAAACATCTTAATCCTAAAGATCATTTTTTGAGCCACATCCCATGCTCTTAGAAATTTAAATGCTTGATATTGACACAAGTACTAATTTGAAGTGAGTTAGAGAAACATATCAACAACTACATCAACATTTTTGAAGTGAGTTGTCACACCACAAATTTTGACTATGTTTTACTTTTTTACTTGCACATAATTAGTAGTTAATTATGCATGAATTAATAATTTGACATTATGTGAAAATATCAAGATAAGTCAATGATATCATGAGTTTATGTTTATATGAATAGAATTTAGACATGTTATTATATGATGTCATGATTAAATTTATTCATAAGGTTTATGAATTAATTAAAGATGCACTAATCCCAGTTTGGTGATTGCAAGTTGTAACTAGGAAACATGTTTTCCACTCTCCGAGGAAGAGAGGGGGATTATCATCGGACAAAAGAGAATAGATGTATGGATAGAATGGATTGGTTGCCATCTAAGTCTCGTGCCTTAACAATTTAGTGAACCTTCGTTAATTTTGGTAATTTGTATTTGACAAATTGGTTTGAGTTTGGTTTTGACTCAACAATTCATCGATTGTCATTTAGATCTATTAAGTTGAAGTTATTGTTGAAAGCCAAGTTAGGTTTGAGCATGACCATTGACAAGGAAATGGTCGATAGTCATTAAACTATTTTATTATTGGAAAATTCCACATTGGAATTCTATTATGTTATTTTGTATTTTTTTACCTTTATGCATGTTAGAGAGGGGGAGAATACCTTGACCCCATTCTCGTATCCTGTCGAGAGTTAGAAACAATGTAAGTATATGTTGTATACCAATAAATTATGTTGTTATATATAGAGAGATATTTATTTAGTATGAATTATTAGTTTAAACTTATTGTTTTGATTATCGATAAGCTTCTCATGGGTACATGGTTAAATTACAAATTAAATGAAAACCACTTTACCATAATTATGGATGCTCGACCCCCCTTACTCCATGTTGATTTTTGAGAGTACGGAGGAGCTATCAATCAGTTTAGGGAGTGATCATAATGACCAATTACTCTATTATTATTTATGCATGCCACTTAGATGGAAATCAGGCTTAAATGTAAGAGAAATCTTTGGTTTTTTGGAGAGTATGAAGCCTTTTAAAAGGCTATATCATCGAGGGAAATGATATGAGTGGAATATAGACTATTTAGTGTGATTCCAAGTAGAGAGTGAGGAAGGAATATGTTTGATTACAGAGCCTGGTACTGTGCAAGAAACCATGGGGTAAGCGATTTGGTGAGATGCATAGAACACTATTATCAGTGAGAATACAAATCTTAGTTCACAATAAGTTGAAGGAGAGACAACATAGAGGTAGGATATCTCATTTTAAAACAATTTTTTCATTCTTATTATACTTAAGGGAGAGAAATCAAAGGCCCATTAGAAGATGCAGTCTTCCTTGACGTAACCAAGAGCAATCAACCATTGAAGAATTTGTATTATCAGCTAGAAAAATGTGATTTTGATTGATATTTTTGCAAATGTATTATATTGGATTATATAGCCTTACATTTCCCATAAATAAACTACTCTAACTCATTACGGGAATAACAATCCAAACCTAACTATAAATTATTATGTGCCTAAGTAAATTTAAGTAAGTAAATAAGTAAAATCCTATTTACTCTAACACCCCCCTCAAGTGCAACTTAGGGAGAAGAATTATTATGCAAGACTAATATATAGAATGAAATATATGGGTCTCGGCAACTAGGATATGTTAGGTACCCATGCACAACTAATCATGCAACTAAATCTGTTGCAAACGAAGAGAAGGAGAAAACCCTATGGGACAAAACCCCTCTCCAAAAGAAGAGATAATGCAAGTGATAGATCATCTGATGTATGGAGGTCTCCACAATACTTGCCAAGAAATAAATCCATCATGAGAATACAATTTAATTACCCCTCCAATAAAGGGAAAGATAGAGACAACTTTGCCCCCCATAATGAAGTATCGTCAAAACCACTAAAGTATGTTTGAATCCAAAAGAGAATCCAATGACGAGAAACAACATGACTCCCCTTAGGAAGAAAGAAATCCACTGGTACATGTAGAAGAAACACCATATCCATGATGAAATGAGAAGGAAGAAGTCTCACAAATGAAAGCTCAAAAGAAAATTCAGTTGCCTCCAAAAGTGTTTCGTCAAGACTAGGAGGATCCTCAATCAAAGAAGAAATAATGGACGAAGAAGACTTAAGAATATCTTCCAATGTAAAATTTGCAAAGAGAAGTGATACCTCCTCAAGCATGTCCTCTAGATCTAAAGTAGTAGAATGAGAAGCAAAGTCAGATAGGCCTAAAATGAAACCATCCTAGAAGCACAAATTTGAAGAACCAATGAAGTCCAGTTGTGTCATAGTCCTAAATTCCATATCAATTGTCAACTCTGATGTAGTAGGTAATGGAGGAATCATGATTAGATCCACAAACCCATTTAATGGAACTGAATTACTATGCACACTAGATGGAGGAGTCAAAGGAACATAAGGATCATCATCATCAATGAAGTGATCAAATGTAAATACATAGGGCTGATGATCAGCCCTACCCACTGCAAACATCTCTCTTGTAGCACAATGAATGAACATTGAATCTGAAGTAAACTCAATTGTGTTGCATGCCTATGTAATCTGATATACTAAAAATAAATTATGGGTAATCTCAGGAATGCAATGAACATTATCCACCAAATCATCACCCAAATCAATATTACCTATAGTAGCAACATGAGTGACCTAATTATTTGCAATCAAGAGTCTATCATAATATGGCTTTCTTAAAGTACTTAGAACCATAAGATCAGGTGAATGAGTAATATGAACTTAAGCTCCTAAATCAATAATCCATCCAACATCCCTAGGTGCACGAATAGTAATCAATGCATGACCCTTTACTTTGTAACTATGGGAAGTATCTTAATGTTTGGTAGAAGGAGAAGAAGATGAACTACATGAAGAAGGAATGACAATACAATGTTCCTTGAGTAATTGTTTAAACTCAAGAATTTCCTTCTTGTAGCAATTTTGTTCACTATGCCCATCTTTCTTACAAAAGGTACATTTGGGTCTCTCCTTAGGATTATCCTCTTTAGAAGAGGTGGTAGAAGTCTCACTAGATTTTGTCTTGGGTTTAATCTTTTTCTTCCCTTTCCCTTTGGGTGAAGTGGCAACCAATGCATGTGATATAGTGACATCATTTTGATAAAGTTTTGATTGTTCCCTAGTCAACCTCTCACAAAATGTCTCAAAAGATGGCATGACAAATTTGTCACCCAACCCATCCTTATTGGAATAAAAGGAAGTGGAAAAATATGAAAAGACACCTGTCAATTTAGACAAAATCAAGAATATGCATTCCTTATCAGTTTTCTCTTTCCCACAACCCATCAATTGAGAACATAAAGACTTGTATTTAACCAAATAATCCTCAATAGAAGGAAATGTATCTATAGAAAGAGATGCAATTTTTGTTTCTAACTATATAGCTCTAATTTATAAATAATTGAACCAAAGAGATCCTTAAGCTTATTCTATACCTCTCAAGGTGTATTGTACCCCTCAATGTGGAAGAATAAGGAATTTGAAATATGTAGTGCAATCAAGCCCATTGGCTCATCACAATTATTCTGATGTGTAAACTTCTTAAACTCCCTAGTAAGATTTGGTTGTTCTTCATTCAAGGTAGACCATAATCCCTTGGACCAAATTAATCATTGCATTCTCACCTTCGATGTATGATAATTATGAGGAGTAAGAACATCATATCCTAGTTCAGCCATGTGAGGTACCAAGTTACGAGCTTGAGGGTTCAAAACAAGTGTTGACTTCAAGATGCAATAAATACTAATAAACAATGAAATCAGGTAAGTTGACCTTCACCACTGTGAGGTTGGCAAAATCAGCTTTCCAATGATATATGGAACTCAAAATTCTGACTTTGTATGCCCAAGATATCCTTCATGGAAAAAACACATCTATGGAGCCCACTAAATAAAAGAGGGTGCTAGATTAAGCCCTAGGGCAGATTGACCCTTGGTCACCCATGTGACCACCTATGGCCAATGAGAAAAAAAAAGAGAGGGCCTGAATAGGGCTTGTTGGTAGAAAGATAAAGCCCTTCTAGGTGATAGCATGATTAGGTGGCGGGGGACTGTCGCCACATAGGTGCCAAGTCACCATGTGCGTGCATGGATAGGGCTCTTCCTATGATGTGAATCTTTGGAGGGTGCTCACACATACAACATGAGTGTTGGGCTATATAAATCCCAAATAACACCACTGCCTATCAAATGTGGGACTAAAGTCCCTTATAACACACCCAAAATGAGTTGCAGATGAGCCCACTAAGTTTCGTCTATGCAAAACAAACCCTAAAATGGCAGCTTGAAACTTTAGATTGTATAATTTTTTTCCATATATATATATATATATATATATATATTCTTATGTCATAAAATGCCCCCTAGGACTTTTACCTCCTAATTTTAGTTCCTGGGTCCCTTGGTTTGCATCTTGCATGATCATTTTAACTCCTAAGACAAAATGGCCTGAAACCCATGTCAAATGGGGTTTGAGGGACATTGTTGTATTTGATCTTGCCTTGAAATAGGACCTGAGGACATAGGCACTCACGCCCTTGTCCTATCTTATTTCATGTAGGTCCCAAATTTGAATGTCAGTTATATGACCATTAGAAGGTTCTGTTGCCGATATCTTAAGTTTGAATTATGAAATTTGTAGCGGGAATGCATATATAAGCATGTTTGGGGTTTCATTTGTAAACTAGAAGATTATTATAAACTTTTGGAAAACTTATGATTTTAGAGCATTCAAGATATTCATTGTTGTAGAGCATAATATTGTTGTTGTGTTTGCAGTTACAGATTTAGCTTCATCTTCTCATGTGTTGAAGGATTTTCATATTCATGTGAGATACACCTCCGAAGTGATATCTATTTGTGTTTGAATCATTTATCAATTTGGTTTTGCCTCTATCCCATAGGGATATGCACTCTTTATCTAACAATGGTGTTTAGAAGAATTGAATGTCCTTCTAAGGCTTGACTAAGGCAAGCTTTTAAACACCACAACCCCCAACCACACTCCTTGTGATTATAGGTTATAGGTATCAAATTTCATGGAGTGTAGTTGTAGAGGATGGTTGTAGAAGATAAGGATTCTAGATCTGACAGAAAGAAGTAGCCTAGTGCACTTTCAGGACAAGGGCGCTAGTGACAGTGTCCTCTAAGGTTGCAAACACAAAAATCTTTGTGATAGTGATAATCAGCATTAGAAGAGGTCTTGACATCCTAAAGAATATCCTGCCTTGGACTACGATGCGAGTGGCAGTGTCCTCCACATCTTCCATGATAGAAACAGACATAACAGTGATCATCAATATCGTGAGGAGTCCATAATTCCTTGAAGAAAAAACTACATTGGACTAGGGTGTCCATGGCAATCTCCCTGCATATTCCACATCATAAACTTTGAAAAATGGTTAGTAACTAATCTCTATCAACTATCTTGGTCTATGAGCATTTGTTGTAATTTACGAGTTTGCTTCTGATTTTGTATAATTAGGGTTTTGAGCATATTTGACCATTAAATTAATGCATTAATTGATAATTTATGAGTTTCTATAGTCTTATAAGTGACACCCAACATCAAGGTCAATCCTCTTGCAAAAGGTGTGATTTAACTCGGTTGAAATGTCCTCAAATATTTGTAGTGAAAGGAGGATCTAGCCTATCAATCCCATTTCCCCTCTTTTACTTTAACACACACACACACACACACACACACACACACACACACACACACACACACACACACACACACACACACACACACACACACAAACACACAAACCTGCCAATGAAGAGCTATGTGTGGGTATATGTGGTTGTTAATGGAGTGAAGCCTATGAGATAATGCATGCGCTGCCTGTCAATTTTGAAAGATTGCCAAACACCCCAATATGGGTTGCCACCGATTGGACCTGCCAAGCAAGCAATGTCAATCAAAGATAACAATGCCAAATATGTCCATGAAATCCACCACGGGAAACCGGCTCACCTCTAATTGATGTAAATATAGATGTTCACCACAATAGGCAAAATGGAAATTTAAAAAAAAATCAAACACCTAAAAAAAATTGTTGCCTCTTTGATTAGATGAAGTCACAGACAATGAATATGCCAACCTCCAATTCTTCAATACGGGTAGAAAGCTCCTTGGTTGAGGCTCTAATACCATATAAGGAGACAAATCAGAGGCCCATTAGAAGTGGTACTCTTCCTTGATCTAACCAAGAGCAATCAACCACAAAAGAATTTGTAATATGAGCTAGAAAAATGTTATTTTGATTGATATTTTAACAAATGTATTATATTGTCTTATATAGCCTTACATTTCCCATAAATAAACTATTCTAATTTGTTACAGGAATAACTTCCCAAACCTAACTATAAATTATTATGTGTCTAAATAAACTTAAGCAAGTAAATAAGTAAAATCCTATTTACTCTAACAACTACGATAAATGTATCCTGTGTAAAATTGCATAGATGTATTTGCTCTAATTTTTTCACACCATTTCAAAAAAATTGATTACATAAATAAATGGCATGAGCCACTAAGAATGTCAAACACAACCTAAATGAATGTCATTTTCCAAGATGCTTCAGCATTTAAGACTCAAGCAACCTATAAAGAAAGTGTAGTCATTCAAGGGAAGATGACCAATTAAAGATTCAAAGCATAGGATTCAAAAGCAAGGCCCACTTGAAGATGATGGCATTGGTTTTAAAGTAAGGTAGCCATGATGAAATGATGGCATGCCAATGAGTTTCCAGGTGCAACCATATGCAAACATAGCAATTTACATAAATAATGGCATACCAGAATAATTGAAGGTAGTGCAATCAATATAGAATAATCAAAGGACTGTCTATATGAATAATGAGGTGCCACCTAAGGAATCAAATACAACCTTACAAGATTCAGATCAATTGCAAATATAGCAATTTACATAAATAATGGCATACTAGAATAATTGAAGGTAGTGCAATCAATATAGAATAATCAAAGGACTGTCTATATGAATAATGAGGTGCCACCTAAGGAATCAAATACAACCTTACAAGTTTGTGGTGCAGCCTTAGGATCATGGCACAAGATATGGATTAATGTACAAGCCAATTTAAACATGGTGCCTTCTTATAACAGAGGTGCAACCTTAGGAGTGAAGGCACATGTGTAATAGCATCATAAAGATTTAGGCGCAAGCCATTAAAAATAAATGGTGTAGTTCCAATGAAAACACAGGCATACCAATAGAAGTGTGGTCTAAAGGAATTTGAGGTGCCATTGAAACTCAAAGTTGTAGCCATATTAAACATGGTGCATTAGAAATGGCGCATCATAGTGTAATCCTTAAGTCTCAGAGAAGGCGCGGTCTGTAAATGAATAATGGAAAGCCTCAACTTTTTCCAAAAGAACGTTCAACTAAGAGAGTCAAAGGCACTAGATTATAATATGGCACAACACTTTGATATCAGAGGCACAGTTCACAAATACGTAGATTTTAAGATCATGCATTAGCATTTGAAACATAGCATATACTATAGAATGTATGGTGCTGCCTTAAAAAATGCCATGGCCTATTCAAATCCAATTCACAAGCCATAATAAATAGTGCAACCTGGGATCATCAGTCACTAGTCTTAGCACATAACTAAAAGGTCAAGGTGCACTCCATTCAAAATAAAGTAGTGTCAGAGAACATGGATTCTCCCCATAAGACTCAGTAGCCATCAGATGAAAATTAATCAATGGATGGTGCATCAAATGAGAGTGTCAAAGAAGGCTTGTTTCCAGACATGCACTAATCTTCCACATGGTGGCAAGGGAAAAGATACAATCTTTTACATCTTTTGATAATCTCACTTGAGAATTAAATGTTTCATTTAATCTTTGTTTAAATCTTATAAAAAATAAAGTGATTCATAAGATATATGTTAAATGAGTCAATGCTGAGTCCTATTAAAATAGTGGTGGACCCCAAAGGAAATAAAGCTAAAAGCTTTATTAAGAGGATCACATGAGACTCCCCAGAGTGATAAGGTTCAAAGTTTAAATAAAGAAACTTTATTATTTAAGTATGCAGCCACCTAGAGGAATAAAGTGAAAGGTTTTACTTCTCACGCCTTATAAAAGAACAAAAACTATAACAAACTCTAGTTAAGGCAAGCATGCAGCAAAGGAAGGTATTTATGCATGAATTAAAAGCAACAAACACAAAGTTATCTTAGAAAATCAAGCATGCAATAGAAAAGAGGGAAGATTTAAAGGGATTATTTTTCCTTTTTTATATAAGTTTTTATAACAGTACGGACAATAATGAATCAATGACCACAGGAGATATCAGAGATGTGTAGATACAAAAGAAAAGATTCATGAATGGAAGATGATTTTGTAGGCCTTTGATGGAGGGTTTTCTCTAAATCAAATGAATCTGATGCACTGTTCCCTTAAGGCCTTTTGTGTCTTCGTTTTGATTCACCAATGAAGGGAAGATGGTTATTTTTGTGCCATTATTTTTTGTAGGATTTTTTCTTGTTTTCTTATCTCAAATCTAAGACTTTCATTTATAAATATGAGACTACCGAACCTTATGTAGCTAGATGACTATGTGATTGTCACTTTTTGCTCATCATATTTATGTTCATCTTCTCTCTCGTTTTCAAATCTTGTGAAATTAAATCTTTTACGAGTTGGAAATTTGTGTTTGGCATATTGCCATGTTAATTAGTCTCATTTTCAATATTTCCTTCTCTTTTCTCCAAAAAATTTGAAAACAAGTTTATTGAAGACTTTACGAAGAGCTGGCTTCTAAAATCCCAAAGTCAAGACGCGTGCCATGTTTGTGAGATTTCCTATTGTTGTTAGTTTGATGCACATTTTACTATCAATAGTTTTTGACACTCACAGTGGGACTTGAATTAGAGACTTCGGTCAATGTTTCATTAATCTTTGTTCTACATTTTGTGATTTTGGTGGAAAATCAGAAAAATATTTCCTTGTAGGAGCATGAATCTTTCATCTGGCAACTCCATTCGTGATCTTATCTCAAATCTTTTCTATTGTAAATCATAGCAACCTATAATATTTATGTGCATCTCAATGTTCCAGTAAGAAACTTACCATTTGTGATTTGTGATTCAAGTGGTCCTCTTCTACATCAACAACAAGGTCAGGTTCTTGAAGCAACATTGAAAGCATTACCCCATTTTTATTGAGATGGCTCTATTCATCATGCTGATCATATTCATGATATTGCAAATTTATGCACTATACACTATGTCACAACTGAAAATGTGGCTCTTCTGTTACTTTCATTTTCTCTCAGAGGTGAAGCATGAGAATGGTATAGAAATCTACAACTTGGTTCAATCATGGGATGGGATCAACTAGGAGAGCTCATTTACAATCAATTTCAAGAGAAGCTAGATATTAGTTCCCTCTTTCAAAATCTTGTCATGATCAAGAGGTATCCTACAAAATGCATGCATGATTTTAATCCAAGATTTGATAAGGTATGGACATTTTCCAATAGATGTGAGACCTCCTCCATGTTTTGCATTCCTATATTATTTGAATGCTTTAGATCCTAAAATTTCTATGATGATACAATTTTTAGGAGGTGAAACCTTGCCTCAATCCTATGATCTTTCCATTAGAGCTTAAATGCACCTCATAGAAACTGGTAAATTGCCCACTTTGCCTTTAAACCACTGATTCCTCTTGCAAATATCCCATCCCAAGCTCTTGCATATTTGTCCTAATCCAACCACCCTCCCTACTGATTTGATAAATCATCAAGAGATTATTGAAATGAAAGAACTTGCAGAATCTCTCTCCTATGAGCTCAATGAGCTAAGAGATCAAGGCATGTATCAGGCTGATTCAAATTTAATGCCTCAAATCTCTCATGAATAGTTGTATGAATGTAATTAGTTTGTAGAAGAGATCCTTCCTCATACACAAAAGATACCCAATTATTTTGAAAATTGTGCTTTTCAAGCTTCTGTGGTTTCAGAGCCAAAGTTTTAGCCTATGGAAGTAATAGATCAAGTGTTTTGTCACTTTGATATCAAATAAGAATGCAATCAAAATGCAAGAAAAGAGGTTGTCCTATTTATCCAGTGCTTTCAACTGATCCTAAGCATCATGCACATATGGATAAATTTTATTCAAAGAGACTCTAGTCAAGAGGATAATGATAATGGCTTGTTTCCTTCTTAAGATGAAAACTACTTGCAAAAGAATTTTAAACCTAAAAAGTACTAGGCAAAGAATGATGCAAAATATTTACCTCATCTTGAAGAAGAAGTTGTGAAGGAATTTTTTTTAGAGTCTACATAGAATGAGTGTATTTATTTATGTTCAATGAGTTTTCACATCTTCCATGGGATAGTGTTAAGCATGATGAAGAACAAATCAAGGATTTATTCTTAGTTATCCAACAAGGATATCAACTTCTTGATGAAGGAGATTCCACCATTAAGCAAGTGCATGGTTCATTTTGAAAGCCTATTTTAGCTGATCATGAAGAAATCTTGAGTGAGGTATGTTCAAGTTTTGAAGGAGTTAGATCTATTTTCTATGTTTGAGAATGGGTATTCTCTCCTTCTTGAGGAGGATCATCAAATGTATTTGCAGCCCCATTGTCATGATGCATCAAGGGATATTTTTAGTAATGAAGAGTTTCTTATGGAATATAAGCCTACTCCATTTTTCATTCAAGAAGAAATTTTGATCAGATTCAAAATAGTTATGGGTAGCTCCATCACCTTCAAACTAGATTTTGGTGCTATCTTGGATCATGGTCAAGTAGAGGAACATGCAAGGGAAGTTACTAATGAGGTCATGTTCAGAAATGCCTCTACATGCAAGCAAGAGTATGAGCTCTAATGCTTGGTATTTCCTTCCCACACCCTCCACTGAATCAAGAACAGTATGCAGATCAACATGGGTGGTATTTCAATGTGAAAGAAGAGTCTCAGGAATGTAGGAAAGCAAAGAAGTACAAGTTTTTGCTATATTTTTTCATGCATTTTGTCTGGTCTATTGTCAATTCAATGTGGATCACATGGACTAGAATCATTTGACATGGAATTTATTTTGACATTCTTGTGAATAGGCATATTCCTTCTCAGTTTCATTTATAGGTAGTTTAGTTTGTGTGATTTAGAATAAGTTACATTTGCAACAATAGTTTCAATTTTTAGTTTGTTCTTTTCAATAAATTTTAGAGGTTGTAGACATTTGAAAATATTGTCATCCATCCCTAATTGGTATCTAAGTTGCAAAATGTGTCAATGGTTCATCAATGTTTTAGTTTCAACCATCACATGATCTTCTTGGCAGTTTGTATCAGGTTTTAGTTCTAGATGGTTTGTTTGTGTTTAGTGTATTTTTTACCCCATTGCCCAATGAAATCAAGGCATTTTTGTTTTGGAGTTCAGCGTGTGTAGGCACACTCTCCCAGCCACTCGCCAAGAATGTTGTGATTTTTTCACACCATTTCAAAAATTTTGATTACATAAATCAATGGTGTGAGCCACTAAGGATCTCAAGTGCAACCTAAATGAGTCTTAGTTTTAAAGATGCTTCAGCATTTAAGACTTAGTCCACCTATAAAGAAAGTGCAATCATTCAAGGGAAGACAACTAGTTAAAGATTTAAAGCACAACATTGAAAAGAAAGACCCACACGAAGATGATGGTGCTAGTTTTAAAGTAACACAACCATGATGAAATAAAGGTGTGCCAATGAGTTTCTAGGTATAGCCATATGCACCATTTCACAACCATTGCAAGCATAGTAGTGTACATAAATGATGGAACACTAGAATAATTGAAGGTAGTGCAATCAATATAGAATAATCAGAGGAGTGTCTATATGAATAATGAGATGACACCTAAGGAATCAAATGCAACATTACAATTTTCTGGTGCTGCCTGGGGATCATGGTGCAAGCCATGGATCAATGCACAAGCCATTTTAAAGATTCAGGCACAAGCCATTATAAATAAATGGTGCAGTTCCAATGAAAACATAGGCATACCAATAGAAGTGTAGTCTACAGGAATTTGAGGCACCGTTCAAACTCAAAGTTGTAGCCATATTAAACATGGCACATCAGAGGATAGATAGGCATATTAGAATCAGTGCACATTAGCATTAGAAATGAGGCATCATAACGTAGACCATGAGTCTCAGAGAAGGTGCAATATCTGAATGAATTATGGGAAGCCTCAACTTTTTTCAAAAGAACGTTCAGTTGAGAGAGTTAAAGACACTAGATTATTATATGATGTAGCACTTTGATATTAGAGGAAAAAATTACAACCATATAGCTTTTAAGATCATGCCTTAGAATTTGAAACATAGCACACACTATAGAATGTATGGTGTTGCCTTGGAAAATGGTGTGGCCTATTCAAATCCAATTCACAATCCATAATAAATAGCATAGCCTGGGATCATTAGTCACTAATCTTGGCACACAACTAAAAGGCAAGTGCGTACTCCAATCAAAAGAAAGGATAGTCAGAGAACATGGATTCTCCCAGCAAGACTCAGTAGCCATTAGATTAAAATGAATCAATGAATGATGCATCAGATGAGAGTGTCAAAGAAGGCTTGTTTCTAGAGATGCACCAATCTTCCACGTGGTGGCAAGGGAAAATATATAATCTTCTACATGTTTCCATAATCTCACATGAGAATTAAATGCTTCATTTAATATTAGATGCAGGAGTATCTTGAGTGAACAGGCAATCCTGCATCACCCAAAACATTTCATTTTCATTTTGGTTTGGTTTTAGTTTTGCTTGGCTTCTCTTGACAATAGATATGGCAAAGACATTCAATGAGAAAATATTACAATATTGTTTTATGCATATGCTTGCAGTGGTGAAGACTCGTAAGGTTCAGCTATGTTTGGCATCACATTCTTGTTTTTGTACATATAAAATTGTTCCACAATTTGGGAACTACATAGGTATCAATAATGAAAATGCCAAAGAACATTCTATGAAGGGATAAAGACTACCTCAAAACCACTGAGTTGGATTTGGAGTCTTGTTGTATTGTGGGAACATCTTTATCTTACCGCCATCCCACAAGAGCTTAAGAGCTGGCCGGTGGTATAGCAAGAGATTATAAGTTACTGCTAGCACCCTAGACTCTGTGTTGAAGCCTATGGTATGGAAGGGAACTAATCTTCCATCACTGTCAACTTGCCATGAAAGTGTAGACTATCTACTGGACTGTAGGAGGAATATATCACCATTGTAAATTTAAAAACAATCATTTATAGTGGGTTCATCCTACATGTCTCAAGGCATTGAAGGGACCATTCAAGCCATTGGACTTCTATGTCAGAGACGATGGTTGAACTGCCATCTTGGCATTTATAAAAATCAACAATTTGACAGTTAATGTAGAGGGGGAGAGAAAAAGAAATAGAGGGGATAATGAGAAAGAAAATGAACCAGTTGCTAGGTTTTTGGTCAGATAGAGAGGCGGTCAATCACAGAGAGAAGGAAAGAATGATTTGAGAAGTCCTCGACTAAGTAGACAGTTTTGTATTGTAGATATATATATTTTATACTATAAATGTATGTAATCACAGTTTAATTAAATAAATATCATTTGAGTTCAATTTGTTGTGGAGTGTTGTGTATTGTTTTTATCTATCTGCACTACGTCAAGTGGTATCAGAGCTAGTTATCTTGAGTGCAGAGAGTATCCACCGAGATCTATGGGACTGAGTAACAGTTGAGGAGTGCTCAAGAGGATTATTTTGGGTGTGTGTGGAGTCCCAAATGATTGAGAACTAAAGTCGTTGATTGACAGAGATTCTTCCACGAAGAGGAAGTCCCATAATAGAGGCAGTGTTGGAATAGTTCTAAGAAAGGCTATTGGAAGATATTAGAAATGATATTATAAATGAAATGAGATTGGCTACTGGTAATGCTAGAGATTTTAAGAATGAAGAAGAATCTGAAGAGGAAGAATAGGGAAGGGAAGAAGAAGGAGAAGAATGACCAGAGGATGTAGGGGAAGAGAGATTTTTGAGAGCTCTTTTGAGAATAAAAAAGAGCAATAAAGTAGATGTGTCAAATTTATTTAAAACATTAAATCTAGAAGAGCTAATTGATTGGATTGGAGAACAGGATGAATATTTTGAATTGGAAGATATTAAAGCCCCTTACAGGGTTAAGATAGCTCAAACAAAATTGAAGGGACATGTTGCATTATGGTGGAAGGGGTTACAAAGAGAGTGAGTTGCCGATGGAGATTCCAGGATAGCAAGGTGGAATCAAATGGTGACAAGACTGAAACGTAAACTCATTCTTGGCAATTATGAATTGGAATTATTCAAACAGTTGTAGAACCTAAAATAAAAAAATATGAGTGTAAAAGATTACATGGAAAAATTTTACAAGTTAGCCATTCGGTCAAGGAGACATGAGGCTGACAAGGAGAAGGTAGCTAGGTATGTGAATGGATTACAGTATAACATTCAGGATGAGATGAGCATGGTGAAGGTGACTTCAGTGGAAGAAGCTTACCAATATGTGTTGAAGACAAAGAGAAGGTAATGAGAAAGAAAATAAACAATTCTAAAGGTCGAGGAAGATTTGCAGCTGAGAAAGGGCAGGCAAGCAGTAGCAAAGGAAACCAAATTGAAGAAGAATCCAAGCCCAGATCGAGCCAGGAAATGGGCTACAATACAAAGGCAAAACATATACTAGCTAGAGGGCATGGTAGCAGCAGCAGAGGTTTTATGGGAAAACATTATCAGTGTGGAGAAGTCAGACATCGTGCTTACAAATGTCCTGAAATACAAGAAGGCAATAAGAGGAGTACAACAAGAAACCATTTGGCATAGGAGGATGTAGAGAGTATTGCATCTGCGAAAGGTGAAGATCCTAAGGATGGTGAATCTCTCATGATAAGGAGAGTGTTGGTGAACCCAAAGATAGCAGAGAAAGAACCATCCCAATGAAGGAGTCTATTTCAAACTTTGTGCAAATCTAGAGGTAAGTGCTGTAAATTTATAATGGAGACTGGTAGTACAGATAACCTAGTTTCATAGGAAATGGTAAACAAGCTAGGTTTAAAAAGGTGTAAACACCCTAATCCATATGAGGTTTCATGGTTGCAAGAAGGGCATGGGACAACAGTGAGTGAACAATGTATAGTTACTTTCCAGATTGGTTCTTATAAAGATAAAGTGTTGTGTGATGTAATGCCTACAAGTGCTTGTCATGTGTTGTTGGGTAGACTACGGCAATTTGATAGGGAGGCCATTTATGATGGCAAAAAGAATGTGTACACCATCCAGAAAGATGGTTAGAAGTATGTATTGAACCCTCTCAGGGAGAAGGTGAGGTAAATCAAAGAATCTAACTCCATTGCTTGTTGTAGTGTTAAGAATCAACAAATAATGAAAGAGTAAGAGGTTGGACACCATGATTTGAAGGCATTCAAAGGACAGGTTTCCAAAGAGAACAATAGATTGAACCTCAAGTTCTTACAGTGGCACCATAAAGAGGAAATAAATATTAGTCCAAAGGTATTTAGAGGATAGCAAGGTGAACTAATAGAAAGTAATTCAAAAATTCAACTCTATACAGATGAGGCTAACTACTTGAGTGTGAAGAATGGTGAAGGATGAAAGGATGGTAGAAGCGAAGCTCCCATGGACAAGGAGTAGATTTGGATAAAAAACAAGCATGGGATTATAGTCCCATGCACATCTCAATGTTCTTGAGCTCTCCGAATTAGAAACATTTGTTTACCTGGGGTGTCTAATTTAGGAGCATCTAGGGCAAATAGACAATCCTGCATCACCCAAAGACATTTCATTTTCTTTTTGGTTTTCTTTCAATTTTGGTTGGTTTCTCTTGACAGTAGATATGGCAAAAACATTCAATGAGAAAATATTGCAATATTTTTTTATGCATATTCTAGCACTGATGAAGACTCATAAGGTTCAACTATATTTGGCATCACATTCTCGTTGCCATACATATAAAATTGTTCCACAATTTGGGAACTATGTAGGTATCAATAACAAAAATTCTAGAGAACATTATGGGAAGGGCTAAAGACTACCATGAAACTACTGAGATGGAGTTGGAGTCCTGCAATATTGTAGGAACATCTTTATCTTACAACAACCCTGTAAGAGCTTAGGAACTAGCCGACGGTATAGTGGGAGCTTATAAGTTACCACTAGCCCCCTAGACTTCGTGTTGAAGTCTGTGGTAGGGTGGGGAACTAATCTTCTACCACCAACAACCTGCCATGAAAGTGTATACTATCTGCGGGATTGCAGGAGGAATATATCAACATTGTAAATTTAAAAGCTGTCATTCATAGTGGGTTCATCCTACATGTCTTAGGGTATCGAAGGGACCATTTAGGCCATTAGACTTCCACATCAGAGATGACAATTAAACTATCATCTTGGCCTTCATAAAAATCAACACTTCGACAGTTAACACAGAGGCAGAGAGAGCAGAAGAAATAGAGGGGATAATGAGAAAGAAAACAAACCAATTGTTGGGTTTTTAGTGTTAGGGTTAGTCGGCAGAAGATATCAATTAAATGCAAATAAAGATTAAACAAAGGAATGGAAATACATAGAAATAATAACAGTGAGAGATAATTTTTAACGTGGTTCACCCAAACTCAGGCTACATCCACCAAACAGAGAGTCCAATATTATTATCCAGTAAATCAAAACTGATTACAATCAACAATCCTTGCAACTCAATACCGCTGCAAAATGAAACAATAAAATACACAAACCCTAACCCTTGGCTGCTTTTTATTAAGCTTTTTGTCAGTTACAAAAATAGGGTTTTCTTATGTCAGTCAATGAAAAAATAACTCCCGGTGCTTTACAAAAATAATAAAAAATCGTTTGAGGTTATATGGAGCCTAATCAGACTTGGAGGTTATATTTACCCCTCTTTTATTAGTGTGGTTTCCCCCCCAAATCCCTATGGGGTCAAGGGGCAGTGCCCCTTGCAGGGTCTAGGGACAGTGCCCCTGGTGCTTTCCCTATTGCGATACAGGGCGGGGTCGAGGGGCAGCGTCCCTGTGGGGGCTCAGAGGCAACGCCCCTGAAACCTCACATGGTTTTTTATTATTTTATAAAGCACCAAGAGTTATTTTTTCATTGACCGACATAAGAAAACCCTATTTTTGTAACCGACAAAAAGCTTAATAAAAAGTGGCTAAGGGTTAGGCTTTGTGTATTGTATTGTAGCATTTTGCAGTGGTATTGAGTTGCAAGGATTGCTGATTGTAATCAGTTTTGATTTACTAGATAATAATATTGGACTCTCTATTTGTTGGATGTAGCCCGAGTTTGGGTGAACCACGTTAAAACTTGTCTCTCGCTACTGCCAAATCTGAGTCTACATAACCTGCTAAATTAGTATTAGAGCCCCCAAAACATAAGTGTTTATTAGATGTACCTCTCAAATATCTGAGAATCTATTTTACCACATTCCAATGCTCTAATCCGGGATGACTCATATACCTGCTAACGACTCCTACAACATGTGCAATATCTGGTCTTGTGCATACCATGGCATACATTAAACTTCCTACAGCTAAAGCATATGGTACCTTGGACATTTTCTCTTCCTCCTCTTGTGCCTTAGGACACATCTCCTTAGTCAAATTTCAAATGACTAGGCAAAGGTGTGCTGACAACTTTTGCATTCTCCATATGGAATCTCTACAACACCTTTTCAACATAAGCAGCCTAAGATAGAGTTAATTTTCTATGCTTCCTATCTCTGCAAATTTTCATATCAAGGATTTGTTTTGCTGCCCCCAAATCCTTCATAGCAAATGACTATGCTAATTGCTATTTTAACTCTCTTATGTGATCCATGTTAGACCCAGCTACAAGCATGTCATCAACATATAAACATAAAATAATGTACCTGTCATTATCCAACCTCTTAAAATAAACACAATGGTTAGAATTACACCTGTTGTAGCCTTGCTCAGCCATAAAACTATCAAATTTCAAATACCATTGCCGAGGTGCTTGTTTCAGGCCATACAAACTCTTCTTCAATCTGCACACCTGTTTCTCCTTACCTTTGACCTCAAATCCTTGGGGCTGTTCCATATATATCTCCTCCTCCAAATCACCATGGAGAAAGGTAGTTTTAACATCTAGCTGTTCCAAATGTAAATCTTCAGCAACCACAATACTTAAAACAATACGAATAGAAGTCATCTTGACAACCGAAGAAAATATCTCATCAAAATCAATGCCCTTTTTTTGTGCAAATCCTTTTACAACTAACCTGGCCTTAAATCTTTTCTTACCTCCATCTTCCTCTTTCAGCTTGTAAACCCATTTATTTGGTAAAGCCTTTTTACCTGCATGTAACTTACGTAATTCCCAACTCTGATTTTTCAGCAAGGAGTCCATTTCTTCTTTCATTGCAAGCTCCCACTGAACTTGTGTATCCACCTACATAGCTTCATCATACCCTTCTAGTTCACCAGCATCTATTAACAAAATTGAATACAAAGAGGGAGAAAACCTTTCAGGAGGTCTACTTATCCTTGTTGACTATCTAACATTCACTAGAGTTTGTGGTATTTCTGGTTGCTATTGCGGAGCATGAGGAGCCACTGGAACATCACTATTTGGAGTATTATCCAGCACCACATAATCCTTTTCTTTCTTCTCATGCTACTGCAACTGATCTTTGTAGAACACCTTCTCATTGAATATAACATCCCTGCTTCTCACAATTTTCTGATTTTCAAAATCCCAAAGCCTATAACCAAATTCATCAATGCCATATCCAATGAAGGTACTTTTTTTGATTTCGCATCCAGCTTGATTCTATTTTCAGAATCTATATGTGCAAATGCTTCATAGCTAAAAGTTTTCAGAAAAGAATAACTCACCTTCTTGCCTATCCATGCTTCCTCTAGAATACCACAACCCAAAGGAACTGAAGGACATCTGTTAATTAAATATACAGCAGTGTTGACAGCCTCTACCCACATGTTTAAAGACAGTCCAGCATGCAATCTCATGGTCCTTGCATGCTCCATTATTGTCCTATTCATGCGTTCAGCCACTCCATTTTCCTGTGGAGTCCCTAGAACTATTTTCTGCCTACGAATTCAATTAAAGGAACAATAATCTTCAAATTCTTTGCTGCAATACTGACCGCCATTATCAGATCTAAGACATTTTAATCTTTTACCTGTCTCATTTTCAACTAAGCCTCTCCATTTCTTAAATGTTTCAAATACATCGGATTTCTATCTAAGGAAATAAATCTAGACCTTCCTAGTTGCATCATCTATGAATGTAACATAATACTGAGAGCCACCAAAAGAAGATACCTGAGCTGGTCCCCATACATCTGTATGCACAAGCTCCAATTTTTCATTTTTCTTTTACTTCCCATCCTTGAGAAAACTGACTCTCTTTTGTTTACCATACACACAACTTTCACAGAAATCCATATTAATACATTTCAGACCTAGTAAATTTTTCTTAGAATGAAGTACCTTCATACCTTTTTCACTCATATGCCCAAGTCTATTATGCCATAGTGTTGTCTCAGAACCTGCAGCAACTTTTTCAATCTCTTCCTGCAAACCTATAGCAACTATTCCTGAACCTGTTTGTTTTTTCTCTATAACAGCTAAAGTAGAAGGAATAGTATGACCTGTACAAAGATATAAGGTGCCTACTTTCACACCTTTTGCTACTACTAAGGCACCTTTTGAAACCTTCCAATTTTTATCAGTAAATGAAACAGTGCAACCTTGTTCAGTTAGTTACCCTGCTAAAATTAAATTCCTACTAAGCCTTGGAACATGCCTTACCTCTTGTAGTAGCCAATGATTTCCATTCTACAACTTAATCTTGATTCTCTCCTTTCCAACAATCTGACATGGTTCGTTATCTCCCAAATAAACTAACCCAAAATCCCCTTGGACATAATCAAGGAAATAACTTCTATGGGGCATAGCATGAAATGAGGCCCCTGAATCTAAAACCCATGAATCATCAGCATTATCTAGGGAAAGAATCAAAGCATTATCTTCAGACTTATTTCTTACCACATTTGTTTCCTTATTGCCTTCATGTTTGTCTCCTTCTTTGTTCTTCCGAGACCAGTAATCTTTCTTCAGATGACCTGGTTTTCTATAGTACCAGCAATCCTTGTGTCCTCTGGTTTGGGATCTTTTGTCCTTTGATTTTCCTTGTGACTTTCCATGACCTCCAGAACCTTTTCCTCTCTCCTTTGATCTACCTCTACTTTCTACATTCAAAACACTGCTTGATTTGGATCCACCTGAGCTTTTCCTATGAATTTCCTCACTCAGAATAACACCAACAACATCATCAAATTTCAGTGTATTTGAACTAGAAACAGACTTACTAACTGCCATTACCAAACTATCCCAACTTTTAGGCAATGAACATAATATCAAGAGAGCTCTAACTTCTTCATCAAATTTTACATTTACAGAAGTCAATTGACTGACAATTGTATTAAATTCATTTAAATGATCTGTCACAGATCCACCTTCAACCATTTTTAGATTAAACAAACGCATCATAAGAAATACCTTATTTGAGGCTGAGGGTTTTTCATACTATTTAGCCAAAGCTTTCATCAGACCGTCTGTTGTCTTCACTTCTGTTATATTGAATGCCACCATTGGTGCTAGGCACAACTGAATGATTCTCAGTGCCTTTCTGTCAAGAAGATTCCAATCCTCATCAGACATTGTTGCTAGTTTCTTCGATACTCCTTCCAACGGCATCCATAAATCCTTTTGATAGAGGTAATCCTCCATCTGCATCTTCCATAATTGATAGTTCTGCCCATTAAATTTATCGACCTTCAATTTACCCTCATCCGCCATTGCTTCCACTCAGCCGTGAGACTTTCCTGTAGACAATAATAAAAAAATACAACCTCGCTCTGATACCACTTGTTAGGGTTAGCCGGCAGAAGATATCAATTAAATGCAAATAAAGATTAAACAGAGGAATGGAAATACACAGAAATAATAACAGTGAGAGACATATTTTAACATGGTTCACCCAAACTTAGGCTACATCCACTAAACAGAGTCTAATATTATTATCCAGTAAATCAAAACTGATTACAATCAGCAATCCCTGCAACTTAATACCACTATAAAATGCTACAATACAATAAACGAACCCTAACCCTTGGCTGCTTTTTATTAAGTTTTTTGTCGGTTACAAAAATAGGGTTTTCTTATGTTGGTCAATGAAAAAATAACTCCTGGTGCTTTATAAAATAATAAAAAACCATGTGAGGTTTCGGGGGCATTGCCCCCGAGCCCCCACGGGGGTGCTGCCCCTTGACCCCGCCTTGGGGGCACTACCCCCAAACCCCCGCAAGGGGCGCTGCCCCTTGATCCTATAAGGATTTGGGGGGAAACTGCGCTGATAAAAGAGGGGTAAATATAACCTCCGAGTCTGATTAGGCTCCATATAACAACATTTAGTCAGATACAAAGGAGGTCAATCATAGAGAGAAGGAAAGAATGATTTGAGAAGCCCTCAATGGCTAAGTAGACATATTTTGTATTGCAAATAGATACATTTTATATTACAGATGTATGTAATCATAGTATAATTAACTAAATATCATTTGAGTTCCATTTGTTGTGGACTATTGTGTATTGTTTTTATCTATCTACAGTGCGTCAATCTGTATTTAAATCTTATAAAGATTAAAGTGAGTCATAATGTATATGTTTAGTGAGTCAATGTTGATCCATATTAAAATAGTGGTGGACCTCGAAGGAAATATAGCTAAAATCTTTTTTAAGAGAATCACATGAGACTCATGAGAGTGATAAGGTTCAAAGTTTAAATAAAGAAAATTTATTATTTAAGCATGTAGCCACCTATAGGAATAAAGAGAAAGCATTCATTTCTCATGCCTTATAAAAGAACAAAAGCTACAACAAACTCTAATTAAGGCAAGCATGCAACAAAGGATGGTATTTTTACATGAATTAAAAGCAGTGAACACAGAGTTACTTGAGAAAATCAAGCATGCATAGCAGAGAGGACATATTTAAAGGGATTATTTTTCTTTTATTTATATCAGTTTTTATCATAGCATGGACAATAATGAATCAATAACCAAAGGAGATATCAGCGATGTGTAGATACAGAGGAGTTGATTCATGAACAGCAAATATGTTGCAGGCCTTTGATGGTGGGTTTTCTTTGAATCAAATGAATCTGATGCACTATGCCCTCATGGCCTTTTGTGTCTTCATTTTGATTCACCAATGAAGGGAAGATGGTTATTTATATTCTATTGTTTTTTGTTTGAGTTTTTCTTCTTTTCTTATCTCAGATCTATTACCATTATTTGTATATCTGAGACTACCAAACCTTATGCAGCTGAATGACTATGTGATAGTCATTTTTTATTCATCATATTTGTGTTCATCTTGTCTCTTAATTTTGAATCTTGTACAATTAAATCTTTGCATGTTGGAAAGTTGTATTTCGCATGTTGCTATGTTAACTAGTCCCATTTTTAGGTTTTCCTTCTTCTCTTTTCTCCAAAAATACAAAAACAAGTTTATTGAAGACCTTACAAAGAGCTGGCTTCTAAAATCATGGAGGTCATCTCGCAAGCCACATACCAAATTTGCGAGATTTCCCATTGTTTTCAGTTTGATGTAAAATTTTACTATCAACAGTATGTACATAGAGCATAGTATTGAGATATATTTAAATAGTGAGGTTAGGATTTCTATGACTATGTAAACATAGATAGATATGATTTAGAGTAATACCATCTTGTCATGAATCAAAACTACACGCAGAGTGTAGGAATCTTTATAGTCTGAAATCATGATAGAGTAAATGTGAATTCAGAAGTTTAAAAATGTAAAGATTAAACATCATAATGTTATAGTTGCATTTAGAAAACTGTAGATGATAACATTCTCATGTCATTTGTTGTATCATTAAGCTCATAAATTAGATAGGTAGTAAACTTTGACATTCAATAAACACCAAACTATCAAAAAAGGTTTGAATAACATTGTTTATTCATAGGATTTGATCTATTGAAATTTGTCTCTTACCTGTATATACATTCAAGAAAACATAGGATGTAGTTGTCTTAAAATATAAAAACTTTGTAGAATCTATCTTATAGATTGCAGAAACTAAACCTCTTGAGAACTTTGTTTTAGACTTAAGAATCAAGACTAGTAAGTTTAGATAGAGAAGGATTTATATCCCACAATGTTTTATATATATAAGTTTTTTTGTTTTCAATCAAAGATTTTGTGATAGATATTCACTTATTTTATACTATTTAGAAATGATTATGATATCATTAGAAACACTTATTTTAGATATTTAATATCACATATGCAATCTAAAAACATGAAAAGTATTTTCATTATCTTCAAAGGATGTTATACATAAGTTCACAACCTATTCTATAATGAAAGTCGGTAGACTTAAGAAGACCAAAAAGGTCGAATATATTGTATTGTTATTTTTGTAGACTCAAACCTATTTAGGTTAAAAGATCAAACTTAGTCAAGAGTATTTATGATAATGATAGTATTCATCAAGGTCTTATATGAATGAGGATTAACCTCATTTTCTATGTTTATACATGATATGAGAAATTTGAATTCAATCAATGCCCAAGTGGTCAAGAGTAGACTAGTGGTTATTATATACATGTTATATTAATATAACTTATTATCTTTGCAAAATAAGGGTATTTGATATTTCAATGTATTGGGTAAGAGAAGTTAAAACCCTAGAATCAACCTAGAAGTGTTTAGAAACTTAACTCTTAAGTCGGTTATAATATTGTTTTTGTATATTATTGTCGACAATGAATGGTTGAGAAACCATAGATCAAGATAATATAATTTAGGAAGAGTCTATAAAAGCACCTATGATAAATAAATGATTTCTTGTCAAAGTCAGAAACTTGATATGTAAAACAAGAATGTTTAGTCTTGGGTCATTTAGTAGAATGACAGGAAGTCATAGACCCTAAGTATTTGCAAGTATCCAATGAATGACTCTTTGAAAGGTTAAAATCATCTAAACTTATATATTGTATATATCCTAGATTAATGATTAAATTCTAAGTCAAATTGACTGGGATTTGAGTTTAGTCAAGACAATTCATTTCTAGAGATACTAGTCAAGTTAGTCAAACTATAGGATAAGATAGTTTCCATGTCAAGTTAGAGGTATGTAAACACATGAATACATTTATTGCAAACATCTATTCATATAGAAACTTTGGCCAAAGTGATGTATATGTCTCTACATAGATTAGTTGGTTCAAAGTGTCTAGATGGGATGACCTATCAGAATGATCATACTTAGCTAGAAGATTGTCTAGAGTTGTATTGTCAATTGAGTTATGTAGGACACAACACTAGGACTTAGATGGAATTCTGTTGGTTCCTTATGTCTATACTCTTCATGAAGGGTAGGGTCACTTCTAGAAAGGAAGGTATGCTGGGGACCGTCAGTTTGTGGTCGGAGCAAAAATAGTCAGATGATGATCTCCCTCTATAGAAGAAGACTCGCCAAGATTTGAGAGACAAATACCAAGATTCCAAATGTAGTATTCTTCATGTTATGACTTATGATTGTCAAACTTATGTAAACTTATTCATATTGCCAAGTACAGATAATTTGAAAATGTTAAGTAAAATATTTTTACTATGATTTTATCTTTGAATATATTGTATTTTCAAGGTTTAAAATATTCAAAAAAGATATGCATTTTACTCTATTATTAAGCAAATGTTAAAAAAATCATTCATGGTTGTACATGATCTTTTACTTTCTTAGTAAATTATGTGAGTAATTCCAAGTTGTTTGAGTTAGTATTTTACATATAGTATCGGAGCTACGACATTCAACACATGGACCTATGAGCTCACTACGAGAAAAAATGTCAACATTCAATAGATTGGCTAATGTTTAAAAATTGGTTTTATACTAGAATGGTGTGGACAAGAACCAAGAAAACTTCCAGGAATTCTATCCCCCAGAACTTACCCAAGATAATGGTTAAGAAAGAACCAACTGAGGAGGTAAAACTCCAAGAACATATTAACTATGTTGAGGGTGCATGGCTAGAGGACTTTGAAACATTAGTTGATTCTCTTAAGTGTATTTGACTAGAAAGGAAACAACACAATAAACTGGCTAAGAAACCCATTGTTCCTACTTGTGTATTTCAACCGAGTAAACCGTCTTCTAGTCATGACATGTTATTTATGTGTGGTCGTAATGCCCCTACTTTAGGAAAAGAGGTATTGGAAGAGTACTTGCATGTACATCCACCCTCTAAATTTGTTTTACTAGATTCTAATAGGGTAGAGGAGCCTGAGGAATATCCTTTACCTGACAGTGACATGTAGTCTTGTTTAGTTATCTATCTAAATAAGGATGTATTTATACCTAGAATAAACTATAATAAAGATGAGATTATTTTGCACAAATCTAGGTTTTGTGAATAGATTTATTGATGAACTTTAAATTAATAAGTTGTAGTATTTATGAATTCTAGTCTATAACTTAGTACAAATATTAGGTGTGATACAAGATTATCATCATGGTTCAAACTTGAACAAATTTTGAAGATAGTCAAGGAGAGTCAAATCCTTCCAAAAACCCAATGACTAAGCTAGATCAAATATTGACCATGCTGAATGAAACCAAGGAAAGGTTGGGAAACCTAGAATAGGAAGTTAGGGGTCAAGGTAAAACTAAAGGATTAAAAGAGGACTCACATCAAGGGGATGATGATTATATCCATGAACCCAGTTCTTATAGTGAATGAAGGGAGGATGTTGATAAGACTAAGTCTCAAGAAGAAAGGAGAACTAGATTTACCTTAGAGTTGTCAAGAGATATGAAGAAAGTAACTCCACCCAAGTTTGATGGAACAGTAAGTGGTGTTGTTGTAGAAGCTTGGTTGACATAGATGGAAAAGTATTTTGAGATCTTAAATTACTCTGAGATAACCAAGAAAGTTGGGGTGCCTATTAGTTGATAGGTGAAGCATCCATGTGGCGGATGAACAAGAAAATGGAACTGGGGCTAAGTTCTCTGTGCATAACTTGGGATCAATTTGTAGTCGTATTTTGCTACAAGTGCCTAAAATAGCTTTTCTTCAAATAAAATCTAATAGTTTTTCAGAATCTACGACAAGGAGAAATGCCAGTGGTTGAATATTGGGAAGATTTCACCCATCTCCTGAAGTATGTGCCACAATATTAGAAATATGAAATGTTCTAAATCAGAAAATTAATCATGGGCATGAATGCCTAGATAGGTGGAGAAGTGGATGTGCATGGTCCTACCACTATGGACCAAGTTTTTGAGAAGACAATCAAGCAAGAGTAAAAATTGAAGTCAATTTTTGCATATCATGAGAAGAATCACAAGAGATTTAATAAGGCACCAGCTTCTCAACCTTTTAAGAAAAGAAATGGCAAACATGATGTGAATAAGAGAAGTGACAATGGATTTAGAAATAACAGAGATGGGCCTAGGAATGAGAAGAAAAGTAATACAAATTGCCAGAAGAATGATGCAAGTAAACCTGCTAAAAAGCAAGCAACTCCTAGAGGATGTTTCTCTTGTGGTGGAGATCATTATTCAAATCAATGTCCAACCAAGAACCAAGGAGTTCAGTAGGATAGTAACACATTACCTACCCAGCAAGAAACTTTTCAATAGAGGATCCATGTAGTTTTGGACAATCGCCAAGCGGAGTACCAGATTACTCCCATAGAGATGATAGGTACTTTATTTGGAGTTCCTATTTCTATTTTAATTGAGACTAGAGCAATTAAAAGTTTTATTTCTCCAAGAGTACTGAATAAATTTCCTAGAAGAGTTGGATATATGGCTAAACCCTGGTAAGTTGAATATGATAACTAGATTAAAGCTTAGTTAGAGCAATGCATGTTTGAAGACAAGATTTATCTTTATATTTTTAGGTCGAGGTGAATTTTTTTGTAGTCCCCCTTGGTTCCTATGATGTTATCTTAGGAAAAAGTTGGTTATGGAGACATAGGACCAATGTTGATTGTTTTGTAAAAATAGTTGAGTGTCTAGATGATGTGGGAAACAAAGTCTATCTGCAAGGTACACAAAGAGAAGTCAAGATTAGACCAATCTCTATGATGACACTGAAGAGGGCTAGGTGAAAATAATGTCAACTTTTTGCAATCAAAAAGGAACAAGTGGAAGAGGATCCTAATAAACAAAATGTACCTTTGGAGAACTATCCTTTCCTTCGAGATTTTTGGGAAGTCTTTCTAGATGAACTTCTGGGATTACCTTCAAAGAGAGATTTTGATTTCTCTATCAAAATAATACCTAGATCTGAGCCAATTTCAAAGATGCCATACCATTTGACTACTATGGAGCTGATGGAATTGAAAGCCCAGATTTAGGAGTTGTTGGATAAAGGGTTGATTAGATCTAGTGTTTCACCTTGGGGAGCACCTATGATCTTTGTCAAAAAGAAGGATGGAAGCTTGCATCTATGTATAGATTATTGTTAGATCCCCAACTTATGATTTAGCTTAATCTTATTTTTGCATGGTAATCAGGATGATTAACTAGAGTTGAATGATTAGATGTTTGTGGAAAATATCAGATTAATAACTGTTTATGAGGAAATTGACTAATGGTAGTTATGTTGGCAAGAGACACTATGTGGCTTCATAAGTGTTGTCATTGATGGAAACAAAGTCTATCCCACATATTGGCGGTACATAATATGCCTATACCAGAAGTTAGATTGAAGATTGTTTTGGTCCGATGAACAAGAATAGAGTATGTAACAAGGTCTGACAATCAGGTCTGGATCTCTCAGATGGTGTAACTTAGTAAGTTGTGGACTTGGACAAGTCAAGAGGGGTATCATGACTATTATATCCTAGAGATTTAGCCTCCAGTGATAAAGCATGAAAAAGATATGAGCATCTGAGTGTTGGGTTCCAGTCAGGCAGAGCAGACAAACGAAGAACTAACTGATAGAGTATCAGACTTCAATCCAAATGTGCAAAAGGTGTTGATCAAGCAATTTGTGGCATTTTACATTGTTGGATGACATGATTAATGACTTCTATGCTTATTCTTTTGATACGCATCACAAATCAAGCATGGATTCAGTCGACAGATCAATAACTTGCAAATATCTTGAGTGTTCTTGTTGCTGACTAGAAAGTTGATGGAAATCCTTAATGCAGATATATATACCGAATGGATTCTAGCATGTAAGTGTGTGTGATGAATATGTGAAAAAAGGAAGTGCGAAGAAGAGAAGAAGGAAGTGAAAAGATAATACTCCAAGTTAGGAATGTGACAAAGGAGAGATACTACACTGAGGAAGAATGAAATGTGCTAGATCAGTATACTAAGCCTAACTGAAATTGAACTCTTGCATATGTGGATGCTGTACATCAGTTCAAACTCATTAGTACAATCTGTAAACATTTGTAGATAGTGAGTCTCTCGTAGGTAGTGGGCCTCTTGTGAGCAATGTACTGGGGCAGTGAGCCCTAATTGGCAAGTGCCAAATTTGTACTCATTCTTTTGACAAAGAATACAATCTTGGGTTAGTCACCCCGTGGTTTTTCCCTTAATAGGGTTTCCACATAAAAATCATTGTGTTATGTGTTTCATTTTTAGTTTTTATGGTTGTCTTTGCTTCCATGTTTTAATAGAGCACCAAATGTTAAGATAAGAAAAGAAAGTAAGAAAGAGAAAGGTTATAAAATAACTGATTCACCCCCCCCTCTCAGTTATCTGCATTGTTCCAACAAGTTAGATATGAGATTTCAAGTTGAAATGATTATTTAATTATTATGATTTATCAAACATATGATGATACACTAATCATGATTTTATGGTGGTGAGTTTGATCAGGAAAGTAATCATCCTTCTAAGATGGAAGGAGGGTATCATCCGGGAGGAAGAGATAGATGTCATTAAAAGGGGTTAAACAACTATCTAAGTATCAAACTTTATCCTTTGAATCTTTTCTATTAGGGTGAGTTTTGTCTCCTGTGTTAGTCTTTTATTTTCTCTCTTCGACTAGTTAACTAGACTCTTCTCAACGTCTTCAACGTCGATTTGTCGAATTAACGATGTTCACAAGAACGTCTCTTTTTGAGTCACTTTTTGATTTTGGAAAAGTTTTTGAGAACCCTTTGGTTCCATGGTTTTTTTCCACATTATGTATTGTGACTATTTTATCTGGATATTTATGTCTTTCGGTGAACTATGCTTTTTATGGAGCAGTGCTCGACCCTATAATCGCATCGTAAGAATGTGTCCTTATCTAATAGTTTTGGAATTATTAACACCTTAGATATTTATAATTCTTTAACCCTATATAAGGGATTAAATGTATAATTATATATCCTACACTTGTTTAAACCCTTCATGAGCCTGAACATGTTTAATATTATATTATTCTTTTATTCAATGTTGTTCATGTGTTGGTGGGTGCACTCAGCCAGTCACCACCCACAAGGAGTGGGAAGAAGAGTGGTGGCTGAGTGTACCCTATTCTCAAGCCATTAACTCAGTCGATCTATCATTGATTGAAAAGGTGATGAGGTTTAAGCTTAGTGAAACTGTTCTTGGTTTTGCATCAATGCAAGAATCGGTTAATTCTGATTTGGGATAGGGAGTTTTGGTTTGGTTGTTGGATTGTATTGTTATAGGTTTTTGTGATGCTTTTGGGGTGACTCTCAGGTAGAGAGACTGTTGGGAATTAAGGTGTCTAAACCTTTGGAAATTCCTAGCATTATTTATTTAATTGTATATTTGTTTATTGCCTCATATTATATTTACTTGCACATTCAGTCTGGTCACTTAGTTGATGTAGCACGGTGACATGTCATCTTACTTGGAATGTGACTTGGATGGTCAAGTAAAACTTATATGGATTTGGGTGTGCCATTTGAGGTGGCACTAATATGCCATGTGTTAGCCACTTATGGTATGTGGAAGAGGATATTACATATGACAGAATCTATGATGCATAAAAGCCAAGTTTGGAGATTCCTATGACAAGTGAGGATAAGTGTCGACGATTATCTTTACACGAGGGAAAGGCATATTTGGGCATCCAAGTTGGTCTATGACATGTTGTAAGAGGAATTTACTATATTTAGTCTTGTATGATAGATTCTCTTACAACATTTAAGGTTGTTATGTTGGGAAAATCTATGACAGCTGCAAGATGTGTAAGAGCATCTGTCATAGTCTATTTTTAGCATGGAGTGCTCCAATCTTGCAAAGTCTAATCTGCCATGTATGAGAAATGTAAGGGATGTATTTGTATCTTGGACAAGTGTCCTTGCATGTGGGAAAATGACCATGTGGCCAAGGTGGATGCCTATCCTAAGAAGCTTCTAGTATTTGCCTTGTAATCTCTATATATTGCATAGTTTGGAGTTGTAGTTGCACAGTGTTTTTATAGGTACTGTTATGCTGCCAGAATAACTCCAAAATTGACATTTGAAGACTCTTGGAAGAAATTGCATTGCAAGTGATTTGTAAATTGTTATGGTTTCAGATAATACATTGTGTAGGTTTTAGAGTGTGGGTTTTTTTTACCTGAAAGGTTTTCCCCACAATACATCTTGTGTCAATGTTTTATGTGTTGTGTTGCTGCTATAATTTCTTATTTTATATATTCAACATTGGTGCAATTGTAAGGATTAAAATGAATTTGCATACATTTCCCTTCATTATATTGGTGTAGGAAGTGTGTTCCATGTACCTTGCTTCCTTTCAATTGGTATCAGAGCGTGATCACTTGTGATCCTAGTTGTTGGGTAGGGGTTTTTTGAGCTAATCTTCGATTGAGTGGGAGTCTGTGTAGAATATTCTATGATCTTGTTGCAGCAAGAATATAGCAAGCACATCCAGTAGAATATAATTTGAAAAGTTCAATAGCAGCAATTTCAAGTTGTGGAAACTCAAAATGGAAGACATGCTTGTTGACAAATAACTATGGGAAGCAATTTTTGGTGTAAAACTAGCGGCAATGTCACAAGATGATTTGGATCTCAAGGATCAGAAAGATAAGGGTCTTGTGAGAATCTATTTAGCTGACTCTATCTTGTTAAATGTCTATGAGTAGAAGACCATGAAGGAGTTGTGGAAGAAACTTGGTGATGTTTATCAGGCCATACCTTGGTAAACAAGTTATTCCTATGAAAAAAGCTATATTCTCTAAGGATGGAAGATAGAGGATCTGTTACTATTATGGGTAAAAGTGGTATATATATCAAAATGAATAGAAAAACCCAATAACAAAAGCTTAAAATGAAAGAGTAAATCTTACAACCCTGTTATCCTGTAGCTTCCATTGCTTGCCTAGTCACAATCAATCTTTGTTGTGAAGAATATGGCCCTCAGGAAACACAATTCCTTGCACTTCTTTAAGATGGTGGTAGAGAGGTGGCTAGCATACTTTTTGCATTGAAGATGAACTTCAAATACAAAGGAGGATGATCAAAAGCTATAGATTGATGTGGAATGATATGGTGCACTAATAATTCTGCAGAGTAATGATATGGAAAGCTTGGATTTTAGAAATGGAAGAATAGGGCTGTATTTATAGACTTTAGAAGGAGAAGATCAACAGTTGAGAAGAAATAAGAAAATCACTGGTTGAGAATGGTTGAGAGAACATGCACAAATAGAAGAAGGACATGTGCCATAGAAAGATCTATTCTCTTTGAGTTAACTACTTTCATGACAAAGATAAGATTTGGTTTTCACAAATTAGAATGTTTTATTCTAATTTAAGAGTTATTGATAAAAAAAAGACTGTTTTAAATAAAAAAACTTAATTTTTGCTTTTGCATGACAAGAAAGATTTATTTTTTGAAGATTTTGGAAGATAAGAAAGCAAACTAAATAAATAAATTTATTTAATTACTTGCACATGATTTGGAAGAATAAAAAAAATATTTTATTATATTTTATTTTTGGAGAGTGAGAGGATTTAAATAAACTTAAATGATTTATTTAAATAAATTTAAATGATTTATTTAAATTTGGAGGAATAGACTTGACTTAATTAAATAATTTAGAATTATTTAATTGCTTGGAAGAATTTAATTAAATAAAGGATTTTATTTAATTTTGACTTTAGAAGAGATAATTAAATATTTTGATATTTAATTAACTTAAAGGAATATGAATCGAATAAATAAATTTAATTATTTATTTATTGATAAAGGAAGGTAGACTTAAATAAATATTAAAAATATTTATTTAGACAGAGTCGTGTCATTTTTAGGTGTATACATTTTGCCCCTCTTTGATGCACTGTATTTTATCACGTTGTTTCAAAGAATAAGATTGTCTGAAAATGATACATGCCCCAATTTGCCCCTAGTACAAGTTTAACGATGATAGGATGCCCCCTTGGGAGATTGGATGGGAAGAAGGCAGAAGGTGTGAGACGGACAATCTCACAAAGAATAAGGTGGAAGAGAGGATAGGATGAAGAAAAAAATGGTTTGACGAAAGAGCTGAATGATACACGATGCAAGGTAAAATGATAACACACAAGCAACTAAGCAAGTATGCACAAATGATACAAGAACAAACAAGGTATTGCCCCTGTCAAGTAGTAAACCAATGATATACTGATAACAATATACAACAGTGTCGTCATGATGGGGAATGATAGATCCCTAGAGCAACACGAAGGATAGCGTCTGGTTTCAGGAAATAAAGCATGTCATGTAAGATGTGTGTATTGGTCTGATTTCAACAATGCTACATATTGTATAAGACAAATGTTTGATTATAACTGATCGAGTTGGTTTACAACCAGACAAGGATCAAGACCACTGATTGTGAATGGATCATTTGACAAGATTGACATGACCTGATTGGTATGGATTAAGTATGGACTTGCATGTGGATCATTGCTCAGACTGACTAGATTGGGAAGAATGGACCACAATGATAGAAAGAAAATTGATTGATAGAAAAATGACTCGATAGAAAAAATCAAAATCTTTTATTTGTAAACATTGATACTCTGCATAAAATTTTTATTGCATGGGATATGGATATGGATATGGATATAGATATGAGATGTAATTGGATATGTTATGGATATGGATAAGGAATGATTTTAGGATATGTTATGGATATGAATATTTGCCATCTTGATATTGCAAGTATTTTGAAGTGCTTATTTTATCATCGAGCGTTTATTATGTTGTAAGAAAACACAAGCATCTAGGTATAATTAAACCAAGATGACCTGAGTATTACTTACATGGATTTTGATATAGCAAGTTAATTCAAGCATTTAATCAAAATTGAATCTAGATGACCTAAGTATTTCTTGTGTTTCGACAGACAAGGATTGCCCCTTTTCATGCTTAGACCTCTGAAGTCCTCGATGATCTTTTGTTGATCATGTCGTTAGATAAAAGTCGTCACATTACTAAAGATTAACCCACAAACAATAGACAAAGAAAATGATTATGCCCCTATCATAGCATCTCTAGCTTTTGGCATCCTCGAGTAGCATAGAAAGACATAATAATGAAAAATCAAGACTCTCTAACTTAACCTTTCTACAAAACATTCTTGCATTAGATGTGCTTCCTTGCCATAGTATTGATAAAAATTGTTTTGATATGTTTTGGTCCTTGTTTGTTTTGCATTTGGATAGGTTGATGCCTTGTGCCAAGATTTATGTTTAGAAATGTGGGATTTGCTGCGCACACTTATCTAGTGAGAAGTATCAAAATCCTTTACTGGTATCCTCTTAGAACATGTGGCATTCAAGAATCCAAATCTGTAACCAAGGTGAGGAGTTGCCCCCAGTGGAAACTAAGGTTTGACTTATTATGGATGACATGACAAATAGATATGAAGAGACAGACCCTAAGGGACTGACCTAGTGCCTTGAGGGCTCATTGCTAAATGGCCTTGCCTACGTGACAATGCAGAGGCAACGTAGTTCGGGAAGAACCTTGATGGACCTAAGATATGGATCAGATGAGACATGACATGGAACAAATATGGATCAAGTATGTAATAGATATGGACCAGATATGGATCAGATGATACTGATGACAAGGAAACACCATAGATAGGTAGATGTATGGGTGATAAAGAGTGCAATGGGTATGTATGAGGATGGGCAATAGTGGATAGAAGGAATCAAGGATGTGATCTCTAAGGACTATGTCGCATAGGAATAACTCAAAGCTTATGATGAAGGACGATGAGAGGATAATGAAGGATTTGCATGGTTTGGAGGGATAAGGTATGTCAAGAGACATCTAAAACATTTGTCAACATTGTGCCCCCAATATTTATCAAGATCAAGAAAAATAGAGGAATGGAAGATTCTAGGATGGATGGATTGGATAGTATAGGTATGTAATGGATAGGAATAGAATAGGAAATGGTATGAAAGGAAACTGGTTGGAGAAAAGTGATATGTAGATGAGACAAGGTGCCCCCAAGTGTAGGTGACGTAGGAGATTAACTTACACATGATGCCTGTTTGCCAAATTTTCATCATGGTACTTATCCAAGGTGCCTGTTTGCCAAGTTCTCACCATTGGACGAAAGATTTTTTTTTTTTTTTGAATATTTAGATAGGAGAAGGTGCATATGGATAAGGAGAGACTCAAGTATTTAGTTCTTTGAAAGGTGATAGTCCCACTAGAAAGATGTCATCGCATGGACCATGTCAAGTGTTCTCATAGATGTTGGTAGGAGATTGCACGACAGTGAGATGGAGAAGGTAGATAGCGGATTGTGGAAGGTGCAATAGTGGATGATGATGTAGAATATGGAGGACTTATACAAGGATGGAGGGAGGGCTTATGTAAGAGCATGTACCATAGGAGGAGGAAGATATGTAGGATAGTAGTGGGAGGGAGGGGAGATGGATTTATACGAAAGTGTCATGGAATGGAAAGGAGCCATGACCAACGGTTGCACATACCATGATAAACATTGAAGCTGATGATAGGAGTGTGGTGTAGGAAGCAATGGAGATTTTTTCTTGGTGGATGGATGATTTAGGAATTTAGGAACCCACATAGACTTAGTATTTTTCTGATTTTTGCTTGTCTTGTGGGATGGAGGAATTGGATACTTTTGGATGGAATGAGAGAAAATGAATGGTTGGATTTCTTGAGAGGTGGATTCCTCATGTAACTTTAGGGATTTTTTCTTTGGTACCCAAACCATTTTGCTTTTAGATTTTACCTATGAAGGTATGGGATTGGGTATATGTGGTGTTTGTGTAGCTTCAGAGGTAATTGGTTGTTGCTTGGGGACCCACACGTTTTTCAGTTTGACATTGAGGTGTGTGGGTGTATGCAGTTTTTGAGATGGATAATTCTTTGATTCTTGGATTTTATATCCTAGGTCATGAGGACTCTTAGGATTTTTGATTTTATAGGTAGAGGCATCCACATTTTTGACGTTGAATCCCCTTAGGATGGTGGAAGTGGGGTTGGTGGAAGCTCGTTGTTTAGACAACATGTGCATTTGTTGGCCATGATTGGGATATTTAGAGCATTTATAGATGGATGGATAAGGTGTTGGAAGAAGTGGTGGTAAAATGCATGGAGGGATATTAGGAGTTGGAAGTAGCAGAGGTAGATTGGATGGCGGAAGGTGTATGGTCACATGCTTTTGACAATTTTAGGAGGATGGGGGTGGAATGGCAACATATGTTTTGGGAATATGATAGGATTTGCGATGGACAGTGGTGGATTTAGGAGGAGTGGAGGAAGTATGAACATCTTGAGATTGTTCACCGTGGGGTATGTATCCAAGGCCATATGAAGGTGGAGGAACTTTGACATGGATAGGCTCCAAAATACCTTGTTCATGAAGGCCTAAGCCTTTACCTTGATAGTTCATATTCTGGAGTATGAGATGGACAATGGGATTATGTATAGGTACACTAGCAGCGAGTTCCTTATTGGATGAGGAAGGTGAGATAGTAGATAATGGTTGTTGGTGTTCTAAAGAAGAACATTCATGAATGAAGGTAGTAAGCCCAAGGATATAGGATGACAGATTCGTAGATTGGTCAATAATGGATGGTGAAGGATCACTAGAATCTTGATCATCATTATTCTCTTTAGGATCTAAGTTATTGGGTTGATCATTCATGTGCACTTGGGAGGCAAGTGTCTCATCAGAGGAAGTGAAAGTTGTTGGATCATGGATGGGATTAGATGGAAGAGGGATAGAAGTAATGGAGGTTTCTTGCTCATAGACGGGTATGGGATCAAGTTGTTCATGAACATCTTCTTCGTAAAAGGTAGTATCTTGATCATAGAGAAGGTATAGATTATGAACAGGTTGGAATTGGATATCTTTCCCATGTATAGGATCAAGTTTCTCATGGATAGCTTCTTCATAGGTATTATCTTGATCATGGAAGAGATAAAGGTTATGAATGGTTTGAAATTGGATGGGGGTGTTTTGATCTTGATTTAGATAAAGGGTGGATGTTTCCGCATGCTCTAAGCTATGCTCTTGACATAGCTATTGGTCTTCTTGAATGGAAGCAGATAGCTCTTGGATAGATTCTTGGTTGACACCATGGATGTTTGATGGACCTTGACTTTGGTTCATGGTAGGAGGTTCTTCGATAAGCTCAAGGGGTTGAGGATCACATGAAGGGGTTGTAGGATTTGACATGTTATTGGAAGAATCTTTTGTAAGGTCAAGGAATGGAATTTGGGGACATGGTTGACTCTCTGCTAATAGTCCTTGGATCACATCCTTCGTAGGTGTAGAAGTACATGGATGAGTGGATTTGGATTTCTCCATAGCTTTTATTTTGCTGTATAAATTTGGAAAACATTTTTCCCAAAACTCATCTGATTCTTTTTTGGTTGTCCATTTAGAGTTTAAGGAACTAGATGGCGGTGTTGGTGTAGGACTGGTATGTTTTGGGATAGGGGTCTTAGTAGGTGGCAAAGGAGGACCAGTAGATAGAGTGGTATACGAGTTCCAACTTGGCATGGTGCTTGCCTTGTCACGAGTATGGGAAAAGGATATATGATTTTGGGGCGAGGAGTAGCTGGTACTAGCATGTTTTGCTTACAAGATTGCCATTTCTTGTTGTAAGACTTGGATTTGTTGAGCAATTGCTATACAATCTTGGGGTGAGGGACCTAAGTTTATTTGTAATTGCAGATATTGTAGTGTTTAAGCAATATATTCTAATTGGTTTGCCATCTTTACAGAAATTGACACAAGACTGGAAAAGCTTACTGTGATAGATGCACAGCTACAAATATGTGGAAACAGAGGATAAAAGTGCAGCATGTCAAAGCATATGCGTAGATCTAGAAAAGTTTTTTTTTTGCAGAGTTTTTTGGCACATTTTTCAACAATTTCTATTTTTGGTTGAAAACTTGGCCTTTTTTGCTTTTGATTTTCAATTATGGCAGATAAATACACAGCAAATGCATAGAAGTTTTCATGATTTTTATCTTTATTATTTTTTTATATTTTTTTCAAACTTTTTGACAAAAGAACAATTACAATCCTAGGCTGGAAAAGATAGTATTTGTTGAATCCCCTAGCTGTGCATATTCAAAGCATGTAGCTTCAGAATCTGGTAGCACCGGCTCCCCTCCACGGTACTCACTTCTCACACATACCAGATCTGTGTTTCCTTAGGCTCATCCCCCCACCGAACCTTAGGATTGTCCCTGCTACCTCTACTAAGAATCACATGAATAGGGGCCGCTTCAAAGGTCCCACCTTTTGCACCAACAAATAGAAGGATTTGGGCTACTAAAACAATGGTTCGTAGTGGGGGAACATCTGGGGGACCGGCACCTCACAAGCATCTAGCAAGCCACTTAAGGCTCTAACTAATCTTACTAGGAGTTTAATATACACAAAGGTACGCTTCCATCCAAATGTATTTAACATGCTAGTTGCACAGTTGACATCCGTTGGTGTGAAAATGGAGGAGGAATGTTGCATGACCTTGTTTTGTTCTTTGTCGGACTCATGTGTTCATCTTGTTATGGCCATTGAGAGTTTCACATCCACTTTCAAAATAGATCAAGTGGTGTCTTCACTATTATCTGAAGAGATGCAGAGAAAGTATCTAAGTTGGCCAAAGAGGCTCTTCTGGTTCATGGAAGACCCAAAGAAAAAGGGAAAAAGAAAGACAAGAAAACTAAAAAGGGCAAATCCAAATCTTGTGGGAGATCCAAATCTCCTGGAAAGTCCAAGGCAGTGTGTTGGAACTATGGAAAAAATGGGCATTCCTGAAAGGAGTGCAAAGAGGAGAAGAAGGAAAAGAGGAAGAACTTTGATTCCAATTTTGACAAGTCACAAGATGATGGTGATGCTTTTGTTGTAGCCTTGGTCACCCATGCATCTAAAGATGTGTGGCTGATTGACTCTGGTGCTTCTTTCCACATGACCTCTCATCGAGGTTAGTTTACAAAGTATGAAGAATACAATGGTGGGAAGGTGTACTTGGGTGTGAAAGAGTCTTGATTCGATACCCTCATGGATAAGTGAATGGGATCAATGGGGTTATGCACATCCTCAGTTTAGCACAAAACCTGGTCTCTGTAAGTAAATTAAATGTGCAGGTGTGCAGGTTGTCTTCTCAGGTGGATGATTCAAGATGACAAGAGGAGCTATGGTGCTTGCTAAGGGTACTCGAAGAGGTACATTGTTTCAACTGGATGCATGCACTACTCAGTGCAATAGTTCTTCTATTTAAAAGAAAAGACCTTCAGATTCTTCATCCTCATCATTGGAACCCACAGAGAAAAATATTGTTTCTTCTACTTTCAAATGATGGTAGTGCATTCTAGGTACCTAAGGGTGCTCATGCTTTGGAAATGAAACTTCTTGCTGAAAAGACAATGTTGTAGCATAAGAGACTTGCTTGCATTGGTGAGAAGGGTCTTAGAGCCTTGAAAAATAAAAACCTCATTGAGGGGTTAAATGATTGTAATCTCGAGTTCAACTTTTGTGAACATTGTATATATGGAAAACAAAACCATGTTCAGTTTTACTCTAGTTCTCAAAAGTCTTCTGGTGTTTTGGATCTTATTCATTTTGATGTGTTTGGTCCTATGAATACTCCTTCGATCTTTAAATCTATATATTTTGTATTATTAATTGATGATTACAATAGAAGGACATGGGTTTATTTTCTCATAAGCAAATCTGAAGTCTTTAGTCAGTTCAAAGAGTTTAAAGTTTTTGTAGAGAATCAAACTAAAAAAAAATTAAGTGTTTGAGAACCAATAACAGTGGTGAGTTTTGTTCTATAGAGTTTGATAAGTTCTATAAAGAACATGGGATTGAAAGACATAAGACAACTCATTATACTTCACAACAAAATGGAGTTGTAGAAAGGATGCACAGAACGTTGATGGAGAGGGCTAGAAGTATGCTTAGTGATGCTAGCTTTGAACAAAAGTTTTTGGCTGAATTTGTAGCCACTTCTTGCTACTTGGTCAACAGGTCTCCTACCTCAGTGCATGTTGATAAGACACCCATGGAGGTGTGGTTTGGTAAGAAGCACTCATTGAGACATCTTTGTGTTTTTGGTTGTGAGGCATATACAGATGTGCCTAAGTGGAAGAGGTCAAAATTGAAAAATAAGGCAGTTATGTGTATCATCATTAGCTATGGTGTCGGTGTGAAAGGGTACAAGATTTGGGATCTTGTGACTAAAAAAGTGTTGTATAGTAGTAGTGTTACCTTCACAGAGCTAACACCTTCTCTTGTTGTTCTACAGCCAGATGAAAAAGAAAAGAAAGAGGATGTGGTTCAATTTCCTTCTACCCTTGAGAAGACTGAACTAAAAGACCCTATTGGACCTGATGATGAGCAGAGCTCTAGCAGCTCTAAAAGTTTAAAAGAAGAAGTAGAACCTCCACCTCAACCTTTTAGGAGGTCCACATGAAATAGGAAACAACTTGAGAGGTTTGGTTATACATTTATTGACTCTAGTTGTGCTTTTGCTTTTCTTACTAACATCGATGAGCCTAGAACTATGACAGAGGCTATGAGCATGAAAGATGCAAGTTCCTAGAAGGAGGCCATGGAAGATGAGATGGCTTCTTTAGAAAAGATTAAAAATTGGGACTTGGTGCCTTTTCCTGATAGATGGAAACCTGTTGGATGCAAATGGGTGTTCAAGAAGAAATTTGGTGTAGATGGTAGTGTTGAGAAGTATAAGACTAGATTGGTTGCAAAAGGGTATTCACAAGTGGAGGGAATTGATTATGGTGAGATTTTCTCTCCCATTGCAAAGCTGACATCTATTTGGTTCCTATTATCTCTTGCAGTAGCTTATGGTTTAGAATTGGAACAAATGGATGTGAAGACAACTTTCCTTCATGGTGACTTGGAGGAAGAAATCTACATGTCATAGCTAGAGCACTACATAGTGAAAGGTAAAGAAAATTTGGTTCGCAAGTTAAAGAAGTCTTTGTAAGCATTGCAACAATCTCCTAGGATGTGGTGCTTGAAGTTTGATTCTTTTGTGTTGTCTATTAGATTTTTGATATTGAAATCAAAACATTTTGTGTATTTCAAGTTTGACAATGATTGTATTCTCATTATTGCACTATATGTTGATGATATGTTGCTAACGGGGAATGGTAAGAATATGATTTCTGATTTGAAGTCTCAGTTATCAACACGATTTGAAATGAAAAACTTAGGGGTAGCCAGGTACATTCTGGGGATGGAGATCTAAAGAGATAGAGCAAACAGAAAACTTTGGTTAGGCCAAAGTATGTTAAGATTGTGTTGGAGAGATTTAGTATTGTGGATTGCAAACTATTGACTATTCCTGTTATGATGGGGAGAAAGTTATCTGTGAATGATTGTCCAAAGTCTCCTTCTGAGATGGACGATATGTGCAGAGTACCTTATGCTAGTGTAGTTGGTAGCTTGATGTATGGTATGGTTTGTACAAGACCAAACATTTCCCAAGTAGTAGGAGTCCTTAGTCAGTTTATGGCTAATCCTGGATGGGTACTGTAGACACCTAAAATTGGCTTGCTCTGCAAACTGGTTTCCCATACCTCTACACCGATTTATCCCTAACCATATGTCTACCCCTTGTGATCAATTAGTTCACTTAATTTATCACTAGACCTTACAACACTATCCTCATCAATTAAATAAATATTTCTAATATTTATTTAGTTACCTTTTGTCCATTTCCCTAACCCCTGTTAATTAGATAAATCATGCTTATCTAATTGATCTACCCTATTGATCAATCTACCCTAGCCTACCTATCCCCTAGACCTAGGTTAATTAAGTTAAACACTCAATTAACCTTGCTTATCCCCTTCTTCCATGCACCTTTGAATAAAAATCAATCTTTTATTCAAAGGGTTAAATCGCCCTTACCCCTCATTTATCATTCTCTTACACATGTAAGAGTACCATCTTCACATCCCCACATAAAAGTGAATTTTTAATTCACACTCCCCCATGAGTTGAATTAAAAATTCATTTGTCCTATCCACTCTTCCCAAAACAAATTTTTAATTCATTTCACATTCTTTCACACCCATACCTCATTTATCACCCCTCTTCCCAAAAATGAATAAAAGATTCACTTTTATTCATAGCCCTTGATCTCATCTTCCAATCCTCACCCTCCATCCTCCTCTCAGAAAATCTATAAATGAAACCCTCTCCAAGCCATTTGAGAGAGACTCCTTCATGCATCAAACCTCCACAAAAATCTCTCCACAATCTCCTTCATCCCACTACCATAATGTCCAAATCTTGCCTCAATCCCATCTAATCTATCAATCCCCATCTCATTTACATTATGTTGAGCATTTGAGCAATCCACATTAGTCATTCTAGTTATGGGTAAAATCTGAGGAGACTATCGGGTGCATCTCCTTCCCACTCAGATTTTGTGAGTGTATTATGAAGGTATAATCACTTGTTTTGCATTTGATTAGTTTTAATCTTCATTTTGATTTCACTTATCACATTGGCATGCCCGGTGGGAATCCAATTGTCAATTTATGCAGGTTTTGGTTGTCAAAATCTTCTTTTTCTAATAATTTTTGTGAAGTTTTGCAAGTTTTTGGTGGTAAAGTGTTGTAGATTGCATCCTAGGAAAAAACAAACATCATTATGGTGATCAGGTCGCTATTTCTGTGAATTTTGACAGTAAACTTGCCTAGTTTTTGTGAAAATTTTTTGAAAAAAAATTGAAATTTTTTTAGGGTACAGTCCATACCATATGGATCCGTACAGTACAGAACTTTACCCCATGCTGTGCTAAGTGGTGCATTCTCTATTTTCTGTGATCACGAGTTTTCTATGCTACAGGGATTTTGTTTTACAGGTTCAGGTATTGGGTTTGAGGGTCACCGCCCGATCTACTGCTTCACCACCTGGCCACCACCCATCGGCACCCCTGTGAAAACCCACCTCCCACCACCCCTATCGCTGCTCCACCCATCACCCCCCCATTCCCCTCTTTCCTGCTTCCTCCATTAAACCCTTCCCCGCAGCTCCTACTCCCAACTTCCTGCCACCCGCAACTCCCCTCATCCATCCCCCTAAACCCCCCACCACCATTTCTCCCTCCCACACCTCTTGCACACTGACCAAACCTCTCAACAACCCCCATTCACTACTCTCGCGCCTCCTGCACTCCCCACTCCCTCGTCGTCCCATCCCCTCTGCTCCCGTGCGCCACCCAATCCCCTCTCTGCCGCCCGCGCACCTTTGCCGACCACCCTGAATCTGACTCCCCTTCTCCCACACTCTCTAACACTACTTCCTCCTTCCTACCTCCCGCGCCACCCTCCCTCACCTCCCCTACAAACCCTAATGCTGATCAATAGCTGCGGCATTTAGGGTTTTCAGCTCACTCATAGGGGAAGGGGTTATAAACCCTTTCTCATCATTCTTTTTTTATTTTGGATCTAGCCCCTGGTCATATGGGTGACCAGGGGCTTGACTGAGGGTTTAACCACAACTTTAACAGCAAACCACCAACATTCAAATCCGCACATGTGACCAGGTGAACAGTCAGTTAACATCAAACAGTCAAGTGACCTCCTTGCACCTTCTACATACCAAAGGAGGCATTTTTTTTCTCTCGCTCATAACTTGGTCATACGGCGACGGATTTTTGCAAAATTGGACTAGTTGGAAAGCTGGAAGGATGAACTATGTAGTTGTGAGGATTTTTTTAGCTGATTGTACCTTTTTCCTTCCTTTTTCATCAGTCAAAGTCAAACATGCTTAAAATCTTCAAATCATCATAACTTGTGCAAATTTGATCACATTTTCGCGAATTTTTTTTTCAAATCACATAGAATCTCCTAAAGAATCTGTTTATGCACTTATTTTCTCTGTATTGGTTCATTTTGTATCAGATTTTATCAGATTTTTTATTTTTAGATAATGATCTCTTCGGCTAGTCTACTTGCTCCATTTTTGTTCTTGTGACTTGCAGGTGATCATACGAGGCTGGAATAACATCAGGAGCAGCATCTACATCAATGTGGATAGAAACTTAATCAGGTGCATTCGTTTCATCCTTTATCTCATAATCTTGTTTTCATCACACATTTTGATTTGGGCTTCTAAAATGAATCTTGTTTGATCACACATCATTGAAATTGGGCTTAAAATCAACTATTGTCTTCAATCACATCTTGAAATTGGGCTAAAAAGAATCATTGTTTGACATGTCTTCCTCACATTTCATTTTTCTAAGGGATAATTTACAAGTGAGAGTGTGAGTCAAGTGGGTGTGTGTATGCTCTCTCCTTGCACTACAAGGTGACCTTGGAGATCAAAAACATCTCACTTTGATTTGCTTTTGTCTATCCTTTCCTAGGAGGCCTGCTAGGGGATTTCATCACCCCTAGGGACGACCTCATTCAAGGCTGAATCGAAAGACACCCTCTTTGAAATTAGAATCTTGTCACTCTTGGCTAAGCCCCACAGAACTTTTTGCCTTTGGGAAGTGAAGGTGAAGGGTGGGTTACCCCCTTCTCTCGGCTGTGTGACAGGATTTCACTTTCAATTCTTAGTCAACCTCGTGTAAACATTGCCCAAACCTAATTGGCCATACCTTACATAAAACTAGACATTAGGGCATGTTGATTTGTTTTACACATGTGCTTGTTTAATCATTATCATATTCTTCAAATTCAAAATTCAAAATTTCTTGTGTCTTGTGTGAGTGATTCATGATTGTATATGTGTGATCATTCCATTGAACATTGCCAAATCAAGATAAACATCAAGCACACAAGACAAGTCATTCACCTCATTCTTCCAACACATTTAAACCCAATCACTCATCTAGCCTAATCATCCTAATCACCTATCTTATCCACATCATCATCCAAATCATTCAATATAATCTTATCCTAATCACTCTCATCACCCTTAATCTAATTCATCAACATCATTTTAATCTCATCTCATCCAAATCAAAACCAAATCCAACCAACATCAATCCATAATCTTTCAAACCATATTCCAAATCCAATCCAAAATCAACATCAATCCCAATCATTATCCAAATCCCCCACATCATTATCAAACTCCAAATCCAAATCAACCCATTCAAAAATCAAGACCTTAATTGATCACCTAATCAAATCAACCCAATCAACCCTCTTGCTTAAGATCATTAGTCTATCTTAAGCATAGAGAACCATTCATCAAATCAAATCATCCTAAGGTCTTGAAATTTTGATTCCCAACATCACAATCATCCATCATCCCCCATCATCCCATACTATCTCCCTCAAAATGGATCTTTATGAATCAATACAACAATTACAAAGACTTAGAAAAGTCTATGAGAACATGGATCGTAATGCTAAGGAACAATTCAAAAATGACATTAAAGATATACCCTTAGCACACCTCATCATTGGAGAATCCCAAACCCCTACCCCATCTTCATCATACCAACCTCCATCATATCAACAAACACCCTACACATCATCCCCTTCCACATCGTATCAATCGTCATTCTTTCATCCTTCATACCAACCTACATCTTACATATCCACTCCATCAACCTCATATCAACCTTCAACCTCATACCAACTTCCCTCATATCAACCTTCATCATATCAACCTTTACCCTCATATCATTCACCATCCCCTTACACATCCATGCCATCATACTTATCCAATCAACCAATACATCCAACTTATCCATTCCGCAACCTTTGTCATGCTAACTTTGATCAAGGGAACACCAATCTAGCACACCTTATATCTGAAATCCAAACCTCATATCAACATCCAACTCCCCCATCTCCTAATCCCCATCTTCCAATCCTCCCATCACAATATCCCTTTAACCTTATCAACCTTAATCCATCACCTTATGTATCTCCCAATCCACTAATCCCTATCACCCATCCACCTTCTGATCCACCATCAAATCTTCCAAGTCCCAACACTATCACATCCAAAGAATCCTTGTGGGATTTCCTCCAAAGGACATCACCAAGCAAAGCAAAGGAATCCCCCACCCCTCCAACACCACCATCTAGTCCAACACCTATCTTCGAACCCACCCAAGAACCATCATTACCTAATCCTACACCATCCACCATCATTATCCATCCATTATATTGTTCTTCAACCCATACACTCATGAAGGACACCATCCATTGGCTATTAGCAAGGAATCAAACACCCTCATGCAATCCAACATCCACCAAACCTCTTGAACAATCACCTATCATAACTCAAGAACCATCATGTAGCCATGTTCAAGAACACATAAGTCAAGCACCTATCACATCCATCCAAACACCCACCACATCTATCCAAGTCACTCCCACTTCTATCCAAACACACAAGCCATGTCAAGAATCAAATCCAAAGCATGTTGAAACATCAACCCCTTCTCTTAATCAAGATCTAACCATCCCATCAAATCCCATCCTTGATCCCCTCCCATCTATTGATCAACTTATTGATCTCACCCCATCTTCTACCACCCCTTCACCATCCCCCATGAATCCTTCACCTGCATCTACTAATCCCATCCAAAATCCATCCCCTTATCCACTTGGCACAAGCACTTTCATCCGTGGTGACTCCCTTGTAAGAGGTGAACAACTTCCATCTACCACCTATCTTTCTCCAATAAATAATGGACTCACGTCTTGTTTCCAAAGCACTAAACATCCCATCGCATGTCGCATAATCCAACACATGAACTATCAAGGCAAAGGCTTAGGCCTTCATGAGCAAGGCATCTTGGAGCCCATCCACACCACATTCCATCCATCCTCGCATGGCCTCGGTTATACATCCCAAGACAAACAAAATGAACATGTTGGTACAACCCATACACCTTCCAAAATCCAGTCATCCAATCCCAAACATGGTGCATCTCATCGCACTCCAAAAACATATGTCGCCATCCCTCCTCCATCATCCTATCATTTGCAAAAGCATGTGATCGTCCATCTCCCTCCATCAAATTTACCTCCACTACTTCCAACTCCAAATATCCCTGTCAAATCCACTTTACCTCCACTCCTACCAACTCCTAATATCCCCATCCTTAAATCTCCTCATCCATTTATCCATAAATCCAATTTTAAGTTCTCCACCCACAAATCCCCTGAAATTCCCAATCAAGACCAACAAGGGCACACATCTTTCAAACATGAAGCTTCCCCCAAATCCATGGGATTCAAAAATTTGAATGCCTCAATGCATAAAGCACAAAAGCCTAAAGATATTATCCCTTCCAAGCAAAATCAAAAATCCAAAAGGCTATCAAATCCCACACCATCACAACAAAAAGCAAAAACAAAAATGTTGTGGGTCCCTAAGCAAAGATCACTCAAAACAAATGAGGCAACCATCTCCCAATCTACTCCAAACTCCCAAACATCTTGCTCCACATCTAAAAATCCCATAAATCCTAAGTCTATTTGGGTCCCTAAAACCCCAAATCAACCATCCAAAAATCCCCCATCTCGATCCCCATTACTCCCAACTCCACATCCAAAATACAAGCTTCCAAATACATCATGGTGTGTGTAGCCATTGGTCATGGTTCCCCTCCACCACTTAACATTCCCACCTACCCCCATCTCTCCATCTTTTGTTCACTATCCCACATATCTTTCCCATCACATTCCTATGGTCCATGCTTTTGCATAATCCACATCATAACCCACACAATCCACATCTACCAACAATCCATGCAATCATAATCCACAATGCTATCCAACATGGGACCATCTTCACCTTGCTATGGAAACAGACGCTAGAGTCCCCCTTCCATGGGTAAGTGCAAGAAGATGGTGGGCCAAAAAGGGGTCATGAGTGGCCACTTTTTTTCTGAAATCAGGAAATACTGGCCTTGGATGAGAAATTGAGCATAGTTACACTCAAAATTTGGAGATGCAACCAAAACAATGTTCATAGTGCTCCGAGTCTACTTTCTAAACTACTATTTTGTTTTGAAAATGGCATAGATTAAGGGGTTCAATAGAGGGAGCCACATAAATTGGTGTTGTTTCTGTCAAAAAAACATAACATAGCATGTTTTGTGGCTCCCTCAAAAGGTCAACTTTTTTTGGGTATTTTAAAAATTGCTTCAGTGAGAAATTAGCTAATAGCATGTAGTTTATGCCTGATTTTTCTAATAATTTTTTGATGAATATTTGATTTTTTACTAATTTTTAAAGTGGACACATCCTAAAAAATAGAATTTTGGCCGTGCTACCCCTATAAATTTTGAAAACTAATTGAAAATCATTTTTTTATTTTTTTAATATTTGTAGAATGGAGTCTAGTTTCTAAATATGTAATTTTTTTGAAATTTGAATGAATAGTTATTTTACAATGAAAAAAAGACCAAACAGTGGTTTTTGCCTAAAAACGGAACACAAACAAAAGAAATTAAAGATGAAAGGCTTAACATTGTTAAAATGTGAAAAAAATCACATCGTCAAATAGCTAAGAGAAAGCCTAACATTACCCATGTGTTCGATTTGTTCAACCTTGAAACACGTGCAAATCTGAGGGTTAGCATGAATGAAATTATGTGAAATTTTGAAGAATATAAAAAAACACGTCTATGACTGTTCATAAGGCACTCCAAGCCTTTGGGTTGGAAATCCAAAGCAAATCCCAAGCCCAAGGCTTGGGATTTCCAAAGCAAGAAATAACGCAAGCACGTTATAACGCGCTTGTGTTATGTTTTACCTTGCATTTTTCTTTCCTGCAAGTCTTTCTTTTGTCATGTTTGACATAACGCGAGCACGTTATAACACGCTCGCATTATGTCGCACTCAGATTTTTTTATGTTCAAGGCTATTAATCATGAGGGTTAAGGGATAAGGGATTAGCATTTAAGATATAATATCAAGCCCATTGAGGGTCTAGGAATAGGGAGAGCGTTTAAGGTTTAGGGATGAGGGATGACAGATTACGGTTTAGGGTTTAGGGATAGAGTTGAGGGTCGAGGGATCAAAGTTAAGGGTTGAGGGATTAGGGTTTGACATTGAGGGTTGAGGGTTGAGGTTCAAGGGTCAAGGGTTTAGGGATAGGGTTTAGGGTCGAGGGATTAGGGTTAAAGTAGAGTGTGGAGGGTGTAAGGATTAGGGATAGGGTTGGAGGGTTTAGGGATAAGGGATTAGGGTTTAAGGTATAGTATCGAGTCTGTTGAGGGTTTAGGAATAGGGATAGCATTTAGGGATTAGGGATGAGGGATTATAGTTGAGGGATGATGGATTAGGGTTGAGGGTTGAGGGATTAGGGTTTAGGGATAAGGTTTAGGGTTGAGGGTTGAGGGATTAGGGTTTAAGGTATAGTGTTGAAGGTTGAGGGTTGAGGGTTTAGGATTAGGGTTTAGGGTTGACAAATTAGCATTTAATGTTGAGGTTAGGGTTAGAGTGTCGAGGGTACAGGGATTAGGGATAGGGTTTAGGGTTGAAGGTTTAAGGATTGAGGGTTGAGGCTTTAGGGATGAGGGTTTAAGGCTTAAGATATAGTGTCAAGTGTTGAGGGTGTAGGGATAGGGTTTAAGTTTTAAGGGTTAAGGGTTGAGGGATAGGTATTAGGGTTTAAGGTATAGTGTTGAGGGTCGAGGGATTAGAGTTAAGGGTTGAGGGATTAGGGTTTGATGTTGAGGGTTGAGGGTTGAGGTTCGAGGGTCAAGGGTTTAGGGATAGGGTTGAGGGTCGAGGAATTAGGGTTAAAGTAGAGTGTGGATGGTATAAGGATTAGGGATAGGGTTTGAGGGTTTAGGGATAAGGGATTAGGGTTTAAAGTATAGTATCAATTCTATTGAGGGTGTAGGAATAGGGATAGCATTTAGGGTTTAGGGATGAGGGATTTGAGTTGAGGGATGACGGATTAGGGTTGAGGGTTGAGGGATTAGGGTTTAGGGATAAGGTTTAGGGTTGAGGGCTAAGGGATTAGGATTTAAGGTATAGTGTTGAGGGTTTAGGGATAGGGTTTAGGGTTGAGGGATTAGGATTTGACATTGAGGGTTGAGGGTTTAGGGTCTAGGGTTTAAGGTTTAGGGTTAGGGTTGAGAGATGAGGGATCAGAGTTAAGGGTTGAGGGAATAGGGTTTGACGTCGAGGGTTGAGGGTTGAGGTTCGAGGGTCAAGGGTTTAGGGATAGGGTTGAGGTTGAAGGGATTAGGGTTAAAGTAGAGTGTGGAGGGTGTAAGGATTAGGGATAGGGTTGGAGGGTTTAGGGATAAGGGATTAGAGTTTAAGGTATAGTATCGAGTTTGTTGAGGGTTTATGAATAGGGATAGCATTTAGGGTTTAGGGATAAGGGATTAGAGTTGAGGGATGAGGGGTTAGGGTTGAGGGTTGAGGGGTTAGGGTTTAGGGATAAGGTTTAGGGTTGAGGGTTGAGGGATTAGGGTTTAAGGTATAGTGTTGAGGGTTGATGGTTTAGGGATAGGGTTTAGGTTTGAGGGATTAGGGTTTAGGGTTAATGAATTAGGGTTTAATGTTGAGAGTTGAGGGTTCAGGGTTGAGGGTTGAGGTTGAGGGATAGGGTTAATGGTCAAGGGATTAGGGTTAAATAAGAGTGTCAAGGGTAGAGGGATTAGGGTTTAAGGTATAGTATCGAGCCTATTGAGGGTCTAGGAATAGGGATGGCATTTAGGGTTTAGGAATGAGGGCTTAGAGTTGAGGGATGATGGATGACAGATTAGGGTTGAGGGTTGAGGGATTAGGGTTTAAGGTATAGTGTTGAGGGTTTAGGGATAGGGTTTAGGGTTGAGGGATTAGAATTTGATGTTGAGGGTTTAGGGTTTAGGGTTAGGGTTGAAGGTCAAGGGATCAGAGTTAAGGGTTGAGGGATTAGGGTTTGACGTTGAGGGTTGAGGGTTGAGGTTCGAGGGTCAAGGGTTTAGGGATAGGGTTAAGGGTCAAGGAATTAGGGTTAAAGTTGAGTGTGGAGGATATAAGGATTAGGGATAGGGTTGGAGGGTTTAGGGATAAGGGATTAGAGTTTAAGGTATAGTATCAAGTCTGTTGAGGGTTTAGGAATAGGGATAGCATTTAGGGTTTAGGGATGAGGGATTAGAGTTGAGGGATGATGGATTAGGGTTGAGGGTTGAGGGATTAGGGTTTAGGGATAAGGTTTAGGGTTGAGGGTTGAGGGATTAGGGTTTAAGGTATAGTGTTGAGGGTTGATGGTTTAGGGATAGGGTTTAGGTTTGAGGGATTAGGGTTTAGGGTTGATGAATTAGGGTTTAATGTTGAGAGTTGAGGGTTGAGTTGAGGGTTGAGGTTGAGGGATAGGGTTAATGGTCAAGGGATTAGGGTTAAATAAGAGTGTTGAGGGTAGAGGGATTAGGGTTTAAGGTATAGTATCGAGCCTGTTGAGGGTCTACGAATAGGGATAGCGTTTAGGGTTTAAGAATGAGGGATTAGAGTTGAGGGATGATGGATGATAGATTAGGATTGAGGGTTGAGGGATTAGGGTTTAGGGACAAGGTTTAGGGTTAGGGTTGAGGGATTAGGGTTTAAGGTATAGTGTTGAGGGTTTAGGGATAGGGTTTAGGGTTGAGGGATTAGAGTGAAGGGTTGAGGGATTAGAATTTGACATTGAGGGTTTAGGGTTTAGGATTAGGGTTGAAGGTCAAGGGATTAGAGTTAAGGGTTGAGGGATTAGGGTTTGATGTTGAGGGTTGAGGGTTGAGGTTCGAGGGTCAAGGGTTTAGGGATAGGGTTGAGGGTCGAGGAATTAGGGTTAAAGTTGAGTGTGGAGGGTGTAAGGATTAGGGATAGGGTTGGAGGGTTTAGGGATAAGGGATTAGAGTTTAAGGTATAGTATCGAGTTTGTTGAGGGTTTAGGAATAGGGATAGCATTTAGGGTTTAGGGATGAGGGATTAGAGTTGAGGGATGAGGGATTAGGGTTGAGATTTGAGGGATTAGGGTTTAGGGATAAGATTTAGGGTTGAGGGTTGAGGGATTAGGGTTTAAGGTATAGTGTTGAGGGTTGATGGTTTAGGGATAGTGTTTAGGTTTGAGGGATTAGGGTTTAGGGTTGATGAATTAGGGTTTAATGTTGAGAGTTGAGGGTTGAGGGTTGAGGGTTGAGGTTGAGGGATAGGGTTAATGGTCAAGGGATTAGGGTTAAATAAGAGTGTCGAGGGTAGAGGGATTAGGGTTTAAGGTATAGTATCGAGCCTGTTGAGGGTCTAGGAATAGAGATAGCGTTTAGGGTTTAGGAATGAGGGATTAGAGTTGAGGGATGACGGATGACAGATTAGGGTTGAGGGTTGAGGTATTAGGGTTTAGGGACAAGGTTTAGGGTTAGGGTTGAGGGATTAGGGTTTAAGGTATAGTGTTGAGGGTTTAGGGATAGGGTTTAGGGTTGAGGGATTAGAGTGAAGGGTTGAGGGATTAGAATTTGACATTGAGGGTTTAGGGTTTAGGGTTAGGGTTGAAGGTCGAGGGATTAGAGTTAAGGGTTGATGGATTAGGATTTAAGGTATAGTATCAATTCTGTTGAGGGTGTAGGAATAGGGATAGCATTTAGGGTATAGGGATGAGGGATTAGAGTTGAGGGATGACGGATTAGGGTTGAGGGTTGAGGGATTAGGGTTTAGGGAAGGGTTGAGGGCTGAGGGATTAGGGTTTAAGGTATAGTGTTGAGGGTTTAGGGATAGGGTTTAGGGTTGAGGGATTAGGATTTGATGTTGAGCATTGAGGGTTTAGGGTTAGGGTTGAGAGATGAGGGATCAGAGTTAAGGGTTGAGGGATTAGGGTTTAACGTCGAGGGTTGAGGGTTGAGGTTCGAGGGTTAAGGGTTTAGGGGTAGGGTTGAGGTTAAAGGGATTAGGGTTTAAGGTATAGTGTTGAGGGTTGATGGATTAGAGTTAAGGGTTGAGGGATTAGGGTTGAGGGTTGTAAGGATTAGGGATAGGGTTGGAGGGTTTAGGGATAAGGGATTAGAGTTTAAGGTATAGTATCGATGAGGGTGTAGGATTAGGGATAGCATTTAGGGTTTAGGGATGAGGGATTAGAGTTAAGGGATGATGGATTAGGGTTGAGGGATTAGGATTTGACGTTGAGGGATGACGGATTAGGGTTGAGGGATTAGGATTTGACGTTGAGGGTTTAGGGATAGGGTTGAGGGATTAGGATTTGACGTTGAGGGTTTAGGGATAGGGTTGAGGGTTGAGGGATTAGGATTTGACGTTGAGGGTTTAGGGATAGGGTTGAGGGTTGAGGGATTAGGATTTGATGTTGATGGTTTAGGGATAGGGTTGAGGGATTAGAATTTGACATTGAGGGTTGAGGGTTTAGGGATAGGGTTGAGGGATTAGGATTTGACATTGAGGGTTGAGGGCATTTTCTATCATGAACTTGATTATGAGGGCTTGCCCCTTCATTGTTATGCCTATCATATGGTGGAGCATCTAGCAAGCCCTTGCAAGAAAAAGATGTGATCAATGCAAAGGATGTGATGAATGTATAGCAGGATAAAACATGAGCGCGTTATAGCGCAAGCGCGTTATAGCGCAAGCGCGTTATAACGCACTCGCGTTTTGTATTTCTATTGAAACGGTAAAAAAGTGGTTACCCTTGTGATCCAGGCCCACATGCTCTGTTTTCTTACTGATTCTGCGCGTGCTCTGACAAACAAGAAGTGCTTTCATGCTATTGGGAAGTTCACATGCACATTTGACACATTGTACCACCTTTGCATGATCTTTCCACCACCTTTTCTACTTTGCCAACTTGAGAAGGAGGAAATAACATAGTTTTCACACCAAGTTTGATATATATCTATTCAAGTTTCAATTTTTGTAGTGTTGCAATGTTAATTGTGATTCAATTTTAAGAATTTAACATTGAAAAGGAAGCAAGTGGTGAAAAACTCAAATTGTTGAGGAGTTTGATGCAAGAAGATAAAAACACTACATAATTGGGTACTCTCTCCATTCAAATCTTTGTTATTTAGGTATGTCAAGTCTTTACATGCATGTTCTTTACATTTTCCTTATTTCAGATTGAATTACTTTATCATGCTTTATCATACATGTTTAAAATAGACACATTCCCAATCAAGAAAGCAACCTACAATCTCACATGATGCCATGTATATTTTCTACACTTGGGCTCTTTAATAATTATGTGTAATAAACAAACCTTAGTTCATACCATGATGTCAAACTATACAAGAATAAATCCTTACAACATAAAAAAAATACAATCCCACTATTATCATGTATTCATTTCTTAGGAACTAATATTGGTCTCTTTATCATGCTATAGACAAATTCTCCGTCATGCCGAGGAAACGATCAAGAATTAAACCAACACAAGAAGAGATAGAAGCTAAGAATGCAAAGAAAGCAATGGCTATGAGGGAACTTCGTGAGAAGAGGAAATTGGACACGATAAATGAAGACATACCAATTGAAGAGGAACCACAACCATCACAAAGAGATATGGTATTGGCGGCACAAAGAGAATGAATGCAAAAACTTCGTGGTACGAGAGATTTGAATACCATAGTTGGAGACACGTCCTTTACCACAAGTCAACATGTAGGGACACCATCTACCACATCTCAAGTTGAGAGTACATCATCACTCACATGTGATGAAGGATGTACGCCATCGTTCCCACCTCAACCTCAAGGTATGTCATCTATTCCATCTTTAATCGAAGGTATGCCATCTAACCCATCTCATTTAAAATTGATGAAATTCCTAATGTTGAGATGAATTTACCTAACTTTACACCACCTAGAATTTTGCATAGAAAGCCAAAGTATTTGATTGATATTGATGAGAATATTTTGCAGCCAATGGAAGGTAAGATTCCAAAACACACTTGTAGAAGATATGCTAATAAGATTTGGAGATTGTTCTTTGAAAAGTTAAATGAGACTGCAAGATGTCAACTATTCGTTGAAATGATGCGAAGTATAAAGTATAGGTCTATCATGAAGATTCTTGGGTTGAGAACATCAGAGGCTTCAAGTGAAAAATCTATTGTCAAGAATCTAATGAGCGCATATGAGAGTGTGGGTAACACCTCACACACAAAAGATAGTAATGCAACACGGCGTGTGATTACATCGACTATGGTAAGTAGTCAAACGAGGAAAGCTCGTCTCATTAGAAAGACAAGTCAAGAATTGAGAATTAATAGGAAAACTTTATCAAGAGCCGTTGGAAGACGCCAAAGAATTGAGGACACTAATGCCAATGAATTATGGGCATTCTCAGGGAGACTACCACGAAAAGATAAACTAATTGTTGAAGCATTGAGATCACTAATTGAAGACTTTTGGAAGAATTACACAAGGGTATCTCTGAATCAAAGGGATGTGGTAAGAAGGAGAATCGGTAGTCAGAACTGCGAGCCACATCCAAAGCATTTTTTGGATGAGACTCAAACACAGTTTTATGGTAAATTTCTAGAGAAGTATCCTAAAATTAAAATTTCTCAAAGATATTTTGAAATGCTAAAACCTTTCTATGTTAAGATAAATCACACATGTACTACTTGTTATTGTAGATTACATATTGAATTTTCTAACCATTTTGATGCTTATAGGTCTATATGTTTAGATATGCATACTAACAATGATTTGCAGGGTTGTGCCATATGTGTCTCACCAATATCTTCAAGAGACTTCATATCAAGAATTTAATGTGAAAGAGAGGAAGGTCAAATATTCTACAAGAAATTATGCTTGGATGGCACATGTCATCGTTGTGGTGGCTTGCAACATTTGCCAATATGTGAACATATGGAAATAACACATGCGGTTGGAAATGAACTAGTAGATTTTGGCAAGTATAAAACAGTGGCATACAATACAAAAGATGGTAAATCAGCAAAGATGTGTGAATTAGTTATTGAAAAGATTCCAGTGTATCAGTTTATGCCTATATTTCGTGACAGCATAGTCTATGAGTATGCAAGACATGCCCATAGAGCTTGATGGTTGGACTTGCAATTTAAGTTATGCAAGGACACATTTCCGGTTGGTAGCATCGTTTCAGTCGTCAACTTTGTAGAGAACTACAGTCTATAGCCACAGCGTGAGGTGCAATCACAATATTACAACTCCACACAGGTTTCTATATTTGTGCACATCACATTCATTCATGCGAATGATAGTACAAAGGATGACAGAAAGATCATAAGGGAGTATAATTTCTATATTAGTGATGATCGCACACATTCTACAGAGTTCATGCAAGGTTGCTTTCAGGTGTTCTACAATGATTTGGCTAGAAGGGGCATATCGTTCAGTCAGCATATCATATGGTTGGATAATTGTGTGTCACAATTTAAGAACTCGCAGAATTTCTATTGGTTGAGTAGGAGGCATAATTTTACAGGTATTCAACATATGTGAAACTTTTGTGAGGCCGGGCATGGAAAGGGGGAGCATGATGGTGCAGGAGCATGTATCAAAAGAGCCATAGCACGAGAAGAGTTAAAGTATAAAGACAATGCAAAGTTGACAGATGCAAAATTAATTGCCGAGTGGTGTAATGCTTCCATGGGTCTAGGTAATGAAGGTAAGTCTTTAGTTCATAGATTTTTTTGGTTGATAGATGATACTAACATTGCACCATATGAGGATTGTTGTACACTGACAGGATCAAATGAGATGCACTCTTTCAGAAGCTCAAATACAAGTTCGTGGAGTATCCATACATGAAAGATGTCATGCTTTTGTTCTTCCTGTACAATTCAAGTCTGGGATGAGTGTGAGTCAAAGGAGTGGGTTGACGAATGGCAGTTAAGTTATCTTAGCCCACTTGACACATATTAACCCCCGACGGCACTGGATCTAACACAGATGGAATCGTCAGTTGACTTTGACCACATATCAGATTTAGTTCAACCAGGTAATATAGGGCATGTATATGCATCTAATTTCATCTAGTTCAACCAGGTAATGTCATCTTACTTTGTAGTGTTTTTGTAATGTTGACTAATTTCATCTAATTTGCTACACATATCAATGTAGGGCACGTATATGCAGTTATTGCAGATGAAGATAATGAAGAGGGAATAGATTATTACTTATGTCGTTGTGTTGAGGCCAAAAAGAAATTAGAGGCTCCTGTTACAGATGGAGAAAACATCGAATACCCTACAGGATCAGTGGTTATTACTGGAACATGGCTTAGAAGGTACCCACATAAGAGTGTTAATATTTGGTTATTTCAGGACTTTGACATGCATCAGAAGATTCTTCATTACTCGAACCTTGTCATGGCATCCAATGTTCATTTGATAAAGTATCGGGGTAGACCTTTGAACAAAATATTGTGGAAGGTGCGTGAGTCTGACCATGAAGCAATACTTGACATAATAAAGAGTAGAGTAGACCCGGATGGTTCATTGGATTAATTTGTAAGTATTCACTTTGATTTTGTAAAGTTATGTTACATTGAGTTGTAAGTATGCACATTAATTTGTAAGGTTTGTCTTTTTTTATTTCCTCCTGCATTTTTACACATATGTACACATTTTTACATCATCATGTTATGCATTTTTTGTGTCCTACTCCTGATGCGACCAAACTCATAACTCACCCTACTAGACACCATTTGATGATCTCTCCAACACTCTGGATCCAGGGTGCCCAATCATGATGATGACCTATATACCATTCTCCCAATACGCTCATAATGAATGAAAAGAAGACCAAGGGCGCCCAGGCTTCATAGACTTATTTCTTTCAATTTTGATGATCCAAACTCTTGCAATATGACATCCACTTTCATGCCTTTAGATCTTCCTTCACATATAGGGCACCAAATCAAGTTGAAAAATCTAGATAAGGGTGCCAAACTGGATGAAAGGAGACATGAAATGTGCCTTAGGACTCCATGCTAAGGTTTGAGCCATTAAAGTCTCTTGATATTAGGTGCTCATGATGATGAAACTTCGAGCTTTTTCCTTTCCTATGCGCTCATCTAAGATGTTTGAATGATAAGGAGTGCCTTGACCTCTATAATGTAGATTGGACACCAAATCAAGGTGATTTAAGTCACTTTGAGTCTTTGAGTCATGTTGCAAAAAAGTGTCAATGTTGCCAAGTTGCACAAAGCAACTTTTGTATTTTTGGTGTCCTGCTCATGATGTGACCAAACTAACTATTCCAATGCATCCGGATGGGTACATTTACGCTAGGCATGGTCCTATTTTTCACCCAAACATGTCGAAACAGTCAGAGCTACATTGTACTGACGATATCCCTGAAGAGTCCAAAGTGGAAAAAGGCAGCAATCTTTGACGAGATGTTACTCGAAAATTGTGTCACTTAGAAACATTTCATCTAAGGCAACGCTATCACGTAGAGTACCTCTACAATAACCTCTGTCAGTTTTTTATAGCTCTGAGGCATTTGCCTGTGGTGAAAGGTTTTCTGCTGCCCCAAAAATCGTCAGAAGGAGGCAGTGTAAAGTTGCAAAGGGGTGTAACTTTCGTCTTGCTCCTGATGCAACCAAACTGAATATTCTAACGCATCTGAATGGGTACATTTACGCTATGCATGGTCCTATTTTTCACCCAAACATGTCAAAACAGTCGGAGCTACATTGTACCGACGATATCCCTGAAGAGTCCAAAGTGCAAAAAGGTAGCAATCTTTGACGAGATGTTACTTGAAAACCATGTCACTTAGAAAAATTTCATCTGAGGCAACGTGATCACGTAGAGTACCTCTACAATAACCTCTGTCGGTTTTTTATAGCTCTGAGGCATTTGCCCGTGGTGAAAGGTTTTCTGCTGCCCCAAAAATCATCAGAAGGAGGCAGTGTAAAGTTGCAAAGGGGTGTAACTTTCGTCTTGCTCCTGATGCGACCAAATTGACTATTCCAACACGTCCGAGTGGGTACATTTACACTAGGTATGGTCCTATTTTTCACCCAAACATGTCAAAACAGTCGGAGCTACATTGTACCGACGATATCCCTGAAGAGTCCAAAGTGCAAAAAGGCAGCAATCTTTGCCGAGATGTTACTTGAAAACTGTGTCACTTAGAAACATTCTGTATGAGGCAACGCAATCACGTAGAGTGCCTCTACAATAAACTCTCTCAGTTTTTTATAGCTCTGAGGCATTTGCCCGTGGTGAAAGGTTTTTTGCTGCCCCAAAAATCGTCAGAAGGAGGCAGTGTAAAGTTGCAAAGGGGTGTAACTTTCATCCTGCTCCTGATGCGACCAAACTGACTGTTCCAATGCGTCTGAATGGGTACATTTACACTAGGCATGGTCCTATTTTTCACCCAAACATGTCAAAACAGTCGGAGCTACATTGTACCGACGATATCCCTGAAGAGTCTAAAGTGCAAAAAGGCAGCAATCTTTGATGAGATATTAATCGAAAACTGTGTCACTTAGAAACATTCCATCTGAGGCAATGGGATCACGTAGAGTGCCTCTATAATAACCTCTCTCAGTTTTTTATAGCTCTGAGGCATTTGCCCGTGGTGAAAGGTTTTCTGCTGCCCCAAAAATTGTCAGAAGGAGGCAGTGTAAAGTTGCAAAGGGGTGTAACTTTCATCCTGCTCTTGATGCGACCAAACTGACTATTCCAATGTGTCTGAATGGGTACATTTACACTAGGCATGGTCCTATTTTTCACCCAAATATGTCAAAACAGTCGGAGCTACATTGTACCGACGATATCCCTGAAGAGTCCAAAGTGCAAAAAGGCAGCAATCTTTGACGAGATGTTACTTGAAAACTGTGTCACTTAGAAACATTCCATCTAAGGCAACACGATCATGTAGAGTGCCTCTACAATAACCTCTCTCAATTTTTTATAGCTCTGAGCCATTTGCCCGTGGTGAAAGGTTTTCTGCTGCCCCAAAAATCGTCAGAAGGAGGCAGTGTATTAAGTTAGGAAGAAAGCCTATTCACTCTAGGTGCCTGTTTTTGACCAAATCACACATGTGCCTTGAACAAGTGATGCTACAAGTGGTGAACAAAATGGGCACCTTAAAGAATTGAGCCCTCCAAATCACACATCACCCCAAATCACACATCACCCAAAAAGGGTAACTGTTGTGACCAAATCACACATCACCCAATCAGATTGGGGACCCCCTCTTTTCTTGCTCAGGTGCTTTGCACAGGAGTTGTTATGTGTCATTTTGGCCAAGGTTTTCTGGAGCAGTGAAGACGTTAGGAAGGGGATGATCGTTTGGATAGTTTTGAATGCTTTATTTCTCCTTGTTTAAACTAGGCACTCACTAAGGATTGGAGTAGCCTTTGCACCCTCACATCACGTTAATCAACGTTTCAGAGGCAATCATAGTATAGGAAGATTTACGCCTTGAAGAAGAGAGTTATCTGTGAGCGCTTAGGAGTTCTGGCACCTAGGGGAAAGGTCTAGGTAGAGCGCCTTCAGACTTTGACAGTGAAGTGCCTTAAGGAGTTGGATGATGTTTTTGCCTAGAGTGGAGATGATGTTTTTAGTGCCTTAAGGATGATGATGGAGCACCTTGGAGTCAGGTTAGTCTGGAGCACCTTAAGAAGGTAAAGCACTTCAAATGTAAACACAAGTGTTTTGAGCACCCTAATGAGAAGTTGTCTTGGCACCATAAGTTGTTCAAACAAAGATATGCACCTTGGATAGTTGCAAAGACCTAATTTAGCGCCCAAGGTTGGAAGACTCTTTGTGAGTGCCCAGTGTTTGAAAGCTCTTTGTGTTTGGTGCATTAAAATAAATTTGGCACCTAAGTAGTATTGAAACACTCAACTGAGCGCCTAAAGCCTTGGGATGAAATGCGCCCAAACTTACAGAGGGCCTTTAGTGAGGGAGTTGAAGAGAGTGCTTAGAGGAAGGATAGCCTTAAGATCAAACTAAGTACTTAGAAACCTAAGATTAGCGCCTTATTTGAAGTTATACACCTATTCTGGCGCCAGAGAGTGAGTTTGAGTGTGAAGAAGTGAATGTCTGCGCCTTGAAGGGGATACAAAGGGAAGATGATGCACCTTGATGGGTTGATGATGGAAATTTGATGATGGGATACAAAGGGAAGATGATGCTCCCTTGTGATATTGTGTGGTGTTGACATTCAGTTGACATCACTGAGTTTGATTGAGTTGATCAAGTGTAGACACCATTGTAAACATCAAGGCTTCAAGGCCTTTCTTTTGTATCTCCATTGAATAAGTTGTAACTTCATGCTCTTGAAAGCATTATCCATGTAATAAGACATTGCAAGTTGATTGAATCAAATAACTAGACAAGTACCCAACTCTAAGGTTGATTCATTCAAGTAGTTATCTTTGATGTATATCTTTGTGTTGTTGAAGTAGTTGATGAATTGATAGCAAGTAAAATTGTTTAAGTAAGGAAAAATTTTCGTAGAACTAGTTCGGTATCTTACTGTCATGTCCCCGTTTCTGGCCTGATCATCAAATGAAGAATGAGTTAGCCTATACCTCATTCCCAAAGGCTAATTCAAAATAATGAGGGAATGAATTGGTTTTTGACTAACTTAACTTTTGTTTTTTGCAGGAACAAAGTCAGAAACTTGAAGTTAGTTAAGTCTGGATGCTAAACTTGACTAAGGCAGGACTCCTAGAGTCAGGGCACACTTTCTTGCTTGCTCAATGTCAAATGTGCGCCTAACCAAGAATCATGGAGCTTTGAAGCACTTTAATCACATCAACTAGGGCGCCTAAGTGCATAGAGGTACAATGAATCTTCCGGAGAACATGGATAGACAACTAAGTCTCCAACTTGAGTCTTCTAAGTGAATTGGATGATGAAGAGAGTCTAGTCATTTTGGGCGCTAGTATCAAGATGAATCATCCAAAATGGGTGCCTAGAACTAGAAGGTGCCAATGCATGAGTTCAAGGATCCTCCTTTGGAGTACCTAGCCCAGATGGCTATAGATTGAAAGTTTTAAAGCTAAGTGATGTCTCTTAGGTGAATTCCTAGCCCAGGTGCATGTGTTGGGAAAAACTCTTTGGCTTTGGTGCCTAGAATTGGGAGCTTTGTAAGATGCACCAATTGATGAAACATTTCCATTTTGCGCCTAGAATAGAACTCTCTCACATAGTTGAAATTGACTTGATAGAAGGAGATAAGTCTTAAGGACTAGTTTGGCGCCTCACTTGCCTATCTCACCATTGAAATGTGCTTTGGTTGATGATCATCATTGATGGCACCTAGTGAAATGAAAAGCTATTTGCATGTCCAGAGGATCAAAATTGGATTAGGAGATCATCCTTGTAGTTGAGATTGACAGAGAAGTGTTAAAGGAATCACTTCAAATGGGCGCCTAAGCTAGTTGAGGTGCATATCAAATCCACTATAACTCTAGACTGACGCTTAGGATCCAGTCATCTCCTAAGATGTAGTTCCATTCACCCATGACCTTGCTTGGCGTCTAAAACTTGGAAACTCCTTTGGAAAGCTCTTGTTGCACCTAGAAGCATGAGTTTGGGATATCAACTTGCAAAAGGCTTAGAAACTCTTCAAAGATATTAGGCACAATCCCATGGCACTGGAGCTCAGTTTTGGTGCCTTCAAGGAATAGCACATGAAGGAACTTGGGAGGTTAGGTGCTTGTAAAAGGGAACACCTTGGAACATCTTCCAAGGGTTGAAGTAGTAAGAAAACATCAAGTGAGTCTAGGCGCACTCCCTTGTGTGAACAGTTTAGCTCTGGCGTCTAGCCACAGAGTGAGCCAGAAGAAGTAGTTTGGACATTAGAAGATAGGCGCTCATTCTACAATGAAGCATTCCACCTTCCTAATCAACAAAGACTTGAAAGAATTGACAAAGGAAGCCAAGGCGCACCTTCTACTTGTTTCCACCTCCAGAATGCGCCTAACCTTGCAAGGGGGTTCAAAGATGTTTGTTAGACCTTTTCACTCAAGGCGCTCACCTTAGGCGCACTTTCTAAGTCCTTGTCACCTCAAGGAAACACCTAGTTTGGAAGGCGCTTGCCCTGTTCTCCACTCCTTTCAATTGGCACCTAGAACACAGAATGCATGAAAGGAGCACCTAGACTCCAGAGGGCTCATTTGGGCACCTAGCATTTAAAACACTTTCTTAATAATGATGTTTTGGCGCCTACTCTTGGAAACAATCCAGAGCATACATAAACTCTAATTGGTGCCGAATGTTGACAACACGCAACTTCAGGAGGAGGTCACCTCAACTTGGCGCCAAAGTCAGAAAAACCTATAAATCCTTCAAATATGCGCCTACCTTGTGAGGTGATGAGTTGAACATTCCAAATCTTCAAATGTTGCTCAAGTAAGGAAGACATTGTAACATCAAGGCTTCAAGGCCTGTCCTTGTATTTCCATTGAATGAGTTGTACTTCATGCTATTGAAGGCATTTTCCATGTAATAAGACATTGCAAGTTGATTGAATCAAGTAACAAGACAAGTACCCAACTCTAATGTTGTTTCATTCAAATAGTTATCTTGATGTATATCTTTATGTTATTGAATTAGTTGATGAATTGTTAGCAAGTAAAAGTGTTTAAGTAAGGAAAAATTTTCGTAGAACTAGTTGGGTATCCTACACTTACACCATGCCTATCCATTAAACATCACAATGCAATCAAAATCCTAACAACATGCCCATGATCCAAGATCAAGTGCAATCATGCAAAGATATTATCAATCACAAGCCTATTAAGAATGAACTAGAGTCTTCTAGTACCATACTTTTCCATCAAACACCATTATGTAATCCATGGCCTATCAAGCCTATCAAAGAAAATGCAAACATCCTATGTAATACAATCAGACTTTAAATATTTGAAGTAGCCATCTACAAATATCCATTCAAAAGTGGATTTATAATGCAAGTATGGATGCCATCAATAAAAAAGATTTGTATTAACCAAATATCCATATACGCATACATCAATATCTGTCGATATAAGTATAACATATATACAAAATAGCCATATAGGCTTACAAGAATTCCATATAGGCATACAATGTCAACTATGTACAATACAAAATATATGTCCACAAATGCCATATAGGCATACAACAGAGGAACAAAATAAAAAGTCATTCCCCTCTGGCTGGTGAAGAGAATAAATCACAAGTAGCCTTTGATCTTCTAGGGGATGGAGACATGCATGTGGGTGGTCTACTACGAACCCGAGGGCTACTCCTCCTATTTAGTTCTTCCTGCACCTTTACCTGTTACAAAAAAAAAGTATAGACATTAATATATAGAAATTACATGTTATAAAAAAATGAAACATTTAACAAAATAATCACTTATCGCTAACATATAATCTGTCTCCTCGCTTGCCTCAGTAGCAGGAATAGGCCCTAGTGATGTCATGTCCTATAGAAACCATCCAGATAGAAATTAAACTTCAAATCAATAATCTTTTGATTTTTCAAAAATAGACAACTATAACAATGAATGTAAATTGAAATTTACTAATCTGCCTCATACCCCTGTCAATGCCATAGAGCTATGAATCGCAGAGGCCACACCCTGCTCCATTGCCCTATGAACACGGGGAGGTGTATCCGCAACCTGCATCATCTGGAAATAAAACAACATTATTCAATTACAAAAACTATATTAGTGATGCAAATCATGGATCCTAACATACACATACGTTCATCTAAACATGGAAGTACACACAATAAAACACACAAATCACATACAAAAATTTAGTAAGTACAATTCATTCATTAAACTATTTATTTTATTACCTTCGTAAAGCTTTGAAGTCCACCACCGCTGGCAGGTGTTGCCATGAAATCTACAGTGTTAACCTATTCAACATCCAAAATTAGAAATTAGAATACCATTCATATAACGATGCTATTCACATGTAATATTTATAATTGTTTACTAGTTACATACCTCGACAGTAGATGATCTAGTGAAAAATGTAGGTGGAGAACCACTGAAAACTGCATCGACGCTATGACCCTGAAATTTCATTAAAATCATCAATTTAAATTAGTTAATCTTGTATTTCAAAAATGAAATTTAATAAATTAAATTCAATAAACTTGCTAATATTTACCTGAGTATCAAGGCCGAAAGTCTCACTCAGGAGGGTATCTGTCATCACCATCTGCTTAGCTGCAGATGTAGCCTGTGCACCTACATCCTGACTGTCCATGGGGTCATAACCACAGGCTGACCTGCAAGCCTAGCAAGTATGCGGTGGGACCCTACTCCTCGCACTATCTCCCAACCCACTCTGTGTTGCAGGATCGGCATGCTCTATGATGCTCTGGGTCAAGGCACTAATCGACCTCAGTGTATCGACCTCAACACTCTCCTTCACAATGGAAGGGATAAAAACATGCTCGTGGGCTGGTCTGCTGATTACTCGTCTCACTACCCGCTGTGGGTCAAGACGTGCCCCTGGTCTATCATGTGCTGAGCCCCCACCTCTACCCTGGAAGTCCCGCATATCAAAATAGTTTGGCACTTTATTGAGGACAAACTCGCAGTAGAGTTTCCTCAAAAAGTATTGCGGGACCTCATTATTATTGCATGGAGGATGGTCAAAAACCATCCACCACCTCTGCCCGAAATTGTCCCTTATCGCTTGGTTGTTGCACCAATGGATAGAGAACCTCTTGCATGTAATGGGTGGAGGTTGATTTGTTTGTGGGTTTGTGAAAATTGAACACAAATCTACTTTTGTAATTTGTAATTTTTTGACATCTTGGTATGACAATTTATCTACATAGTAATCTCTAAACTCTCTCTTTTTATCGGTCCAACTAGTTATTTGCTTGCTAATTGAATTTACATTTGATAACATAGACTCAAGAGATTCGGCAAGCGTGGACCTATGCAAGGTTGAAGTGGAAGGATCTTTCAACCTTGAAATTATATCTTCAATTTGTTTTTTGTTGTTTTCAATTTCCCCCATTATATTATCTTGTGTTCCAGGGGCATGTCGAGGAATGAATGGAGGAGGTTGTTGTTCTGCAGGTATTTCCTCCTCAGGATTTTGTGGATTTTGAGGAGGAGGAGGAGGAGGAGGTGCATTAACATTTCCTACAATTAACGAAATATACATAAAAAATCAACAAAAACCTACCTATTTAGGAAGAAATTCAAACAAAAAAAATAAAGATAACTCACCCCTTTGGTGTGCTCGACGTCGCGGTGGTATTTTGGCGATGAATCGACAAGCCTTTTGTGTTGATTGGCGTTTTGTAGAACGCGAGTGCGTTTTTGAAGGTTTTGAAGCCGCGGGCGGAGGAGAAATTTAGAATGGAATGAAATGACAATGTTTTTTTTAATTTATAAAAGGTTATAACGCGAGCACGTTATAACACGCTCGCGTTATGGCTCGGTAGTGACGAGCCTAAGGCTTGTCATTACCAAGCCATAATGCGAGCGCGTTATAACACGAGCGCATTATAATGTGAGCACGTTATAATGCAGTCGCGTTATGACTTAAATTTTTTTGAAAATTTTTTGGGGACTTAAATGTTTGGATCTTGATTTAGATAAAGGGTGGATGTTTCCGCATGCTCTAAGCTATGCTCTTGACATAGCTATTGGTCTTCTTGAATGGAAGCAGATAGCTCTTGGATAGATTCTTGGTTGACACCATGGATGTTCGATGGACATTGACTTTGGTTCATGGTAGGAGGTTCTTTGATAAGCTCAAGGGGTTGAGGATCACATGAAGGGGTTGTAGGATTTGACATGTTATTGGAAGGATCTTTTGTAAGGTCAAGGAATGGAATTTGGGGACATGGTTGACTCTCTGCTAATAGTCCTTGGATCACATACTTCGTAGGTGTAGAAGTACATGGATGAGTGGATTTGGATTTCTCCATAGCTTTTATTTTGCTGTATAAATTTGGAAAACATTTTTCCCAAAACTCATTTGATTCTTTTTTGGTTGTCCATTTAGAGTTTGAGGAAGTAGATTGCGGTGTTGGTGTAGGACTGGTATGTTTTGGGATAGGGGTCTTAGTAGGTGGCAAAGGAGGACTAGTAGATAGAGTGGTATACGAGCTCCAACTTGGCATGGTGCTTGCCTTGTCACGAGTATGGGAAAAGGATATATGATTTTGGGGCGAGGAGTAGCTAGTACTAGCACGTTTTGCTTACAAGATTGCCATTTCTTGTTGTAAGACTTTGATTTGTTGAGCAATTGCTATACAATCTTGGGGTGAGGGACCTAAGTTTATTTGTAATTGTAGATATTGTAGTGTTTGAGCAATATATTCTAATTGGTTTGCCATCTCTACAGAAATTAACACAAGACTGGAAAAGCTTACTGTGATAGATGTACAGCTACAAATATGTGGAAACAGAGGATAAAAGCGCAACATGTCAAAGCATATGTGTAGATCTAGAAAAGTTTTTTTTTTGTAGAGTTTTTTGGCACATTTTTCAACAATTTCTATTTTTGGTTGAAAACTTGGCCTTTTTTGCTTTTGATTTTCAATTATGGCAGATAAATACACAGCAAATGCATAGAAGTTTTCATGATTTTTATCTTTATTATTTTTTTATATTTTTTTACAAACTTTTTGACAAAAGGACAATTACAATCCTAGGCTAGAAAAGATAGTATTTGTTGAATCCCCTAGCTGTGCATATTCAAAGCATGTAGCTTTAGGATCTGGTAGCACCAGCTCCCCTCCACGGTACTCACTTCTCACATATACCAGATCTGTGTTTCCTTAGGCTCATCCCCCCACCGAACCTTAGGATTGTCCCTGCTACCTCTACTAAGAATCACATGAATCAGGGCCGCTTCAAAGGTCCCACCTTTTGCACCAACAAATAGAAGAATTTGGGCTACTAAAACAATGGTTCGTAATGGGGGAACATCCGGGGGACTGGCACCTCACGAGCATCCAGCAAGCCACTTAAGGCTCTAACTAATCTTACTAGGAGTTTAATATACACAAAGGTACGCTTCCATCCAAATGTATTTAACATGCTAGTTGCACAGTTGACATCCGTTGGTGTGAAAATGGAGGAGGAACATTGCATGACCTTGTTTTGTTCTTTGTCGGACTCATGTGTTCATCTTGTTATGGCCATTGAGAGTTCCACATCCATTTTCAAAATAGATCAAGTGGTGTCTTCACTATTATCTGTAGAGATGCAGAGAAAGTATCTAAGTTGGCCAAAGAGGCTCTTCTGGTTCATGGAAGACCCAAAGAAAAAGGGAAAAAGAAAGACAAGAAAACTAAAAAGGGCAAATCCAAATCTTGTGGGAGATCTAAATCTCCTGGAAAGTCCAAGGCAGTGTGTTGGAACTATGGAAAAAATGGGCATTTCTGAAAGGAGTGCAAAGAGGAGAAGAAGGAAAAGAAGAAGAACTTTGATTCCAATTTTAACAAGTCACAAGATGATGGTGATGCTTTTGTTGTAGCCTTGGTCACCCATGCATCTAAAGATGTGTGGTTGATTGACTCTGGTGCTTCTTTCCACATGACCTCTCATCGAGGTTAGTTTACAAAGTATGAAGAATACAATGGTGGGAAGGTGTACTTGGGTGTGAAAGAGTCTTGATTCGATTCCCTCATGGATAAATGAATGGGATCAATGGGGTTATGCACATCCTCAGTTTAGCACGAAACCTGGTCTCTATAAGTAAATTAAATGTGCAGGTGTGCAGGTTGTCTTCTTAGGTGGATGATTCAAGATGACAAGAGGAGCTATGGTGCTTGCTAAGGGTACTCGAAGAGGTACATTGTTTCAACTGGACGAATGCACTACTCAGTGCAATAGTTGTTCTATTTAAAAGAAAAGACCTTCAGATTCTTCATCCTCATTATTGGAACCCACAGAGAAAAATATTGTTTCTTCTACTTCCAAATGATGGTAGTGCATTCTAGGTACCTAAGGGTGCTCATGCTTTGGAAATGAAACTTCTTGCTAAAAAGACAATGTTGTGGCATAAGAGACTTGGTTGCATTGGTGAGAAGGGTCTTAGAGCCTTGAAAAATAAAAACTTCATTGAGGGGTTAAATGATTGGAATCTCGAGTTCAACTTTTGTGAATATTGTATATATGGAAAACAAAACCATGTTCAGTTTTACTCTAGTTCTCAAAAGTCTTCTGGTGTTTTGGATCTTATTCATTTTGATGTGTTTGGTCCTATGAATACTCCTTCAATCTCTAAATCTATATGTTTTGTATTATTAATTGATGATTACAATAGAAGGACATGGGTTTAGTTTCTCATAAGCAAATCTGAAGTCTTTAGTCGGTTCAAAGAGTTTAAAGTTTTTGTAGAGAATCAAACTAAAAAAAAATTAAGTGTTTGAGAACCAATAACAGTGGTGAGTTTTGTTCTATAGAGTTTGATAAGTTCTATAAAGAACATGGGATTGAAAGACATAAGACAACTCATTATACTTCACAACAAAATGGAGTTGTAGAAAGGATGCAAAGAACGTTGATGGAGAGGGCTAGAAGTATGCTTAGTGATGCTAGCTTTGAACAAAAGTTTTTGGCTGAATTTGTAGCCACTTCTTGCTACTTGGTCAACAGGTCTCCTACCTCAGCACTTGTTGATAAGACACCCATGGAGGTGTGGTCTGGTAAGAAGCACTCATTGAGACATCTTTGTGTTTTTGGTTGTGAGGCATATATAGATGTGCCTAAGTGGAAGAGGTCAAAATTGAAAAATAAGGCAGTTATGTGTATCATCATTAGCTATGGTGTCGGTGTGAAAGGGTACAAGCTTTGGGATCTTGTGACTGAAAAAGTGTTGTATAGTAGAAGTGTTACCTTCAGAGAGCTAACACCTTCTCCTGTTGTTCTACATCCAGATGAAAAAGAAAAGAAAGAGGATGTGGTTCAATTTCCTTCTACCCTTGAGAAGACTGAACCGAAAGACCCTATTGGACCTGATGATGAGGAGAGCTCTAGCAGATCTAAAAGTTTAAAAGAAGAAGTAGAACCTCCACCTCAACCTTTTAGGAGGTCTACATGAAACAGGAAACAACTTGAGAGGTTTGGTTATACATTTATTGACTCTAGTTGTGCTTTTTCTTTTCTTACTAACATCGATGAGCCTATAACTGTGACAGAGGCTATGAGCATGAAAGATGCAAGTTCCTAGAAGAAGGCCATGGAAGATGAGATGGCTTCTTTAGAAAAGAATAAAAATTGGGACTTGGTGCCTTTTCCTGATAGATGGAAACTTGTTGGATGCAAATGGGTGTTCAAGAAGAAATTTGGTGTAGATGGTAGTGTTGAGAAGTATAAGACTAGATTGGTTGCAAAAGGGTATTCACAAGTGGAGGGAATTGATTATGGTGAGATTTTCTCTCCCATTGCAAAGCTGACATCTATTTGGTTCCTATTATCTCTTGCAGTAGATTATGGTTTAGAAGTGGAACAAATGGATGTGAAGACAACTTTCCTTCATGGTGACTTGGAGGAAGAAATCTACATGTCATAGCCAGAGCACTACATAGTGAAAGGTAAAGAAAATTTGGTTTGCAAGTTAAAGAAGTCTTTGTAAGGATTGCAACAATCTCCTAGGATGTGGTGCTTGAAGTTTGATTCTTTTGTGTTGTCTATTAGATTTCTGATATCGAAATCAAAACATTTTGTGTATTTCAAGTTTGACAATGATCGTATTCTCATTATTGCACTATATGTTGATGATATGTTGCTAATGGGGAATGGTAAGAATATGATTTCTGATTTGAAGTCTCAGTTATCAACACGGTTTGAAATGAAAAACTTAGGGGTAGCCAGGTACATTCTGGGGATGGAGATCTGAAGAGATAGAGCAAACAGAAAACTTTGGTTAGGCCAAAGTATGTTAAGATTGTGTTGGAGAGATTTAGTATGGTGGATTGTAGACTGTTGACTATTGTTGTTATGATGGGGACAAAGTTATCTGTGAATGATTGTCCAAAGTCTCCTTCTGAGATGGACGATATATGTAGAGTACCTTATGCTAGTGTAGTTGGTAGCTTGATGTATGGTATGGTTTGTATAAGACCAAACATTTCCCAAGTAGTAGGAGTCCTTAGTCAGTTTATGGCTAATCCTGGATGGGTGCTGTAGACACCTAAAATTAGCTTGCTCTGCAAACCGGTTTCCCATACCTCTACACCAATTTATCCCTAACCATCTGTCTACCCCGTGTGATCAATTAGTTCACTTAATTTATCACTAGACCTTACAACACTATCCTCATCAATTAAATAAATATTTCTAATATTTATTTAGTTACCTTTTGTCCATTTCCCTAATCCCTGTTAATTAGATAAATCATGCTTATCTAATTGATCTACCCTATTGATCAATCTACCCTAGCCTACCTATTCCCTAGACCTAGGTTAATTAAGCTAAACACTCAATTAACCTTGCTTATCCCCTTCTTCCATGCACCTTTGAATAAAAATCAATCTTTTATTCAAAGGGTCAAATCCCCCTTACCCCTCATTTATCATTCTCTTACACATGTAAGAGTACCATCTTCACATCCCCACATAAAAGTGAATTTTTAATTCACACTCCCCCATGAGTTGAATTAAAAATTCACTTGTCCTATCCACTCTTCCCAAAATAAATTTTTAATTCATTTCACATTCTCTCACACCCATACCTCATTTATCACCCCTCTTCCCAAAAATGAATAAAAGATTCACTTTTATTCATAGCCCTTGATCTCATCTTCCAATCCTCACCCTCCATCCTCCTCTCAGAAAATCTATAAATGAAACCCTCTCCAAGCCATTTGAGAGAGACTCCTTCATGCATCAAACCTCTACAAAAATCTCGCCACAATCTCCTTCATCCCACTACCATAATGTCAAAATCTTGCCTCAATCCCATCTAATCTATCAATCCCCATCTCATTTACATTGTGTTGAGCATTTGAGCAATCCACATTAGTCATTCTAGTTATGGGTAAAATCTGAGGAGACTATCGGGTGCATCTCCTTCCCGCTTGGATTTTGTGAGTGTATTATGAAGGTATAATCATTTTTTTTGCATTTGATTAGTTTTAATCTTCATTTTGATTTCACTTATCACATTGGCATGCCTGGTGGGAATCCAATCGTCAATTTATGCAGGTTTTGGTTGTCAAAATCCTCTTTTCTAATAATTTTTGTGAAGTTTTGCAAGTTTTTGGTGGTAAAGTGTTGCAAATTGCGTCCTAGGAAAAAACAAACATCATTATGGTGATTAGGTCGCTATTTCTGTGAATTTTGATAGTAAACTTGCCTAGTTTCTGTGAAAATTTTTTGAAAAAAAAATTGAAAATTTTTTAGGGTACAGTCCATACCATACGGATCCATACAGTATAGAACCATACCCCATGCTGTGCTAATTGGTGCATTCTATATTTTCTATGATCACGAGTTTTTTGTGCTACAGGGATTTTGTTTTGCAGGTTCAGGTATTGGGTTTGAGGGTCACCGCCTGATCTACCACTTCACCACCTAGCCACCACCCGTCGGCACCCCTGTGAAAACCCACCTCCCACCACCCCTATCGCTACTCCACCCAGCACCCCACCATTCCCCTCTTTCTGGTGCAGAGGCACCTACCTAACAGCTGGCCTCCATGAGGCAGTTAGTTTGTTATAGGTCTTGTTTATGTTTCCAAGAAGGTCTGTTAAGACCAAATGCATGTAATAAGGTCACGCTGATCATGATAAGATCATGCTGACCAGGCTTTTGCTATTTTTAGTTAGTTGGTTATAACAGCTGTCATGCTGTAAGGTCCGGTTGGATCTCCCAGCCGCTTGGAGAGTTCCCAGCCGCTTGGAGTCGGGTCAGTAGTACTCGTAGGATAATCTATTTAAGCATGAGGATCAGATGGTATTGGATATCATCGATCAGACTTTGCGAGAGTGAGGCAGAGCGAGAGAAACTGTTCATTGTATTTGCATCGTTTGAAATCAAATAAAGTGATCCTGTTTGCGTTCTTTCTCTGGTTGAATTCCATTGTTAAGTCGATTTGCTGGTTTGAGAGGTTTTCATGGATTTACTGATCCGTTCCACCGGTTGATCCGTCTGATCGGTGGAATGGCGATGTACAGTAGGTTAGGTAGTAGTTTGTTTGTTTGCATGCAGGTGCGCAGGATCGCGGTCGACAGATGTTGAGAAGCCTAGCATCCTCATGTGCTAGGTCGAGCTGATTGAGTTGGAAGATCACCCTGAGAGTGGATCGGGTCATCCCTGGAGGATCGGCGAAGTGAAATTTCGCTAAGTGAAGAAGTTCGTTAAAACGGCATCATCAGGATATTTCTGCAAATATCCTGCAGTCAGTTCGGATATCGTCATCCGGATAAGTGGAGGAGAGCATGATGCTTTCGATTGCCTGAAGTGCAAGTGCGTTGGGGTGATCATCATCAGGAGGGCCGAGCAGGAGCGTATCGGCATCAGGTTGGAGATCGGGTTGATCAAGTTGATCGCGGGCCGAAAAAGAATAAGTTTGGCCGACAGCAGGATATGACGTCATCATCATCATGATATACGTCATCAGGACATTTCGGAGCGGCAGGATATTGAGAAGCTGCGGGTGACGTCATCGTCATCAGGATCTACGTCATCAGGATATCGGGTGACGCAAGCATCGAGGCTATGGTGCGAGAAGTTAAGGTTTTGTCATCATCAGGATAAATGGGAAGAACCGGATGTTCGTTATCCTGTTGAATATCATGATGTTGAATATCATGATGCTGAAGGAAGAGAAGACGGAAGTTGTCACTGAAGTGAACAGTGGACGTCAGGAGGAGGTTCGCGCTGGTCGAACATGATGATGCTGCCGATAATCGAGTAAGGTGATGCTGTTGACAGGCGAAAGTGCGAAGGCTTGTCTGCAGGAGGATATCGGTCGGCAGGTGAAATATGATGATGATGCTGACAGTGAAGTCAAATATGATGATGATGAGGATGAATATGATGATGATGATGGGCTGCAGACATCCATGCTATATGCGAAGGTTATAGTGTGGATGCCTCTGTATCATAGTGGTATCAGAGCTCAGCAAAACATCTGGGCTGTTGTGTGTTGATTCTGTCACCGAAAGGGCAGAGGTAGAGTTGAATTGTGTGTTGTGTGTTGATTGAGAGGTTGACAAAATGCCTCCGAAAGGTAGTGGTACTGCAAGGGAATTGCAGGAGATGAAGGAGAAACATGCTAGAGAGATGAGGAAGATGAAGGAGCTTGCTGAAGCACTTCAAGCCAGGCTGACAGCCCTGGAAAAGAACAAAAAGAGGGAAGTGGAAGACAGTGAGTCTGAAGAAGATGAAAATACTATTGAAGAGTATGAAGAGGTAGCTAAAGATCTGGATGCTGAAGACCAGAAATTTGTCAAACTGTTAAAGGCAGTGCAAAGTGAAAAACCTAAGGTAAAGGTTGATGTTACCAAGTATACTGGAATCTCGAATGAAGATGAGTTGTTAGATTGGATTGCTGCACTTGATAATCACTTTGAATGTGAAGATGTTGCTGAGGATCAGAAAGTAAAGATTGCAAAGACCAAGTTAGGAGGTCATGCTTTGGTATGGTGGGATTATGTAAAATCTGAGAGAAGGAAGCAAGGGAAGTCAAAGATCACTTCATGGGATAAGATGGTAGCAAGGATCAAGGGTAAATTCTTGCCAAGGGATTATGAAATCTAGATGTTTAAGAAGCTGCAATTTTTAAAGCAGAAAGACAGGGATGTGAAAGCATATACTGAGGAATTTTATCTGTTAAGTATGAGATCTGGTCATCATGAGAATGAGGTAGAAAAGGTGGCTAGGTACTTGGCTGGTTTGAGGTTTAACATACAGGATGAGTTAGTGTTAGCTAACCCTAAGAATGTGGAGGATTGTTACCAAATGGCAATCAGGATTGAAGAAAAGATGAATAGAGGACATGATAAGTCCATGAGAGGAAGAGGAAACAATAGGGGAAGAGGAGCAGCCCCTACACAAAAGCAAACCAATGAGGGTCAAGAAGACACTGGTAAAGGACAGGGACAGTCTGATTTCAGAGGTGGATGGAAAGGTAATAGAGGAAGATTTGGAGGTGGTAGAGGTTCTACTACATTTTCAGGAAAATGTTACACCTGTGGTGAGTTTGGTCATCCATCTTTCAAATGTCCAGAAAACAAAGGTTCATCATCTAGAAATGATAGAACTAGTGACAAGAGAGTACAACTTGTGCAAGAAGAGAAAGTAGAAGAAAGTGCACAGAGTTCAAACAGAGATCCTGCTAATGTTGGATATCCAGAGAGTGGAGAATCATTGATGCTAAGGAGAATTAGTTTGCAGGCATCAAAGGATATGATACAAAGAAGAGCTCTTTTCAAGACCACATGCAAGAGTAAAGGTAAGGTATGTAAAGTTGTCATTGATACTGGTTCAACAGACAACATGGTATCTCAGGAAATGGTGGATAAACTGAAGCTGGAAAGGATTCCACATCCACACCCTTACAAGGCATCTTGGGTGAGTGATAGTCAATCACTTTTTGTCTCTGAATAGGCATATGTGGATTTTCAGATTGGAGCATATCAGGATAGAATTTTGTGTGATATTTTGCCTATGGAATGTTGTCACCTACTGTTGGGTAGACCATGGCAATTTGACAGAAGGGTACTGTATGATGGGTATGCTAATACCTATACCATCAAGAAGGATGGGAAGATTATTAAGTTGATGCCATTGCAGGCAAAAGCTGCAGTACAGAAGGCAGCTCAAATCATTTTAATGGGAAAGAAGGAGTATGTGCAGATGCCTAGAGGAGCAGGCATAAAGGCAGTTCAGGACACTGCAGGGAAAGGAGTTGTGACCAACAACAAGCTGAAGAAAGTTTCAGTTGTGACTGACAAAGGTCAGCAGCAGGTACAGAAACAGGGGTGCAACCAACCATCAGTTGCGAGGAATGACAAGGATGTTGTCATAGTTGGGACTATTGCTTGTCCTATAAAGATTGACAGGAAGATAGAGTTGAACATTTCAGTAGTTCAAGAGGCAGTTCAGACAGAGGTTCTGGTCAGGCAACCTGACAAACACAAGGTATGTGAGAAAAAGGCCTACATCAACAGGCATGAGGATTTACTTGCCAGAAAGCAAGTTACAGTTCAGAAGTCTTGGAGCAGCCAAGAGACAGCAGTAGATAAAGTTGGAACAGGTCAGAAGACTGACAAGGCAAAGTGTAGAGGTGGAGGACTTCCATATCCTAACTCATGGGACATGAGTTCTTTTCTTTTGGGGAGTATGGTGCAGAGGCACCTACCTAACAGCTGGCCTCCATGAGGCGGTTAGTTTGTTATAGGTCTTGTTTATGTTTCCAAGAAGGTCTGTTAAGACCAAATGCATGTAATAAGGTCACGCTGATCATGATAAGATCATGCTAACCAGGCTTTTGCTATTTTTAGTTAGTTGGTTATAACAGCTGTCATGCTGTAAGGTCCGGTTGGATCTCCCAGCCGCTTGGAGAGTTCCCAGCTGCTTGGAGTCAGGTCAGTAGTACTCGTAGGATAATCTATTTAAGCATGAGGATCCGATGGTATTGGATATCATCGATCAGACTTTGCGAGAGTGAGGCAGAGCGAGAGAAACTGTTCATTGTATTTGCATCGTTTGAAATCAAATAAAGTGATCCTGTTTGCGTTCTTTCTCTGGTTGAATTCCATTGTTAAGTCGATTTGCTGGTTTGAGAGGTTTTCATGGATTTACTGATCCGTTCCACCGGTTGATCCGTCTGATCGGTGGAATGGCGATGTACAGTAGGTTAGGTAGTAGTTTGTTTGTTTGCATGCAGGTGCGCAGGATCGCGGTCGACAGATGTTGAGAAGCCTAGCATCCTCATGTGCTAGGTCGAGCTGATTGAGTTGGAAGATCACCCTGAGAGTGGATCGGGTCATCCTTGGAGGATCGGCGAAGTGAAATTTCGCTAAGTGAAGAAGTTCGTTAAAACGGCATCATCAGGATATTTCTGCAAATATCCTGCAGTCAGTTCGGATATCGTCATCCGGATAAGTGGAGGAGAGCATGATGCTTTTGATTGCCTGAAGTGCAAGTGCGTCGGGGTGATCATCATCAGGAGGGCCGAGGAGGAGTGTATCGGCATCAGGTTGGAGATCGGGTTGATCAAGTTGATCGCGGGCCGAAAAAGAATAAGTTTGGCCGACAGCAGGATATGACGTCATCATCATCATGATATACGTCATCAGGACATTTCGGAGTGGCAGGATATTGAGAAGCTGCGGGTGACGTCATCGTCATCAGGATCTACGTCATCAGGATATCGGGTGACGCAAGCATCGAGGCTACGGTGCGAGAAGTTAAGGTTTTGTCATCATCAGGATAAATGGGAAGAACCGGATGTTCGTTATCCTGTTGAATATCATGATGTTGAATATCATGATGCTGAAGGAAGAGAAGACGGAAGTTGTCGCTGAAGTGAACAGTGGACGTCAGGAGGAGGTTCGCGCTGGTCGAACATGATGATGCTGCCGAACATGATGATGCTGCCGATAATCGAGTAAGGTGATGCTGTTGACAGGCGAAAGTGCGAAGGCTTGTCTGCAGGAGGATATCGGTCGGCAGGTGAAATATGATGATGATGCTAACAGTGAAGTCAAATATGATGATGATGAGGATGAATATGATGATGATGATGGGCTACAGACATCCATGCTATATGCGAAGGTTATAGTGTGGATGCCTCTGCATCATAGTGGTATCAGAGCTCAGCAAAACATTTGGGCTGTTGTGTGTTGATTCTGTCACCGAAAGGGCAGAGGTAGAGTTGAATTGTGTGTTGTGTGTAGATTAAGAGGTTGACAAAATGCCTCCGAAAGGTAGTGGTACTGCAAGGGAATTGCAGGAGATGAAGGAGAAACATGCTAGAGAGATGAGGAAGATGAAGGAGCTTGCTGAAGCACTTCAAGCCAGGCTGACAGCCCTGGAAAAGAACAAAAAGAGGGAAGTGGAAGACAGTGAGTCTGAAGAAGATGAAGATACTGTTGAAGAGTATGAAGAGGTAGCTGAAGATCTGGATGCTGAAGACCAGAAATTGGTAAAACTGTTAAAGGCAGTGCAGAGTGAAAAACCTAAGGTAAAGGTTGATGTTACCAAGTATACTGGAAGCTTGAATGAAGATGAATTGTTGGATTGGATTGCTGCACTTGATAATCACTTTGAATGTGAAGATGTTGCTGAGGATCAGAAGGTAAAGATTGCAAAGACCAAGTTAGGAGGTCATGCTTTGGTATGGTGGGATTATGTACAATCTGAGAGAAGGAAACAAGGGAAGTCTAAGATCACTTCATGGGATAAGATGGTAGCAAGGATCAAAGGTAAATTCTTGCCAAGGGATTATGAAATCCAGATGTTTAAGAAGCTGCAATTTTTAAAGCAGAAAGACAGGGATGTGAAAGCATATACTGAGGAATTTTATCTGTTAAGTATGAGATCTGGTCATCATGAGAATGAGGTAGAAAAGGTGGCTAGGTACTTGGCTGGTTTGAGATTTAACATACAGGATGAGTTAGTGTTAGCTAACCCTAAGAATGTGGAGGATTGTTACCAAATGGCAATCAGGATTGAAGAAAAGATGAATAGAGGACATGATAAGTCCATGAGAGGAAGAGGAAACAATAGGGGAAGAGGAGCAGCCCCTACACAAAAGCAAACCAATGAGGGTCAAGAAGACACTGGTAAAGGACAGGGACAGTCTGATTTCAGAGGTGGATGGAAAGGTAATAGAGGAAGATTTGGAGGTGGTAGAGGTTCTACTACATTTTCAGGAAAATGTTACACCTGTGGTGAGTTTGGTCATCCATCTTTCAAATGTCCAGAAAACAAAGGTTCATCATCCAGAAATGATAGAACTAGTGACAAGAGAGTACAACTGGTACAAGAAGAGAAAGTAGAAGAAAGTGCACAGAGTTCCAACAGAGATCCTGAAAATGTTGGATATCCAGAGAGTGGAGAATCATTGATGCTAAGGAGAATTAGTTTGCAGGCATCAAAGGATATGATGCAAAGAAGAGCTCTTTTCAAGACCACATGTAAGAGCAAAGGTAAAGTATGTAAAGTTGTCATTGACACTGGTTCAACAGACAACATGGTATCTCAGGAAATGGTGGATAAACTGCATTTGGAAAGGATTCCACATCCACACCCTTACAAGGCATCTTGGGTGAGTGATAGTCAATCACTTTTTGTCTCTGAACAGGCATATGTGGATTTCCAGATTGGAGCATATCAGGATAGAATTTTGTGTGATATTTTGCCTATGGAATGTTGTCACCTACTGTTGGGTAGACCATGGCAATTTGACAGAAGAGTACTGTATGATGGGTATGCTAATACCTACACCATCAAGAAGGATGGGAAGACTATTAAGTTGATGCCATTGCAGGCAAAAGCTGCAGTACAGAAGGCAGCCCAAATCATTTTAATGGGAAAGAAGGAGTATGTGCAGATGCCTAGAGGAACAGGCATGAAGGCAGAAAAGGATACTGCAGGGAAAGGAGTTGTTACAGACAACAAGCTGAAGAAAGTTTCAGTTGTGACTGACAGAGGTCAGCAGCAGGTTCAGAAACAGGATGGTAAACAGCAACCAGTTGAGAGGAATGACAAGGATGTTGTCATAGTTGGGACTATTGCTTGTCCTATAAAGATTGACAGGAAGATAGAGTTGAACATTTCAGCAGTTCAAGAGGCAGTTTAGACAGAGGTTCTGGTCAGACAACCTGACAAACACAGGGTATGTGAGAAAAAGGCCTACATCAATAGGCATGAGGATTTACTTGCCAGAAAGCAATTTACAGTTTAGAAGTCTTGGAGCAGCCAAGAGACAGCAGCAGACAAAGTTGGAACAGGGCAGAACATTGCACAGACAAAGTGCAAAGGTGGAGGACTTCCACATACTAAACTCATGGGACATGAGTTATTTTCTTTTGGGGAGTCTGGTGCAGAGGCACCTACCTAACAGCTGGCCTTCATGAGGCAGTTAGTAGTTTTAGGTCTTGTTTATGTTTCCAAGAAGGTCTGTTAAGACCAATTGCATGTAATAAGGTCATGCTGATCATGATAAGATCATGCTGACCAGGCTTTTGCTATTTTTAGTTAGTTGGTTATAACAGCTGTCATGCTGTAAGGTCCGGTTGGATCTCCCAGCCGCTTGGAGAGTTCCCAGCTGCTTGGAGTCAGGTCAGTAGTACTCGTAGGATAATCTATTTAAGCATGAGGATCGGATGGTATTGCATATCATCGATCAGACTTTGCGAGAGTGAGGCAGAGCGAGAGAAACTGTTCATTGTATTTGCATCGTTTGAAATCAAATAAAGTGATCCTGTTTGCGTTCTTTCTCTGGTTGAATTCCATTGTTAAGTCGATTTACTGGTTTGAGAGGTTTTCATGGATTTACTGATCCGTTCCACCGGTTGATCCATCTGATCGGTGGAATGGTGATGTACAGTAGGTTAGGTAGTAGTTTGTTTGTTTGCATGCAGGTGCACAGGATCGCGGTCGACAGATGTTGAGAAGCCTAGCATCCTCATGTGCTAGGTCAAGCTGATTGAGTTGGAAGATCACCCTGAGAGTGGATCGGGTCATCCCTGGAGGATCGGCGAAGTGAAATTTCGCTAAGTGAAGAAGTTCGTTAAAACGGCATCATCAGGATATTTCTACAAATATCCTGCAGTCAGTTCGGATATCGTCATCCGGATAAGTGGAGGAGAGCATGATGCTTTCGATTGCCTGAAGTGCAAGTGCGTCGGGGTGATCATCATCAGGAGGGCCGAGGAGGAGCGTATCGGCATCAGGTTGGAGATCGGGTTGATCAAGTTGATCGCGGGCCGAAAAAGAATAAGTTTGGCCGACAGCAGGATATGACGTCATCATCATCATGATATACGTCATCAGGACATTTCGGAGCGGCCGAATATTGAGAAGCTGCGGGTGACGTCATCGTCATCAGGATCTACGTCATCAGGATATCGGGTGACGCAAGCATCGAGAGGAAAGGTGCGAGGAGTTAAGGTTTTGTCATCATCAGGATAAATGGGAAGAACCGGATGTTCGTTATCCTGTTGAATATCATGATGTTGAATATCATGATGCTGAAGGAAGAGAAGACGGAAGTTGTCGCTGAAGTGAACAGTGGACGTCAGGAGGAGGTTCGCGCTGGTCGAACATGATGATGCTGCCGAACATGATGATGCTGCCGATAATCGAGTAAGGTGATGCTGTTGACAGGTGAAAGTGCGAAGGCTTGTCTGCAGGAGGATATCGGTCGGCAGGTGAAATATGATGATGATGCTGACAGTGAAGTCAAATATGATGATGATGAGGATGAATATGATGATGATGATGGGCTGCAGACATCCATGCTATATGCTATATGATGAAAATTTTTTAGGGTACAGTCCATACCATACGGATCCATATAGTATAGAACCATACCCCATGCTGTGCTAATTGGTGCATTCTATATTTTCTATGATCACGAGTTTTCTGTGCTACAGGGATTTTGTTTTGCAGGTTCAGGTATTGGGTTTGAGGGTCACCGCCTGATCTACCACTTCACCACCTAGCCACCACCTGTCGGCACCCCTGTGAAAACCCACCTCCCACCACCCCTATCGCTGCTCCACCCAGCACCCCCCCATTCCCCTCTTTCCTGCTTCCTCCATTAAACCCTTCCTCGCAGCTCCTACTCCCCACTTCCTACCACCCGCAGCTCCCCTCATCCATCCCCCTAAACCCCCCACCACCATTTCTCCCTCCCACGCCTCCTGCACACTGACCGCACCTCTCAACAACCCCCATTCACTACTCTCGCACCTCTTGCACTCCCCACTCCCTTGCCGTCCCGTCCCCTCTGCTCCCGCATGCCACCCAATCCCCTCTCTGCCGCCCGCGCACCTCTGCCGACCACCCTGAATCTGACTCCCCTTCTCCCACACTCTCCAACGCCGCTTCCTCCTTCCTGCCTCCCGCGCCACCCTCCCTCGCCTCCCCTACAAACCCTAACGCTGATCAACAGCTGTGGCATTTAGGGTTTTCAGCGCACTCATAGGGGAAGGGGTTATAAACCCCTTCTCATCATTCTTTTTTTATTTTGGATCTAGCCCTAGGTCATATGGGTGACTAGGGGCTTGACTGAGGGTTTAACCACAACTTTAACAGCAAACCACCAACATTCAAATCTGCACATGTGACCAAGTGAATAGTCAGTTAACATCAAACAGTCAAGTGACCTCCTTGCACCTTCTACATCCCAAAGGAGGCATTTTTTTTCTCTCGCTTATAAGTTGGTCATACGGCGATGGATTTTTGCAAAATTGGACTAGTTGGAAAGCTAGAAGGATGAACTATGTAGTTGTGAGGATTTTATTAGGTGACTATACCTTTTTCCTTCCTTTTTCATCAGTCAAAGTCAAACATGCTTAAAATCTTCAAATCATCATAACTTGTGCAAATTTGATCACATTTTCACGAATTTTTTTTTCAAATCACATAGAATCTCCTAAAGAATCTGTTTATGCACTTATTTTCTCTATATTGGTTAATTTTTATCAGATTTTATTAGATTCGTGATTTTCGCATAATAATCTCTTCGGCTAGTCTACTTGCTCTGTTTTCATTCTTGTGACTTGTAGGTGATCATACGAGGCTGGAATAACATCAGGAGCAGCATCTACATCAATGTGGATAGAAACTTAATCAAGTGCATTCGTTTCATCCTTTATCTCATAATCTTGTTTTCATCACACATTTTGATTTGGGCTTCTAAAATGAATCTTGTTTGATCACACATCATTGAAATTGGGCCTAAAATGAACTATTGTCTTCAATCACATCTTAAAATTGGCCTAAAAAGAATCATTGTTTGACGTGTCTTCCTCACATTTCATTTTTCTAAGGGATAATTTACAAGTGAGAGTGTGAGTCAAGTGGGTGTGTGTATGCTCTTTCCTTGCACTGCAAGGTGACCTTGGAGATCAAAAACATCTCACTTTGATTTGCTTTTGTCTATCCTTTCCTAGGAGGCCTACTAGGGGATTTCATCACCCCTAGGGACGACCTCATTCAAGGCTGAATCGAAAGACACCCTCTTTGAAATTAGAATCTTGTCACTCTTGGCTAAGCCCCAAAGAACTTTCTACCTTTGGGAAGTGAAGGTGAAGGGTGGGTTACCCCCTTCTCTCGACTGTGTGACAGGATTTCACTTTCATGTCTTAGTCAACCTCGTGTAAACATTGCCCAAACCTAATTGGCCATACCTTACATAAAACTAGACATTAGGGCATGTTGATTTGTTTTACACATGTGCTTGTTTAATCATTATCATATTCTTCAAATTCAAAATTCAAAATTGCTTGTGTCTTGTGTGAGTGATTCATGATTGTATATGTGTGATCATTCCATTGAACATTGCCAAATCAAGATAAACATCAAGCACACAAGACAAGTCATTCACCTCATTCTTCCAACACATTTAAACCCAATGACTCATCTAGCCTAATCATCCTAATCACCTATCTTATCCACATCATCATCCAAATCATTCAATATAATCTTATCCTAATCACTCTCATTACCCTTAATCTAATTCATCAACATCATTTTAATCTCATCTCATCCAAATCAAATCCAAATCCAACCAACATCAATCCATAATCTTTCAAACCATATTCCAAATCCAATCCAAAATCAACATCAATCCCAATCATTATCCAAATCCCCCACATCATTATCAAACTCCAAATCCAAATCAACCCAATCAAAAATCAAGACCTTAATTGATCACCTAATCAAATCAACCCAATCAACCCTCTTGCTTAAGATCATTAGTCTATCTTAAGCATAGAGAACCATTCATCAAATCAAATCATCCTAAGGTCTTGAAATTTTGATTCCCAACATCACAATCATCCATCATCCCCCATCATCCCATACTATCTCCCTCAAAATAGATCTTTATGAATCAATACAACAATTACAAAGACTTAGAAAAGTCTATGAGAACATGGATCCTAATGCTAAGGAACAATTCAAAAATGACATTAAAGATATACCCTTAGCACACCTCATCATTGGAGAATCCCAAACCCCTACCCCATCTTCATCATACCAACCTCCATCATATCAACAAACACCCTACACATCATCCCCTTCCACATCGTATCAATCGTCATTCTTTCATCCTTCATACCAACCTACATCTTACATATCCACTCCATCAACCTCATATCAACCTTCAACCTCATATCAACCTTCAACCTCATACCAACTTCCCTCATATCAACCTTAATCATATCAACCTTTACCCTCATATCATTCACCATCCCCTTACACATCCATGCCATCATACTTATCCATTCCCCAACCTTTGTCATGCTAACTTTGATCAAGGGAACACCAATCTAGCACACCTTATATCTAAAATCCAAACCTCATATCAACATCCAACTCCCCCATCTCCTAATCCCCATCTTCAATCCTCCCATCACAATATCCCTTTAACCTTATCAACCTTAATCCATCACCTTATGTATCTCCCAATCCACTAATCCCTATCACCCATCCACCTTCTGATCCACCATCAAATCTTCCAAGTCCCAACACTATCACATCCAAAGAATCCTTGTGGGATTTCCTCCAAAGGACATCACCAAGCAAAGCAAAGGAATCCCCCACCCCTCCAACACCACCATCTAGTCCAACACCTATCTTCGAACCCACCCAAGAACCATCATTACCTAATCCTACACCATCCACCATCATTATCCATCCATTATATTGTTCTTCAACCCATACACTCATGAAGGACACCATCCATTGGCTATTAGCAAGGAATCAAACACCCTCATGCAATCCAACATCCACCAAACCTCTTGAACAATCACCTATCATAACTCAAGAACCATCATGTAGCCATGTTCAAGAACACATAAGTCAAGCACCTATCACATCCATCCAAGCACCCACCACATCTATCCAAGTCACTCCCACTTCTATCCAAACACACAAGCCATGTCAAGAATCAAATCCAAAGCATGTTGAAACATCAACCCCTTCTCTTAATCAAGATCTAACCATCCCATCAAATCCCATCCTTGATCCCCTCCCATCTATTGATCAACTTATTGATCTCACCCCATCTTCTACCACCCCTTCACCATCCCCCATGAATCCTTCACCTCCATCTACCAATCCCATCCAAAATCCATCCCCTTATCCACTTGGCACAAGCACTTTCATCCGTGGTGACTCCCTTGTAAGAGGTGAACAACTTCCATCTACCACCTATCTTTCTCCAATAAATAATGGACTCACGTCTTGTTTCCAAAGCACTAAACATCCCATCGCATGTCGCATAATCCAACACATGAACTATCAAGGCAAAGGCTTAGGCCTTCATGAGCAAGGCATCTTGGAGCCCATCCACACCACATTCCATCCATCCTCGCATGGCCTCGGTTATACATCCCAAGACAAACAAAATGAACATGTTGGTACAACCCATACACCTTCCAAAATCCATTCATCCAATCCCAAACATGGTGCATCTCATCGCACTCCAAAAACATATGTCGCCATCCCTCCTCCATCATCCTATCATTTGCAAAAGCATGTGATCATCCATCTCCCTCCATCAAATTTACCTCCACTACTTCCAACTCCAAATATCCCTGTCAAATCCACTTTACCTCCACTCCTACCAACTCATAATATCTCCATCCTTAAATCTCCTCATCCATTTATCCATAAATCCAATTTTAAGTTCTCCACCCACAAATCCCCTGAAATTCCCAATCAAGACCAACAAGGGCACACATCTTTCAAACATGAAGCTTCCCCCAAATCCATGGGATTCAAAAATTTGAATGCCTCAATGCATAAAGCACAAAAGCCTAAAGATATTATCCCTTCCAAGCAAAATCAAAAATCCAAAAGGCTATCAAATCCCACACCATCACAACAAAAAGCAAAAACAGAAATGTTGTGGGTCCCTAAGCAAAGATCACTCAAAACAAATGAGGCAACCACCTCCCAATCTACTCCAAACTCCCAAACATCTTGCTCCACATCTAAAAATCCCATAAATCCTAAGTCTATTTGGGTCCCTAAAACCCCAAATCAACCATCCAAAAATCCCCCATCCTGATCCCCATTACTCCCAACTCCACATCCAAAATACAAGCTTCTAAATACATCACGGTGTGTGCAGCCATTGGTCATGGTTCCCCTCGACCACTTAACATTCCCACCTACCCCCATCTCTCCATCTTTTGTTCACTATCCCACATATCTTTCCCATCACATTCCTATGGTCCATGCTTTTGCATAATCCACATCATAACCCACACAATCCACATCTACCAACAATCCATGCAATCATAATCCACAATACTATCCAACATGGGACCATCTTCACCTTGCTATGGAAACAGATGCTAGAGTCCCCCTTCCATCAAAAAAGCAAAAAAAAATCAATCAAAAAATCAAGAAAATAGTAAAGAGAAAAAATCCGTCCAATGGTGAAAACCACTCCTTGTGGTGCCTTGGGCAAGTACATTGATGAAAACCCCTTGTGGGCATCATGTGTAATCCCTTCTCCATCCATTTTGTATCCCTACACTTGGGGGCAAAATAATCTAATCATCCACATCCATAATATCCTTTGCACATCTTATCCACTATCTTATCCTTATCCTATCATATTCCTATCCATCATCCCCTATTTATCCTATCATTCCCCATCCATGCTATCCACTATATCTCCCACCTTAGATCTTGATGAAGACAAGGGGCAAAATATCAACAACATGCTTTGGAGACCTCTTAGCATACTCCCTTTCAAGTATATCCTCCACCCATCTACTGCAAAGTGCACCCATTCCAAACATGAGCCCATCTTACAAAATCCTAAGCATTGGGGCATATGATTCCTTGCAACCTAGCCCTTGAGGAAAATCCTAAATTCATCTATCATGAATCAGCTATCCAATCCCCCTATCCAACCCCATCACTTTCACCTCTAGACTTGGTGTTCCCTTGTCATTGGTATCTAGCACAAAGGTTATGCACATGAAATCCAATGCAACCATCTCATAATAAACCATTCCTTTTCCAAAAAATCAAAAAATTCAAAAACATCACAAAATCATGAAAATCTGAAAATATCACAAAATCAAAAAATCCAAAAACATCACAAAATCAAAAAATCCAAAAACATCACAAAAATCAAAAAATCTAAAAACATCACAAAATTCCAAAAATAATTTATCCATCACAAAATTAACATTGCTCCATCAACATCACATCATCACATCTCTCATCATCCCACATCATCATCCCACATCATCATCACCAATTAGAACTACATATCGTAACCAATTGCATCTTAATGTGCCTTGATCCCATGGATACAGGGTATGTAGGTAGTCTGGAATACGTAAGAAGTTTCCAATACTCAGGTACACAAGATGCACCCATCCCTATCCCTTGAGCTTACACTAGATCCAGGAATCGCATCACCCATCAAAGCATCATCCCTTATCAAAAGTCATCAACTATCAATTCAGCATCAACCACAACTTGTCACCATTATATCTTGAGCCAATCTTACAACATCAACAAAACATGATCCAATCATCAATCAATTCCTGCCTTAGGATATATCATTCCTACGATAGGTAGAATCTATCCAATCATCATCCATCTTGGCAAGAGATACAATGGTTACTTGTTTGGTTCGTTGGTCTTTTTGTTTTTGATTTTTATCTTTTGTCCTATTCGAAGATCACATCAAACCTACCTTGATCTCACTATATCATGGTATGTGGTGAAAATATCTAGAATGGGGCATAGTCTTGCTTTTGTATGTTGTGCTTGTGGGTTGGTTTCATTACTCCAAGCTAGTATTCATATCTTGTTGATCGTAGGGTCGGTTCTAGCATATTGATCTCATTATGCATCTAAGGTTCATCATACCTTTTGTGTACTAAGGGCTTATGCTATGAGTCCTCTTCCCTCGTCAGGACAAGGTTGTACTATCTTGGGCATGCATGGGATCATCCCTTTGTTTGCGTGTCTAGTCCATGTAAATTTTGGATAAACATCATCACCCTGGTCTTCTATACCTTGATGAAAATATCCACTTTGCTATATCAAACCTAGGATTGCTCTAAATCATTTTTCAGCACAATGATCATCCACCAATCAATCTCCCAACATTATCACACTTTCATCTCGCCCCTTATCCTCCAACCACTTCTACCAATCTGTTCCATCCATTTCGAGAGCACAACTGTGTTCTTGCAACCCACCTATCCTCTCAAGGGGGCATCATCCTTACCAATTATCCCCAAAACCTTACCCTATTCTTCTAAGCCAAAATCTTTTTTCTATCCAATCCAACTCTATGTTTTAACTTCTTTGAAATGATGTTACTTCAACACCATCTCAAAGAGGGGCAAATGTAGACACCTAAAATTGGCTTGCTCTACAAATGGTTTCCCATACCTCTACACCAATTTATCCCTAACCATCTATCTACCCCTTGTGATCAATTAGTTCACTTAATTTATCACTAGACCTTACAACACTATACTCATCAATTAAATAAATATTTCTAATATTTATTTAGTTACCTTTTGTCCATTTCCCTAATCCCTGTTAATTAGATAAATCATGCTTATCTAATTGATCTACCCTATTGATCAATCTACCCTAGCCTACCTATCCCTTAGACCTAGGTTAATTAAGCTAAACACTCAATTAACCTTGCTTATCCCCTTCTTCCATGCACCTTTGAATAAAAATCAATCTTTTATTCAAAGGGTCAAATCCCCCTTACCCCTCATTTATCATTCTCTTGCACATGTAAGAGTACCATCTTCACATCCCCACATAAAAGTGAATTTTTAATTCACACTCCCCCATGAGTTGAATTAAAAATTCACTTTTCCTATCCACTCTTCCCAAAATGAATTTTTAATTCATTTCACATTCTTTCACACCCATACTTCATTCATCACCCCTCTTCCCAAAAATGAATAAAAGATTCACTTTTATTCATAGACCTTGATCTCATCTTCCAATCCTCACCCTCCATCCTCCTCTCAGAAAATCTATAAATGAAACCCTCTCCAAGCCATTTTAGAGAGACTCCTTCATGCATCAAACCTCTACAAAAATCTCTCCACAATCTCCTTCATCCCACTACCATAATGTCAAAATCTTGCCTCAATCCCATCTAATCTATCAATCCCCATCTCATTTACATTGTGTTGAGCATTTGAGCAATCCACATTAGTCATTCTAGTCATGGGTAAAATCTGAGGAGACTATCGGGTGCATCTCCTTCTCGCTTGGATTTTGTGAGTGTATTATGAAGGTATAATCGTTTGTTTTGCATTTGATTAGTTTTAATCTTCATTTTGATTTCACTTATCATAGGTACATTGGGATGCAGTGAAGAGATTGTTTAGATATTTGAGGGGTACTTCTGAGTATTCCTTATGTTATCATGGTTATCCTACTAGACCTCTGCATTCTATGAGTATTCATGGATTTGTGGATTATGATTGGTCAAGTGACATTGACAGTAGGAGATCCACTAGTGCTTATGTGTTTACCATGTTTAGTGGTGCTATTAGTTAGATAAGTAAGTGAAAACTTGTGGTTGCTTTGTCCATAATAGAAATAGAGTATATGGCAGCAACTCATGCTTGTAAGGAAGCCATTTGGCTTAAGAGGTTGTGTTCAGATATTGGTGTTGATATAGAACAAATTACTATCTATTGTGACAATCAGAGTGTGATTTGCCTAGAAAAGAATCCTACTTTCTATGCTAGAAAAAAGCATATTGATGTTTAGTTTCATTTTATTTGAGATATGGTAGAAGATGGGAAGGTGATATTGGAGAAGGTAGACACTTTGAAGAATGTTATAGACGCATTGACGAAACTAGTGGGCACAGAGAAGTCCAGATGGTGTTCAGAGTCTATGGGCCTCTTGGCCCCTCGTAGTTAAATCTTGTCATTTATTTTGGCTCTTGGAAGGTGTTTGACAAGTGGGAGAATGTTGGGAATTAAGGTGTCTCAACCTTTACAAATTCCTAGCATTATTTATTTAATTGTATATTTATTTATTGCCTAATATTGTATTTACTTGCACATTCAGTTTGGTCACTTGGTTGAGGTGGCATGGTGACATGTCATCTTACTTGGAATGTGACTTAGATGGTCAAGTTAAATATACATGGATTTGGGCATCCCATTTGAGTTGGTTCTAATATGCCATGTGTCAGCATCTTATGGTATGTGGAAGAGGATATTCCATATGACAAAATCTCTGACACGTAAGAGCCAAGTTTGGAGATTCCTATGACAAGTAAGGACAAGTGTTGATGAGTATCTTTGCATGAGGGAAAGGCATCTTTGGGTGCCCAAGTTGGGCTATGACATGTTGTAAGAGGAATTTACTATATTTAGTCTTGTATGATAGATTCTCTTACAACATTTAAGGTTGTTATGTTGGGAAAATATATGAAAGGTGTAAGATGTGTAACAACATCTGCCAGAGTCCATTTTTAGCATGGAGCACTCCAATCTTGGAAAGTCAAATCTGACATGTATGACAGATGTAAGGGATGTATTTGCATCTTGGACAAGTTTCTTTTGATGTAGGAAAATGGCCATGTGGTCAAGGTGGACGCGTATCACAAGAAGCTTCCAGTATTTGCCTTATAATCTCTATATATTGCATAGTTTGGAGTTGTAGTTGCATAGTATTTTTACAGGTACTGTTATGCTGCCGGAATAACTCCAGAATCGACATTTGAAGACTCTTGCAAGAACTTGCATTGCAAGTGTATTGTAAACTATTATTGTTTCAGATAATACATTGTGTAGGTTTTAGAGTGTGGGGTTTTTTTTACCTGGAAAGGTTTTCCCCACAATACATCTTGTGTCAATCTTTAATGTGTTGTGTTGTTGTAATTTCTTATGTTATATGTTTAAAATTGCTGCAATTTTAAGGATTAAAATGAATTTGCATACATTTCCCCCCATTAGATTGGTGTAGGAAGTGTGTTCTATGTACCTTGCTTCCTTTTAGAGATAGAGTATTCTTTGCAGGGGTATCACTGCTTCAATGAATGCTTGGAGGAGTCGAGTTGGAAGTATGTATGCTTTGTGCCTAGCTGCTACCTTCAAATAGGCAATAGCTATAGGCATGGGCTGTAGCTCATTGTTTTATACTCAATAACCATATTTGATATGAGTCTTTAATTGTTATAAGTGGGTGTCGATGATGTCGACCCATGTTATTTATGCACTATTATGAAATAGCTTTTGAAGCTGATTTGAACACTAGTTAAATAATGTATATTATCTTTGTGCTAATTGCTATAATATTGTTGAGGCTGCACATGACACACTATGTATATAGTAACCTTCACCAACTTGGAGCCGTGACATGAGAGTTATGCCTACATGAATCCTATGGTGTGACATATGATAGGGTTTCAAACCCTATTAAACTTCTATAGTTTCATGTCATCATAATGATGACTATATTTAATTAGTAGACATGATCATTCCTTACCAGTGTTAAACATGTATAAGATTATCAATTTATTACTGGTAGATTTTGAGCCTTGTAACTCTATTATAATGTTTCATTGTGGTTGAATGATAACTGTGAAGGCTTGAAAGTTATTTTATTTGTATATCTTGATAGGGTGACTCTTCCCTTAATAAATTTGATAGCTAAGGGCATCAGCCTATGTTCTTGATAACCAGAGCCTTGCATATGATGGCAAGAGAGGCTGAATCATACTATGTTATTGACTTATGAAAACTAAGGTCAACCCATGTTATGCTAAAGACTATTCCAGTCTTGATGGAAAACTCTTTCTTGAACTGATGTTCTTAACATTATACTTATCACCTTGAAGTGAAAGATGTAAAAATTTGAATGCATGTAATGATACATATCGTGCATGTATTGTATTTTGTTACTAAATGATTTTTCATGGTAATGAGAAGGTTCTTGTGGACAAGTCATTATCTTTCAACTCCTATGGGTTTGAGCCATATTTCCTTAAGTGAAAGTTATTCTTTGAAACATTCTTTTACAAGAATAGAACCTTGTCACCATATATCATGTTGTGTAATAGTACATGAATGCCTTCTTTTCAAATGGCTAAGACTCTTCTTTAAGAATTCATAGTCAAGAAGGTCTCTTGAGATTGAACCTTGTTAAAGGGAATCAACTCTATGAGTCACTACAAATTCACCCACTGATATTATGATCTACCTGTAAACCTTGAATGAGATTAACAGAGTAAACACCAAGCCAGTATGGTTAATTGTTGAGAACATGATTGAACCTTTTTCTACAAACAAATGTGGGACAAAGTGACATGGAGTCATTAGTTCTCAGTTGCTTAAGCAATGAGAACCTTAAGAATGGGTTATCAAGACATAAGTCAAATGTCCAAGGAATGGACTAAGATGATTTGAACTTTACTATTCTAGACCAAGAAGGGTTGAATTTATGTTTATTGTAGGACATGATGGCTTATAAGTTGAGTCAAGGTGGTGGACATATGACAATGTCCATTGCGTAACATTTATGTATGTAAATATTTGGCCAATGTAATGCATTTGTCTCTACATGTGTTGTCAGTCCATAGTGTGGTCCATAGTGCTCTAGATGGCATAATGTCTCTAGTAGTGTCATTCATAGTTAGAGTGGATCTATAGTTGTGTGACCGAGAGGCATTATGAAGGAATAAACACCAAATGCTCAAATGGCTAACCTAATGGTTCCTTATATCTATACCTTCTGTGAAGGGTAGGGCCACTTCCAGGTAGAAAGTTGTGCGAGGGATCACCAGTCTTTGATTGGAGGAAAAGCACCTGGATGATGCTCTCCTTCTCAAGAATGAGACAAGCCAAGGATTATGAAGACAGATGTCATATGTTCTAGATGCAGTGCTTCTCATTATATGACTTGATAGTCAATTATTATGTATCATTTAATATTTGATGACTTAAGTATAACTTTGTACATGCATAGTGAAGGTTATTCACTAATGAGATGTAATTGGTTATTATAATTGAAAGCTTTGTTATATTCTAGTTTGGAATAACATGCTTAAATATTGAAATGATAATGATTCATTCTTGTTTAACTCTAATTTGGATAATCATGATGTATTCTGATTCTTGGTTAAGATGAATACTTATTTTAATTATTGAGCATTATGGAATGTGATGTTACATATGGTATCAGAGAAACTGAGTTCAATACATGGACCTATAAGCTCACTACTTGATGATTACTTTTTATCCAACATTAACATATGCTAATGATTGGATGTTCTATGCTAGAATGGTAAGAATTAGAGCAACACCCCAAAAGAAGGTAATGGAACATCGACATTACCTATGCCATCAAAAGGTCTTGAGGGAACAAGCCTCAAGAATGAAAAGACTTGAATTGATTGGTTTCTTAGTAGTAGCACGGTTGACTGATGAGGAGACCTTCGCTAATGCCATGGAATGCATCAAGCAAGAGTTAAGAAAAGAAGTTAGGATTGATGCACCTAACTCTACTAATGCATCAACAAAACCCTCTGTACCTAAAGTACCAGCTATGGAAAACAATCCTAGGAATTACGATGTACCCAAGCAGGTTGTGGAAGAGTACCTACATGTACCTCCACCTCCTAAAACTGAAATGATAAATCTCAAGGTTTAGAAATGAATGTGGGAAGTTATCCCAAACTGTAAATGACTTGCAGTAGCAAGGTGTAAAGAAAATTTTGTAATTTTGATGGATTATATGTAATCTAATGAAAACTATAATGCAATTGAAAAATTTTGACAATCTTTCATTTCTTGGTAAAGATTACATGAATGAGAATAGATTTGTATTATGAATGAATTTAATGACATGGAAAAACTAATCCATGATTAACCTACAAACTTTAGGAAGAAGTAGATTACAACAAAGGTTCAGATAAGAACTAGGATGGGAGATAGCCAGGATGAAGGGCAACCTTCAGGGCACTCTGAAACTAAACTTGATCTAATTATTGCATTGCTTCAAGACATAAGAGCGAGAGTAGGAACTCTCAAACAGGAAGACAGGAGACGAGAAGGACCTAGGCGGGATGCCTATCATGGGGGTTATGACGAGACACGTCATAATGATACCACCCAAAGTGAGCATGGAGAAAATAAATCTAAGGCTAGACAAGAAGTGGATAGAAGGGGCCATATGGCTATGGAACTATCCTAAGACATGAAAAAGGTTATGCCTCCTAAATTTGATGGATCTATAAGTGGAGATGCCATGGAGGCATGGCTTAAAGCAATGAAAAAATATTTTAAAATTAAAAACTATAGTGAGGTCACTAAAGCAGTATGGGGGCATTCCAGCTGGTAGGGAGACATCCACATGGTGGATGAATAAAAATATGGAACAAAGCCTGATGTCTACAAGCCTTACATGGGATAGGTTCATGGAACTTTTTAGGCAAAGATGGTTGCCTCAACTATTCTATGATCAAAAGCTTATAGACTTTCAAAATCTGAAATAAGTTGATTTATACGTGAATGAATATTGGGAAAAGTTCACTCACTTGCTTAAGTATGTGCCAGTAATGCATTAATGCAACCTTAGACAATAGGTAAGCTGAACACCAAATAACTCCTATTGAAACAATAGGTATTTTATCTGGTCTTTTGATTGTAGTTTTGATTGACACTGGTGCCACTGAATGTTTTGTTTCTTCTAAAATTGTAAGAAAAATTCCTAAAAAGGTTGGATTCATGGAAAACACATGGTCTATAGAATATGCAAATCAAACCAAGGTTCAGGTAGAGCAATGCATGTTTGAGGCTAGGGTTGAACTTTTGAGTTTCTCCACAGAAGTAAATCATTATTTAACCCCACTAGGCTTGTATGATGTTATCCTAGGTATAAATTGGCTATGGAGACATTGAGCCAAAGTGAATTGTTATGCCAAAATAATAACATGTCTTGAATACTTAGGAAACAAAGTCTTTCTACAAGGGAACCCTAGGGAAGTCAAACTAAGACAAATTTTTGCTCTACAAATGAAAAGAGCTCAAAGAAAAGGATGATAGCTTTTTGTTGTCAAAATGGAAAAACTAAATGAGATTGCACATAAACTAATTTCCAAGCTGATTTAATGTTTTATGAATCTTAGAAACTCAATGAAGTTGGGAAGGAGTCCATAGATTAGGGAAGATCAGATATGGATAGGTACCCTTTACTTAGAGATTTTGATGACGTATTTCCAAATGAGCTACTGGGATTACCTCCTAAAAGTTTATTTGATTTCTCCATTGATATAATTCCATGGTCAGAACCCATTTCTAAAGCTCCCTACATAATGACCACCACATAACTAATGTAGCTAAAAGCTCAATTATAGAAATTGTTAGATAAAGGGCTGATTAGACCTAGTGTATCACCTTGGGGAGCACTAGTCATATTTGTGAAAAAGAAAGATGGCACTTTGTGGTTATGCATAGATTACCACATGTTGAATAAAGCAACAATTAAGAATAAATACCTGTTGCCTCATATCGATAATATTTTTGATCAAATGAGAGGTGCAACCATGTTTTCTAAGATCAATCTTTGGTCTGGATATCACCAATTGAGGTTAAAGAATGAGGACATCCATAAGATAGCTTTAAGAAAAAGGTATGGCCATTATGAGTTCATTGTCCTACCTTTTGGATTAACGAATGCACTGTAGACATTTATGAATCTAATGAAAAGTGTGTTCAGGAATTGTTTGGACAAGTTTGTCCTAGTGTTTCTTGATAACATTCTAATCTATTCTAAGAATGAAGAAGAACATTTTCAGTATTTAAGAATTGTTCTTCAGAGGTTGAGAGAGCATAAACTATATGGCAAGCTCTCTAAGTGTACTTTATTTCAGAAGGAAGTACAATTTTTGGACCACATAATCTCAACTAAGGGAATAGTTGTGGACCAAGCTAAGATTAAGGCTATTTTGGAATGGCTGATACAAAGAAATGTTGATGAGGTTCAAAGTTTCATGGGCCTTGCAGGTTATTACAGGAAGTTTGTGAAAAATGTTTCAAAAATTACATACCTTATAACTTCCTTATAAATAAAAGGCATAAGATATGAGTTGTCTGAAAAGTGCTAGGAGGCCTTTGACCTACCGAAGGAAAAATTTACTTCGGTGCCAATTTTTAAGATACCTGAGCTAGAGGGTCAATTTGTAGTCATTACTGACTCCTTAGGGGAAGGCTTAGGTGGTGTAATAGTCCAAGATGGGCAATTCATTATGTATGAATACTAAAAACTAAAAAATTATGAACAAAACTATGCACAACATGATTTGTAACTGGCAGAAGTTATTCATGCATTGCAAATGCGAAGATACTACTTTCTCAGAAAACCTTTTGAGTTAAAAACAGATCATTAGAGACTCAAATATTTGTTCGCCCAACCACATCTTAATGCTCGGCAAAGAAGATGGATGGAATTCATCTCGGATTATGATTTCAAGATTAAATATATTCAAGGAAAAGAAAATTGAGTGATAGATGCTTTGAGTAGGAGAAGACACGTCTCCTCAATAATCTCCATACATTCTAATTTTAGGAATCAGGTATTACAGAAATCTATGGGAGATGAGTTTTATGAGTAGGTAAAATAGGCCCTTGAGGAAAACCCCTAGAATCTAAGATATGAGGGTTTCAACCTTGAACAAGATGGGTTATTAAGGTTTAAAGGAAGGAAGGATGTATGTACCTAACTCTGTAGAGTTAAGGAATATGGTTTGGAAGGAGGTTCATTTTGTTACAAGTATGTGCCTAATCGGTGTTGTCATTGATGTCAACATATCCTTGTTGTCATTAGTGTCAATTATATCATATTCTATTACTTTTTTAGAAGAGTTGTATGTTGAGGATATTGAGAAAATTAGCTTCTCCGGAAGAAACAAGTGAAGTATAGTATAGACAGTGAATTGTATACTAAAGATCAATCTAGTATACTACTCTGCATTTATTTCTGCTTGAAGATCGTGGCCTATGGATAGGAAGTAAGTGAGAAGTATGTCTGAGGATGCTACAATTTGGGTTTGAGCCATCTGCATGAATATCTAAGTGAGTTGTACTCACCAAAGTGAAACCTACTTTTTCTGTAAGTTTAGTTGAGACAGGAAGATAGTATTTGGCTCCGCATTCCTCCATAATAAAGTATTTTACTTTGTTGTTCTAGAGAGAAGTCTAGGATGATGATACGTTCCTACAATTGCAATGGTTCGTGGTTTGGTGGTTCACAAGCTATCTTTCTTTTATGACAGTTGAAGATAGTGAAGTTCATGTGTTTCGGTGGAAATATTCCTATGGATAAAGTGGTTAAGGTTCATGCAGTTTCTCCTAGTGATTATAGTGTGTTTGTGGATGTCTCCTAATCATGTTCCTATCTAGACTTTAGTCCACATTAAGAAATTGAGATGGTGTGTGAAGATTGTTCATAGTTAATGTAGCGTGTAACCAGTCTTAGCTGACCTGGTTGATCTCAGTGATTATAGAGATCTTTCAAAGATTGTGGAAGTGTGTTGTGGCATGGAAGATCATGTTTGAGTCCTAGCTAAGGGATGGCATGATGTACATTTCATTCCCTTTGTATGATGTTGCAATAGGTCAGGACCTATTTTGTAAATATTTGTAATACTGACCTTGGAGATTGTTCCAATGGTTGATGATTGTGATGCCAACCTTGATGATCATTCCAAGGTTGATGTATTGTATAAATACTTGTAGTTGAGTCATGGAAAAGGTCTCCTTGAGTGAAAATAAAAATATATTAAGAAAGGTCCAAAGGCAGAGCAGAGAAGAAGCAGAGGAAAGAAGAGGAAGAGCAGAGCAAAGGAAGAGCAGAGTAGAGGAAGAGAAAAATAGAGGAATTATTATTCACAATACAAAAAGGTGTTAATCATGGCAATGAGTCTGGCAATAAGCCACCAGTAGGGTTTAACAGCCCTTATTATAATCTTGCTAGGTTTTGGGTTGAGGCAATGAGTCTGCTAGACCTAGTTGTTCTTCATGACAGTAAGCCAATATGTTTAGGCCCATGGAGTGACCAAGCCTGAACATCATTATTTTAATATTATAATATATATTGAGAGTTAATCCTCTTTGTGGTTTTTCCCCACCTTGGGGTTTTCCACATAAATCTAGTGTCTATTGTGTTTGATGTTGTAGTTGTGGTTAAGTTTTTGATTTCATGCACTCATGGTTAAATCATAATAATTGTGGATAAGTGATGAATGTTTAAATTGTATAAAGTGTTTGATTTTTTGTTATAACTGATTCCCCCCCCTTAGTTGTCTGACACATATCAAGAATTGGTATCAAAGACAAGTTCCTCTGAAGAAAGTTTAACAGCTTGAGGAAGATCCAAAATGTCTTACAAGAAGGAAGTGCCATATTTTGATGGAGAAAATTATGTTCTCTGGAAGGGTTGGATGAAAAGCCATCTTCTTTCTCTTGGTTTCAAAGTTTGGAAAGATGCAGAAATAGAATACACCATACCTCCAAATGGTCTGATGACTCAAGATGAAATCAAAGAATATGAAATAGATATCAAGGCAAAGGATGCTCTACTAAGTTCATTAACTAACTCAATATTCATGAAAGTGGTGGAACTTGAAACTACAAATAAGGTATGGGAAAAGTTGAAAAATTTGTATGAAGGAGATGATTTTGTGAAGGAAGCACAGTTACAAAGTCTGAAAGTGAAATATGAAATCTTGAAGATGAATAATGATGAAAACATATCAGTTTTTATGCAAAGAGTTGATGAGCTTATTACAGGGATAAAAGTCATAAGCGGAACCCTCGAAGAAAAGGAAATTGTTATGAAAATTCTTAGATCTCTGCCCAAGTCCTACTATCACAAGGTAGCTGCGATTGAAGAATTCATGCAAGTAAAAACTTTTAACAGGGATCAGTTGCATGGCAAGCTTACTTCTTTTGAAATGAGGGAGTTAGATGATGCTCTATCGAAAGTTGAGATGGCCTTCAATGCCAGTACTCCTGGAAGTGCTTCCAGATAAAAAAAGTATAAAGTAGAATTGATGATGAGTTAGATGAAGTTGAAGCCAACTTTTTGAAAAGACTGCAAAGAGGATTTAGTAAGTATAAGGGGAAATTTCCTTTCAAATATTTTTCCTGTGATAAAGTAGGTCATTTTGCTTCCATATGTCCTGAAAGAATTGAAAATGAGAACAGGTCTAGGACCCAAAAGAAGTGTTATTATGGTGAAGATTTTGATGATGATGAAGGAGTATCAGATAATGGTGAACTATCTAATAATGCTAGTTCATCTATAAATGAATGCTTGTTCATTGCTATTAAGGAAGATCTCATGTCTACTAATTCTCCTAGTTGTGTGAAGGAAGAAAAACTAGTGGAAAGTGCTTTGGCTACTCAAGTCATTAAGGACAAGGATGAATGGGTTATTGATAGTGGTTTCGCTCACCACATGACTGGTGACAAAAATAAGTTTGTAAGTTTGGAAATATATGATGGTGGACTAGTTAGGTTTGGAGATGATACAGCTAGTAGGATTTGTGGAAAAGGATCTATTTCTTTTGATGGCAAGCCTAATACTAAAGGTGTCTTGTATGTGAAAGGATTAAAGAACAATCTTCTGAGTGTGGGTTAGATGTGTGACAAGGGCCATGACTTCATCTTCAAGGACAATGGATGCAAGATCAAGGAAAGCTCTGGAACAGTCATTGCAACTGGTAAGAAGACCAAAGGTAATATCTATCACTTGAAAGGAACCAAGAACTATTGTTTGTTAACTTAGACTGATGAGATTTGGTTATGGAATAGAAGCTTGTGTCACATAAATTTTGATAATATTATAAAGATAAGTACTGCACAGATTGTTAGAGATCTGCCTAAGCTTGTGAAGCCTGCTAATCCAATTTGTAAGGACTGTCGATTTGGGAAACATACAAGAACAAGTTTCAAAAGCAATGACCAATCAGTTGGAGGACTACTTGAGCTAGTGCATATAGATTTGTGTTGACATACTAGAGTAATAAGTTTGCAAGGAGATACATATTTCATGCTTCTCATTGATGATTATTCTAGAATGACTTGGGTCACCTTTTTGATAGAGAAAGCTAAAGCTCTAGATAAATTCAAGGCATTTAAGGCAATGGTTAAAAATGAGATGGGTTTGAAAATCAAATGCTTGAGGTCCAATAGAGGAGGAGAGTTCACATCAAATGAATTCAATTTCTTTTGTGAAGAACAAGGAATAAAGAGACATCTATTTGCGCCCAGAACTCCACAACAAAATGGAGTTATTCAAAGGAAAAATAGAGCAGTTCGAGAAGTTGCTAGAACCATGATGAAGGAAGATCATCTTCAAAAAACATATTGGAGAGATGCAATTCACACTGCTGTATATATCCTAAATAGAGTTCAAGTAAAAGGTAACAATTCAAAGACTCCTTATGAATTGTGGCATGGTAGAGTTCCTACTGTGAAATATTTCAAAGTTTTTGGTAGCAGATGTTACATCAAAAGAGAAGAAGATTTAGGCAAGTTTGATGTTAGATGTGATGAAGGAATATTCCTTGGTTACTCCACCAAGAGTAAGGCCTACCAATGCTATAATAAGAGGCTGAATAAGATCATTGAAAGTGCAAATGTTATAATTGATGAATGTAAGGAAAGGTCTTCAGAATCAAGTGGATATGAGTTAGATGATCCAGATGTCTCAGAAGTGGTGCAACATGAAGACAACACAAATGAAGAAGAACAAGCTCTAGTAAGTGCTACCAAAACTCTAAGATATGTAAGAATCAGTCATTCTAAAAATCAAATCATAGGAGATAAGAGCAAAGGGATCTTAACCAGAAGAAAATTGCAGAAGAATAAGTAAATTTTTGTCTGATCTCTAAGATTGAACCTAAAACTCCAACGAACAAGAATGTAATTGGTACAAAGTGGGTCTTTAGAAACAAAATGAATGAGAATGATGAAGTGGTAAGAAACAAAGCAAGACTGGTATGCAAAGGATACACTCAGCTTAAAGGAATAGACTTTGAAGAAATTTTTGCTCTAGTAGCAAGGATTGAAGCAATAAGGATGTTTCTAGCTTTTGCAACATACAAAGATTTCAAGGTTTATCAAATGGATGTGAAGTCTACCTTCTTAAATGGAGAGTTGGAAGAGGAAGTCAATATTGAACAACCAAAATGATTTCAGTCATCAGAACAAGGGGACACGGTATGCAGATTGAAGAAAGCATTGTATGGATTAAAACAAGCTCCTAGGGCATGGTATGCACAGTTGGACAGGTAGCTGATATAGATTGGGTTCAGTAAAGGCACTATAGATAGTAATCTCTACTTCAAGATCAATGATGAACAAACCCTGATTGTTGCAATTTTTGTTGATGATATTATTTTTGGAGGCAATGAAGTGTGTCTTGTGGCAAGATTTTAGGTAGAACCCAAGGAATCACATGTGATGACAGTCAAAAGAATTTTGAGATATTTAAAAGGTACAATACATTATGGTTTGTGGTACCTTAAGGACTGTGTCTTTACTCTCAGTGCATATACTAATGTAGATTGGGCCAAAGATGTGGATGATAGAAAAAGTACAAGTGGAGGTGCATTCTTCTTGGGAAAAAGATTAGTATCTTGGTTGAGCAAGAAATAGGATTCAATATCCCTGTCTACTGCAGAGGTAGAATACATTGCAACAGCATGTAGTTACACTCAAGTGTTATGGATGAAGCAGACTTTGAAGGACATCAATGTTGTGTATGAAGAACCTATTGCAATCTTTTGTGACAATAGAAGTGCCATAAATATATCAAAGAACCCAGTGATGCACTCAAGGACCAAGCACATATCCATTAGGTATCATTTCCTAAGAGAAAAAGTGTTAGAGAATGAAGTCAAGTTGGAGTATGTTTCTACCAAGGATTAGATTGCTGACATTTTTACTAAGCCTTTGCCTAAGGATACTTTTGAGTATCTTAGAGAAAAGTTAGGGGTCATCACCCCTCCTCTAAAATAATATGCACAATAGTGCATTAGTTTAGAGGTGTCTAGAGGTCCAAATTGATGCTTCGTAGGGCTACTTCTAAGGGAAAGTAGTCAGAGAGTTCAGAAGAGAGATTAGATCATATCAGAAGAGTGCAAGTATATGCCCTTTGCCATTGATGTCAAAGGGGAAGAGAAGTCATGTGAAAAACATAGAGAGCAAATCTGTAAGAGAAAGGGGGATAATTTTGGAAAAAGAAAGAGTGTAGGTGTGTAAAGAGAAAGGGGGAGAATCTTGTCTTGATGGTTGTTGCAGTTTTTCACATCATATGTTGCCATCAATGACAAAGGGGGAGATTGTTGTAAGTATGTGCATAATTGGTGTTGTCATTGATGTCAACATATCCTTCTTGTCATTAGTGTCAATTGTATCTTATTCTATTACTTGTTTAGAAGACTTGTATATTGAGGATATTGAGAAAATTATCCTCTCCGGAAGAAACAAGTGAAGTGCAGTATAGAGAGTGAGTTGTATGCTAAAGATCAGTCCAATAAACTACTATACATTTATTTTTACTTGAAGATCATGGCCTATAGATTAGAAGTAAGTTAGAAGTATGTCTGAGGATGCTACAGTTCACGTTTGAGCCATCTGCATGAAGATCTGAGTGAGTTGTATTCACCAGAGTGAAACCTACTTTTTCTTCAAGTTCAGTTGAGACATGAAAATAGTATTTGGCTCCACATTCCTCTACAATAAAGTATTTTTCTCTCCAGTTCTAGAGGGAAGTTTGGGATGATGATAAATTCCTACAGTTGCAATGGTTCGTGGTTTGGTGGTCCGCAAGCTATCTTTCTTTTATGACAGTTGAAGATAGTGAAGTTCATGTGTTCCAGTGAAAAGATTCCTATGGATAAAGTGGTTAAGGTTTGTGTGGTTGCTCCTGATGATTATAGCATGCTTGTGGATGTCTCCTTATCATGTTCCTATCCATAATTTGGTCTGCATTAAGAAATTGAGATGGTGTGTGAAGATTGTTCCCAATTAATGTAGTGTGTAACCAGTCTTGGCCAACCTAGTTTATCCCATTGATTGCGGAGATTTGTGGAAGATTTTTGAAGCATGTTGTGGTGTGGAAGATCATTTTTGAGTCCTCGCTAAGGCATGGCATGATCTAAATTTCATTCCCTTTGCATTATGTTGCAATAGGTCAGGACCTATTTTGTAAACCTTTGTAATACCAACCTTAGAGATTGTTCCAATGGTTGATGATTGTGATGCCAACATTGATGATAATTCCAAGGTTGATGAATTGTATAAATACTTGTAGTTGAGTCATGGAAAAGGTGTCCTTGAGAGAAAATGAAAATATATTAAGAAAGGTCTAAAGGCATAGCAGAGAAGAGGCATAGGAAAGAAGAGGAAGAGCAGAGTAGAGGAAGAGAAAAGCAGAGGAATTGTTGTTCACAATATATAAAGGTGTTAATCATGGCAGTGAGTCTGGCAATAAGCCACCAGTAGGGTTTAACAACCCTTGGTGTTTAATAGCCCTCATTGTAATCTTGCTAGATTTTGGGTTGAGGCAGTGAGTCTACTAGACCTAGTTGTTCTTCATGGTAGTAAGCCAATATGTTTAGGCCCGTGGAGTGACCAAGCTTGAACATCATTATTTCAATATTGCAATATATATTGAGAGTTAATCCTCTCCATGGTTTTTCCCCACCTTGGGGTTTTCCACATAAATCTGGTGTCTCTTGTGTTTGATGTTGTATCTGTGGTTAAGTTTCTGATTTCATGCACTCATGGTTAAATCATAATAATTGTGGATAAGTCATGAATGTTTGAATCGTAGAAAGTGTTTGAGTTTTTGTGACAACTGATTCACCCCCCCACCTCTCAATTGTCTGGCACATATCAACACATTCTGCACCATATTATGGACATCTTGGAGTAACAAACTTACTTGCTAATGTGAAACCCCTATATTTCTAGAAAGGAATGAAGAGGGATGCTGCAAATTTTTTGTAGCTATGTGTATAGAATGCTAGATGGTGAAGGCAGAACGCCATCACCTAGTAGGACTCTTATACCCTCATGAAATCCCTAAGTGGAAATAGCAAATTATAAGAATGGACTTTGTGCAAGGGCTTCCTATGTCAAGGAATAGACACAATGCTATCTTGGTCGTGGTGGATAGACTCACCAAAGCCACTCATTTTATACCTGGAAACCTAATGGATGGGGCACCCGTCATAGCCCAAATATTTGTTCAAGAGATTTTCAAACTACATGGCATTCTTGAGAAGACTATCTTAGGTAGGGATGGACAAATGACTTCAAGGTTTTGGAAAACCTTGATCTCTTCACTTGGAACCCATTTAAATATAAGCTCTTCTTATCATCCTAAAATGGATGGCCAAATTGAGAGGGTAAACCAAGTGTTGAAGGTTTTATTGAGAATGTATTGCATAGATCAACAATACAAATGGGAGGATTATCTTCCTCTGGTAGAATTTTCCTATAATAATTCCTATAACTCTACTATTAAGATGGCTCCATTTGAGGCATTATATGGATGGAATTGTAGAACCCCTATAAGCTGGGACAAGATAGAAGATAGGGTTAGCCTTCGTTCAGAAATTTTGTCAGAGATGGAAGATCAAGTCCATTTGATTAAGAGAAGGAAAGTGGAAGCCAATGATAGACAAAAAGAGTTATGCAGATGGTAAGTACATCAAAAGGCATTTCATAGTGGGAGAGAAAGTCCTCTTAATGATAAAACCTTAGAAAATTTCTATTAAATTTGGAAAGATGTTCAAACTAGTACCTAGATACGTGGGACCCTTCGAAGTTATTGAAGAAGTCAACATAGTAGCATACAGAATTGCTCTACCACTAGCTCTTGCCATGATGTATAATGTGTTTCATGTTTCTTATTTCAAAAAGCTTAATATTGTAGATAATCGAATTCCTATGCCTGATTGCAATGTGATACAGGTGATGGACCCAAGGGTGGTGGTGATTGAGCCCATCAAGGTGCTTGAAACATGTAAGCTATGCTTATGTAACAAAGAGATAAAATAGTGCAAGTGCAAGGTCTAGTGGGACCAATACGTAGAGGAAAATGCCACCTGGGAAAACTATGATGACTTTTATGTGAGATTTCCTCATCTTTTCTGAAAAATGTTTTATTGTGCTCTCAAAACATTTTTCTTATTATGTTGATTGACTATGAAGACATTAAATCATCGAGGATGATGAATCTTATGGGGAGAGATATGTTACATCCTTGACTTATGATTTACCTTATTCTTATTTTTATATGGTAATCAGGATGATTAACTAGAGTTGAATGATTAGATGTTTGTGGAAAATATCAGATTAATCATTGTTTATGAGGAAACTGAGTAATGCTAGTTAGATATGAGATTTCAAGTTGAAATGATTATTTAATTATTATGATTTATCAAACATATGATGATACACTAATCATTATTTTATTGTGGTGAGTTTGATTAGGAAAGTAATCATCCTTTGAAGATGGAAGGAGGATATCATCCAAGAGGAAGAGATAGATGTCGAGAAAAGGGGTTAAACAACCATCTGAATATCAAAATTTGTTCTTTGAATCTTTTCTATTAGGGTGGGCTTCGTCTCCCATGTTAGTCTTTTATTTTCTCTCTTCGACTGGTCAACTAGACTCTTCTCAGTGTCTTCAACATCGATTTATTGAATTAATGATGTTCACAAGAATGTCTCTTTTTTAGTCACTTGCCGATTTCGACAAAGTTGTCAAGGACCATTTGGTTCCATGTTCTTTTTCTGCATTATGTATTGTGACTATTTTATCTAGATATTTATGTCTTTTGGTAAACTATGCTTTCCAAGGAGTAGTGCTCAACCCCGTAGTTGCATTGTAAGAATGCATCCTTATCTAATAGTGTTGATATTATTAACACCTTGGATATTTATAATTCTTAAACCTTGTATAAGGGAGTATATGTATAATTATATATGCTACACTTGTTTAAACCCTTCATGAGGTAGAACCATGTTTAATAATTATATTATTCTTTTATTCACTGTTGTTCATGTGTTGGTGGGGGCACTCGACCAGGCACCACCCGCCCAGAGTGGGAAGAAGAGTGGTGGCTGAGTGCACCCTATTCTCAAGCCATTATCTTAGCCAACCAATCATTGATTAAAAAGGTGGAGAACTTTAAGCCCAACATAACTGTTCATGGTTTTGCATGCATGCAAGAATCGGTTAATTCTGATTTAGGATAGGGAGTTTTGTTTTGGTCATTGGCTTGTATTGTGATAGGTTTTTGTGATGCTTTTGGGGTGACTCTTAGGTAGAAAGATGGGGTATTCCTTGCAGGGGTATCAATGCTATAGTGAATGATTGGAGGAGTCAAGTTGGAACTATGTATGCTTTGTGCCCAGCTGCTACCTTCGAATAGACAATAGCTACAGGTATGAGCTACGGCTCATCATTTTATACTCAATAATCATATTTGATATGAGTCTTCAATTGTTATAAGTGGGTGTCGACAGTGTCGACCCACGTTATTTATGCACTGTTATGCAATGGCTTTTGAAGCCGGTTTAAACACTAGTTAAATAATGTATATTATCTTTTTGTTAACTGTTATAATATTGTTGAGGTGGCACACAACACACTATGCATATAGTAACCTCAGCTAACTTGGAACCATGACATGAGAGTTGTGCATACATGAATCCTACGATGTGCCATATGGTAGGGTTTTGAACCCTATTAAACTTCTATAGTTTCATGTCATCGTTATGATGACTGCATTTAATTAGTAGACATTATCATTCTTTACCGATGTTAAACCCATATAAGGTTATCAATTTATGATTGGCAGCTTCATAGTGGTTGAATGATAGCTGTGAAGGCTTGAAAGTTGTTTTATTTGTATAGCCCGATAGGGTGACTATGCTTTTAATAACTGTGATAGCCAAGGGCATCTACCTATGTTCTTGATAACCAGAGCTTTGTATATGGTGGCAAGAAAGGCTGAATCATCCTATTTTATTGACTTATGAAAACTTTAAAGTAAGGTCAACCCATATTATGTTGAAGACTATTCTAGTCTTGATGGAAAACTCTTTCTTGAACCACTGTTCTTAACATTATACTTATCACCTCGAACTAAAAGATGTAAACCTTCAACTACATGTAATGATACCCATCGTGCATGTATTGTATTTTGTTACTAAATAATTTTTCAAGGTAATGAGAAGGTTCTTGTGGACATGTCATTTTCTTTCAACTCCTTTGGGTTTGAGCCATATTTCCTTAAGGGAAAGTTATTATTTGGAAAATTATTTTACAAGAATACAACCTTGTCACCATATATCATGTTGTGTAATAGTACATGAATGCCTTCTTTTCAAATGGCTAAGATTCTTCTTTAAGAATTTGGAGTCAAGAAGGTCTCTTGAGATTGAACCTTGTTAAAGGGAATCGACTCTATGAGTCACTACAAGTTCACCCACTAATATTATGATCTACATGTAAACCTTGAATGAGATTAACAAAGTAAACACCAAGCCAGTATGGTTAAGTGTTGAGAACATGATTGAACCTCTTTCTACAAAAAAATGTGGGACAAAGTGATGTGGAGTCACTTGTTCCCATTTGCTTAAGAAACAAGAACCTTAAGAATGGGTTATAAAGACAGAAGTCGAATGTCCAAGGAATGGACTAAGAGAATTTGAACTTAACTATTCTAGACTGAGGAAGGATTGAATTTATGTTTACTGTAGGAAATGACAACTTATAAGTTGATTTGAGGTGGTGGACATACAACAACATTCATTGCATAAAATTTATGTATGCAAATCTTTGGCCAAAGTAATGCATCCACCTCTATATGCATTGTCAATCCACAGGGCTCCAGACATTCTAGCATAATGTCTCTAGTAGTGTTTTTTGTTATATGGAGCCTAATCATACTTGGAGGTTAAATTTACTCCACTTTTATCAGTGTGGTTTCCCCCCAAATTCCTATGGGGTCAAGGGGCAGCGCCCTCAAGACGAGGTCAAGGTTCAAGCCTTTTTATTATTTGATAAAGGTGTCAGGAGTTATTTTTTTTCCATTGCCCAGCACAAATAATCCTATTTTTGTAACTAACAAAAAGGCTTGATAAAAGCAGCTAAGGGTTAGGGTTTACATTGATGTATTGTAGCATTTTGTAGTAGTATTGAGTTGCAAGGATTGCTTGTTGTAATTGGTTTGATTTACTAGATAATAATATTGGACTCTCTGTTGGTGGATGTAGCCTAAGTTTGGGTCAACCACGTTAAAACTTATCTCTCATTGTTATTATTTCTATGTATTTTCATTCCTCTATTTAATCTTTATTTACATTTAATTGATATCTTCAATTGGCTAACCCTAATAAGTGGTATCAAAGTGAGTTGTGTTCAATTATTATTTGAAGGAAGATCTCGCGGTTGAGTGGGAGTCTCATGGTTGCAATGGCAGATGATGGTAAATTAAAGGTAGACAAATTTAATGGGCAGAACTATATAGTTATGGAAGATGTAGATGGAGGATTATCTCTATCAAAAGGATTTATGGAAGCCATTGGAAGGAGTAGCCAAGAAATTGGCAATAATGACTAATGAAGATTGGAATCTTCTAGACAGAAAGGCACTGGGAACCATTCAGTTGTGCCTGGCACAATCGGTGGCATTCAATATAATGAAAGTGAAGACAACAGATGGTTGGATGAAAGCTTTGGCTAAATTGTATGAAAAACCCTCAACCTCAAATAAGGTATTTCTCATGAAGCATTTGTTTAATCTAAAAATGATTGAAGGTGGATCTATGACAGATCATTTAAATGAGTTTAATAGATTATCAGTCAGTTAACTTCTATAAAGTAAGTTTTGATGAAGAGGTGAGGGCTCTCTTGATATTATGTTCTTTGCCAGAAAATTGGAATAGCTTGGTAATGGAAGTAAGTAACGCTATCTCTGGTTCAAATACTTTAAAATTTGATGATGTTGTTGGTGTTATCCTTAGCAAGGAAATACGATGGGAAAGATCGGGAGGGTCCACATCAGGTAGTGTTTTGAATGCAAAAACTAGGGGCAGATCAAAGGAGAGAGAAAAAGGTTCTGGAGGTCATGGGAAGTCATGAAGAAAATCAAAGGACAAGAGATCCCAATCAAGAGGACAGAAAGATTGCTGGTATTGTGGGAAACCAGGTCATCTAAAGAAATATTGCTAGTCTCAAAAGAATAAAGGAGACAAACAAGAAGGAAATAAGGAGGCAAATGTGGTAAGTAATAAATCTAAATATGATGCTTTGATTCTTTCCCTAGATAATGTTGATGATTCATGGGTTTTAGATTCATGGGTCTCATTTCATGCTACACCCCATAGAAGTTATTTTCTTGATTATCTCTAAGGGGATTTTGGTCTAGTTTATTTGGGAGATAATGAACCCTGTCAGATTGTTGGAAAGGGAAGAATTAAGATTAAGTTGCAAAATATGAATCATTGGCTACTACAAGACGTAAGGCACATTCCAAGGCTCAATAGGAATTTAATTTTAGTAGGGTAGCTAGCTGAAGATGGTTGCATTGTTACATTTACTGATAAAAATTGAAAGTTTCAAAAGGTACCTTAATAGTAGCAAAAGGTGAGAAAGTAGACACCTTATATCTTTGTACAGGTCATACTATTCCTTCTACATTCTAGTTGTTGCGGAGAACAACCAAACAGGTTTAGGAACAGTTGCTGCAAGTGCGTAGGAAGAGACTGAAATAGTTGCTACAGGTTCTGAGACAACACTGTGGCATAACAAACTTGGGCATATGAGTGAAAAAGGTATGAAGGTACTTCATTCTAAGAAAGTTTTACCAGGTTTGAAGATGTACTAATATGGATTTCTGTGAAAGTTGTATGTATGGAAAACAAAAGAGAGTTAGTTTTCACAAGGATGGGAAGCAAAAGATAGATGAAAACTTGGAGCTTGCGCATATAGATGTATGGAGACCAGCTCAGGTATCTTCTCTTAGTGGCTCTTGGTATTATGTTACATACATAGATGATGCAATTAGGAAGGTTTGGATTTATTTCCTTAGGCATAAATCTGATATATTTGAAACATTCAAGAAATGGAGAAGCTTGGTTGAGAATGAGATAGCTAAAAGATTAAAATGTCTCAGATCTGATAATGGTGGTGAGTATTGCAGTAAAAAATTTGAGGATTATTGTTCCTATAAGGGAATTCATAGGTAGAAAATAGTTCCAGGGACTCCACAAGAAAATGGAGTGGTTGAATGCATGAATAGGACAATAATGGAGTGTACAGGGACCATGAGATTGCATGCTGGGCTACCTTTCAACATGTGGGTAGAGAGTGTCAATACCACTGTATATTTAATTAATAGAGGTCCTTCAGTTCCTTTGGGTTGTGGTATTCTAGAGGAAGCATGGATAGGTAAGAAGGTGAGTTATTCTTTTCTGAAAACCTTCAGATGTGAAGCATTTGCACATGTAGATTCTAAAAATAGAACCAAGCTGGATGCAAATTCAAAAAAGTGTACCTTCATTAGATATGGCATTGGTGAATTTGGTTATAGGCTTTGGGATTTTGAAAATTAGAAAATTGTGAGAAACAGGGATGTTGTATTCAATGAGAAGGTGTTGTACAAAGATTAGTTGTAGTAGCATGAGAAGGAAGAAAAGGATTATGTAGTGCTAGATGATACTCCAAATAGTGATGTTCCAGTGGTTCCTCATTCTCTACAACAACAACAAGAAAGGCCACAAACTCAAGTGAATGTTAGATGGTCAACAAGGCTAAGTAGACCTCGTGAAAGGTTTTCTCCCTCTTTGTATTCTATTTTGTTAACAAATGCTAATGAACCTAAAGGGTATGATGAAGATATGTAGGTGGATACAAAGGTTCAATGGGAGCATGCAATGAAAGAAGAAATGGACTCCTTGCTGAAACATTAGATTTGGGAATTATGTAAGTTTCCTGCAAGTAAAAAGGCTTTACCTAACAAATGGATTTATAGGTTGAAAGAGGAAGATGGAGGTAAGAAAATATTTAAAGTCAGGTTAGTTGTAAAATGATTTGTATAGAAAAAAGGCATTGATTTTGATGAGATTTTTTCTCCAGTTGTTAAGATGACTTCTATTCGTACTATTTTAAGTATTTTGGCTGCTGAAGATTTGCATTTAAAATAGCTAGATGTGAAAACTGTCTTTCTCCGTGGTGATTTGGAGGAGGAGATATATATGGAATAGCCCCAAGGATTTGAGATCAAAGTAAGCAGAAACTGGTGTGTAGACTGAAGAAAAGTTTATATGGCCTAAAACAAGCACCTTAACAATGATATTTGAAATTTAATAGTTTTATGGCTGAGCAAGGCTATAGTTAGTGTAATACTAACCATTGTGTTTATTTTAAGAGGTTGGATAATGACAACTACATTATTTTATGTTTATATGTTGATGACATGCTTGTAGCTAGGTCTAACATGGATCACATAAGAGAGTTAAAATAACAATTAGCATAGTCATTTTTTATGAAGGATTTCAGGGCAACAAAATAAATCCTTGGTATGAAAATTTGCAGAGATAGGAAGAACAAAAAATTGACTCTATCTCAGGCTAATTATGTTGAAAAGGTGTTGCAGAGATTCCATATGGAGAATGCAAAAGTTGTAAGCACACCTTGGCTAGTCATTTGAAATTGACTATGGAGATGTGTTATAAGACACATGGGGAGGAAAAAAAAATGTCCAAGGTACCATATGCTTCAGCTGTAGGAATTTTAATGTACGCCATGGTATGCATGAGACTGGATATTGCACATGCTGTACGAGTTGTAAGCAGGTATATGAGTCATCCTGGATTGGAGCATTGGAATGCAGTAAAATGGATTCTCACATATTTGAGAGGTACATCCAATAAACACATATTTTTTGGGAGGTCTAATAGCAGGTTATGTAGACTCATATTTGGCAGGGGATATTGATACCAGGTGGAGTACTACAGGTTATGTCTTTACTATAGGTGGGACAGTGGTGAGTTGGATCTCACGGTTGCTAAAGGTGGTTGCTTTATCCACCACAGAGGCAAAGTATGTAGCTGCAACAGAGGTAAGCAAGGAGATGATATGGCTACAATCTTTCATGCAAGAATTGGGAAAACAATAGGCTAATAGTTATTTGTTTACGAACAGTCAGAGTACCATACATCTTGCAAAAAATTATGCCTTGCATTCAAAGACCAAACACATATAGTTGAGGTATCACTTCATTCAATTGTTGTTGGATGAATGACAATTAAGGCTGGAAAAGATACATACAGATGAAAATCCAGTGGATATGTTTATGAAGGTAGTGACAAGGGAGAAACCGAGCTCCTCTTTAGCTTCAGTTGGTCTTCAAGACTAAAAATGACACAAATCAGAACAACAAAGTCTAGGGTGCTTATTTCCAGTGGGAGCTACAGAGTCAGCAGTGTTATGATCAGTCTCCAAGTGGGAGATGATATGGTGTGGAGTCTGATCCGTCTCTAAGTGGGAGATTGTTGTTATATGGAGCATAATCAGACTCAGAGGTTAAACTTACCCACTTTTATCAGTGTGGTTTCCCCCCAAATTCCTACAAAGTCAAGGGGTAACACCCCTTGTAGGGGTTAGGTTGATAAAAGAGGCTAAGGGTTAGGGTTTCCATTGATGTATTGTAGCATTTTGCAGTGGTATTGAGTTGCAAAGATTGCTTGTTATAATTAATTTGATTTACTAGATAAAATATTGGACTCTTTGTTGGTGGATGTAGCCTGAGTTTGGGTGAACCACGTTAAAACTTGTCTCTCACTATTATTATTTCTATTTATTTTCATTCCTCTCTTTAATATTTATTTGCATTTAATTGATATCTTCTATCGGCTAACCCTAATAATATCATACATAATTATTGTGGATCTACAGTTATGTGACTGAGAGGCATTATGAAGGACACAACACCATATACTCAGATGGCTAACCTAATGGTTCCTTATATCTATACATTGTGTGAAGGGTAGGGCCTCTTCTAGGTAGGAAGTTGTGTAGGGGACCACCAGTTTGTGGTTGGAGGAAAAGCACCTAGATGATGCTCTCCTTCCCAAGCATGAGACAAGCCAAGGCTTATGAAGACAAATGTCATATGTTCCAAAAGAGTGCTTCTCATTATATGACTTGATAGTCAATTATTATGTATATAATTTGATATTTGATGCCTTGAGTATAACTTTGTACATACATAGTGAAGGTTATTCACTAATGAGATGTAATTGGATATTGTAATTGGAAGCTTTGTTATATTCTGGTTTAGAATAACATGCTTAAATACTGAAATGACAATCATTCATTCTCATTTAACTCTAATTTGGATAATCATGATGTATTCTGATTCTTGGTTAAGATGAATACTTATGTTAATTATTGAGCATTATAGAATGTGATGTTACAATTATCATATGCTCCAAAAGAAACAATAAAAAATAAATACACTCTACCACGTATTGATGATCTTTTTTATCAGATGCGGGGCACAATAGTATTCTCAAAGATTAATTTGTGATCTGGATATCATCAGTTGAGAATAAAAGATGAAGATATTCATTAAACAGCTTTTAGAACAAGGTATGGACATTATAAGTTCACAATTCTACCTTTTAGACTTATGAATGCCCCTACTACATTCATGAATTTTATGAACAATGTTTTCTGAGATTGCTTGGATAAATATGTTCTACTATTTCTAGATGACATTCCTATATATTCAAAGAATGAGGAAGAGCATTTTTAGTGTCTGTGGTTAGTTGTGCAGCGGCTGAGGGAACATAAGTTGTACGGAAAACTCACTACGTGTACTTTCTTTTAGAAAGAGATGCAATATTTGGGACATATAATTTCAATTGAATGGATTTTAGTAGATCCTATGAAGATCAAAGCTATACTTGAGTGATGTGCCAAAGAATTGCATGAAGTGTGCAGTTTCATGGGGATAGATGGATATTATAGGAATTTCATATTGAACTTTAATAAGATTACAAACCCAATCACTTGGATTTAGAGAAAAGGAAAGCATTTTGGTTGGTCAGAAAAATGTTAGGAGGCATTTAATCAATTAAAGGAGAGGTTGAAAATTACACCAATATTGAAATTTCCTAATCTAAAAAGTCAATTTGTTGTAATCATTGATGCCTCAAGAGAAGGTTTAGGAGGAGTGCTTATGCAGAATAGGTGAGTGGTAGCCTATGAATCCAAAAAGCTAAGAACATATGAGCAAAATTATGCTCCTCATGACTTAGAATTAGTAGTAGTTGTGCATGCTTTGCAAGTGTGGAGACACTATTTGCTAGGAAATCCCTTTGAACTAAAGTTAAACCATCAAGGGATTAAGTATATATTTTCCCAACCTCATATGAATGCTCAACAAAGAAGATGGTTGGAATTCATATCCAACTATGACTTTGAGATAAGTTCTATCAAAGGTAAAGAGAACCAAGTAGCAGATGCTTTGAGTCAATGGAGGCATATCTCATCAATTATCTCTATCCACTCAAACTTTAAGGATTTAGTGTAACAAAACTGTGGAGGTCAGTAATATGAGCAAGTTAAGTAGGGTCCCATGGTAAATCCTCAAGACTTGAGGTGTGATGGGTTCTATTTTGAACTAGATGGGATTTTAAGATACATAGGAAGGATGTATGTCCCTAACTCTGCAGAATTAAGAAACCTTGTGTGGAATTAAATTCATTTCACACCATACTCAAGTCATCCTGGAGTAACCAAACCCCTAGCCGATGTGAAGCATCTTTATTTCTGGAATGAAATGAAGAATGATGCTGCAAGATTTGTAGCAAGTTGCCTAGAGTGCTAGAGATACAAAAGTCTTGGATAATCATGTAGATACTAATATGTGTTGTGTAGCCTATAATCTTATCTCCTCCTTTGAAAAGCCTATCTCCATTTCTGCTAGGTATTTATGTAGGTCCTACACACTTGAAAACTTAAGGCAAATTGATATGTAAAATTCCTTTCAAAATGTGACTTACCTGGTGAGATCTTTACACCATGTCTTCCTTCTCCTTATTATGTGTGTTATGGGTAATCTTTGGCGAGTTTTGATGAAGTGTAGGGGATTGCAGTATGTCTTCTTTGTTCATCCTAATTGTGAATATCCACTAGTAACCAAGCATTTTCCTTATTTTTACTCCTGGTTCTTCTCTCATCCAAGCTTCCAAAACCTCCTCATTATCTGTACTATAGTGATCATCCTCTATCTCCACATCACTGTCAGAATTAGGCTCTTCTATTGTCTCCCCTACATCCAACCTTATATTGTATAAATATTATTTGCATCCTTATCATTGTATTAATCCTAATTGACTTTGTCTATATATGCTTCCTCCATTGGTGATCCCAAAGGGATGTTAACAACTTTGTTCTCATTGGCAAATCATAGCTTTTCTATCTGAGAGTATATGATGCCATTTGCATATACAACCCATCTCAAGCCCAAGAGTGCATTAAAAGCTACTCCTTGATCCTTCATGGCTACGACAATAAAATCCAACACATGTTTGATCCCCATTACATTAACTTCAGCTTGTTTCTATGTTACCATTGTTTGCATGTTAGATCCATTTTCCAAGATTATGTTATAAGTGGTTTCTGAAAGCTTAGGCCTTCCTAACTGCTCCCACAACTTATTTGTGATCATATTGACATTGGCTCCCAAATCTATCATAACATTCCAAACTTTTTCATGATTGATATGAACATCCACCATCAATGGTTTTGTCTTCCAATCTCTATCCATTCTTCCCATCCTCTAAAGTTGACTTGTTTCACCTTGTTCCTTATTCCAGTACTTAGAGAATTACTTTAGTCTCTCAATTAGTCTATATTGTTGTATTAATTGGGCCAACTGCTTAAGAGCATCCACTTCTTCTATGGTGAAAAATTGTTTGTATTGCTTCACCTTTTCTTGCTCCTTCCTTATTGTTTGTTTAGCCTCCTTCACAACTTCTTGATGTTGTTTCTTTGTCAAAACTAATCCTTCATCCTCCTCACTAACTTCCTCCTCTATCTCAATGATATAATGCCTTATAGTATTGGTTCATTATCTTCTTACTACTGCAACTTTCTCCTTCCTTTTCCTTCTCTCCTTCCTAGTATGTTTTCGTGTACTTCTGTAGTAGTACACTTCTTCTTTTGTGGATTTAGTTGAAGATATGTTTGCCTCCTCTTTGTTATTCTTCTAGAAAGTTTTTTCTCCTTTATCTTTTGGTGGTCTTCTTTTGATCCTTGCTCCTTTTTTATTATTCAGGTTTTGTAGCTCAACAATCTTAGACTTTGGTTGTGCATTCCAAAAGTATTATTGTACTGTCTCATAAGAAAATAGGTCATGCTTTGTGCTATTATGAAATGAACACTGTGTTTTCATTTCAGACCAACATTCATTAGAAAATTTTTCTAATTTACTGTAATTGAAGCATGTGGCATCCTCTCTCCTTCTTCAACTTCTTCCATGGCCTCGACCTCCTCTGTAGCCTCAAAATTGGTCTTTGTCATTATTATTATAGCTATTTCCAAATGATGGATTGCCATGATTTGAATTTTGTATTGCATTAATATTCCTCTTATTTCTCCAACTTGGTTTCTTGTAGTCCTAATCATATGAATTCCTTTCTTTCATAAATGTCATATTACTACTCTTCGTAGAGTTTGTATTGTTTCCACCATACCATGCTTCATCTTCTTCATCAACAAAGTCTCTTTTCCACTAGAAGTTCTATGAAGGGCAATCTAGTGTTTCATGGTCATCCCATTCTCCTCATAATGCACAATATACTGAACAATTGACTTTTTCATTATTTCTTTGGTATCTTCTTTTATTGTGGTGGCTTGTCTTTCACCTTTCATCTTAGGGTGTTCATCTATTAAGTGGCCTACTCTTGTGTAGTATGAACACCAAATATTAGGGTTCTCCTTCTGTGCATTCCCCTCTTGATTAGCTAGTATCTCTTGCCCTAGCTTCAACTATTCCAATTCCAACTTTGAACAGCTTGTCCAATTCTAGGTTTTCCTTCATCTTATCTTGTCTATGTCGGGATTGAGACTCTATCTGGCAGGCCAATGTCACTGATTCTGCATATGTTTCAAAAATCCTTCTATCTAAGGTTGATATTATTTTGACTATTTTCTACTTCTCAGTCAATGGTTCCTCCAATCTCCTAGTTGTGTCCTTGAATCTCTTATCAAACTCTTTTATTGATTCTTTCTCCCATAGCATCATATCTCTCATCTTACTTACTCCTTCTGTCGAAACATCCAAAACTCTCATTTTTTTTCCAAAAATAGCTTCTTGATCTCATCCCATTCTCTGTCGTGTGTCTTCCTATACCACTTCAATGCTTCATTCATCAAGGTGCCTATGAAATCAAATAGATTAATTTCATTGCTTGTTACTCCCTTCTAATTCCAAACAGACTCCAAAAAAAATGTGCTCCGCTGCTTCAGTAGTATCCTTCTCAAACATAGGTAACTTAACTGGGGTATCCATGATTACTTTTGTCCAACTCTCTGGTACTTTGTGGTAGATTTTCTTCAATCTGCTTCTCTAGTTCAGTTGCCTTCTATCAACTTAATTTACTTCTCTTCCCTTCTCTCTCTGCAATTAGATCTCAAATAATTCTTCTCCTAAAACCTCTACAAAATTGCTTCAGATCTCTGCTATTCTTTCTACTTCTTTGTTTGCTTGAATATATTCCTTCTCCGCTAAAATTCTCTTGAATTTATATGGCACTGGGATGAATCATGGTCCAGGGTTTGTCTCTTCATATTGTCTACTCAAATTAGGCGATTCTTTTAACTTTGTAAATGACATCATGTAGACCTCCAATGCAGATTCAAATGGCCTTCCAAAACCCTCAAAAACTCCTCTCTATGTTTACCACATCTTCTCCTTCTTCTCTTATCTTCTTTACACTTTGGCAAACTAGCTCATCTATATATTCCTCATCCATCTTCAAAATCTCTAGTCTTACTTCATCTTCTCTGGCACTCTACGACATAAACCCTGATTCACCTATTAGTAGAATGTAAACAAGCATGATAGGAAAATAGGAGCATAATCTGATGTAAGGAATGACATAGAAGTCATGTATGTAACTATGCTAGAGGATGGATGTATGTATTTGATTGCTACTAATATATATGGAAGTCTACTAGTACAGGGTAATGATGTGTGTTATCTTATTGTCATGTATATGTGATGTTCTATTTTTTATTCTTTATATTTTGCTATCAATCTCGAGCTACCTAACTGGGGTATAAACTGACTACAAAGACTTGACTGAGGACCGGATCTCTGAAGTAGTATCCCTCTACATTTCTTTCTAACATTTGGTTCCATTGTCGAGACCCTAGAAGAGTGTAGTTAAAGATTGAAAGCGAAAAACATCTGAAGAAGTAGCACAGAGTTCTAGAAGGGAGAAAAGGTGAGATTGGTAGGAAATTTTTTTGAAGTATAGAGGAATTCACATCTCCTTAGGTTTCTACCTCTATGAGAGGGGGTAGACACTTAAGAGGCTAGCAAGTGGGAAGGGGGTAGGGTCCAGAAGGACCTTTCAAATGATGTGACTCTTTAAATAGTGATTCTATGGGACATAAAAGGACTAATGGAACACCAAATCTGAAACACCCATGACGAAAGGGGAGAGTAGAAGAAAAAGAGGATTGATGAAGAAATCAAAATTGGAATGGAGATACGCAAAGAAGAATGATTGAAACAAACTCAAAAGTGACATGAGCATTACTAAAGAAGGATGGAAAGGGCACAAGAGATGGAAACATTCTACTACTTATATATATATATATATATATATATATCCTATTACATTCAAGGGATGTGTCTTCTATCAGCTTCCAACCTCTACATTATGTCCAATCTCCTCTAGTCGACCTTGTTCCCTATCAAGTAACCTGCTAACAATGAGGATAGTAAGGATAAAGATTAGGAGCTTGATTGGATTAGGCAAATTACCTAGGATTAGGGTCCTAAATGATGGATTAGGGATGGATTGGGGATAAATTGCTAGGATATGGATAGGGTGATTATGATGATATGAAGGTTTGATTAGATTGGATGCAGATGAAAATGAATGATTAGAAGGTGATTGCAGGTGGTTTAAATCTTGACTTTAGGCAACTTTGCAAACAAAAGATTTCACACATACAAGCACAAGTCTACAAAAGGATTTGGATTTTGGTAAGAAAATTTCAAAGTGCAAATGGTGAAAATGGTCAATGACCTTCACAGATATGATGGATTTTACTGGTATTAAACATGAAAAACATGCCAAACACTTTAGCACATTTGTAGAATTTATTCAAGTGAGTATGTCTTCATAGTGTAGGCCCACACAAAATACCTCACAAAATGGGATAGACAGGGATTCAATGGCACAAGGGCTCACCTTTTCCCTTTCCTCAAAGGCTTTGATCCCTTGCCCAAAGATTTTTTATGTCATCTCAAGGAGGCACATTGTGAGTATGTCTAGGCTTGTTGCTGAAACTTGCACTACACTAGAAGATGGTTGAAAGGTCTTATCTAGACTATTACAAGCTCTCTAGTGGAGTCCCTAATATACGTGAGGTATTATAGGGCACAAGTTTGTGAACACTAGTTTGTTAAAGGGATGAAACCAGAGTAAATGCTCAGATGATTTCTTCACCTTGTGTTTGAAATCACTTGGGGCCCCAAGATTGTCCCAATGATAATGTAACTAGATTAAGGTACAAATTTTGTTCTCCCCCTTTGTATACCCCATCAGAATGCATGGTTGAGGTCATCCCTAGGGGTGATGAAATCCCCTAGTAGGCCTCCTAATAAGAAAGGATTCCAAGTGGTTTTGATTCCTAAGATCATCTTTGAATGTGAGGAAAGAGAATACACTTGAGTCCTTGGGTTGAACACAACAAAAGGTAAATTATGAGGTGTTTTTGATCTCCAAGATCACCTTATAGTGTGAGAAGAGAGCATACACACAAACTATCCTACACAAGCACAAAAAACAATATTAATTAACCCTTAAGAAATCAAATTTGCCACTAATCTAGTAATAAAAATAGCCTTGGACAAACAAGTTGCACCAAATGATGTTAGTAGTTTGATAAGGATTAATCTTGGACCAATGAATCTACAAAATAATTGGTTAAAACACAACAACGAATAGATAAAAATAAACTTTTAAAATCAAGTGTTTTTTTTTAAAGGTAATGCGCCTGGTAAACTTTTTAACGTGACCGGTGACGCTGGTGCGACACGCCCTCCGACTCCACGTGAATGCTTTTGCCCGGAGCAATGAACTAGTGAGGCCACAACTGGGGGACCTCATCCCCTAGGAAGAACACTTCAAACCTGCGAGCTCCTTGGCCCAACAAAGGCGTAAAGCCTTGCGAGCTCGTTGGCCCAGTGAGGGTTTGAACTCTGGTGGCTGCCACTACATCCTGAGCGACTTAACCACTGAACCATGCCATCATCGGCCTTTTAAAATCAAGTGTTAACACGTGTTTGAAATCATAAATTAATGATGGGCCAATGATTGAACTTAAAAATAAAACTCATAAAATATTTGAACTAATAATACCATTACATAGGATAAGTTAAAATGTATTAGCTATTTTATGAATAAACCAAAGGAAAAATTTAAAATGGCGTGATAAGGAGCAGAGAAGGAGTGAAGAAGAGGCAAGAGAGGGCAACATCTAGAAGATTTTGAAGGCATTTGGCATTCAGGAAGATGGGTGAAAGAAGCAGAATTAGACATTCCAGCAGAAAGAATCAGACAACAGGCAGCAGACAAACCATGGAAAAACCCTAGAAATCAAATTTTTAGAGGATGGAACCTTCCTCGATATCAAAATCATAAATTTTTAAGACCAAGACATTAGGGGCAAGGGCAAAACAATATTAATTTTCACATGAACCATGACAACCCGTGAAGAGGTGGACGAAACCCTTGAGGGGGTGGTTAGAGATGCAGTTTTAGAGGGTGAAACCCTCACTTCAAAGATCACAACTTTTGAAGAAATGAAGAGGATATCACCAATCAGACGAAGGAAAACAAAAGAACTATAGAGCTAAATCTAGCAAGAATCTAGAAGAAGATTTTGAAGTTGGAAAATTTAGCATTGCTAGTCCCATGGTATGGTAAAAACCTAAACTGGGAAGGTCTCAAAATATGGTGAGGTGGAAAATGGGGCAAGGTATTTGAATTCAAACTGCTAGCAAATGATTTCTTTGCAATAATCTGCCCCTATTAGGAAATTAGGAATGCAATAGAAAATGAGGTATGGATCATGGATGGATACAGATTCTACATTCACCAATGGAAAGTGAGTTTCAACCCAACATTGCATCAAATGGAATTAGCAAGACTATTACGCTCTCCCCAACCTTCCTTTGGAATATTGGGATCCAAAAATTTTGGAAGAAATAGGTAACAAATTGGGGACATACTTGTGTGCGGAAGAAAGATCTAACCATAAAGGGACTGGAACGCATGTAAGGATCTGCATTCTTAATAATCCTGATAGAGAAATCTTAAAGGAGATCAAGATATCCTTTGAACTTGGAATCTGGACAAAAACCCTTATTCCAAATTCAATCACTATAGATCCTTTAGTGAAAATATTGGGTTGGCTAAGCCCTAAGGGGACTCCAAAAAATTTTGAGCAAAGAAAAACTTCTCAATCTTTCATTCGACAAGTTCTGAAGCCAGAAATCTAAGACTAGCATTCAGATCATACGGATTAAGTGCAACATAAAGAAATGGAGTTACAAGCAGAGTCAAAAGTAGCTAATACTATGGGTGACAAAAAAAGGGTAACATCATTGGACCATAGATTATCTGAAGCTATTGGAATGCTGGGGAACAAGGTGTGAAAAGAAGACCCAAATTCTCTCATAGATGTGGGAAATGAACTGGCAGATTTGGTAAGGGTGGCAAAAAATAGAGACCTAAACATGGAAATAGATGAATGTGAAGATTAGCTAGGTGACCTGGATTTAGAGAATCTAGAAACTAATCCTACCTTTGAAGAAGAGAAAATCCCAAGTAGGGTGCTAAACACACCCCTCCAACCAAATCAAGATCATGGAAAGCTAGGACTTGGGACCAAGGAACCCACCAAAACCTCTCCGGATTGTGGAGACCATAGGGGCAAAGGTAGAGTCCCAAATAGGGAAAAACTAAAATGGGATGGAGAGGCTATTGGTATATTAAAGATAAACTCAATGCTTAAAGTAGGGAAGGGAGAACCCCTTCCTGAACAACAATGAAGATCATATCTTGGAATTTTAGGGGCCTTAATGCCTCTAACAAATGATGCCTCTTAGGGCATCACCTAATCATTATTTAGCTTGATATTTGTCTGCTACAAGAAACAAAACTAGGAGAACAAGACAAGACTAATTTGGGCCTGAAATTGAAGATGTGGAAAATGATAAGGGTCAATTTTGATGGAGCCTCAGGAAGACTACTAGTTCTTTCGAAGTGTCAATCGGTTATTCTAGAAGAAACAACCTCAAGCAAACATTGGATAGAGTGTAATGTAAGAAGTCTTGCCTCAGATTTAATTTTTTTACTAGTGAATGTTTATGGGCCAAACAACTGTATTCAAAAAAGAATGGTCTGGAGTGAATTGGACAAAATCTGTAGTCTCCCTGCATTTGACTTATGCATTTTGGGAGGGGACTTCAATGCAATTTTAAAATCTTCAGACAAGAAAAATGGTATTGGGAGAAAACTACAATCCTAGATGGATTTTGAAAGATTTGTAGAGAGAAATATGTTATATGATATTCAGATAGGTGGAGGACAATTCACTTGGACAAATAGGAGGCTGGGTTTCTACAACATATAGCTGAAAAGCTAGATAGGTTTTTCCTCAAAGGAGAACTTCACTTGTTTCCCTACACTTTAGATTCCCAGATTCTCCCTATCTTTGGATCAGATCACTATCCAGTAAGTTTGGATATTATAGGGGAAATGGACCATGTCAAATACCGCTTTAAATTTGAGAACATCTGGTTCAAGGACAATATCTTTTTTGATCTGATAAAATCTTGGTGGGAAGCTTGCAAACCAAATGGGTCTAAAATGTTCTGCATTGCTGTAAAACTGAAAGTAATCAAACAAAATTTCAAAAACATTTTTGAGGAAAAGCAAAAGTGTGAAGCAACCCTAAAAAACCTCTTGAAAAAAATCATTGAACAAGGGATGGACAACCAAAGTTACACTGAAGAGAAAGAACTCATGCAGAAAATGAATAATCTACAAGAAAAGGAGTAAATCTTCTGGAGACAGAAGGCGAGGGAAGTGTGGCTTAGATCAAGGGACAAGAATACAAAATTTTTTCACAATTCAACAAAAATTCTAAGAGAAATCAATAGAATTTCTAGTATTAAAACTAATGATGGAAGAACTCTGGACAAGGTAGAAGATGTTAAACAACCAGTGGTGGAATATTATAAAAATCTACTGAATGACTGGAATGGCTCCAACCTTTCATCCTAGAGGGATCTATTGGAATGCATTCCAAGCCTGCTCATGAATTCCCAAAATGATATATTAAATAGTAAATTCACCGAAGAAGAAGTCAAGATAACTCTCTTTCAGCATAACCCAGACAAGGCACTGGGTCCAGATGGCTTTCCTACATGATTCTTTTCAAAGTGCTGGCACATTATAGGTAAGAACATCACTAAGGCTCTCAAATAATCCAAGAACTCAGGCAACATTCTCAAGGAGATAAACAACACCATCATAGTCCTTATACCAAAAAAGGTGAAACCTAAATCTTTGGATGAATACAGACCCATTGCTTTATGTAATACATTTTATACAATTTTGGCAAAAATAATGGCAAACAGAGTTAGGATCATACTTTTAGATATCATATCAGAAGAACAGACAAGCTTTGTGCCTGACATGTCGATTCTTGATGGTGTTATTATAGAACAGGAAGCCATCCATTCAATCCAAAGAATGAAAAAACAAAACATACTAATCAAGTTATATATCAAGAAAACATATGACTGAGTCAATTGGAACTTCCTCTTCAAGGTATTGGAAAGATTTAGATTCAATAGAAAATGGCTAGACTAGATATTCAATTGGATTGCTTGTCCAAGATACTCAGTGCTTGTGAATGGGTCCCCAGAAGGCTTCTTCAATGCATCGCATGGTTTAAGACAAGTTGGTCCCATTTCACCCTTTCTCTTCATCTTAATGGTAGATGGTCTTGGAACATCAATCACTAATGCATGGTGCACAGGAAAAGTGTCAGGAATACAAATCACTAGTGGAATCCCTGAAGCCACCCATCAACAGTTCGCAGATGATACCATGCTCTTTGGTAAAGAACAAGAAAGAGAAGCATGGCATTTCAAGGAAATCCTTAACAAATACTCTTTATCTTTAGGTCAAGAAGTTAGTTTGGAAAAATCAAAAGTCTTTTTCTTCAATACTCATGCTAGATTGGAAGCTCAGATCTTGAGAATACTTAGCTTCAAAAAAGGAACTCTCCCATGCAGGTATCTTGACATCCCTTTGGCCAAAGGTATTCAACCAAGAAACATTTGAGATATTCTGATTGAAATGGTAAGCAACAAAACAACCTCATGGAAAAATAGATGGCTTTCTTGGATTGGTCTTCTAACCAAACTCAAGTCAGTAATTTCGGCATTACCCACATATTTGATTTCATGTCTCCCTCTCTCAATTAGTGTAAGCAAATAACTTAACAAGAAAATGAAAAACTTCTTTTGGCGAGGTTCCTCAGAGCAATTCAAATATCCTTTGGTCAAATGGAAACAAATATGTGAGAGCAAACTAAGGGATGGAACAGGGTTGAAAAACCTCCTAATGTAAAATAAGGCACTTGGGGTGAAGCTAGTATGGGTCGTTTACTCCAAACAAGATTTAAAATGGGTCAAAGTGATAAAAGAAAAATACTTAGATGAAGGTGAGGATAGCATCTTCACATCTAGATTGCTACAAAAAGGGTCCAAAATCTAGAACTATATCTGGAGCTGCAAGGATTTGATAACAGACTATTTATCATGGGAAGTGAGAAATGGAAGGACAACAAATTTCTGGGAAGGTTCATGGGAGGGGTACCCTAAGCTCTTAGACATAGAAGAGCTTGAAAACATTAAAAGGGTAACAAAATAGACATGGGGGGATAAGGTAAGAGACTTTCTCATTTCTAACTCCCAGGATGGAATATCTTCAATTCATTGGAAAAGTCCACAAAACTTGGGACTAAGCCAAAGGAAAGTAGACTTGTATGATAAGATGATGTCAGAATGAAGAATTTTCTTCAGAGAGCGGTAATACGTTCTTCACTGGGTTGGTTCCCCATCTGGAGAATATAGCGTTAAAGATGGTTAAAGAAAAATCTCGGAGGCCCAGTGCTATGAAGCAAAACTTCCAAGAGATTTATGTTGGAATTTAGATTGCCTACCCAAGGCAAGAATTTTCTTATGGGTTGCCTCATAGGGTCGAGTTCTAACGGTAGACAGATTTTCTAAATTTGGTTTTCAAGGCCTATCTAGATGTTTATACAAGGAAGCTAAGGGGAATGGAGACCACATTCTATTAAGATGCTCTTTCTCTCAAAGGTGCTGGAACTGGTTACTAGACAAGCTCCAATGGAAGACAACGATCCCTAACTCTCTATTAGATTGGCTTCTAGGATGGAAAAGCATCTACAAAAAGGTTTTGTAACATAGTCTTTGGACTTCTAGGCCCTCCCTTCTCATTTGGGAACTGTGGAAAGAAAGAAAAAAGTGACTCTTTCAAGACAATGCCTATTCAGTCTCTCTAGAACAAGGTAGAAGCATGTATAGTTGAACTAATAAATTCTAAACTGGGGGATATGACTACTTCAAATTCAGCTTTTATACAATGGGATGAAATGATGAGGTAGAATTGGCATGGTTTAATCACTCCCCCCATATGTGGGGAAGGGGGAGTGAGAATGGAAAGCAAGAGAAAATATGCCAAATGGTCTCCTCTAGAATTTGATTGTATAAAATAAACTTTGATGGTGCTTCTCCTAGCAACCCAGGTATTGCTAGAGCAGGGTGTATAATTAAATATTGGAATAGTAGATGTAAAGGCAAATTAGTAAAGCCTTTGTTGACTGGCACAAATAATTCAGAAAAGTTGGAAGCATTGATTCTTGGATTGACAATGTGTCTTGAGTTAAAGCTCAAAAAAGTGCTGATTGAAGGACATTCCCTATTAGTGATCAATGCTCTTTGCTCCCATAAAATGATTAATTGGAATTTGGCTGCCAAACTAGAAATAGTCCTGAGTCTGATGGATAAATGTGAAATTATGACAATCTCTCATGTCTATAGAGAAGCTAATTTTGAAGTAGATCTTTTGTCCAATCAAGGAGCCCATGGGATAAGGTTAAAATAATTTGGAAACTCTAATAACTAGAGATCGTGGGCAGAAGGGCGAGAACCCTATCCACATATAACAAGTGGAAGGGTTAATTTTGATGAAAACCAAATGATATCCAAGTCATCATAGAACTGAGTGATTGGATCTTCAATGCAAGTAGAAATTTATTTAAAAGGGTGGCAAACATTTTAAATGTAGCCTCACACGGGGAAGGCTAGACTAAGCTAAGGCTTACCATCATCATTGAATACCCTGCGGAGAGAATTGTGAAGATATAATTTGCTTCTAGGATCTTCGACAAGACATTTGCATCAAGAACTTTCTAGAACCATTTTTCTTTTCTCATTCTCACACAAACCCTCATTCTCTTTCCCTTCCTCTCAAAGAGCTCAGCCTATGATTAACCCTAGGCTTCAATGGCAGTTAGTTCAAGATTCATAGCCTGCATTGCAATTGAAGGCATGGTGAATTTCGAAGCAGATACTCCAATTCAGTTGGAAAGTTCAGTGAGACAAATGGCCTTCAAAGGTAAGATTACTGATTAGAGATTGAAGAGAGTCTTGTGTCTCCATGATGATCTCACCCTGGCAGTGGTCAAAATCATTTTGGGCAGCGGGTTCATGGATTCAAGGGAAGCATATAGAGTAGACACTAACATCTATTTGGTATTTCTTGCTTCACTGTTGGGTGCAGGGGTTCTGAAGGCTGAAGCTAGAGTGTTAATCTCTAATCTCTTCAAAGTCGATCTCCTAGGCGATCTTAAGAAGATTCTTAGTGCAGTTTTCACAAGGATTGGGGCTTCTCACCCAAAAGACATTCCTCTGCCTCAAGACTAGAGTGAAGTGGTTAAAATATTTCCTTTTATCCTTAACATGAAAGGCATAATGTTTCTAGAGCACAGAGATAGGGCACAAAAAGCAGTCTCCTTCCTTAAAAAGATGCTACATATGGAGGTGGTGAATGGACAATTTGAATGGGTACAGTCTTTCTAGGCTTTCGCATAGGAATTGAATCCCATGTGACTCCTTTATCCCTTCTTTTGGTAAAATTTGGGCTATGTATAAAGGTTTTCAAGTTTATGTTCTCGGCTCTTCTAGAAAGGTAGATAGATATCTCTACTACATAGATGGGACATATGGGCCATTAGGGACAATTTTGGTTCACTCTGGCCTTGCGTGGCCTTTCTCTATTTTTTGAGACCTAGTGTGGTTAGCCAGGGATAGCGCTCAGAAAGTTTTTGGTGACAAATTTTTTACACCATTTCAAAAATTCAATGTATCAGTCCTATTGATAGTGTGGCCAAATAGTCACTGTAAGATGCAAGGAGATCAATGGAGGCCACAGAGTTTAAAAAAGTAAAGGCAAGCTTTGGAGTGATTCACATGTCAGGAAGAGAATGCAAAAAGAAGAGCAGTAATAAAATTTTCTAAAAGGGCACTGGAGTGATCCACGTGGCTCAAGCTATGAAAAGAAGCTAAAGAATGCATCTAAGTGAACCACATGCGAGAGCCTAAAGGAAAGTTTTCTCAAAGAGAATCTTGGAGTACACCACATGCTGACAACAAAGGAGGGAACTTCTTTTATGTCGATGCTCTTGGGTTCAGGCATTATGATTTTTAGTTACACCAAAGTGTGACAAGTGTCAGTCTCTGAGGGAGTCCTTAGGGTCTTTTCATAAGCTATGGTTTTTCTAGATAGCATCATGTATCCAATGTTGTTTCATTCAGAGGGCACCATGTATCACTATATGTTTCTCAGTGTGGATATTAAAGGTATGTGGTGGGTCCCATATATATTATCTCTCAGTCTCTAAGTGGTGCGGAGGGTGACAGATGTCATAGCGACAAGCTACTTGGGCATAAAGATGAAGTTTTAAGTGTTTAGCAGAGAGATGTGTATTAGTTCTAAGATCTAGCAGATGGCGACAAGTGGCACTTTTCTATGTGTTTCAGTTTGAAGGTAAAAGAATTATAAGTAAATAAGATGGTGCCATGTGTTACATCTCTTAAGTTTTAGAGCCCGCGGGTGTCACCATGTGTCTTAATAGGAATGCAGTTAGAGTGCAACATATTTTGTTCCTCAGCCAATGAGCACTCAGGAAAGAATAGTTGGAGATTCAAAAGATCTCAATGGTCGAGGATTCCCAGTTAGCTCCAGTTTTGTTTTGTCATTGTTGTAGGTGATCTTGGGCCAAGTCTATGGCTATATATGTAGGAAATATAAAAGAGAAGAGGGAGATTCACTTGATAAGTAGAAAATTCAAATATTTTGTTGTGACCAGACTATATTATTTGCCTTAATTTTTTTATTTCTAATAGGAAGGTTAATATACCTATGCATGTTACTGTGCCTCTTGTATTTGTTGGAGTATTAATGAAAGAAACTCTATTCTGTGCCCTTGTTGATATTATCTGTGTCTTTGCAAAAATTGTCTGAGTTTAGCCTTTGATCTTATTCATTCACAATCTATTTATATTAATCATGCAATATTTGCTCTTTAATATAGTTGCATCTTAAGGATTGGTTCACTATACTAATTAAAGGAATACATTTCATTCAGGTGCATCACCATAGGTTTAGATTTTGCTTATTGTATATATAATCTTGTTGCTTTCCCTTCCCTTTACTCAAAACCCCATTAAATAGGAAGAGCTAGCTTCTTTAAAAATCTAGAGGTCGTTTCAAGTAGCAAGTCCCACATTCTTGAAACTTCCCATGTTGGTGTTTGAACCTGCACAATTTTACACATCAACATTTTCTACTAGAAATTTGGCTATAGTAGCCCCCCATGTAATTTTTGAATTTTAATATATATAAAATATCCTTTTTACATATCAAAAAAATTAATACCATTACATAGTGGATAAAAAAATATCAACTTTCAAAAAAACTTCACCTGAATCAGAGTTTGTTTGTGAAAATTATGAAACTCAGAAGGTATGAAAACTGTGAAAAGATAGAGACAGTAGTAAGAAAATAAGTATTCTCAAAAATAGAGAATCCTAAGAAAAAAACATTGTCACCATGATGTAGAGCATGAAATTTTAGTCTATTTATAAAAATAACACTTAAATTAGCCTACATATGACTAAGAAAATGAGGTTTGACAATGGCCTACTTGAATAAAATGGTCATTGAAGAGGCATTTACCTTAGCCCCTGCGAACTAGCCTCTGGTTGCCAATATGACATGATGCTGCGCTGATGAGCTAGTTTATTTTTATTTTTAAAAAACATAAATAAAAATAAAAATTTTAGAAAAGTTAACTTTAGCTTTTTTAAGTTTGCACTTTTTTATTTGTTTTTTCAATTTTTAAGCTCATTCATTCTATTTTATTTAGAAAAAAACAACAAAAAAGCATAAAGTATAAAATGAAAGATGGGTACGTTGTACCCTGTCACAAAGGGTACTATGGTACGCCCTCTTTTTTTTATCTGATTTTTTTTGTTTTTATATTTTTGAAATTAAAATAAATTTAAAAAAAAGAAAAATAATTATTTTCTTTTTACCTCACTATATTAGATCATACTGTTTTAGGTTGTGTACTTGGGGCTAAATTTTTTTTTTTTTTTTAATCTGTACTGAAATAGGTTAAATTATATGTTTTTCTTCACATTTAGGCCCTTTCATATGCAACTGTGACCTCTATTTTTGCCCAACAAACTTCCTGTAAAAAACTCACCTTTGGAACTCTCCTAAAAAGAGCTAAAAAATCTATGAAATCAAACTAAACAATCCCTCAAATTTTAGATTAGATCAAGACCATGGGGTTCCACCAGGCATGCCGAAATGTGTGAGGGAGAAATATGAAATGTAAAATGAATACAACAATGAAAGTACATATTTATGCCAAAGGCATTCCCTCTATGAGGTGAGCCAACCTGGCGAGTGAAATTGGCAGTTGAGACTTGTCGAGCAAGAGTGGAAGACGATGAAATTGATCTTGTCCATTTTTTTTTCTCATTGTTCTTTCACCTATTTTCAGTTCTATTGGCATGGCCATTTGACTATTTTATTAGATGGAAGTTGGAAGGAAGTTAATAAAATGACGCAGTGCTGAAAAGAAAGTGAAGAGTGGCATGGTAAATTTAGAGGAGGAAATACTTTAGAGTTTGAAGTGAATGACAACGACAAATGTTTCATCAAACTTTAATCAAAATCCCCTCACTTTGGATTGTGTAAACTTTTTATCTGCTTTGCTTAATTTATCAATTTTCAATATTTTCGATGACCCTTTTCTGCAACAAAAAAGGCAGAGTAGAGCTTATGAATGTGAAAATGAAAACATATACAAAATCCATGGCTCTTCAACGGGTATTATTATTGCACGACTGCTTAACAATCTTAGTAATTTATTTTATATTAAAAAATGCAACAATCTTTGTAATTGTCTCATTTCTATGCTAATAATGGCCTATATTTGAAGGTACATTGTGCATAAAATCAATTATTTCATCACATGGGGGTCTCTATGATCTAATTCTAATTCATATAAATATATGATTTTCTTTTTAAATGTATTTATTTTTTGGCTGTTGATTTGATTTGACAAATTTTAAACTCTACAACCATATTCCATTGATTGCTATTATTTATTTTCATAAATATTTTGATTTAAATGGATGGGAACTATTATATTAAAGGCACCAAAGGTGCTATCAAATGGCTGATATGCACAAATATTTATAGGCCTATGACTAAATAATATACACTTATATTTTTATTTGAATGTCATTACGTGTAGTATTTGGTGGATACTTAAGGCTATAAATACTATAGCTATTTGTTTCATTATAAATCTTTATTGAGTGCTTTGTAGTAAGAAAAAAATTTCTATAAAAATAATCCATAAAAAATGTTTGAAGCTAAATCCAGAAATCACTAAAAAATTTAGTAATCCTAATTTTAATTTTAATAGAGAATTCAATTATTTTTTTACAAATAAAATTAATGGAATAGGGTATTAAATGAATAAGAACATGAACTAAATCATGAAAAAACTATAAAAGAACCAAATCATTGACAAACCATCAGAGAACTATGACCTCTCACTTATCCAAGAAGAAGTGGTATATCTACTGGTGCCCCAAAGTCATCCCCTAGATACAGTGTAAGAAATCAAGCCATTAAGTGAACTACATTACCTAAATAATGTACGATCATAGAAAATCCATGTCAAATTAAATAGTAGAGTCTACAGTTCTAAGGATTATCAAATGTGAGTACCCTTTAATTCATAATTGTTGTTGAATTTAACATGTTTTGCTTTTCTAATGTACTGATAAGACATACCCAACAAAATGCCACATAATTAACATTTATCACATATAATTTTGCCCACAAACTTGGGGCTCTAAAGAAAATAAAAAGAAGCAAGTCCAATCCCACACTTCACTGCCCAAAAAAATTAACAAAAAATTAAAATTATATTATGTCAAGAGTGCTAAAAATCATGTAGATGAAAGTAAGAATAGATAATTAATGTAAAGAACTCATAAAATATCCATTGACATCAAAGTGAAAGAGAAGGCCTTTGAGTATTCTTAAGTTATTTTCTTTTTACTTTGGCATAAAGTGTGTGATTTAACTAACTTTGTGCATTAAGCATGTTTAAAATTTGGCACATGTTTATTTTCTATGTGTGAAGTGTGTTTTAACTTTGACATTCATTTTTTGTGTGAATTGTGTGTGAAAATTAATTTTGGCACTCACTTTATGAATGTGTTTGTGGTTTGGAATGTTTGAATTTAAGTGTTCATGAATGCTTGTACTAAATTTGTGGATGAATTATGTCTGAACATTGGCATATTCACTTTTTCTTTATGTAAATTTTGTGTATGTGGGAAAGTTAATTTAGGCATTCACTTTGTGGTGTTTGTGTGTGTGTGTGTGTGTGTTTCAAAATTAAATATTGGTAGTCATTTTGTGTGGTATGTACATATTTGAACCAACTTTGGCATTTGGTGTGTGTGTGTGTGTGTGTGTGTGAGAGAGAGAGAGAGAGGGAACTTTGACATTTAGTTTTTATTTGTTTATAAATGAACTTAAGCTATCAAATTTTGTGGAGTGAATGAACTTCAACTATCACATTTTGTGGAGTGTATGAACAAATTTTGATGTTCACTTTGTGTAGAATGCAATTGAAAGATTTAACATTATTTTTTTCTGTGTGTACAAATGAATCTTGGCTATCGTTTTGTGTAGAGTGTAAGAATGAACTTTGATATTCACTTTATGTGGAATGTTCTTTAAAGAACTATTATTCTTTTTTTTTGTGTGCACAAATGAACTTTGGCAATCATTTCGTGTGATGCATGAATAAAGTTTGATTTTCACATTGTGTGGAATGTGTCCAAAAACAAACTTCCATGGTGTTCATTGTGATTCTTTGTGTGTGTGAATGAATTTGGCAAACATTGTATGTGTGTGTGAATAAACTTCAACATTCATTGTGTTCATGTTTGAAAGGTAAATTTGGCATTCACTTCATGTGAAGTGTGTGTGTGTGTGTGTGTGTGTGTGTGTGTGTGTGTGTGTGTGTGTGAGTGAAATTTAATTTTGTCATTTAGTTTGTGTGAAGTGTATGCCTATGCATTTGAATGAAATTTACCATTCACTTTATGTGTGCATTCATGTGTGTGTGAATGAGCTTTGGCACTCACTCTATGTGTGTACAAAAACATTGATGTTAACTTTGTGTCAAGTGTATGTGTGTGTGAATGAACATTGGCTTTCATTGTGTGTGGGTCGGTAAGTTTGAAAGTTATCTTTAGTATTCATTGTGAGTGCATATGTTTATGTGATTGGACTTTAGCAATCACTTTATGTGTGTAAAATGTGTATGAACTAACTTTCACATTCACTTTGTGTGTGATAGTGAACTAACTTTGACATTCACTTGGATTTGAACCATTTATTGTGTGTACTCACATCCAATTTGGTTATGTGAAACATATGTTTAAACTTTGGCATCACCTTAATTTGTTTGAGATAATTGTGGATTCATTTTTTATTTATGAAACCTTGGTGATTTACCTTTGTCATTCAATTATTTGATCTATTTACTATTTGTGTATTTAGTTAAGTTTGAACTTTTGCATTCACTTAATGTGAATTGAAAATTAGCATGTTGAATTATGTTTAGTTTTGTGTGTGTGTGAAGTGTGTTTAAACTTGACAACAGTCAAGAAATAAGCAACAAGATTTAGTTTTAGAAATCCACATCAATGCAGGAGGACCTCCAAAGGCAAATATCCTAAGATTAGAGAGCATATGAAGGATGATAAAGAAGGAACTCGTGGGAATAAAATATCATTGAATAGGAATTTTGAATAAACCTAATTGAATTTCTTATGCCTATAAAAGAACAACTCTATTATGATTTTTGCCTGCAATTTTATGTTACTGAGCAGAGTGAAGCATTCTAACATTAACCAAGTATGATGAATTTGCTCTTCTCACATAAGAAAGTAAGCCACTTGTCAAAAAAGAATAGTGTATACCATTCAAATGTTAACAATAAAATCTAGTGGAGATGACATAAAAAATATTTTAGAAATGTACTATAATAATTTCATGCCAAATGTAGAAACTCAAAAGTATGTGTATGTTCCAATCTAATATTAATATTTTATGTTCTTAAGCATACATCTAAATGTGCAAGCTTTGGTACTATCTTGGGCAGCTCATAAAGTAGTAAAATATAGTACCATGCTTTATCAACAACAAAAAGATAGGAATGAATGTACAACTACATATTATACTCATTTCAGTAGTTACTCACCTAGGATGCTAGCAAAATGAAGGTAAAGAGGATTATTTCATTTCTCTTGATCTAGATTGAAATGCTTCTATTCTTATCTCCTTAATGCTACTTGGAGGGTAGAAACAAAGAAGTAATTTAAAACATTCTCCTAGGGTGCCAATTTTTTTTGAATAAGGTTTAACATTCTACAGTTGTGGTTCAAATTATTCATTTTATGGGATGAACATGTGCGAATGGCTACATACTCCATTTAAAGAAAATAATGATTTATATGACATCAAAAGAAAAAAGAAGTCACTCAACAATGCATCTGGGAGAAGCATGCTACAAATGATAAGTTACAAAATCCTTCACAAAAATAGTGTAACCAGAGATGAGAACATTCCTAACACACTATGAACCAATTTTGTGTGCTCCCTTAAAAAAATAGTATAATCCATAAGGGATCAACAATTAGAAAATCCAGTCTACATGATGAACTGAGTCATTTTAATAATCTTTTTGCTCAATCTTGATTATCCCCAAAGTTTAATATAGGCATGGTACAACAAATATGTAAACAATGTCAAATAACTGATCCACAAAAGGGCAAATACCACATATAAGGATTCTAATTTTTCTTTATCATACCATAATGTTACTGAGTTCCACCCTCTATTTTTTCACCCATGCACTTTCCCTCATGAAAGAATGAACTATGGTATGCAATACCACTTGGCTTTCCCAAAATATCCATCTAGTTGATCTGTGCACTCTCTATCAACAATTAAGAAATACTACAAAATGAATTGCTCTTAAAGAAAATGATCAATAAGTAGTCAGATAGCTTTGGATATATCCTCCCATACCATAGTGGGGCATGCCATAAGGAGTTATTCCATATTAGTTTTGTGCAACCATTCCATATGGATTACTATACAACTTCATGATCCCATGTTGCTCCTGAATTCCATCACTTTGATATTGTAGCCACAGTTGCTGCTCTTGACTAGAAGCTATTGTTTTTTAGCCATATTTGACATCTAAACATATGAAGGAGGAGCAACATTCAATGATATAGCAAACAAATCCCCTCCAATCTATGCAACTAAAGTAGGCAATGTCAAGAATGAAGATGTGTGTCAGTTGAGCACCACAACACTGCTTGCACTTCCAGGTGTAGAAAGCTATGACATATATTGTTGACGAACTACAGCTTGGTTATACAAACCTTCTAAGACCAAGTGATTAAAACCACTAGGCATTGAACCTCATTGTTTTGATAGATTACTAGCTACCTCCACAAGAGCAAGCTCCCAACCAGTCTTTCCAGTTTCACCAAATTGTTTTTCCTATGAAGAAGCCCTCCCTCTAGATTTAGAATCCTTATCCATAGTAGAAAATCCCTCCCATTTGTTTTTTCTACTTGATTCTGAAGAACTAGAGAAAAGAGCTAAAGCAAAATTGTTCTCCTGTTCTTTGGAAGAAAATGTAACCTGATCTAGATTTAATAAATCCCCCTTAGGCATTAGATTTAAAATCTATGGTCCCTCAGGGTCATTCTCTACATCATATCTAGGAGATGGGAGTGCTTTAATATGATTCAAATCCTCAGTCCATTCTTTTGATTCTAGGTAAGGACTTTGTGGCTTATTGGGATCTGGTTTTGGGCATTCTTTATAATCATAAACAAGTGAGTATCTCAGTGGAAAGCAATACAAAATCATGAACCTAGTACTTTGATTGGTAGCTAAATGTCATGGTAGTAGAGCATATAATCTATACCTCAAGATCTGCTCTAATGTAAGTTGCCCCTCATTTTGTTGCATCTTTGCTTATACCGAGCGCATGTAATTGTCCATGATCCTACATAGTTTGACTTCTTTTTCACAAGCATATTAAAAGACAATAAAGGTTGAGTGGAAGATTACAAATATTTTTACCAAGTCTAAGTACCACATATGGGTCACGTCTTCTAGAAAACTTGTCTTTAACAACTAAATTCCTGCCCTTCAACACTCTCACTTTAACACACTTTATCATCTCTTCTTCCATGTTTGCTATTAAATTGTGAGAGAGGTATGAATTCCCATCTTGTAGATCATTCTATTTATAGTTATAGTCTGTGTTAATTAAAAGTGATTCCCAAGGACTGATAATTATATAAAGGGAGGGAATAATTGGATGTAGTAGATAAGGATTCTAAAAATTAGATAAACAAATCTGATTTGTTTCAAATGTTTATTTTGTTGACAAGCACATGAAATCCTCACAATGCTTTGGATATTCCAACTTTTGATGATCTTGGGTTAAGATCGTATAAAACATAGAATATAAATGAATGGTTGCAAAGCAGATAAAAAATCTACCTTTATTTTTAATGGTCCCTACTTTTAAGATATAAACATAAATGAGCTTACATGCTTCTAACCCTACTTATTTTAAAATTTCATTTACAGATTAATGATGAAAGAAAGAAAATATAAAAAGAGAGACTCAACTATTGTCTATTTGCATTTGTATCACAGAAGGTGCAGACATTTAGACACCACATGGATGCACTACACAAGTTCTCAAGCCTGCACTAAACCCAAACCAAATCCATCCCCTTTGAGACCTTGATCCTCTTCACTGCTACCTCATGACGACACCCACTTGGCCAAGTCATCATCACTGACCAAGAGTCCTACCAGGATCGAGGGCTCTTCCCCAATTATCGAATCATTTGCATTGAGTGAAAACATACATCCATCACCATACCAATACCACATGTTGAATGCTCTCCCAATCCATTATTGCTTGAATTTTTGCAATTAGATCCACACTTTGCATTAAGCTCATCATCTTCATCTGATTCATCTTTTGGTGTGCAACTAATGGGGATTTAGACATCACAAGAAATGCCCTGGTGAATGATGCTTCATATAAAAATGATGCCACATTGCAGTAGTAGTTTAAACAATTTTTTTAAAATTTATTTCCTAACAACCAATTATTTTCAAAGAACCAATTTATTTTTATTTTTGGATGACCAAAAATTAATGAGACTACCAAATTTTTGGCAGTTACAAGATGTGTGCACATATAGAATGGCCTATAGGCCAAATTAATAAATTGTTAAATACATATATATTTAATATAATATTCTATATAATATAATATTTATATATTATTTCTTTATATATTTATATATGTTCCATTTCATATTATAATATTAATTTATTTAATATTTTATATATTTATTAATCAATTATATTTATTTTATATATAAAATACCATATAATTATTATAACTATTATATATTATATACTCTATAATATGCATTATTAAACATAAAAATAATAGAATATAAAGTTAATAAATATAAATGTAAATATTATATTATATTGAATATTATATTAAATATAAATTTTTATTTTTTATTTAAATTTTTTAATAAAAAAAAAATATAGTTTCTTAGAAAAGTAAGTTTTATTATAGTTTTATGTTTTATATTATTATAATTGTAATCTATCAACATTTAGATATTATAAGAGAATTTTTATATTTATTATTTATTATATTTATTATTATAAAATTTATTTGTTTCCTTTTGAAATACAATCTTAGTTTTCCTCAATAGATATAGCATGAAAAGAAATGAAAGTACTTAAGGGATATTTGCTATTAGTAGATATAAAAGAAGAATCATTAAAATCAACATATTATAATAATATATTTACAAAAAGAACATTCACTCCATTGTCCAAATAATTTACACTACCAAGTCATCTATGGGTCTATGGGAATGCACTATAGCATCATAAAGTTCAACTAACTTCTAAATGGCCTTATAAAGATAGAAAGAGAGAGAGAGAAAGAGATAGAGATATATAGACAGACACATATAGAGTTAGAAAGAGAGAGGGATAAAGAGATGGTTATTGAGAGAGATAATGAGAAATGGATAGTTATAGAAGGAGACAAAGATATAGATAATAAAGAAATAAAGAGCTAGATAGAGATAATAGAATAGAGATAAAGTTAGAATGAGATAGTGACAAAGAGAGATACAAAGGGAAGGAGAAAGAGTTAGAGAGAAACAGAGAAGTGGAGAGAGAGAGGGGGAGAGAGATGACAAATAGACATATAGACATAGCAATTGAACTTCTACAACTCTTGGCCGTACCCGTTAAACCCCAAGGTACAATTTCCATGCAAAATTATAGTATTTGTACAAAGTTATAGAGGGAGAGAGATTGATACAAATTAATCAAAAATCAAGAGAGAGTGAGAGAGAGAGAGGAGACGTAGGGGAAGAAAGAAGGGATTGAATAGAGAGAGAGAGAGAGAGAATAAAGTTTATATATTATATATTATAGAAAAATATTTACTCTTACTTTATCATTATTATTTAAGTATATATAAAAATAGAATATACATATAGTTTACATCATATCAAATATATATACCTGATAAATATAGTTACAATAGAGATTTTGTATATATAATAGTTATATAATTATGCAAGGGAGAGGAATTGGGAGTTAGAGATGGATAATGGGATGGAGCAAGGAAGCAGGAGAGAGAGAGAGAGAGAGAGAGAGAGAGAGAGAGAGAGAGAGAGAGAGAGAGAGAGAGAGAGAGAGAGCTATAAGTGACAGAGAGAGGAAAAAATAGAAGGGAAGATAAAGATGGTAAGAAAGAAGAAAGAAGAGAGTGAGAGATAGAGGAAGAAAGAAGGGGAGATAGAGATAGAGGAATAGAGAGAGAGGGAGTTAGAGAGTGAGAGAGATAAAGAGAAATGGATAAATAGAGTAGGAGAGAGAGGGGAAGAGAGAGAGAGAGAGAGGAGAAGAAAGAGAGAGATGGGGAGAGACAAAGATGAAGAGAGGAGGAGAAAGAGAGAAAGATGGAGAGAGAGGAGGAGAGAGAGAGTTAGAGGAAGAAAGAAGGGGAGATAGAGATAGAGGGATAGAGAGAGAAAAATAGAGATTGAGAGAGATAAATAAAAATGGATAGATAGAGAGGGAGACAAAGAGATAGAGAGAGATAAAGTTAGATAGAAAGAGAGAGAAAGAGGGAGAGAAAGGAATAGATAGTGATATATATATTTAGAGAGAGAGAGAGATAAATGGATGCTTAGAATTAAACCACTCCCCCCACCAATTTAAATATAGCATTCTTATATACATTTTTTATTTGACAAAATCCAAATCAAGATTGATAGAGAAACATTGAGAGAAATCTAGATAGACCAAAAGAGATAGACATAGAGATAGCGTCGGACAATGAGATAGAGAAAGAGAGGTAGATAGAGAGTTAGACAGAGATAAAGAGAGAGATAAAGAGAAATGGATAAATACAGAAAGAGACAAAGAGATAGAGAGATAAAGATGAAGTGAAAGAGAGATAGAGATATAGAGATATTAATGCAGATGGTAATTCCCTTTGCCAACACAAACATTCATAAATTTCTAGGCGACACCCTGCCCCAAAAACTATAGAAATATTGCAATAGAAATGTTCAACATTATTCAATCCAGAAAATAAAAATCAAATGCAAATTACAAAATACAACTCTCACACAATCAAGCTCAATCTACCCTCTCTCCGGCTGGGTCTAAGACTCCTTCCTTCCACAAACTTCACACTTCAATAGTTCTCTTTCTGGCACCTTATTTCTTTCCCCTCTGCCGCTACCTTCTCTCTACTCTAGCACTATATTTATGTTGTAGTTGATCTATTTTGTATGCCTCAAAGAGGCATTGAAAAGTTTAAGAATCAGACTCTTCAATTCTAATATTTTTTCTTTTCACAAGAACTCCCTAGTAGGTACCTCCATCTCTTTAAATTCCACAACAAAATAGTCCTAAGAGATTGCCCAACTTTCTCTTTCTTCTACATTAAAGCTTCCCAAAATGAGCGTCAAAATATAGAACATGGCGCTTGGATTCTGTGTATCCATCGAATAGTTTATGGGAAGAGTACTTGGATTTATTATTATTCTTTTGGTCTCATCTTTGAAACAATTTAATGCCTTGTGGATGATATCAAATGAGGGTAATCATCCCCATGATACAGAGTGTGACATCAGCACGGGCCATAGACAAGTAGGCATCAACACCAATCTACACCATTGGATCCATACTTAGAAGGACATCTCCAAAAATTATGGTGGTATCAAGTACATGACCATAATCAAATACCTCTGGTTCTCATTTTTAAATTTGCAACCATGTCATCCATTTTAGAGGTAAATTGATCACCACACAGTTGTATTAATTTTGTCGATATACTTCTTTCATGATCATCATTTCACACGTTTGTCAAACAGATGTCTAATGCAAGCTTATATTGATTATATTCTTTAAGGAATCCAATCCCATTGTCCAACATATATTTGTATTTGTAGCTTTTCCACCATTTCAAAATGTATATATCCCATGTGTTGCCAATGTTGCAGAAGCTTTGATTTTCTCCTTAAGTATTGACTTGTTCAGTTTGTGAGTGGTGTTCTATGGTTTCATGTTCAGAAACCAAATCAACAAACTCATTAGCAGGACATTGAATTTTCATGTTTGATGTCATTGCTAGAAGAATATCGTCTTTAATAAGATCATGCTTATTCATGCCAAGAACACAAAGATCCCATGTTTCTATCTTGGTATTAGATGTGCTATATGCCATCATTCTTGGTAGTGGTCCAAGAAGACCTCCATAGACTTCTAATCAAACTTGGTCTACCTCCCTTGCCAGACACTGACTAAAAGTCAACAGACATTTTCAATGCTAGAGTCAATGCTAACCAAGCCTCTAAATGAGCCCGAGAAGTTTGAGGTAAGGACACAATCATTCGCAACCCTTAGCCAGCACCTCATACTAACATGGAAAATAAATGCATGGGCAATAACAAGGACCACAAGTGGATTTCTAGACCTTAAAAACATGGCAAATATGACTTTTATTATCCTTGAACCCTTTGTAGAAGAATATGTAGCTGAGGCAGCTAGAGGATCACACTGAACAATTGTTGTAGTGAAATAAACATGTTACATGCCAGAACTGCCATAAGAAGAAAATAGAAACATTACGAACCTACAACTATTTTTGGTTAATGCTAGATTACTGATTCTCTTGGGATGCTCCTACATCAGACACATCAAGTAGAAAGATTTTGTGAGTAGGACTCAAAAAATGGAGTGGTATAGTAGAACTGCTCTTTCAAGTTGTAAACAACCTGTAGTGAACTCCATCACTAATCTAGGCATAGAAAACTTCTTCTACCTCTTCTAGCACTTAGATGGGAAAATTACAATCCTCCTCCACCCTTTATATGTTGGCCTCATTTACCCACCATCATCCATACTCCTCTGCTAAAGGTTCACTCTCATTCCCCTTCAAATATTCACTCCTCTCTTCTCCTCCTTTGCCTTCATGCAGACTGACCACCTCCACCAAAACCTTGCAACATCTTTGATGGGCTCTATGTACAAACTCACAACATCTAAACACAAATCTTTCTCTACAACAATCTCCATTTTTTCTACATACTTTTCCCGTTCTACCCTCATATTTGAAAATAAAACAATATCATTATCAAACATATTTACCTTATCCTCCTTCAAGGATGCAACATCTTCCTCATCACCATCAGCTATGACTTTTCCTTCTTTACCCTTCATTGCTATGCCAATCTTTTCCATCCATTCTTCTTCTATCGCCTGCATCTTCAATAATAAATTATCTTCATCATCGGTAACTACTGCAATCTCCTCATATTCCACCACAAAAACCTTATCAATAGCTACAACTTTGAACTTGCATCCTCCTTGTCATCTTTTGCCACCACTGCAAGTATATCCTCTATTTCATCTTTCTTTTCCTTCACTTATATCTTATTACTCACATGCTACATAGCCTCTATATGATCCATCCTCACATGTATATCAGTCACCATTGCCAAAATTTTCCTTTCTTTATACTGCCTCCATCCATCCCATAGGACAAAATTCTTTCTCAAAAATATTCCCATCTCACTTGCTATTGTAACCCTCCACTATCCACATCCCATGCTTTACAATCTGTGAACATAATCCTCTCTGTGGCTTCCTAGCTCTCAATTGCTTAGGACTTCTCTCTACCTGCAATAATCTCATGAGCTCTTCACAACCACCTTCTCTCCCACAGGTCCTAGTGGATCCTCTCTATGCTTAGGATTACCATCTTTGATACTATCTAATGCAGAGGGTAATCCCCTCCACCAACACAAACTTTCACAAATTTCCAAGAAACACCCTGCCCCAAAATCTATAGAAAGATTGCAATAGAAATGTTCAACCTTATTCAATATAGAAAATAAAAATCATATGCAAATTACAAAATACAATTCTCACACAATCAAGCTCAATATGGCCTATCTCCTGGTTGAGTCTAAGTCTCCTTCCTTCCATGAACTTCACACTTCAATAGTTCTCTTTCTGGTGCATTCTTTCTTTCCTCTCTAGCGCTACCTTCTCTCTACTCCAACACTGGTATTTATGTTGTAGTTGATCTATTTTGTATACCTCAAAGAGGCATTGAAAAGTTCAATGATGTGATGTTTCAATTATAATAATTTTTCTTTTCACAATAACTCCCTAATACATGCCTCCATCTCTTTAAATTCTACAACAAAATAGTCTTAAAAGACCACCCACTTTTCTCTTTCTTCCACATTAAAGATTCCCAAATGAGCGCTGAAATATAGAACATGGTGCTTGGTTTCTGTGTATCCATCAAATGGTTTACGGGAAGAGTACTTAGACTTATTATTATTCTTTTGGTCTCAACTTTGGAACAATTTAATGCCCTATGGTTGATATCAAACAAGGTAATCTTCCCCATGATAGAGAGCTCAGCATTAGCATGGGCCATAGACAAGTAAGCATTGATGCCAATATACACCATTAGATCCATACATGGAAGGATAACTCCAAAAATTATGGTGGTATCAAGCACATGACCATAATCAAATACCTCTAGTTCTCCTTTTTAAATTTGCAACCATGTCATCCATTTTAGAAGTAAACTGATTACCACACTGTTGCATTAATTTTGTCGATATACTTCTTTCACTATCATCATTTAACACTTTTTTCAAACACATGTCTAATGCAAGCTTCTATCAATTAGATTCTTTCAGGAATCCAATCCCATTGTCTAACATATATTTGTATTTGTATCTTTGCCACCATTGTAAATTGTATAAATCCCACGTGTTTCCAATGTTGCACATGTGGTTTCATGTTCAAAAAGAAAATCAACAAACTCATTAGGAAGACATTGAACTTTCCTATTTGATATCATTGCTAGAAGAATATTTAATTTAAGAAGATCATGCTTCTTCATCCCAAGAACATAAAGATCCCATGTTTCTATCTTAGTATCACATATGCTTGATGCCATCATTCCTGGCGGTGGTCCAAGAAGACCTCCACAAACTTCTTATAGAACCTCATCTACCTCCCTTGCGAGATACTGACTAAAAGCCAACAGGCATTACCGATATTCAATAGTAGACTTCAATGCTAAAGTCATTGCTAATCGAGCCTCTAAATGAGCCCAAGAAGTTTGAGGTAAGGAAGCAATCATCCACAACCCTTTGCCACCACCTCATACTAAAATGGAAAATAAATGCATGGTGAATAACAATGACCACAAGTGGATTTCTAGAGCTTGAAAACATGGCAAATATGACTTTTATTATCCCTGAATCCTTTCTAGAAGAATTTGTATCCGAGTTAGCTAGAGCATCACACTAAACAATTGTTGTAGTGAAATCAGCCTGTTACATGCTAGGATTGCCATAAAAAGAAAATGGAAACATTATGAACCTAGAACTATTTTTGGTTGATGTTGGATTGCCAATTCACCTGGGGTACTTCTGCATCAGAGATAAAGAGGGAGCTTGAGAAAGAAAGATAGATGGAGAGAGGACATAAAGAAAGGAAGAGACAAAGAAGGGGCGATATAGAGATACATAAATATATAGAGAGATAGAGAGATCAAAAGATAGAGTGTGTGAGAGAGAGAGAGGCGAGTCACAAGAAGAAAGAAGTGGACTTAGAGAAATAGGGTGATAGAGGGATATACAAATTTAACTGACATTCCTATTGAGAAAACCAACCCTTTTCTCCCCAAAAAAAACTTACATTTATTGAAAATAAAGTAACCCCAAATTGTAAACCCTCCTCACATGTGTCTCAATTTGAACCATTACCTTAAAAAATATAGAATATGCCCAACTATTCTTCTAAATCCCTTTCTACTTATCATTGCACAATGAATTTTTTGATTTAGGGCTCCAAAGAAAAAATACAAAAAAACCTAATCTAGGTAACCAAATATAATATTTACTCATAATTATAATCTTTTATTCTAAATTGTAATCATAACCAATATGATAATCATAATATAATATGTAAAATATTTAATATTATTACATTGCATATAATATTATAATAACATTAATTAAATATAAATAATATTAATATAATAATATTAGTTATTATATATAATATATTATTAATAATATTATATTTATGGATTATATGATTCAAGTCAAAATTGAATCATTGATATTAGTATTAAAATAAAAGGAGGATAATGCCAACAAAGAAAGTAAAGTTGTTGTTTTATTAATTGGTTTGGCATGTAAATCAAGCAAAGTCAGGAGTTTAATATTCACCTTTTTTATGCATATTATTCTAATAAAATAGTTTCAAGCAATATCTAATATTTATTTTAGTTTTTAAAATTATATAAGTTATGTGTTTTTTGAATCATCAAATAGAGCATATTTGAAAAGGAATTATGGTGGTGTGGAAATGAAATAAGTGGCAAAAGAAGGTAAGGGATGTTTAAACAGTGTTGGTAAAGAGAGAGAAAGGGAGAAGAAAGACAAAGGGGTATGGAGAGAGAGGGAGAGAGGTAGAGAGACAGAGTCATAGAAAGAGTGAGACAAATATATATATATATATATATATAGAGAGAGAGAGAGAGAGAGGAATGAATAGAGAGAGAACTAGATACTAATTTAAAATAGAGAGGAAGAGAGAAAGAGAGAGCTAGAGGAAGACAGAGAGAGAGTTGAATAGGGAGAGAATTAAATAAAGAGGAAAGATAGAAAGACAAAGGCCCACACACACACACACACACATATAAAGAGAGAAGAATGAATAGAGAGAAAACTAGATACTAATTTAAAATAGAGAGAGAGAGAGAGAGAGAGAGAGAGAGAGAGAGAGAGAGAGAGAGAGAGAGAGAGAGAGAGTTGAATAGGGAGAGAATTAAATAGAGAGGAAAGATAGAAAGACAAAGGCGCACACACACACACATATATATAGAGAGAGAGATATCGTAAGAGCATAGATAGAGAAAGAGAGAAGGGGAGATAGAGTAACATATATAGACATAGGAAGAGAGATGGAGAAAGAAATATTTATAGAGAGAGATGAAGAGGGAGAGAGAAATATGAAGGGACATTGTGTGTGTGTGTGTGAGAGAGAGAGTGTGTATTAAACAAAGAGATATGAGTAGAGAGAGTGAGATTAGTTGATACAAACAGAGGAAGAGAGAAGGAGAAAAAGATATGGTGCATGAAAGAGATAGAGAGGGATGACTAGAGAGAATTATAAACTAGTTTAAAATAGACATGAGAGAGAGATAAGTGATATAGAAGAAAATATAGATAGAGAAAAAAGAGAAAGAGATAGAGGGAGAGATAGATTGAGAGATATAGGGAGGGAAAGATAAAGAAATAGAGAGGGAGAGATAGAGATCTAGAAAGTGAGAGATATAGAGATAGAGTAGGAGAGAAAGATAGAGATAAGAGATATAAGAGAGATAGGGAGATAGAGAGAGAGAACCATAGAGACAGAGACAAAGAAACTAAGAGAAATAGAGAGTTAGAGAGGGAGACAAATAAATATATAGGGAGACAGAGAAGGTGAATAAAGAGAGAATTAGAGACTAATTTAAAATAGAGAGAGGGGGTAAAAAGATAGATAGAGAGATATAGAGAGATACAGAGAGGGAGAGAGTTGGTAGATTAATATAGAGAGTGGAAGTATGTGAGAGAGACGGGGAGGGAGATAAAGATAAAGTGAGATAAAGAGAAATAGAGTGCTAGAGAGGGGAAAGAGGGGGAGAGAGAGAGAGAGAGAGAGAGAGAGAGAGAGAGAGAGAGAGAGAGAGAGAGAGAGAGAGAGAGAGAGAGAGAGAGATGACAATGGATCAAGATGAATGGGATAATCTGGATAAAAGAGATAGATCTACTATTAAGTTGTCTTTCTCATTCAAGATTAAATAATGTTTTAGTTCAAAACATTGCTACGAGTTTGTGAGAAATAAATATTGCACTATATCAAACTAAATGCTTTGTAAATAAGCTATTTTTAAAAAGAAATTTGTATTGTTTAAAGATTCATGAAAAGAGTTTGTAACCAAACATTTAAAACTTGGCCTCCATAGATGTAAGATTGTTCATATCATAGGATACCTATAGACACCTAAAAATGTCTTAACCATGTAACCATCTTCCAACATCACCCATATCACTAATTTTTCTACTAATTAATTAATCAAATTTTTACTTAATTAATTACATCATCCAATGCCTAAATTATTCACCTTTTCTTCATCATTTAATCCCTAAAATTGAATTAATTTAATTAATTCATTAGTTACACTTACTAACATTAGCCCAATTAATTAAATAAATATGAAAAATATTTATTTGGCTAAATCCCCCACTTCCCTAAAACTAATTAATTAGATAAATTATGTTTATCTAATTAATCAAACCTGCTAATTAGCCTACCCCTAACCTAGTTGATCAAATACCTATTATTTAATTAGCTACCTAGCCTACATGAACCCTAGACCTAAATTAATTATATAAATCATTATGTAATTAATTTTAACCCCTAATTAATCCATCTACTAATTTTTTCCAGCCATATTAATTAAGCTAATCCCCTTGATTAGCTTGGTCAAACCTCATTTAACACTCATTCCCACACCTTACAAATAAAAAATTAACCTTTATTCCACATAAGGTAATTTTTTATTCTTATTTGTCCTAAATTCCATTTAATGAGCTCTTACAACACCTAATTTGTCCTAGTCTCTATTTAATAGGACTCTTCCTCATGTGAATTAAAAATTCACTTTTATCCCCTTCATCTACCTTGTCGAAATCTTCATTAATACAAACCCCTTCCCAATGTGAATTAAAAATTCACTTTTATTCTCACCCATCCAATCTTCTTGATCAAATCCAAGCCATCCATCTTGCAATCAACCTCATTCATTGATCTCACCATTGAATATCCACCATTGGATCAAATCTCCCTCCAAATTGCCTATAAATACAAGCTCTCACAAGCCATTTTGTCATCCAATCTTTGAGTATTGTTATTATGCTAAAATTTCTCCCGTTTCTCTCATCTTGAACTATGTTATAGTGACTTACATTTGCGTTTTGAGAGCATTCCACATTGAAAATATTACCATGGGTAAAGAAAGAGATTTTGGGTGCTAAGCTCTCAACCTTATCAAGGAGAAGGAGGACTTCAAGGTATAAATGTGTTTGTTTTATGCATTTTGTTTGTGTTTTTAACCCTTGTAGTTTTCTTGTTCTTCATTTCACACACGCAGTGGGACCCCATGGTCCCTATTTAACTTGTTTTTGTTTTTGTTCTTGTGAAGAAATAGGGTTTTCAAAGGTTTAGCACCACAACCTCTCAGTTTGATGCCATCTTTCTGTGGATTGGCACCATCTCCCTGATTTTTGGAGCCATTACTCTCTATTTTGGCATCATCTTTTTGTGACATCTTGCTAACTCTTTAGGCTTAGAATTTTTTCTTAAGGCTTTTTAGAAGTTTTTGGTGGATTTCAAATTCTTCTCCTCTCTGTTTTTATCAGGACAACACAGAAACGAGGCATAATGTCAAAACTTTTCTAGGGATGCATGTAATGATTTTTTCATCTAACCCTATTACATTTTTCTCTATATTAATCTATTTCCCACCTCTAATTTGGTCTTTTAAGTATTTCTTGGTATGGGAAGGAGTTTCTAGCTTGTTTTGAGGTGATTTTTTTAAATCTAATGTGTTATTCAGCAAGTTTTTAGGAGACTATCGCGGTTTGATGCCATATACACATAGTTTGACACCATCAAGTCCACTAATAGGTAAGCAAAGGTATAAACATGTTTTGATGCCTTTTTTTGCAAATTTGACGCCATTTTAACACATTTAGTGCTATCTTTTGTATTGGCACCATTTTACTCATCTGTGACACTATTTTAATTTTGTTCACTATTGACAATTTGTATTTTGTTTACTGTCTCTTTAGCACCATTTTGGTTTGATTTTAACACCATCTCTATGATTTGTGGCACCATTGCTCTCTATTTTGGTGCCATTTTCATAACAACTTCTTGGGGTCTGTGCAGGTTGTTAACACATTTTACAGGGAAAAGAACACTTGTCAAAGTCATAAACATCAAACTACTAATATCTTCTTGCAACGTTCTTTATGTGTGTGTGCATTGTTATCATAGTAACATTTTGATTTGGTGCACGTAAAATGAACTTGTGTGCTCAAACTTAGGAACATTTCATTTGGTACTTAAAAAGAACTTACACTGTTTGACATGTTTGGTCAACTTGCACAACTTTTTTCAAGTAGATCCCAAAAGATAGAACAAAATTATCCTCCCCTCGCCTTTCAAAGGATCTTGGGTGTAAGAGAATTTGTTCTATCTTTCTTTTATCTTTTTAGGAGAGCCTGCCTTGGTGGGAAAAAAGGTACTCACCCCAAGGGATGACTCTAAGTGGTTCTTTCAATTTAGTTCACTATATAAATGGTTTAGGCAAAAGATGAAACTTCTTAGCGACTTATCCTCATTTCGACAGTTCCCGAGTATGCATGAACTTGTGCATGTGATATGTCAACCCCATTCTTTCCTTGCAAAAGGATTGATATAAGTGGCTAGGATAGTCTCTTAAGTGAGTCACTGCCACATGAATGAGCATCAAGTCCCCAAATTTCCACTAGACACCTTAAGCTAGAATCCTACCCTATTGACCTATTGGTGTCTTGTTTAATGCAAGAGCATAGAAGGTTTTGCCCCCAAGATCACTCACCATAAGGCTCCCTTGAGATGAGATAGAAATCCCCAACTTAGCATAAGCTACTTGTAGCTTTGTAGGGAAAGGGTGATTGGGCCATCCTTCTAGTCCTCTAGGCCCCTACCTATCCTCTCTCCCAAAGATGAAAGAATGTACACACCCGCTTTAGGTGTGATGACATTGAGTCGACAGAGATTCCAAGTGTGGGTTGAACAAGTTGCCATTCACCTTTGACCTTAGGTAGACTAAGCATTATTATAAAGTGTATTTGATTGTGTCTAGACATGTGTAAATTTAGCCTTGAGGGGCTATCGAACATACACATAATGCTTGTACTTCCCGTCAAAGATTTGGCCATTGTGTTCTCATGTTTGGATTATCTGTATACTTGCCAAGAAATCTTATTGACATTATTCGCAATCACTTGAAACCATTTGAAAAATTGAACCATTGAGCATTTGAAAATTCCAAATCAACCATTTGACATTCAAAAATCTAAATGTTTGAGACCAAAATCCAAAATTTGCCAAAAACCTAGACAAAATCTAAGACACTGTCTCACTTTGGCTAGATCTGTATGACCCAAACATCCTAGAGCCACTCCTCTGACTATAGATCGGCACACACTAGTCCTCAGGGACTATTGTATAGTATGGACCATAATAATACTCAACCCTAGAACACTATTCTAATAGATGATCCTATAACTACTAGATACGTTGTTGAGAATCTAAGTAAATCTAACCAATACTAGTATAGGCTACCATCCCCTGCAACCGAGTAACCTATTTTTGTAAGGCCCCCACTTGTGCATCCACAGCCTAACAGAGGGACCTCTCTATATCTCTCTCTGTCATAACACTAGCTACCTAAACATGTAGCTATTGCACTTGTCCCTATAGCTAAGCTAGTTACGTCTGTAGTGCGCTAATCTATCCATGTGCCCCACTACTCCCATCCAATAGGGTAACTACTCCCTGAAGCTACTAGAGCTCTTGCCTCTGCCTCTCTGCATATCCTCTAAACTTGCAACCTGGGAGCATAAGGTGTCCACATCCTCCTCATAAGCAGCATAAGTGCACTGATGTCTAGTACACACTTGGAAAAGGACCACTCCATGTCCCTAAACTCCTTGCCTCTATAGCCTAGCCCTTGTCAATGCTATTTGGGCTACTAGAACATGTTGCTACTGTGTCTATGGCCTTAGCTACTACTAGGGTCACTTTTGTGGTGGTGCCTGCCTCTGCCCTTGTTGTCGCGGTAGTGATCGTGGTGGTGACATCTACCCCCTTTGTGCTTGTTACTAGGGTGGTGCCTATGGAGGTGCCTGCCTAGGCCCCTGCTGCTTAATGGTGCCTATGGTGGTGGCAGTTGTCCCCTCTGCCCTACTGTACCTGCTACACAAGTGCTCGCTACTATTGGCTCTACTATGGGACCTATCTAGTTGCTCACTAATGCTGAGGACTTGACTGTCCTTGCCCTCTCCCAGCCAAAACCTACTTTGCTACTATTGTAGCCATCATCCTGATGGCATCATCCTCGTCGACCTCTACCTCCTTGAGCACTATCATTTCCTCCACCTCATCCTCACCCTTCTCACTATCATGTCAAGCTCTACAGTAGGATCCATCAAATGGATCAGTCTCCATACTGCCCACCACTGATCGTAGTTTGGGGGTGGTCCCTACATTTATAACTGTGCTCCACCAATCCCACTACTGGGGCTACAACTCAGCAAAATCTTGTATCGCCATCAATGGCACTATCTATGGTGGCCATCTAATGTCTCATGGTGTCCTAGCAATAATAGCCATCACCTATGGTAGGTCCTGGTGTAATCCAAACTATCTTAGCACCTAAGGAGGGAAATACATATCCATCGTATGATCCCCTTGGCCCATCAGGTATCAAGCCTAGAATGCATAAGGCAAGTGAATATGCTCATCTGGCCATGCCTCTACTCCAATGTATGGGTGCCAGGTGATACGCAGCAAGTCATCCAAATCCACCGCCAGTAACATAACTACCCAACATATGAACACTAAATAGGAGCCCTGTATAAGAAGACTAATGCCTCAAACTTCCCTTGAAATAAAGCTCCCTGTGGCCTCGTAATCCCTATGTGGTCAAAATCCCATACGTGTAGAAATTTCACCCCAAAAAACAAAGTCGCATCCACAAATACACAACAGTGTGCATCTCATGATATAGATGCCCTAGCATGCACAGTGCCCATGTATACATTGTCTCATGTAGCACCATTTGCTCAATCTCCTCTCCCTAACCCACTAAGAAGCCCTGCACATGTCGATCCAGCATCATGAGACCCCTAATCACCACATATAGAAATAGTGTGAAGTCATCTACTCCCACTGCCAAAGTCTAACTATAAGTCATCTATTATTGATCATGTGTCAGAACTCAGTGACCTGGGGCAAAAGCTTTGTCTAGGGCCACTCGTCCTCTAGCAATGTCATAGGTGGCCCATGCTCTAGCGATTGCCAAACTTAGAATGCAATACATGTCCTCCAAGATGATGGTAATCTTACCTATGGGAAGGAGGAAGGAGCATGTCTCACTTTACCATCACTCTACTAGGGCCATCATCATGGCCCTATGAGCCTTAATGATGGGCATATTAGCCATTATCCATAGGCCCAATCTCCCTAACCTGGCTAATGTAGTCTGGTCAAAACCATCTAACAACTGCATAACTATAGGAACTTGCCACTCCAGTGAAGCCACAATCCCCCCATCAATTTGCATCCACAAAATGTGAGTAAAAAACATAGCATTTTTTCCAAATCAATGTTATGGCACTGATTTTCTCCCTTTTTAGCACCCAAATCAATTTTGGTGCCAATTCTAACCAACATGGTGTCATTCCATGGGATAGTGCCAATCCTTCCAAGTATGGTACCATTCCAGAGGATGGTATCAATCTTTCCTGATATGGCACCATTCCAGAGGATGGCGTCGATTCTTTCAATTTTAGTGCCAGTCCAACGCTTAACCCTAAAACTCAATGCCATTTGCCAAACCCTGATGCTGTTCCAGAGGATGGCGCCACACAACCTAGGTATGGCACCATTCTAGAGAATGGTACCACTGAGCCAACGTTTGGCACCAAAGCCCATAACCCAAATGCATGGTGCCAAACTAGAGTTTAGCACCACCAAAATTCAATATGGCACAAATGTGCCAAAAACACCCAGTTAGACATGGCATTGAACCATAAGATGGCCCCACAAAAACCCCATATGGCACCAAAACCCCCCCAAAATTCCCCTTGACCAATGATGCCATTCCAGAGGATGGCGGCAAATGGTTGCATTATGGCGCTAGAACCCTAAACCTACCCTTTCATGTGCAATAAATGAACTAAAAACCTAGAACTAATAAAGTCAAGGATAGTCCACATACCCGGGGGTTTGCCAGTGGTGATCTCAAGTACGTGTGCATGTGCTTGGATAGATGCTCGTAGCGTGGGAATAGTGGTTGCACCATCTCCTCTTCTTTCCTCTCGTCCAATAGGCTCAATGTGTGCAAATGTCATTCTCCAACACACTTTTTCCTTCTCAAGGTGCAAAACATAACCTTTTTCGCCTATTTTTCTTCATGTGAACCTATTTTTCTATCCTCTATCCATTTTTCACCATCATTTCCTCTTGCAAATTCTTTGACCTAACACCATATCCATTGTAGGTCACAACGCCACGTCAAAGAGGGGCAAATGTAGACACCTAAACATGTCTTAGTTGTCTAACAATCTTCCAACATCACCCATCTCACTAATTTTTCTTCTAATTAATTAATTATATTTTTATTTAATTAATTACCTCATCCAACACCTGAATTATTCGCCTCTTCTTCATCTATTAATCCCTAAAATTGAATTAATTTAATTAATTCAATAGTTACACTTACTAACATTAGCCCAATTAATTAAATAAATATGACAAATATTTATTTGGCTAAATCCCCCACTTCTCTAAACCTAATTAATTAGATAAATTATGTTTATCTAATTAATCTAACCTACTAATTAGCCTACCCCTAACCTAGTTGATTAAATACCTATTATTTAATTAGCTGCCTAGCCTACATGACCCCTAGACCTAAATTAATTAAATAAATCATTATTTAATTAATTTTAACCCCTAATTAATCCATCTACTATTTTTTTTATCCATATTAATTAAGTTAATCCCCTTGATTAGCTTGGTCAAACCTCATTTAACACTCATTCCCACACCTCACAAATAAAAAATTAACCATTATTCCACATAAGGTAATTTTTAATTCATATTTGTCCTAAATTCTATTTAATGAGCTCTTACAACACCTAATTTGTCCTAGTCTCCATTTAATGAGACTCTTCCTTGTGTGAATTAAAAATTCACTTTTATCCCCTTGATCTAACTTGTCTAAATCTTCATTAATGCAAACCGCTTCCCAATGTGAATTAAAAATTCACTTTTATTCTCATCCATCCTATCTTCTCGATCAAATCCAAGCCATCCATCTTGCAATCAACCTTATCCATTGATCTCACCATTGAATTTCCACCATTGGATCAAATCTCCCTCCAAATTGCTTATAAATACAAGCTATCACAAGTCATTTTATCATACAATCTTTGAGTATTGTTATATGCTAAAATTTCTCCCATTTCTCTCATCTTGAACTAGGTTATAGTGACTTGCATTTTAGTTTTGAGAGCATTTCACATTGAAAATATGACCATGGATAAAGAAACTGCTTTTGGGTGCTAAGCTCTCAACCTTATTAAGGAGGAGGAGGACTTCAAGGTATAAATGTGTTTGTTTTATACATTTTGTTTGTGTTTTTAACCCTCGTAGTTTTCTTGTTCTTCAATACCATCTTTTTGTTTTGAAGCCTATTTATCTAAAAGGGATCAATATTCTTTCTTTGTTCTCTAGAACCAGGGGTGTAGAAGTTACTTTGCATCATTTCGGATCTACAAAAAAAGGAGATAGGAAGAGCTAGAACATTCACTAATTTATAAAGTTGTTGTAAGTGGATGAACAACCAATAAATGCAATATAAATGACATGATCTAGATTCATCGACTCCACTCAACCAAAATAGGGAGATAGAGAGGGACGAAACCATTATCAAAAGAAGAATCATCAAAATGATCCAATTATAATAGTATATTAACAAAAAGAACATTTGCTCCATTGTCCAAATGATTTACACTACCAAGTTGTCTATGGGTCCATGGGATGCACTATAGCACCATAAAAAGGCAGAGACACAAACTCTTCTCGGTTCAACTAACTTCTAAATGACCTTATAAAGATAGAAAGAGAGAGCCACAAATATATATATATATATATATATATATATATATATATATATATATATATATATATATAGAGAGAGAGAGAGAGAGAGAGAGAGAGAGAGAGACCTTTCAATTTCAAGTAGATAACATGGCTACATGCATAACCTTCCTATGAATAATTATTTTCAAATTTTACCATTACCACCCATCATAAATAAGAGACATTTCCTAAAACACAAAATTATTACCCATCATGGGATTACAAAACTAAGATTAATTGCACAAACATAGTGACAAAAAGTGTTACATTATATGACAAACTTGAGGTTACGATCAACCATTCCAATACTCTTCCAATTTCGGTGTACCCTTTGCACACTAAGGTGTGATTGCTAGTTCATATTCAACAATCACTTACAATAGAGCACATGAAGAACAATAAATCAACGAAACAATAAACAATGTTACCACCACAAAGCCTCATGTTGTTGCATTGATGTTTGATGTGGTTCAATGATTTGATATGTGGATTGTTCTCAACTCAGCATAACCTTGGTATGTAAAATAATGGGTATTTTGAAGGCAATTTAGAAACTAAATAGAGCCCACATATGTTTTTTTTTTCTTAAATTGTGAAGTAAGTGTTTTAAATTTAAAAAATGAAAGCACTTAAAAATTATAAAGTAATAGTTTTAAATTTCAAATATATAAGAGACATATTTTTATTAAATAATGCACATAACAATAAAGCCCACAAAGTGTAAATATTTTAGTGTTATTTTATTTTACAAAATTAGATTATTTTTGCCATTTCAATTTTATTTACTCAAGACATTTCAAATCTCTCCACGGCCAAACAGGATTAGGGGTTTTCACATAAATTAACAATATACATGCTTTGTAAAAGACATATTTTAATGTTATGTAGATTTTTCAAAAGATAAGTATGCTGGTTATATATTAATCTCTCTAGAATAACCTTAATAAAAGGGGATTCCATTTGGTTAATACATGTGTGCTATGATATAAAGAGCAAGAGTCCATTTAGCATTTGATCCTTCACTGTGAGTTCTCTAAACAAATTTGGGAGAAAACTCTGCAGAAGATCAATTTGGAGTGGGTCTTACAGGAAAACTTGGAGGACTGTGCCCAAAGCTGGATCTCCCCTTTCACTCACCCCAGGATTAGGGAACTTTGGAGACAGATTCCCCTGCACCTGGGATGGAGGGTGTGGAAAGAATGAAACAATCAAATTTTTAGGGAAATTGCTCATAATACTGATGAAGTTTTTTTATCCTTTTATAGAGCAGTGGCAGAAAACACCTCTACCTATTCTCTGCAAGTTGTTGAGTACCCTCCTTCTCTGATTGAAATTCAAATTGCCAAGAACTGGTGCCTGAAGGAGGATATTAACATGGTGGACACCTCTAAAAAGCTACCCAGACTTAATACCCATTGGAAACCACCCCCCCAGAGGATGGATCAAACTGAACTTTGATGGGGCTGAAAAAAAGAATTTTTGGCTTGCTAGTGGTGGTAGGATATTCAAAGACTATCTTGGCGCCCCCATGGCAGCTTATGCTGGGGGCATCGGTCAACATGTAGCACATTTCAAAGTTGAGCATATTATCTTTTCATTGATGCCGAAATGGTAGTGACATTAGTGACATGGTTTTCATCAGTGACATGGTCTTCATGGTAATGACTTCAGTGATATGGTCTTCATCAGTGACATGGTCTTCATCAGTGACATGGTCTTCATGGTAATGACATCAGTTTTGATCTTGTGTGAAGATGTTCTGACTTAGTCATTTCAGTGGATTACAATTGCTTAATCAATGGCATCTCTTATGTTGGTCTGTCATATTGATCAGTGGCATTCATTGCATATTATCAATATTGAATCAGGGCAAGGGCTTGTATCATTTGACAAAAGTTAATATGCATTATATTAATTTCATCTAAATTAGTTTCATGACAGTGGTAGATTTGATGGAGTATGGTTTACAATTCAGTGCTAAAGATATGTTGAGGTTTAGTGTATTTGAAATGGCAATTGTGTTTTGATTAACACTTAACAAGTTGTAAAAATTGTGCTCAACACTTATTTTTTTTCCTAACCATACTGCCCGTCATCATACTTTGCACTTTATGTTATAATTTTAAGGTGACCGGTGACAGCAGGTTCTTTTCAAGTGATGACCGGTTGAAGGCATTGTTAGTCATTGAGTGGTAAGTTTCTTTAAGCCCGATGTCCTAGTGGAAACGGTGGTCTCAAGTCATTTTAAAAGGCCTTAAATCCAATGATCAGGGTTTAAAACTGAAATGGCAGGCACCGCAGATCGAAGGAACCAGTTTAAATTAGAAGGAATCTACAAACGGTTAGTTGGAGTTGCTAAAATTGACGGCCACTGTGTTTCTAAAAGGCATAAAAGCATGCTATTTTTATGTCTTCATCGAAGATGAAGATGGTCTCAAGTCAGATTCTTTTGTGAAAGAAAGAGTGTCAATTAGAATGTTTCTAAATGAGAAGAATATGAAAAGGTTAAGTTCTTCGAAGGGGTTTTTATTTTTTCTTGTTTTGCTGTTTGATTTTTAAGAGAACATGATATGATTGAGTTAAAAATATGATGTTGGAAGTTGAACCGTTTTTGAAGATATTGTATGATGGAATTTCATCTTGTATAAAGAGAGATTTTGAATGGCAGGGGTTGTGGTTGCAGATAAGTGATGATCTTAAAGGTTGTGAAGTTTTGAGAGTGGTATTTTTGTTATGAAATAGATTTTTACAGGTATGAAGAAACATTTTTTTGACAGGGAATTATGTTGAGGTTTTAAAAGAATGTTGTTGCAATAAATGGATGGAGTTTATTCAATGATCAAGATGAATCAATATTTGCACAGAGAAGATGGAAGTGTTAAAAGATAATAGTTTCTTAGAGAGGGTCAATTGTTCAGAATTGCACAATGAGAAAGTTCATGAAGTGGTGAATTAAATTTTGAGATTGTTTTGATGAGGTATGAAGTATTTTGAAGATAAAAATTGATTGATTGTAGATGATGATGACAGTTGAAGTTTAATTGTAAAGAATATATATTTTTTTGTTTTAAAAGGGAGAAATAAGGTTTTGTTCTTATTGAAACAGGGAAATCCCCTGAGTTATATTTTTCATTGAAATTGTTGATGTTGTAATGTCAGTGAGAGATGCAGAGAAGTACAATATGCCAGTGAGGCAGAATTGTAATGTCAGTGAGACAGTTGTAATCTAAAATTTGTGTTAAGCCAGTGAGGCAGTTGAGTGATTTTTATACCCCAGGAGGGTTTTCCACTCAGGAAATTTCTTGTGTCAAGTTTTGTGTTGATACTCTGCATATTTTCTTTGTTCTATCTGAAGAATTCTATAATTGTGAAATTAAATTAATCAAAAGGAGTAAAAAGTGTTAAAATTGTTAACAACACTGATTCACCCCCCCTCTTAGTGTTGTGTGTATTCCTACTATTGGTATCAGAGCCTGGTACCCTGTCAAAGCTTAATTAGCTTGGGTAGATCATATTTCTGGAATACTTATCATGGCAAGTCAAGAAGGTTACTCAAATTATAAAGCACCTGTGTTTGATGGTTCTAACTATGCTTTTTGGAAATTCAGGATGGAGTCATATTTGTCATCTCTGGGGTATGATGTGTATGCTGCCATTATTACTACATATACTGCTACAAATCCTCCTAGCACAGCTGATGAGAAAAGGGCATATGAAAATAATGCTAAGGCTAAAAATGCATTATGTTGTGGTCTTACCAATGACATACTTGTCAAAATCATGGAGTGTAAAACAGCCAAGAAAATATGGGACAAACTGTCTAATATTTATCAAGGAGATGATAAAATCAAAGTAGCAAAACTGCAATCCTACAGAGCCAAATTTGAAAGTCTCAGAATGAGTGATGATGAGAAAGTGGCAGAATATCTTCTAAGGGTCCAAGAAATTGTAAATGCTATCAGAGGACTTGGTGATACACTGGAAGAGAAGATAGTTGTTACAAAAGTCTTAAGGACTTTAAATCCAAAATATGAATCCAAAGTGTCTGTAGTTGAAGAAAGAGACTTAAGCAAATTTACCTTTGATGAACTTCATGGCACTTTCACAGCTTATGAGATGAGAATTAGCAATGACATACCTTCAAGCAAAGAAGCTGCTTTCAAATCAGTCAGAAAAGAAAAGGAGATTTATGATTCAGAGGAATTGGATGATGATCAAGAAATATCTCTTGCAAGCAAGTTGAAGAAGGGATCTATTGGTAAGTACAAAGGTAAGCTTCCATTCAAATGTTTTGAGTGTGGAAAGATTGGACACTATGCAGCTCAGTGTCCTTACAAGGACCTAGATAGTGATGAAGATGAAAACAAGAAGCAATTTAAAAAGAAACAGTTTGTTTCTAGAAGGAAAAATAATTTTAGAAAGAAAAGAAGTTTGTTCATAAAAAATGTTGATATGACTGAAAGTGATTCAGATGATTTTCTTGATGAAAATGCACAGACCTTATTTATGGCTATTCTAAATAAAGTTCAAAATGAAAAATGTGAGGAACAATCAAACAGTTGTGAAGCTGTTATTGATTTTGAAGGAGAATTGATGTGTGCATTAAGTCAAGTCAAGAAACTTAAAAAGGAAATCATTGCACAAAGAAGTCAGTTTCAAAAGGAAAATGATATCATGAATGATAAATTAACTTGTTATGAGAAACAAATTACTGATCTAATTCTTTCTCTTGAAGAAAGTAAGAGAATTATTGATTATAAAGACAAAGAGTTGAATAACAAGGACAAGGAATGTCATACACTTGAAGCTGAAATTGTTGATCTGAGAAGAAGACTTGATATGTGCAGAAGTAGTGATAAACTTGATGATCTTCTTGATAGACAAAAAGGATTCAAAGATAAATCAGGTCTTGGATTTGAAGAGGGACAATGTTCTCAAAAGGCTAGTACAAAAGGCAAATCAATCATAAGGACAACAAACTACAACATGAGTGATACTTTCAGGTATAATGCTCACTTTACTGGATATTGTTTTTGTTGCAACAAGTTTGGACATAAAGCTAATGAATGCAGATTTGGAGTTAGAAGAGAAATGCATTTATTTCCAAGGAACCCATTCATGTTTTTAAGAAGTTTGAAGTGTCACAATTGTAAAAATTTTGGGCATATTGCCAAATTTTGTAGACCTTCTTTGCAAATGCAGCAAACAACAAGGAATGTTGTTTCAGGTTTGTCTTCTTTGAGTTCTGAAAAGAAGTTGTTTGTTTGGAAACCTAAGGTAATCAATAAGAGCTTTGATGTTATGATTGCACAAGTTGCTTTTCATGCCAAAAAGAAGGAACGGTGGGTGATTGACAGTGGTTGCTCCAACCACATGATAGGGGACAAAGATAAGTTTGTTAAATTTGAAGACATTAATGAAGGTTCTGTTATGTTTGGAAATAATGATTGCATTATGATCAAAGGCAAAGGTACAATTCTTCTTGATGATGAAACACCACTACATGATGTGTATTTTGTAGAAGGACTGAAGCACAACCTGTTAAGTGTCAGTCAAATATGTGACAATGGTTTTAATGTGGTTTTTGATGCACATGGATGTGAGATTAAAAAGAAATCAGGTAAAATTATTGCAGCAGGTCTAAGGACTAGTGGTAACATCTACAATCTTCATAACTCAGAAACTAAAAGTGTTGATAGCCATATTTGTTTCATGGGTCAAATTGAGGAAAGCTGGTTGTGGCATAGAAGACTTGGTCATGTGAATTTTGACAATCTTGTGAGAATCAGCAGGAATCACAATGTCAGAAATATGCCTCATATTTCAAAACCAAGTAATACTATATGCAAAGAGTGTCAGCTGGGTAAGCAAACCAAAGTTAGTTTCAAACCTAAGGAGTATTTTACTTCAAAACCTCTGCAGCTGGTACATTCAGATTTGTGTGGTCCTACAAGGACTAAAGCTCTGGGAGGAGAAAAATATTTTATGCTTTTCATTGATGATTTTTCAAGAATGACATGGGTAACATTCTTAAGGCATAAATCAGAGGCATTTGATAGATTCAAAATCTTCAAGAAGATGGTTGAAAAGGAATCTGATTTCAAGCTAAAATGTTTAAGGTCAGACAATGGAGGAGAGTACACTTCAAAGGAAATTGAGGAGTATTGTGAAAAACATGGGATAAGAAGGCAATTCTCCACTCTTAGAACTCCACAGCAAAATGGAGTAGCTGAAAGGAAAAACAGGACTGTAAAGGAAATGGCAAGAACCTTACTACATGATGCAAATCTGCCTAATGTCTATTGGAGAGAAGCTGTTCATACAGCTGTATATACTTTGAACAGAGTTCAATTAAGGGTAAAGTCAAATTTTACTCCTTATGAACTTTGGTATGGTAAGTTAGCTAATGTTGGGTATTTTAAAATTTTTGGAAGTAAGTGTTACATCAAGAAAGATAATGATAGCTTATGTGGTTTTGAGCCTAGATGTGATGAAGGCATATTTCTTGGTTATTCTACACATAGCAAGGCATATAAGTGTTTTAATAATAGGCTCAAAAGAATAATTGAAAGTACTAATGTTAAGATGGATGAGGATTTGCAGCCCTGTATGCAGTTGATTCCTGACAAGGAAGTTGATCATCATTCACAAAAGGAAGAAGAAATTCAGGTAGAGGAAGAAGATCCTAAAAAATCTATTGATGTTAAGACAAAGACTCCTTCAAAGGCATATCAAAGAGATTATCCTCATGAGTTGATCATTGGGGACAAGGACAGTGGTGTGGTAACTAGAAGAAAGCTTGTTGCTGCACATAATCAAGCAAATGTGTGCTTGATATCTGAAAATGGAACCTAAAAGTTATGTTGAGGCCAGCAAAGATGAAGCCTGGATTAAAGCCATGGAAGAGGAGTTAAGCCAAATAGAAAAGAACAAAACATGGGAAATTGTTCCAAGACCAAAAGGTAAGAATGTCATTGGATCAAAATGGGTTTTTAGGAATAAGCTTGATGATAAAGGTAAAGTTGTTAGAAACAAAGCTAGATTGGTTTGCAAAGGGTATTCACAAATTGAAGGTATTGACTTTGAAGAAACATTTGCTCCTATTGCTAGATTAGAAGCTATAAGAATGTTTTTAGCTTTTTCAGTTTATAAAAATTTCAAAGTTTACCAAATGGATGTAAAATCAGCATTTCTAAATGCAGATCTTGAAGAAGAAGTTTACATGGAACAACCATAAGGTTTTTTGAATAAAGATAATTTAGATTATGTTTATAGGTTGAAAAAGGCCTTATATGGTTTAAAGCAAGCTCCAAGGGCTTGGTATTATAGACTGGATAAGTTTCTGCAAGAACAGGGGTTCACAAAAGGAGGTGTGGATAGTAATTTGTACTATTTAATCAAAGGTGAGGATATTCTGGTTGTTGAAATTTATGTTGATGATATCATTTTTGGTAGTAACAATGATGATATGAGTCATTCATTTCCTAACATCATGAAGTCAGAATTTGAAATGTCTATGTTGGGAGAATTGTCTTTCTTTCTTGGTCTATAGGTATCTCAGCTTGAAAAGGGAATATTTATCTCACAAAATAAATATGCCAAAAAGATGTTAAAGAGATTTCAAATGGATGATTGCAAACCTTTGGGTACTCCTATGGAGACAGGGCATAAGCTAAGTAAAAATGATGAATCACCTAAAGTAGAACAGTCTATGTATAGATCTATGATTGGGAGTCTTTTATATCTCACTGCTTCTAGGCCTGATATTATGCAGGCTGTTTGTTTGGTTGCAAGATTTCAAGCTTGTCCTAAACAATCACATTTGAATGCTGTTAAGAGAATCTTTAGATATATTAAGGGTACACTTGATTTTGGTTTATGGTATCCTAAACACAATGATTTTACACTCCTTGCCTATACAGATGCAGATTGGGTTGGGTGTCCTGATGACAAAAAAAGTACAAGTGGGGCAGCTTTCTTTCTGGGAGGCAGATTGGTTGCATGTCATAGTAAGAAACAAGATTGTGTTTCTCTATCCACAACTGAAGCTGAGTACATTGCTGCTTCTTCATGTTGTACACAGGTACTTTGGATGGTACAATCACTTCTTGATATTAAGGTTGAGGTTAAAAAGCATGTGTCTATTCTTTGTGATAACACAAGTTCTATCAATATGTCAAAGAATCCTATAATGCATTCAAGAACTAAGCACATTGCTATCAGATATCATTTTCTAAGGGAAAAGGTAATTGAAAATGAAGTTGCTTTGGAATATGTGCATACAAGTGATCAATTTGCTGACATCTTCACAAAGCCTTTGCCAAAGGAGACATTTGAAACTCTGAGATAGAAACTGGGAGTTCTGTCTCTTGTCTCTCTTCAGTAAGTTACAGAGATATTAGATTCAGGGGGAGTTGTCTTCTAGATCATTTTTGATGTCCTGAATCTCATTTGTACATAGTATGTATATAGTTTTTGTACATATTTTTTTGTGGTTGGTAGTATTACAGTATTGTGCATTTGATCAGTGTGATGTAGAGTGTTGGTTTTTGACAGTTTTTTTTCAGAGGATTGCATTTACAAGAACAGGACTCTATTGGTTGTGGTTTTTTTTTGCCTTTGACAATTTTATGTCAAAAAGGGGGAGAAATAAGCAATGATTTTGCCATCAATGTCAAAGACAAAGGGGGAGTTTTGTAGCACATTTCACAGTTGAGCATATTGTCTTTTCATTGATGCCAAAATGGTAGTGACATCAGTGACATGGTTTTCATCAATGACATGGTCTTCATGGTAATGACTTCAGTGATATGGTCTTCATCAGTGACATGGTCTTCATGGTAATGACATCAGTTTTGATCTTGTGTGAAGATGTTCTGACTTAGTCTCTTGTGTGAAGATGTTCTGACTTAGTCATTTCAGTGGATTACAATTGCTTAATCAATGGCATCTCTTATGTTGGTCTGTCATATTGATCAGTGGCATTCATTGCATATTATCAATATTGAATCAAGGCAAGGGCTTGTATCATTTGACAAAAGTTAATATGCATTATATTAATTTCATCTAAATTAGCTTCATGACAGTGGTAGATCTGATGGAGTATGGTTTACAATTTAGTGCTAAAGATATGTTGAGGTTTAGTGTATTTGAAATGGCAATTGTGTTTTGATTAACACTTAACAAGTTGTAAAAATTGTGCTCAACACTTATTTTTTTCCTAACCATACTACCCGTCATCATACTTTGCACTTTATGTTATAATTTTAAGGTGACCGGTGACAGCGGGTTCTTTTCAAGTGATGACCGGTTGAAGGCATCATTAGTCATTGAGTGGTAAGTTTCTTTAAGCCCGATGCCCTAGTGGAAACGGTGGTCTCAAGTTATTTTAAAAGGCCTTAAATCCAATGATCGGGGTTTAAAATTGAAATGGCGGGCACTGCAAATCGAAGGAACTAGTTTAAATTAGAAGGAATCTACAAACGGTTAGTTGGAGTTGCTAAAATTGACGGCCACTGTGTTTCTAAAAGGCATAAAAGCATGCTATTTTTATGTCCTTCACCAAAGATGAAGAGGGTCTCAAGTTAGATTTTTTTGTGAAAGAAAGAGTGTCAATTAGAATGTTTCTAAATGAAAAGAATATGAAAAGGTTAAGTTCTTCGAAGGGGTTTTTATTTTTTCTTGTTTTGCTGTTTGATTTTTAAGAGAACATGATATGATTGAGTTAAAAATATGATGTTGGAAGTTGAACCGTTTTTGAAGATATTGTATGATGGAATTTCATCTTGTATAAAGAGAGATTTTGAATGGCAGGGGTTGTGGTTGCAGATAAGTGATGATCTTAAAGGTTGTGAAGTTTTGAGAGTGGTATTTTTGTTATGAAATGGATTTTTGCAGGTATGAAGAAACATTTTTTTGACAGGGAATTATGTTGAGGTTTTGAAAGAATGTTGTTGCAATAAATGGATGGAGTTTATTCAATGATCAAGATGAATCAATATTTGCACAGAGAAGATGGAAGTGTTAAAAGATAATAATTTCTCAGAGAGGGTCAATTGTTCAGAATTGCACAGTGAGAAAGTTCATGAAGTGGTGAATTAAATTTTGAGATTGTTTTGCAGAAGTATGAAGTATTTTGAAGATCAAAATTGATTGATTGTAGATGATGATGACAGTTGAAGTTTAATTGTAAAGAATATGATTTTGTTTGTTTTAAAAGGGAGAAATAAGGTTTTGTTCTTATTGAAACAGGGAAATCCCCTGAGTTATATTTTTCATTGAAATTGTTGATGTTGTAATGTCAGTGAGAGATGCAGAGAAGTACAATATGCCAGTGAGGCAGAATTGTAATGTCAGTGAGACAGTTGTAATCTGAAATTTGTGTTAAGCCAGTGAGGCAGTTGAGTGGTTTTTATACCCCAGGAGGGTTTTCCACTCGGGAAATTTCTTGTGTCAAGTTTTGTGTTGATACTCTACATATTTTCTTTGTTCTATCGGAAGAATTCTATAATTGTGAAATTAAATTAATCAAAAGGAGTAAAAAGTGTTAAAATTGTTAACAACACTGATTCACCCCCCCCTCTCAGTGTTGTGTGTATTCGTACACAACAATCTAACAATATTACTGAAGGATTGGCACTACTAAAAGGTCTAAAGATAGCCCACGCCTTGGTTATTGATAAACTGCAAGTGGAATGAGATTCTAAGTTGGTTATTGATGTGGCCATGGGAAGGTCTAACAGTGGTTGGAGAATGAGGAACTTAATTGAAGACATCATCGGCTTACTATCCAACTTCAATCATATGGTTATCGATCATGTTTATCAGGAAGGCAATAAAGCGGCAAACGCAATGGCCAAATTGGGTCAAAGTCTTGACACGTGGAAGTGCTGGAGAGTTGATAAGAATCTCCTGCACCAAATTCAAAACCTCATTAAGGAGGAGTTAAGCCTAGCTCTCAGTTCCTCGTGAGATCGTACTTTAAGCCTTGGGAGGGAGCGAGGGACCACTGGAGGTCTAGTATCTTCAGCCAGCTAGACTATGAGTACAAGTTATTAGAGGCCACGAAGATTAAGTGCCAGCTGGATAATGCTTGGACTTGTCTTATCAATAATGGTTGCATTTCTAACATAATGAGATGGCATCTTGAGGGAGTCCCTCACATGCCTAGCCTCGTGAAATCCTAGCTTGACATCTCGAGGAAGCTTGATATAAGATTTAATGATGAACTTATAAGGCTCTGGATTGATGATGTGAAGGGGATTAAATGTTTCTGCATGCAAATTAATAGCAAGTACACCATCTTCAGCATGGGAAAGGCTAGAAACATTATTATGATCATCTTATATTCTAATGTGTTATTAGTCATTAACTTAGAGATATCTGAGAATTACACTGCGTCTGCTCTTTACTACATTATTTTGTTCTATTAAATGACTGCATTGTCTACTTGTTTGACTATAGCATTATGGGTGGAGATAGTCTGTGTACCGAACCTGAGACATGTGAGGAATTCAGAAATAATGAGACTCTATGGCACATTTTCCATGAGGGTGGTGTCACCTCTTACGTGGAAAGCCTTCAGGGCTATGATGAGAATCTCTCGGCTCAGTTTTTGTAGTCTTATAATGGCAGAAAGGTTAAAATTGGTAATGTGGGGTTTGAGGTCTCTGAGGAGATGATAAGGATGGCTACAGGGTTGCCTACTAATGGGATAAAGCATCCTAGAAAGAGCAAGGTTTCAGATCCTGAAGGCATGAAGCTTTTTCTCAACAAAGGGGAGGTCCTAAATAGCCTACAAGAGGTTTTTAACCGCCAGCTCTTTCCTCTACCATGGGACGAGGTATGCTTCATGATTATGAAGTATTTTACCCTAGAGGGGAGCTTCAGAAGGTTCTGTCATTACCATTTCTCTTTGTTTAACCACTTTAGGTGTAGCAAGCATATTAGTTTCCCCTTATATGTACTTTCTTCCTTAGAAACTTCCATTGTGGTAGCTAAAGAGCAGCATGCCCTTGACCCCAGTAAACCTGAGCTTCCACCTCATCAAGTTCTAATCATGAGACTATATAAGTTCCACCTTGCTCTCTGTCCTCCAAAAGCCCCCACTCCCCTCAGGATTGAGCTACATAATTCTCCCCTGTTGATGGAGGGCCCAGCCATTATAACTGAAGTTACCCCTGATTCCTATACCAAGTCCCTAAAAAATGGCAAGAAAAAACCCTCGATGTCCATTAGCCCTAAACCCACCACTGAAGATCTCACCCCCACTTCTCTGGCTACTACCCTTGCTAAACATAAAATCCTCCATGGTAGCCCTTCATTGTCTAGGAAGAAGAAATGGGGAACCTTGGAAGAAGGCTATGACACTATTAGTGAGTTTAGGACCGCTTAAGCTACCCCGGTTGTTGAGGAGGTCAGTACGGATAAAGATAATGTGGATTCAGACAGTGCTGAGGATGAGGTTTACACCCCTACTGAAAGCAAAACTTGTAGCCCTACTACCAGGGGGTCGTCTAGACTGGCCGCTAAGCTGGCCTCCATACCTAAAGGGAAAGCTGCAGTGAATGAGAAGGAGGATGTTAAGGTGATGCAGGAAGAGGACCATCTGGAGGAGAACACTGAGGTGGTTGTGGATACGCAAGGGGAAGAAGGATCTGAGGATGATAATAGGAAGGGTTTTGCGGAGCTGCAAGGGTCGAGGTCTGGGGCCGTTATCAAGATTAACATTGTGGTGGAAGAGACTGAGCAGATGGGTGGTCATATTTTGGTTAACAAAAGTAACAAGGTTGACGTGCTGGATCTTGGTGAACAAGGCCCCAGCAATTTCCTGAACATTAATGTGCAGGGTTCAGATACTGACAACTCTGAGGAGAAGATAAAAGAATCTGGTAAGAAGAAGAAAGGTGCTAAAAACAAAAAGGACAAGGCTAAAGATACTCTGGAGGCTAGGATGACTCATCTGGAGCAGAAGTTTAATACCCTTGCCAAATTCTTGGCCAGAGTCATGCACAGGTCCGCCACGACTTTGTTGGCTCTCCAGAAGATGGTTCCCAATGGTCAAGAGAAGACGGGCAAGAAGATGAAGGAGTACGGGGATGTGCTCTAGTTCCTAGTTGATGACTGGGACAAGATGTTCGAGTAGCCTTTGGTGGCTTGGTGCTAGTCTATTGTCCGTCCGTGGTCGGTCTGTTGTCACTGTGGAGTCCAGTTTCTTACGTCTTTACTTATTTCCTAGTTCTGTTATCCTTTTGTTAATGTATAAGCTTTAATAGTTTGTTTTAAACTGTTTGAGTTTTGGTGAGCCTCTGTTGGCTGTTTTGTTAAGGGATCGGCACCCTTTTTTGCTCCTTACCTAATCAAAAACATATGTTATGTTAAACTATGATTGCCATTCTATTATATATTTATTAATATTTTTATATTTAAATATTAATAATATAGTCTATTAAAATATGAAAAATATATCGACTATCTTCACAATTATTAATACCTACTAATTGTTTAAACTCTTCTCTATGTTAAGTGGTCACCTCTATTTGAAACCTTAGATGCCAACCCTTCACAATAATGAATGAAAGAATTATAATTAACACCCAGGGCAATGACACCGAAGAGACCAAGCAACCTAAAAGACCAAGAGTGGCAGCCCTAAAAGTATCACCTCTAATAAGAAACCTTCTGTTAACCCTTCAATAGCACACCGACAAACAAGGAAAAAGTTCCGTGTTTTTAAGCGTTTACTGCGTTTGTCCCACGTGATTAGCGCGTTTTTCTCCAAAATCATCCACGACGCTCCCTCGTACACTACAGCTTTTCCCCAACGAAAAGGACAAGATACCAACTGCCCACAAAGAAAATGAAAATACGGACAATAGGCTCACCGACCACTCATTTCAGACTCCTAACTTTCGATTGCTCTGTCCCTCATGTCAGTCGTGAGAGTTTTCTCTCTCATCGGGGATTTGGAAGAGGCCGTGAACGAGGGTCTTTTGGCTTTTACCGCTCGGAGGGTAGGTATGAATCGAGGACTAAACTCTCAAGGCTTCGTTCATACGACCTTCCCGAAAGGGACAGGACTGAGGGATAGTACTAGTCTACAATTTTTGGTAGTTTTTGTCATGTTCCTAGAAAATCAAAGATAAAGAAAATAGTAAGCTATAAGACAAAAGTATTTAGTGGTTTTCACTGTTCAAAGTGACATTCAAATAAAGTTGGAAAAACGTGTGAAAGAGTGTTTCATCTTTTCAATCATATAACTTTTTAAGTTTTTACGGTGTTTACAAAAAGTTGAAAACCGAAAAAAAAGTGAGATATAAGACAAACAGATACGTAAGGTGTAAAAACTTTTTTGAGTCTCAACAACCTCGAAAAGAATGCATGTTCAAAAGTGTCTTTGTCATGTCATAATCAACCATATGAGAGTTTTCTTATCACGGTCTATTACAAATGTTATAATTATTTGAAAGTTGTTCCATCAAAGTATATTATAATGTTTTTGTAGTCTTTACACTTAGTGAAAAAGGCACAAAGTAAATGATAAAGTTTAAGATCTAGTACAGATGTTTCCTAATCATTTGAAAGTTGTTTTATCAAAGTCTATTACAAATTTGTGTAGTCTTTACATTTAGTGGAAAGAAAGGGACAAAGAAAACGATAAGTTTTAAGGTCTATTACAAATACCATAACCATTTCAGAGTTGTTTCATCAAAGTCTACTACAAATTCTTGTAGTCTTTACACTTAGTGGAAAAAAAAGGACAAAGAAAATGATATGGCTTAAGACAAAAGGACAAAGTGTAAAATTACTACTTGATTATTTTTTTTGTTTATGAATAAGTATCTATACCATTAATTATGAAACAATATTACACATATTCACAAAAAAAGGTGGGTGGAAAAAGGCACACCTCGAAGTCCCAATGGGGCCAAACCCTGGAAATAGAATAAACAACAATAAGCTACTATGTGGGCAAGAACTATAGCACTGGGAGGATGAGGAGGGTCTCGGTCATTTGGTTTGTCCCATACATCAATAGGTCGAAGGTGTCCACAAGAGATTCTCAACCATCATTAACATCTTCATCATTCTTTTTGTCATCCTCTGTTTGATTGTCATGAATAGGAGAAATGTCAAGAGCCAGTCACGAGAACTTGCCAGACGTTGGTTAGCCTACAAACCCACGTCCAAAGGCCTAGGGAGAAGCAAAGCAACGATGAGAAGGTTGAGGTCACTCCTATTGATCACAATCTCTCCTTCCAGAAGGTTGAGAGGCTTGGGAATGGACATCTTCATCTCGTTGAGTAGAATGACTACATCCCTCGCAACACCCGTGAGGTAGAGACCGACCTCAATTGAAAGCAAGACTCAAGGGTACTTTGGTCATAGTGCAAGGGGCATTACCCCAATGGTCAAGGAGCACCTGCGGATGCACAACCTCAAGGGTAACTTTGTTAACTTACATATGTATCTGGATGAGAACATTGGAACATTGAAGAGTACTATTTAAATAGAGTGGGACAAAGATATGTATTTTAAATGTGTTGTTAATCTTGAAGAAATATTCTATCACTAGCTTTCAGTAGATAGCTTACAAATGTCCATCTAAAGAAAAATAAGGTTATGTTAATACACATTGAGGATATTTTTCTCTTGAACTTAATTTTCAATTATTCTTATGAAAATTCTTGTCAATTTATGATGTCTTTGTAAAAAAGGACAAAGTTTGTAATCGATCTTATATTTCTATTTTATATTTTTACAATATTTATGATGTAAAAGATTTACACCCAAATCATTTTTATAGATTGTAGAAAAATCAATCATTCCTATTAGATATTAGTATAGATAGATCAATTATATCAATTATATCAATTTGGAGCTATTTTATTTATGAGAGTTATTTTATTTTACTTTAGAACTATTTTATTTAATATATGCATAGACACATATTTTATATAATATTCTTATATTCCTATTAAGTATAACTATATTATTCTAATATTTATATTATAAAAAATATATCTAAAGTACACCAAGAGATATCTAAAAAAACATCAGTTCTTTCAATCCACTATCTTCAAACAATTATAGAAACAATAAAATTACAATAATCATCCTCTTAAAGTAATAAAACTTCAATAATAATTTTTAGTCCCTATTTTGAAATAGTTATAATAAATATCAAATAAATCTGTGGTGAAGAATAAGACCATTTTCTAATCAAGATAACGAGTATGTAAGGATCAAGGAGAGGTGGTTAAAAGAGAAGTGTGTGGAAATATGAATACAACATCAAAGACAAGCTATAGTTTTTCAAAAATATATATATTCAATTAAATCGAATCATTGAACAGTTGAAAGGAAAATGATAGGGTATCAAACTCGTGTTCAGATATTCAGCATGAATCTGTGACTTTCGAGTTTATAGACACCATTCCAAGAGAAGCATAAATATTAGAGAAAGCGGTATTGCATTAAAAAATTAATTAGAATAAGTTATTTTTTAAATTTAATTAAATTGCCCTTCACAGTTGTTTCAAAAGTCTAGACTATCAGTTTTTGGCGACATTTAATATCGTACAAATATGGTATATAACATTGAGTTTCTATGCTGGAACCAGCGAAACAATCGGGAAACGTAGCTTTAAAGACAGTGAAAATGTTGGTATCACACTGGACATTTGCATTCTATGTCTGTACGTGCCCTTCAGAGATACGTAACAGTGAGTTCCAATATCTATGTGCATCGATTTATCAAAAAAAATTGTTCATCTGTATAAGATTTGGGTTTTTTTCGATATTCATAAAAATATATTTTAAAAAAATCTAGATTAAACTGTGTAAAATTTATAGGATGACAAAAAAAATTTTGATAATCGAATAAAATCTATGGAGGTTGGTATTTTTTTTGGGGTTTTTTTTCAATATTCTCTAGATATATGGTGTTTCCACAATTCATAAGAATATGTATAAAAATTGAAGATTCTTTTTTGGGTTTTTTCAATATTTTATTAATATATGATGTTTCCACATTTCATAAGAATATATTTAAACATGTGAAATTATGATGATCAAATAAATTTTATGGAGGCCGGTATTCCTTTTTGAGGTTTTTCAATATTCTGTGAATATATGGTGTTTCCACATTTCATAAGATACTAAAAAATGATATTTTTTAAAAGTTTTTTCAATATTATGTGAATATATAGTGTTTCCACAATTCATAAGAGTATATATATAAAATTGTGGATTAAATCATGCAAAATTTATTTGATCATAAAATTTTTTGCACAATTTAATCAAAAAATTTATATATTTTTTCACTATTGCTTCTTTAGGAGAATAGAAGAGAATGGGTATACAGAGAATCCAATAAAAAACAATGCACCATTTATTTAAGTTTTAACTTTTATGTTCCTCATAGGAGTGGGTTATTCATTCAATCGGAAAGAAAAGCGATTAACCTTGCCTTCTAAGGAATCGCACTCTTAACTTTTAACGTTGATTTAACTCTTAACTTTTCCGCGTCTTTGATTTGCAGGGGGCTTTACAAGATAGGGTATCAAAATCCTGTTCGGGTGTTCAGATTGAATCTGTGACTTCCGAGTTCATAGACAGCATTTCAAGAGAAGCAGAAATATTAGAGAAAGCGGTATTGCATTTAAAAACAAATTAGAATAATTTAGCTTTTAAAATATAAATAAGTCTTACACAGTTGTTTCATAAGTCTAGATTATCAGTTTATGACGACTTTCAATATCGTACACATATGGTTTATAATATTGAGTTTCCATGGTGTCATCAGCGAAAGAATTGGGATGCGTAGCTTTAAAGACGGGAAAATGGTGGTATCACACTGGATGCATGTGCCCTCTAGACATACAAAACAGTAACTTCCAATCCGTCTCAGTGCATCGAAATATTGAAGAAATTGTTCATCTGTAGAAGATGTAAAACTATCTCATGCTGAGCGCGCAACCGAAGGAACATTTTTTCTGGTAACTACATCGCCAAAGGACAGCTATGGAGGTTAGTACACTTTTTATTGGGTTCTTTTTTGGGTTTTTGGGTTGGTGATTAATTTCTCCTACCACGTTATTAATTATTGTGTTTTGTTAATTAATAGAAAAAATGAAAAGATAAATTTATAAATGATTAGTTAGATAAACTATTAAGTTTCTAGATAAAAAGTTCTAGAGGAGATAAGTTCAGAAGGTTTATAGAGAAAACAAGATAAGACAATGATGTTTCAAAAAGACACAGATATTAAATGTTGTTTACAAAGTATGTTTTGATAAGACTTCTATTAATAAAGTAATTTGTAATCATTTCATCCAATAATTAATGAGAAGTTTCTTGGTGTTATAACACTCCAATCAATTTGAGTAATGTGTTTATGTAAATTTATATTTGTGATGTAAAATTGAAATGTGAAGTCAGTTTTACTTATTCCAGTAGTGACAAGCAGTGTATAATAGTACCTAATTTCTTTTGTGTCATATGACATGTGTGCACCATGTAAAATTGCACGCTGAAGTGTCACTCTGCCTTTTATGCATGAAAATTTATCTTAAGATTTGATTTGTTTTTTGCTTGTGTTTTTTCGTGATTATTTAAGTTAGTCCAACTTGAAAGCCAAGCATAAGAAATTTTTTTGTAAGTGCCAATTTTCTTTTGAAAATAAAATTGAGAGATCTTTGCCTTGATTTTTTCTTGGTATATTATGAGGTTTTCCAAAGAAATTTGTGTTGTCTATTTTATACTTTTTATTGTTAATTCACTATTATTTCAATTCTACACTACTTATTTTTCTAACATCTCATCTACCACCAACAAATGGTATCAAAGTGGCGAATTAGGTTCACAGGTCATCTGAAGATCAAGGGCATAATAGTTTGAAGAAGACACAATTGAAGTCAAGGTCTATTCTCTTTTAGAAATTGTTGGTTTTAAAAGATTGAAGATATTTCAAGTCAAGTTGCTAGTTTAATAGCCACCAAGTTTCTTGAAGATACCTAGTTAAAGCCGTCAAAGGAAAGAAGTTAATAAGCTACCTAGAATATTTTAATCAATGAGTCTTCATAAAGGGTCATAGGAGGCAAAGCTAGAAAGTCACAATCTAACATTTTTAAAGAAATCACCTCTTGTAATAATAATTGTACTTTTATAGGCTAAAGATACTTTAGGAGAAAATAGACTGAAGATTCTGAAGTCACAACATAATATTGAAGCCGCTTAGGAGACAAAGGAAACACAATTTTTAAAATAAGTTGTATTATTTATTAAATCACCCTCTTTTCAAGTCGCAGATGTCTTAGTTAGAGGTGAATTAAAGATGATGTCCAATTCTGAAGACTAAATCTCATAAGTCTGAATTGTTGGCTACGTGTGAAGCCAAATCAAGGAATAACGGCTGGAGAATACTGCAGATTCCTTTCTTCATGTAACGACTGCAGATTCCTTTCTTGTATGTAACAGAGCTTCTTGGTGAAACGTCTATCTCTCCCACAATGCATGCTATGCCAATGGTATCTGCTTTGTAAGAAGAAAATATATCAAGTTTGTACTGGTATTGGATTGTAGAGTTGCTGGGTGTATATGTTAAAACTAGAGAATTAATAAAAAGAGTTTCCCCTATTGATAGTGGATGTAGCTAGATATCCTGGTGAACCACTTTAAACTTCTGTGTTTTTATCTCTGTATGGTGTATCTTATTTTTGTTTTAATTTTTCACTCTATACTTCTTTCTTTTGTTCTATTTTAGTCCAACAATTGGTATCAGAGCCATGGTGTTCAATCATTTGGCATGAGAGGTTTGAGTTTCAGTGGGACTAATGCCGGCTGATAAAGGAAGTCATAGCAAATCATAAGGGAGGCTAAAATCTAGCAAGAGAGATACTGATTGTTGGTATTGTGGAAAGCAAGGCCACATCAAGAAGAAATGTTGGTTTTTGAAGAAGGCTAAAAATCAACGAAAAGAAGATGAAGTGAATTTGATATGTGAAGAGGATGTTGGTGCAACAATAGGTGTTCTTGTTTCAGCCTTAGAAGAAACATCACCAAATGTTTGGGTGCTTGGTTCGGGAGCATCGCTTCATGCCACTTCGTGCAATGAGTACTTCATTAATATGCAAAGCGGTGACTTTGGTAAGGTTTTTCTTGGCAATAATGAATCTTATGATGTTACTGGCAAATGAGATGTTTTGTTAAAATTAAAAATGGAAATAGTTGGTTGTTGCAAGATGTTATATATGTCCCTTGCTCAAACAAAATTTAATTTCAGCTCGACAGTTGTTTTCACAAGGATGTAAAGTCAATTTTGAATTAAATAGATGGAAAGTCAAAAAAGGGGCCTTGGTAATTGCTCAAGGCAGCAAAGTAGGCACCCTGTATGTCATAGAAAGTCTTGCTTCATGTGAAATGGATAGGTTAGATGATGTAGTTGATTTCGTCATTGATGAATTTCTTAACCTATTGGATTTTGATCAAATGTTTGTGAAAGAAGTGCAAGAGCCTCTGCAGAAAATCTAGAAATTAAAAAGACAATGGTTTGGGATGATGATTTTGAAAGGGAAAATGGTAATGCCATTTCAGAAAATGTTAAATCTTATGAAGAAAGTTCTGACAGTCGGTGAAGATCTAGAAGAAAGCCTAAGTGCAAGTTTGGTGGAGGTCCCAAGACACTTTGTAGCACGTATAAGAAGATGGGACAAGCACAAGATCCTTCATATGGTAAGAATAACATCCATGACAAGTGCAAGCAAGATAAATGGATATTTATTCCTAGAGGCAACATCACCAGCACAAGAAGATGAAGAGTCTTGGAGGCAGATGGTTGCCCATGGGTCCTAGGGGCTTACAGTCGGTAATTGGGTTGAAGTTGGGAAAGCAAACTTATTTCTTTAAAAATTGTGTAAAATTTATATGATGATAAAAAGAAATTTTGATAATCAAATAAAATCTATGGAGGTTGGTATTTTTTGGGGTTTTTTTCAATATTTTGTAGATATATGGTGTTTCCACAATTCATAAGAATATATAAAAAATGGGGATTCTTTTTTGGGTTTTTTCAATATTTTATTAATATATGGTGTTTCCACATTTCATAAGAATATATTTAAACTACGTAAAATTTATGATGATCAAATAAATTTTATGGAGGCGGGTATTCCTTTTTGGGTTTTTTCAATATTCTATGAATATATGGTGTTTCCACATTTCATAGGATATTAAAAAATAATATTTTTTAAAAGTTTTTTCAATATTATGTGAATATATGGTGTTTCCACAATTCATAAGAATATATATATAAAAAAATGGGGATTAAATCATGCAAAATTTATTTGATCATAATTTTTTTTGCACAATTTAATCAAAAAAATTATATATCTTTTAACTATTTCTTCTTTAGGAGAATAGAAGAGAATGGATATATAGAGAATCCAATAAAAAACAATGCACCATTTATTTAAGTTTTAGCTTTTGTGATCCTCATAGGAGTGGGTTATTCATGTAAGGAAGTTAAAGTAGTGGAAACAACTTCCTACGCCAATCTTGAGGAAAGAAATTATGCAAAACTTTAAATTTGATCTAACAATCATAGAAATTTCAACAAAACATTCGAAAAAATGAAATAAACAACGTGACACAAAACACTAGATATATGTGGGGAAAACCCTTTCAGGTGAAAAACCCCACACTCCAAAAGCCTGCTCAATGTATTTCAAATCCAATACCAAGATTACATACACTTGCAGAGCAAGTTTATTACAAGAGTATCACCAATAAACAACTCTAGAAGAATTCTTGTAGCATTCCGATAGCTTAACAATACTTGGAAACTCACACTATACAAATTACTCCTCAAGCCTCCAATTTATAGACTTTTGGCTATACAAGAAACCATCTATGGTTTTACAAAACCATGTGCGAAGCTTCTCAGCCAAGATTCCAGTCTAAAAATAAGCTCTCACGTCTAAAATGATATCCCCTATTTTTTACCCTTACAAATGTCATAGAATCTATCAAATATGCCTAAAAATAGGCCTTCCATAATATACTACCATGTGGGCATCTTTTGACATCTAATAAACCAATTTTCAAAGCACTGACAATGTGTAACAGCTATAGGAAAATATTAAATAAAAAATAACTATTCATGGGAAATATGCAAGGTTGAGACACCTCATTTCCCAACATTCTCCCACTTGTCGAATACCTTGCACGAGCCAAGGGAATAACACCATCATGGATCATCTGCTAGGGGCCAAGAGGCCCATAGACTTGGAACACCACCTAAATTTTGTTATGCTCACGGGCTTAGTTAATGCATCTACAACATTTGCCATGGTCTCTACTTTTTCCAGCTTCACCCTACCATCCTTGACCATATCTCTCATGAAGTGATAGTAAACATCAATGTGTTTGGTCCTGGCATGAAAAGTTAGATTCTTCACAAGGTAGATTGCACTTTGACTGTCACAATAAACTATAATTACACCCTGTTTCAATCCAATATTTGAACACAAATGCTTTAGCCAAATGGCTTCTTTACAGGTATGAGTAGCTGTCATGTACTCTGCCTCAATAATGGACAAAGCAACCACAGCCTGTTGCTTGCTCATCCAACTGATTGCACCACCATTAAGAGTAAACACATATGCACTGGTGGACCTTTTACTATCGACATCACCAGCCCAGTCTGAATCCACAAAACCATGAATACTCTAGGAATGTTGATCTTCTATACCATGAAAATAAATAGAGTACACTATTGCACCCCATAAATATCTAAAGATCCTCTTAACTGCATCCCAATGCACTCTTCTAGGATTAGACATATAATGAGAAAGAACTCCCACTACTTGGGCAACATCTGGTCTTATGCAGACCATAACATACATTAAGCTTCCAACTGCACTCTGGTAAGGCACTCTGCTCATGTCTTCCATCGTCGATGGGGATGTAGAACATTGTGAAATAGAGAGCTTTGTTCCTAATGTAACAGGAACACAAAGTGGTTTACAATCCTGCATGTTAAACCTTTGCAAAACTGAACAAACATACTTACTCTGGCCAAGCCATAGCTTTATGTTCTCATGATCTCTTTTGATATTCATCCCAGGAATGTGTTTTCTTGCACCAAGATCTCTCATTTCAAATTTCATAGAGAGCTGAGATTTTAATTCTACAATCAAACCTTTGCCTTTCCCAATAAACATGTCATCAACATATAAAGTAATTACTAGGAAACAATCACCATCAGATTTAAAATATACACACTGATCAAATTTAAAGCGCACAAATCCCAAACTCAACACATAAGTATCAAATTTCTCGTACCACATCCTAGGACTTTGTTTAAGGCCATACAAAGATTTCTTTAACTTACAAACCAACTTGCTTTTACCTTTCACCACGTAGTGCTCTGGCTGTGTCATATAGATTTCTTCCTCCAAATCAACATGAAGGAAAGTAGTTTTCACATCCATTTGCTCAACCTCTAAGTTATAAGCTACTACAATAGATAATAAAAAATGAATTGATGTCATTTTAGTAACAGAAAAAAAGATCTCACATTTCAATACCCTCAACCTGAGAGTATCCCTACACAACCAACTGTGCCTTATACTTTTCAACATTTCCATCTGAACCAATATTTTTCTTAAATACCCATTTACATCCAACAGGTTTTTGTCCTTCAGGCAATGGTACTAGGTCCCATGTATCATTTCTTTCAAGGGCTGTCATCTCTTCATCCATGGCAATTTTCCAGGACTCTGCATTATACATACCCAAAGCCTCTTACATAGATCTCGGTTCATCAATGTTAGTACTCAAAGCAAATATACACTTCCAATCATCAAATGAATACCCATACCTTTCAGGTGGTTGCCTATGCCTTGTAGACCTTCGAACAAGCTGAGGTGGAGGTTCTTCCACTTCTTCATCCTCTTCTCCCTCTTCTGAAGATTTAGAGCTTGATGAGCTCTCCACAACTTCTTGTCTATCTTGGGGCCTCGATTCAACTTCCTCAGGCATAGAAGGAAGTTGAATCACATCCTTTTTCTGTTCACTTTCTTTATGCTATTCTAGCTAAAAAGTAACAAGAGAAGATTTAGTCAATCTAAAGATAACACTTATGGAATAAATTACCTTATGTGCAACAGCAGCCCAAAGCTTGTATCCTTTCACACCATAGCTGTAGCTGATGAAGATACATTTGACAACCTTAGAATCCAACTTTTTTCTCTTCTCCTTAGGCACATGTGCATATGCATCACAACCAAAAACTCTCAGATGTCTAAGTGAAGGCTTTTTCCCCAACCATGCCTCTGTTGGATCTAGGGCATACAACTGAGAGGGGGGGGGTGAATTAGTTGTATAGAACTTCTTCTCATTCAAACACTTAATTCTCTGTTGTTAGTTAGCAGCATATCAAATAATCATCCATGGAAGCATAATACATAAACACAAGAGCAGATAAGCATCAACACATTGAACACCAAGATTTTGACGTGGAAAACCCGGTTAAGGGAAAAACCACGGGGTGATTAACCCAAGAATTATTCTCTGTTAGAAGAATAAAGAAAAATGAATGGCACATGCCAATAAGGGCTCACTGCCCGAGCACACTGCTCACAAAGAGGCCCACTGCCTACAAGGAGACACACTGTCTACAAAGTGATGAAAATCACAGTCTTGAACTGGAGAATGACATCTCTACCATGTCCGGATCAGTTCCAATTAAGCCCAACATCTCTACTCTGCCCTTCACACGTTTCTTCGCTATGCCACACTCATCCACACACCACACCTTGAAATGAACTCACAAACCGTTATTTATACAAGACATCGACTTAGGAACAAACATCTAAGTCGGCAAACAACCATAGGAGTATCCGCAAGATGAATAACACATCCGGTCGGCCATCACAAGAACATTCGCAGGATGAACAACTCATCCGGTCGGCTAAACAGAGCAAGAACTTCATCCGGAAGAATAACTTCAATTCCGGGCTCTACCATCAATGCAGACCAACAACACAACCTAAACATGATCCAAGAACCTTCACAAGCCTGTCTTAATGTCTGGATACATCCGCACTTCCTCTACTTACTGGGATCTCTTGTCTTCCTCATCTGGAACTTCAAGAACACAGTCTGTCGCCACTGTCATAATGCAAGAGGTACTTCCGGACCTCCAAATCATACACAAATCAGGATGACACATCACAAGGACATCCCAAACACTTAGTCCAATCCGCAGATTAGGATGATACAATTCCGGACCTCACCGGACCTTTTTGTGATCCTCTGTCACCTCTGGATACTTGCCGGACCCGGTTCTATACCGGCAGCCACAACTCCTTCAGATCTTCATGCGGACCTCTGAAATCTTAACTGTAGCATCTCAAGACTCATATCTACTAACCCTTTAATCCGCATCCTCCGGTTCTCATCCTATACAGTACATTTACCTTCTTCTCATCACTGTTCTTCACTGTTCCTGACTGAGGCTAATTTTCTCAATATCCTCAGCACACAGCTCATCAAATCCTTCTTGTCAATGCAATATGAGTATGTTGACATCAATGACAACACTGGATAACCTCATACTTGCAACAATCTCCCCCTTTGTCATTGATGGCAACATATGATGTGAAAAACCATTAAGACAAGAACTTCAACTTTTCATATGTCTTCTCTTCCTTTACTGCTCCCCCTTTGATCATCAACCACTTGTTTTTCACATGTCTTCTCTCCCCCTTTGACATCAATGGCAAAGGGCTCATACTTGCAATTCTCATACATCAGAATCATACCAGCTGCTCCCCCTTAGTTGCAGCTCCCCATTAGTCCAGATCACAAGATATGACTGTGATAGCCACCGGACTGATGCACATCAGTGCATCTTAGTTCATCACCGGAGGGGCCATGACCCCTAACTTCTCCCGGAGATATTCAAAAGAGTCTTTGGGAAGAGGTTTTGTAAAGATATCTGCAATCTGATCCTTGGAGGGAACATACTCCAATCTGACTTCTTCCTTGTTTACTTGTTCTCTTAAAAAGTGAAATTTGATAGATATGTGCTTAGTCTTAGAATGCAATACCGGATTCTTGGAAATATTAATTGCACTTGAATTATCACAGAAAATTGTGATAGGCTCCTCATATTCAACTTTGATGTCTCTTAGCATCTGCTTCATCCATAAGATTTGAGTGCAACTACCTGCTGCTGCAATGTATTCTGCTTCAGTTGTAGACAGAGATATTGCATCTTGTTTCTTGCTTAGCCAAGAAACCAATCTCTTCCCCAAAAAGAATGCTCCACCACTAGTGCTCTTCCGATCATCCACATCTCCTGCCCAATCTGCATCTATGTAAGCAAGAAGAGAGAAATCCAGATCTCTAGGATACCATAGACCATACTCAACTGTTCCTTTCAAGTATCTAAAAATTCTTTTGATTGCCATAACATGAGATTCTCTAGGATCAGCCTGGAATCTTGCCACAAGACCAACAGCCTGCATTATATCTGGTCTAGTTTGAGTGAGATACAACAATCCACCAATCATTGATCTATACTTTGTCTGATCTGCCTTTGGAGAATCATCATCTTTGCTTAACTTACATCCGGTTGCCATAGGAGTGTTCATAGGCTTTGAGTCTTCCATACCAAATTTCTTTAACAATTCTTTCACATATTTGGTCTGAGAAATGAAGATCCCTTCTTTTGTTTGAGTAATTTGCAGACCCAAGAAGAAATTCATTTCACCAAGCATAGACATTTCAAACTCACTTTTCATCTGATTTGCAAAAGTTTTGCACATACTATCTCTTCCTCCAAAAATGATATCATCCACAAACACTTCAACAATCAGAATGTTTTCATGATCAATTTTGAAATATAAGTTACTGTCAGCAGTACCTTTGTTGAATCCAATCTGCACAAGATGCTTATCCAACCTTTCATACCATGCTCTTGGGGCTTGCTTCAATCCATACAAAGCTTTCTTCAACTTGCAGACCATATCATTATTATCAGACAATTGAAATCCATCCGGTTGTTCAATGTAGACTTCTTCTTCCAGATCACCATTTAGGAAGGCAGACTTGACATCCATCTGATATACCTTGAAGTCTTTGAAGGCAGCAAATGCAAGAAGTAATCTGACTGCTTCAATTCTTGCTACCGGAGCAAAAGTCTCTTCAAAGTCAATTCCTTCTATTTGAGAGTAGCCTTTGCAGACCAATCTAGCTTTGTTTCTGATTACTTCACCAGCTTCATTTAGTTTGTTCCGGAAGACCCACTTGGTTCCAATTACATTCCTGTCTCTAGGTCTGGGAACAAGATCCCAAGTATGATTTTTCTCAATTTGCATCAATTCATCTTCCATTGCTTTGGTCCAGTTTTCATCATTGCAGGCTTCATTTATTGTTTTAGGTTCAATCTTTGAAATCAAACAACATTCATTCTGATTTTGAGCAATATTCCTTCTAGTTTGTACACCTTTGCTTCTGTCACCTATGATCTGATCTTCAGAGTGATTTAGTCTTACATACCTTGGAATTTTGGGAGTATCCAGCACTGCTGTTTCTTGATCAGGCTCATTCAAACCTATCTCTTCTTCCTGATTTACCGGATCAGGCTGACTCTGTCTCACCGGAGAGGATTGAGGTCCTTGAACACTGTCTTGGTCATCTTCATCAAACTCATAAAATCTTGAAGGCTTCTCAATTCCTTCATCAACCTTTACATTGGTGCTTTCTATCATCTTCCTCAATCTCTTATTGTAACACCGGTATGCTTTGCTTTGAGTGGAGTAGCCCAAGAAAATTCCTTCATCACTTCTAGCATCAAACTTTCCTAGATCTTCATCTCTTTTAATATAACACTTGCTACCAAATACTCTGAAATATTTCACAGTAAGAGTGATGCCAAACCAGAGTTCATAGGGGGTCTTACCGGTGTTGTTTCTGATTTGAACTCGATTGAGAGTGTAGACTGCAGTGCTGATAGCTTCTTTCCAAAACATTTGAGGAACATTTGCTTCCAACATCATTGTCCTAGCAGCTTCCTGGATGGTCCGGTTCTTTCTCTCAACTACTCCATTCTGCTGTGGAGTCTTAGGAGCAGACAACTGTCTCCTTATACCCTGTTTCTCACAAAAGTCAATGAATTCACCAGATGTAAATTCACCACCTCTATCAGACCTTAGACACTTTAGTTTCAATCCGGTTTGATTCTCCACCATAGCTTTGAAGATTTTGAACTTCTCAAAAGCTTCTGATTTTTCTTTTAGAAAGGTAACCCACATCATCCGGGAATGATCATCAATTAACAACATGAAATATCTATCACCTTGCAGACTCTTGATTCTTGTCGGACCACATAGATCAGTATGTACTAATTCCAACAATCCGGTAGAAGACTGATCTTTGCTTTTGAAAGAGACTCTGCTTTGTTTACCTAACTGACATTCTTTACACACACTGTTTGTAGGTTTCATCAACTTTGGAAGATCTCTCACAGCCTGAGTATTGCTTATCTTGATGATGTTATCAAAATTTACATGACACATTCTTCTATGCCATAACCAACTCTGATCAATTTGAACAAACAAACAACTTTTATTTGAACCAACCAGATGAAAGATGTTACCTCTTGTCTGAGTACCGGATGCAATTTCAGTTCCGGAGCTTGTAAAGATTCTGCATTTTCCATTCTTGAACCGGAGATCATAGCCTTTGTCCACTAACTGACCAACACTGAGAAGATTGTGCTTCAATCCTTCAACATACAGTACATTTCCTATTTTGCTCTTACCATCAAAGGAAATAGTTCCCCTACCTCTGATTCTGCCAGCAGAATTGTCACCAAACTTTACCATTCCTCCTTCATATCTTTCCAAGTCTAAGAACTTATTCTTGTCACCAGTCATATGGTGAGAACATCCACTGTCAATAACCCAATCATCCTTTTCTTCCACTTGAGCAGCCAAGGCTTTTTCAACAACTTTGTGATTGACAGATTCAGAGAGCATGGAGTCTTCTTCCTTGATGGCTATAAACACCCACTCATTTCCGGATTTGCTTCCTAGTTCTGATTCATCATCTGTTACTCCTTCATTGTCATCTTCTTCATGAACATAATAGCAATTCTTTTGAAACCTTTGTCTGTGAGTATTAGATCTTGCAGATCTCTTCAGACATCTTGAGGCAAAATGACCAATCTTATTGCAGTTGAAACACTTAAAGGGTAGTTTTCCTTCATACTTACCGGATCCTCTTGGCAGTCTTTTTGCAATGAGGGCTTCAAGTTGAGCTGTTTCTGCTTCTTCTTCTTCCATGTCTTTTCTTGCTTGATCATACCATGACATTTTCCTTGATGAGTTTTCACCCGGATCAAATCTCTGTTTGCCTTTCACATAGGCACTGGCTTTGAAAGCAGATTCAGTCTTGGGTGGATCATCTCCAAACTCGGTCATTTCAAATGCAGCTAGTTTGCCAGCTAGTTGTTCTCTTGTGACAGTTGTGTGGGCTCTGAATTCATCAATGGCAGCAACTTTGATTTTGTAGGCAGCAGGAAGGGATCTTAAGATTTTGCAGACAATCTCATTTTCATCTAAAGTTCCACCAGCATTTATGATTCCACATACCAGCTCATTTACTCTTGGCATAAAGGTAGTGATGTTTTCATCATCTCTCATTTTCAATCTTTCAAATTTCCCTTTCAGACTTTGCAGCCTTGCACTTTTGACAAACTCATCTCCTTCATACAGAAGTTCCAGTTTAGTTAGGATCTCATATGCAGTGGGTAGGTCAATGACATTCGAGAGATCTGAGTCATTCAATGCGCTTAGAAGAGCTTCCTTGGTCCGCAGATTGTTTTCAGCTTCTGTGATTTCATTCAGAGTTGTCGGACCACCTTGTGGGGGTATATATGGTTTAGAGATCATAGCCAAGTATGCTTTTCCCATACATTCCAAATGACACTTCATGCGACCTTTCCAGAGAGTAAAGTTGGTTCCATCGAACTTCGGACTATCCTTCTTGTATGACGACATCCTGGATCTCCTCAAGCGGTTAAGCTCCTATCAGAGGAACTTGGCTCTGATACCAATTGTTGGATCTAGGGCATACAACTGAGAGGGGGGGGTGAATTAGTTGTATAGAACTTCTTCTCATTCAAACACTTAATTCTCTGTTGTTAGTTAGCAGCATATCAAATAATCATCCATGGAAGCATAATACATAAACACAAGAGCAGATAAGCATCAACACATTGAACACCAAGATTTTGACGTGGAAAACCCGGTTAAGGGAAAAACCACGGGGTGATTAACCCAAGAATTATTCTCTGTTAGAAGAATAAAGAAAAATGAATGGCACATGCCAATAAGGGCTCACTGCCCGAGCACACTGCTCACAAAGAGGCCCACTGCCTACAAGGAGACACACTGTCTACAAAGTGATGAAAATCACAATCTTGAACTGGAGAATGACATCTCTACCATGTCTGGATCAGTTCCAATTAAGCCCAACATCTCTGCTCTGCCCTTCGCACGTTTCTTCGCTATGCCACACTCATCCACACACCACACCTTGAAATGAACTCACAAACCGTTATTTATACAAGACATCGACTTAGGAACAAACATCTAAGTCGGCAAACAACCATAGGAGTATCCGCAAGATGAATAACACATCCGGTCGGCCATCACAAGAACATTCGCAGGATGAACAACTCATCCGGTCGGCTAAACAGAGCAAGAACTTCATCCGGAAGAATAACTTCAATTCCGGGCTCTACCATCAATGCGGACCAACAACACAACCTAAACATGATCCAAGAACCTTCACAAGCCTGTCTTAATGTCCGGATACATCCGCACTTCCTCTACTTACTGGGATCTCTTGTCTTCCTCATCCGGAACTTCAAGAACACAGTCTGTCGCCACTGTCATAATGCAAGAGGTACTTCCGGACCTCCAAATCATACACAAATCAGGATGACACATCACAAGGACATCCCAAACACTCAGTCCAATCCGCAGATTAGGATGATACAATTCCGGACCTCACCGGACCTTTTTGTGATCCTCTGTCACCTCTGGATACTTGTCGGACCCGGTTCTATACCGGCAGCCAGAACTCCTTCAGATCTTCATGCGGACCACTGAAATCTTAACTGTAGCATCTCAAGACTCATATCTACTAACCCTTTAATCCGCATCCTCCAGTTCTCATCCTATACAGTACATTTACCTTCTTCTCATCACTGTTCTTCACTGTTCCTGACTGAGGCTAATTTTCTCAATATCCTCAGCACATAGCTCATCAAATCCTTCTTGTCAATGCAATATGAGTATGTTGACATCAATGACAACACTGGATAACCTCATACTTGCAACAGCCTCCATAGGTGTTTTATCAACAAGCGCTGATGTAGGAGATCTATTTATCAAATAACAAGCAGTGGCAACACCTTTAGCCCAAAACTTTTGTTCTATGCCAGCTCCACTCAACATGCTCCTAGCCTTCTCCATCAACATTCTGTTCATTCTTTCTACAACTCCATTCTATTGTGGAGAATACAGAGTTGTCTTTTGTCTTTTAATCTTGCAATCTGTATAGAATCTGTCAAAATCTACAGAATAATACTCACTGCCATTTTCAGTCCTCAAACATTTAATTTTCTTTCTAGTCTGAGATTCTACCAAAGCCTTGAACTCCATAAAATGACTGAAAAATTTAGATTTACTCTTTAAAAAATATACCCATGTCCTCCTACTGAAATCATCAATGAAAGTAACATAATAAACTGATTTACTAATAGAAGAAACATCAACAGGACCATATACATCTAAATGGATTAGATCCAAAATACATGAAGACTTATGAGAAGATGAGTAAAACTAAACGCGATTCTATTTCCCATAAATATAATGTTCATAGAAATCAAACTCTAGATTGCAATCATTCAAACCTTCAACAAGGTTCTTATTTTTTAGGGATTTCAAACCCTTCTCTCCAATGTGGCCAAGTCTCTGGTGCCATAACATAGTCTTCTCTATAGGCAACTTTGATTCGGTAGACATCGTACCCTTGGGTATCTAGAAGCCACGACCATCTGCAAAAGAGGAAACCATCTCTTTTTTTACCGAAGTAGTTTCTAGCTTGATTTTATCAGAAGTACTATTGCACTCAACCATGCATGCATCAATATGGTACAATGTCTCAAATCTGCTTCCTCTTGCTATCACCATAGCACCTCTCACCATTTTCACACCTGCTTCAGAAAACTACGCATGCACACCCCCATCTATTAGCTTCCTAACAGATAATAAATTTCTTGCTAGTCTTGGGATATGTAAGACACCATCAAATCTTCTAACTCTACCATCAAAAAATATTACATGAATACTACCACGACCAACAATGTCAATGAAGGGATTATCACCCAAATACACCTTACCAACATCATAGTTTTCATACTTACTAAACTAGTTTCTATTAGGCGTCATGTGGAAAGATGCACCTGAGTCTATCAACCATGCATTATCACCTGCACGAGTGGCCAAGACTGCAATAAAGGCATCTCCATCTTCTTTCTTGGACTCAGAATCAGAATCTTGCTTCTTCTTCTTCTTTTTCTTCTCTTCTTTACATTCCTTTCGAAAGTGTCTAGATTTGCCACAGTTCCAACATATTCCCTTGGACTTACTAGGAGATTTTGATCTCCCATTATTCTTGGAATTGGAATGGCCACACTGCTTCTCATCTTTGCCTCATTCTTTTTGTCTTCCTCAAACACTCAAAGACTCTTTGACATTCGGAGAGACCTTCCTTCTCATCTCTTCAGAAAATAGAGAACCAACAACATCCTGCATCATCAAGATGACTGCATTACTCCCAATAGTCATAACTAGGCTGTCCCATGAGTCTAGTAGTGAACACAACAAAATTTGACACCTTTTGATGTAGAGGCACTTTGCATAGGAGGAAGATAGACAAGTTGACTAGGTTTGCACTACACCAAAAAGCCCAAATTTGAGGTTCTTCATACAAAAGTGGGAACAACAGTTAGGGGCTCAAATTTATTCATGGAAAAGGTGTTGAGGCATGCATTAGAACCCATCCCATCCATTGGCAAAGGCAGGTCAAACTCAGAAATGGCACTTCCTTCACAAACTCAAGAAATGGCTTGTAACCCTAGAAAAAGAGAACAATCCTAATAACTTTTGATACAGAACTTCAAATACAAATCTTAGATAATTAGAAGATACCCATTAGGACCCCCTATCACATATCCAAGAATGGGTATTGGTTGTTTTGGATGATATGGATCAACCTATAACTCCTCCTAATGCCTTAGAGCCCTAATTAGGCCAAAAATACAAAGAGACTACCATAAAATGCAAGAAAAAAACTCAACCAATGATCTAAGCACTTAGGATACAATCCAAAACTATAGATTTTGTGGGTTTTATCCTCTTACAGTCTGTTGTTCCCAAAAATACTTCTATGGTTCCTCCAATGGGCTTAATACATGGTCATATTAAGCCCCTTCTAACAAATACGGTAAACAAAAACTCTTCCTCTCCTGTAAGCATCCAAAACACTTAACATACAAATAAATACATCCATCCCACTAGTCTTATGGCCTTGAAAGATAGTGGGATGGTCAATACCCCATCATTGGAAGCAAACCCTTATCTAGGTTTTGATGAGGTTGTTTTGGAAGAAACCTTTTATATCCTTATTATACAACTTTCAAGACACCAAACTACTTGAAAATGAAAGGCAACACCTTACACTATCCAATCAAAATATGAGGAAGTGATAACAATTCTGTACCTTCCTACAGTACGGCCTGTAGCAGCATTTTCCTCAAGAAATCAGAGTTCTATTAGTGGGCAATCTCAGAAATATGGTTGTAGAAAACTCCTCAATGAATGTTAAGACACCAAGTAGGACTTGATTGGAAGCTATTATACCACTCTATTCATACCACATTTTTGGAGCCCATAACTGTTCCGTATAGGGGAGAAGTATGGGCTATTTCTACAAAAAATACAGAAAACAATAAAAAAAAAAATAGAGAAATGGTGTTTGATTGCTTTGAAACTTATTGCCTCCTCTACAATAATCATGTTAAAGGTGTTTTAAACTGGTTCACACCTTTACTAACTCCTTGAAGGTAGTTTGGTTCGATGGGAAGGTTTACAACCACTTCTTCCCCATCAAACTTCCTTGATAGTTTTGTAAACTACAACTACTTACTAGTTTTGTCCTTACATGTTGAGGATTATTTAGGATTAACAAGTGCCTTCAAATAGTTTAAAATGTAATTAGGCCTTGAACAAGGCATTAGACTCCTTTACATGCCTTAACAATGCTTACAATAATGAATATTATCTCTACATGCTTTAGGAAGGATTACAAAAGTGACTACCTCCTACAAGACAACAATAGATATTTGGACATAGTCCTTATTACATGAATGGTCTTCTAGGACCTTATTGGAGCAAGACAACATGAACCAAAAAACATGAAAACAAGTATGAAAACAAACATAGATGATCCCCTTGGTGCTCCTACACCATACTCCCCAGGTGGAAAGAGAATTCAAGTCTCTTGAGGAAGTAGATCAGCAATTGTGACACCATGCTTCAAGACATCTTCTTCACTCATCTGAGTGGCATATTCAATGGGTAAGCCACTCCATTTGACAAGGAACTATTTGTATGTCTTCTTTCTTGTCTTCTTCAAGACCTTGGTGTCAAGAATGCATTCCAACTTCAATGGTTGATTGGGTGGAAGACCCTTAACCCAATCTTCATCTCCTGCTACTGTCATATCTACCTCTGAATCTGTATTAGGATCACCTTTGAAGGGGAACAAGTCTAAAACATTGAAGATAGGAGATATGGCCAAGCCTTGAGGAAGTTCAATCTCATAGGCATTGGGCCCAAACTTGTGCACAATCATGCATGGTCCTATCTTCTTCACGAGGAGTTTGGTTGGCTACCCCTTTGGAAGTCTTTCTTTCTTCAAATGTGCCATGACCAAATCCTCAACCTTGTATTGTACATCTCTCCTTCTCTGATTGGCTTTCTCCTTTTACTTTTCATTGTTCTTTTGAAGAGTTTCCTTGACATTATCATTGATGTCCTTCATGGCTAATGCAAAGTCTTCACCTTGAGCACTTTTCCTCTCCAATCCATGTAAATCTCTCAGTTCAATAATACCTCTTGGATGAATGCCATAAATAATCTCAAATGGACTCCTTCCTATGCTCCTATTGGTGGAATCATTATAAGCAAACTCTGCTTGAGGGATGATCATATCCCATGCCTCTCCATGTTGTTTGGTAAGACACCTGAGAAGATTTGCCAAGGACCTGTTCACCACCGCAATTTGGCCATCAGTCTGAGGGTGATAGGCTGAAGTAAAGGACAATTGGGTGCCCAACTTTTTCCACAAAGTGTGCCAAAAATGGCCTACAAACTTTGGATCCCTGTTAGTCACAATGTTAAGAGGCAAACCATGGATTCTAACAATTTCTTTGAAGAAAAAACTAGCAATGTGAGAAGCATCATTAGTGCATTTATAGGGTAAGAAATGAGCCATCTTACTAAATCTATCCACCACAACAAATATACTATCAAAGCTTCTTTGAGTCCTAGGAAGACCTAATACAAAATCCATGCTAATACTTTCCCATGGCCTATTAGGAATAGGAAGTGGCTGATATAGACTAGCATTAGATGAAGTACCCTTTGCCTTTTGACAAATACTACAACATTCAACAAATTTTCTAATATCTGATTGCATTTTAGGCCAAAAATAAAACATCTTCACCTGATCCAATATTTTATCCAACCGAAAGTGACCTCCTAGTCCACCACAATGTTTTTCCTTTATGATGTTCTCCCTCATGGAACACCTAGGAACACATAGTTGGCTGCCTTTGAACAACAACCCCTTTTGCAACAAAAATTCAGAAAAATCATAATGATAAGAGTCCAAAAATTGTGAACAAACTTCATATACCTCCTTGAAATATTCATCATCCTGATACATATGTTTGAGAGCATTGACCCCTACACTTTGCAACTAAATTTCTTGAACCATACACACCCTTCTACTGAATGCATCTGCCACTTTGTTAGCCTACCCCTTCTTGTGTTTGATTGAAAAAGTATATGCTTGGAGTTGCTCAACCCATTTCATATGCCTATGATTGAGTTTCTCTTATGAATTCAGAAAACTAAGTGCATGGTTGTCAGTATAAACAATAAATTCTTTAGGCAAAAGATAGTACCTCCATTTTTTCAAAGCATGTACCATTGCATACAATTCCAAGTCATAAGTAGAGTACTTTCTCTTACCATCATTCAATTTTTCACTAAAGAAAGCAATAGGCTTGCCTTCTTGACTTAGGATAGCCCCTATAGCAAGGTTATGAGCATCACATTCCACCACAAACAACTTGTTGAAGTTGGGAAAAACAAGAATGGGCTGTTGTGCTACCTTTTGTTTCAGAATTTCAAAAGAATCATTGGCTACCTTTGTCCATAAAAACTTACATTTCTGCCCCCCTTTGATGGTATCCAAAATTGGTGCACAAATATGACTAAGACCCCTTATGAATTTTCTATAAAATGTTGCCAAACCATGAAAACTTTTCACATCACCTACTATTTTTGGAGTTGGCCTTGACAAAATGGGTTCTACCTTTGTTGGATCCATCTTCAAACTACATTGTAAAATCACAAAACCAAGATAGGTGAGTTATTCCTTCATGAAGACACTCTTTTCCATGTTGATCATCAATTGTTCATCATGCAACTTCTCCAAAACCTGATCCAAATGTTACAAATGCTCTTCCTTAGTCCTATTGAAAAAAAAAATGTCATCCAAGTAAACCACAACAAATTTTCCAATGAAATCCTTTAACACTTCATTCATGAGACACATAAAAGTACTTGGGACATTCGATAGACCAAATGGCATCACCAACCACTCATAAAGACCCTCATTTGTTTTGAATGTTGTCTTCCATTCATCCCCTTTCTTTATCTTAATTTGATGATACCCACTCTTAAGATCAATCTTAGAAAAGTATCTAGCCCCTCCCAAAGTCCATTAGGTCATTGATCCTTTGCATAGGGAACCTATATCTTATGGTAATCTTGTTAATGGCTCTAGAATCCGTGCACAACCTCCATTTACCATCCTTTTTAGGGGCTAGGACTGTTGGGACAACACATGGGCTAAGACTCTTTCTCACCAATCCCTTATCCAACAATTCTTACACTTGATTGGCAATCTCTTCATTCTATGAAGGTGTCATCTTGTAGGCTGCTTTGTTTGGCAAAGTAGATCTCGGTATGAATACAGGTGAGAAGTACAAATTGTTTCTATAGAAAATATAGAAAATAATAAAAAAACAACAGAGAAATGGTGTTTGATTGCTTTGAAACTTCTTGCCTCCTCTACAATGATCATGTTCAAGGTGTTTTAAACTAGGTCACACATTGACTAATTGGTTGAAGGTAGTTTGGTTCGATGGGAAGGTTTACAACCACTTCTTCCCCATCGAACTTCCTCAAGACAATTTTGAGAACGACAACTACTTACCAGTTTTGTCCTTACATGTTGAGGACTGTTTAGGCTTAACAAGTGCCTTCAAATAGTTTACAATGTAATTAGGTCTTGAACAGGGCATTATACTCCTTGACATGCCTTAATAAGGCTTACAATCATGAATATTGTCTCTACATGCCTTAGGAAGGCTTACAAAAGTGACTACCTCCTACAAGACAGCAATAGATATTTGGACATAGTCCTTATTACATGAATGGTCTTCTAGGACCTTATTGGAACAAGACAATATGAACCACAAAACATGAAAAAAACTATGAAAACAAACATAGATGATTCCCTTGGTGCTCCTACACCTCCTTTCTTCTTCGTCCATTTTCACCCCAACTGAGATCAACTGAGTCACCAACATATTGAAAGTTTCCAGATGCTCAGAAATCTATCCACCTTCTTCCATTCTCAAGGAATACAACTTCTTCCTCAAGAAAATATTATTTACTAGAGATTTAGCTTGATATATCTCACCCAACTTCTTCCAAAGCTTCTTCTAAGTGGGTTCTTCATGGACATTTATCAAAATTAAATCTGTAAGACACAGTCTAATGAGACCTTTAGCTTTTCTATCCATTATATCATATTTTGCAGCCAAAGTTGGATCCATAAGCCTATGGACATTTTCATCCACTGCATCCCATAGATCCCGATCAATCAATAAATCTTCCATCTTCAGCTCCCACATTTCAATGTTTGTACTAGAAAACTTCTCTATCTCAATCCTCCCAGATGTGCTTGCCATCTGAAAATCCCTGTAGCAAGATCACAAAGTATCCTCTACACAAGATCCTACTCAAAACCTTGATTAACACAAAAAACCCAACAACCCACAACTGAAACCAAAGGTGATTAGGCTCTTATACCACTTGTAAGGAAATTAAAGTAGAAAAAACAACTTCCTATGCCAATCTTGAGGAAAGAAATTATGCAAAACATTAAATATGATCTAAGAGTCACAAAAATTTTAGAAACACTTTAAAAAATGTAATGTCCCCTTCTAGCAAGCCAAAAATTCTCTCAATCTTGCAAACAATTTCAACTTACAAAGTGAACATTAGTATTCAAATGTTCTTTCGAAATCACATGTCATTATTTATAAACATAAGCCATTTGTTATTATAGATTGATTGTATTCATTTCATGATTCCCTAGAAGAGATATACTTAGGCCTTTGTTAATCAAAACCACCATCATATGAGAGTAAATCTGTTAGGGTGCAATGCCAATGCTATAGGTTGTTCTTCCTTTGAGGGGTACTGTAGACCCAGGCCACTCTAGGACCTTCCTTTGACTCGAGGTTCTCTAGACCACTCAAGTGAAAAGACTACCTCTTGCCTCCTAAGGTACCATCTTGAGACAAGGGCTCAAAGGGGTGCTCTAGACCAATGAACTTGTACCTATCCTTGGTTGATTTCTCACCCCTAATCTTCCTTACTCCTCATAGTGGTGAGTGGATTAACATTATTGCCCTTATCTATCTTAGGAATTCATGCCTCTTATGTACATTATACTCTTTGTATTCATATATGAAATCTTATTATCATATTTAATCACAAGTTCTAACCATCTCTAAGCTCATATCAATTATTCATAACATATACATAATCCTATTATTTTATTCTTTCCTATGATCAATTCATCATTTTTTGCACATACTATTATTGAATTCAAGAACTTATCTTATATTGCTATGCCTGATTTCTATGCAATCTAGAAAGCAATGTTTAATTATCTTACTTTTGTCATCATATTGAAGTACTGCTATATTACATTCTAATATGCAATTACTCTTTCTTCTATTCATGCAAAATTCCTTACGTTGATAAATCAAACTATATAATTTTAGTGGCTGGAATATGTATTACATACCTTTGTTTCTATCAGTTGTGATATACTTTATTTGTCGACTGTAGATTAACTTCTTTACTGTTGCAAATTGTGGGCAGAGATTTCTGCAAGCCTTGATCAAATGGAATGATTCCAATGGAGGATACTTGCTGATTTTGTATGATGTATTCTAAGTATTTGTAGACTGAATTCTTTACTTGATGGATATGAAGTGATAACTTTGGTCGATGCATACAATGGCTTTGATGGTTGAGCAAATGATTCGATGCCTTTGATGCTTACCACAAGGTTCCTTTTAAAGACTTGGAGGGGCACAAATATGAGAAGAGGTGTCTCTTAGAACATTGTCTCTTTATTATTGTTACTTTAACAATATTTTATCATTAACAAATGGATGTCGTTGCCTAGAAATATGATCATATAATCTTCTTTCTTTGGGAATCATGATTCTCATGCGAATATTGATCTTCTATTATCATCGACGCAACAATCTATGATTATCATTCTTTTGTAATATAAATATGGGATGATCTTTCTTACTTGAATGGCCATCGTTCATGTCGACTATATCTTTATAATCAATTAGTCTTTATCTTTATGTAATCGATTTCCAATCTTTAATTGGAAACTTTATTGATCTATGATAGGCCTCCCTCCTTAAGATTGCTTGCCCTCAAGCAATTTGTGTATTTGGGAGTCTAAGTCTTCTAATCTTTCCCATGTAACATCATCATTAATAATAATTAATGCAATGTTACCTCTGTGTGCATATATTCAGTTCATGCAACCACAACCATAACACATATGCAAATACCTATGTTTTTTTTGTGAGAATCATGATGAATAATAATAAATATTTATTATTCATAGGATGGCAGGATCACTACTCTGATACCAATTGTAATATCCCCTTCTAGCAAGCCAAAAATTTTCTCAACCTTGCAAACAATTTTAACTTACAAAGAGAACATTAGTATTCAGATCTTCTTTCAAAATCACATGTCATTATTTATAAACATAAGCCATTTGTTATCATAGATTAATTGTATTCATTTCATGATTCCCTAGAAGAGATATACTTGGTCCTTTGTTAATCAAAACCTCCATCTTATGAGAGTGAATCTGTTTATAGACTTCTGGCTATACAAGAAACCATCTTTGGTTTTACAAAACCATGTGTAAAGCTTCTCAACCATTATTCCAGTCTAAAAATAAGCTTTCACGTCCAAAATGAAATCCCCTATTTTTGACCCTTACAGATGTGATAGAACCTATCATAATATGCCTAAAAATAGGTCTTCCATAATATACTACCATGTGGGCATCTTTTGACACCTAATAAACCAATTTTCAAAGCATGTAACAACTATAGGAAAATATTAAATAAAAAATAACTATTCATGAGAAATATGCAAGGTTGAAACACCTCATTTCCAAACAATTCATTCAATTGGAAAGAAAAGCGATTAACCTTACCTTCTAAGAAATTGCACTCTTAACTTTTAATGTTGATTTAATCAGCTCCATGTCTTTGTTTTGCAGGGGGCTTCACAAGATAGGGTATCAAAATCCTGTTTGGATGTTTAAATTGAATCTAGGACTTCCGAGTTGATAGACACCATTTCAAGAGAAGCTGAAATATTAGAGAAAGCGTTATTGCATTTAAAAATTAATTAGAATAATTTAGCTTTTTAAATTTAAATAAGTCTTAAACAGTTGTTTCAAAAGTCTAGATTATCAGTTTATGATGACTTTCAATATCGTACACATATGGTTTATAATATTGAGTTTCCATGCTGGCATCAGCGAAATAATTGGGGTGCCTAGCTTTAAAGATGGGAAAATGGTGGTATCACACTGGATATTTGCAGTCTATGGCTGCATGTACCCTCCAGAGATACATAATAGTAACTTCCAATCTATCTTAGTGCATCAAAATATTGAATCTGTAGAAGAGGTAAAACTATCACATGCTGAGCGTGCAACAACTGAAGGAACAATTTTTCTAGTAACTACATCGCCAAAGACAGCTATGGAGGTTAGTACACTTTTTTTTTTCATTTTTTTCAATATTACTTCTGCATGTTGGTAATTAATTTCTCCTACCACATTATTAATTATTGTATTTTGTTAATTAATAAAAAAGTTGAAAAGATAAATTTTATAAATGATTTGTCAGATAAACTATTAAGTTTCTAGATAAAAAGTTCTAGAGGAGATAAGTTTAGAAGGTTTATAGATAAATCAAGATAAGACAATGATGTTTGAAAAAGATAAATATTAAATGTTCTTTACAAAGTATGTTTTGGTAAGAGTTTTATTAATAAAGTAATTTGTAATTATTTCATCAAATGATCAATGAGAAATTTCCTAGTGTTATAGCACTCCAACCAATTTGTGTTTGTGCATTTATGTAAATTTATATTTGTGTTGTAAGATATCTCCATCTACCACCAACAAATGGTATCAAAGTCAATCAATTAAAGAAAGAAAAGATCAAAGGTTCGCAGTAGAGACTAAATTTGATGGTCCACCTTGCCTATCAAGCAAAATTTTTATGATGTTATTCATTCAAAGGTGCCCTTAAAATACTATAACATATCTTAATATAAGTAAAATTATATATAAACCAAATAGTTTATCATCCTAATTCCATATAAATTTTGATAGCTTATCCAAAATCTCTCCTTTCATGTGATACAGTCTTTTTAAAATTTTAATTTTAATTTATGGCAAAAATCCTAAATATTGTCATACAACCATCAAATTTAAGGCCCAAGTCTCAACTTCATAGGTCATCGAAGATCAAGGACAAAATTATTTGAAGAAGATAAGATTGAAGCCGTAGTCTAGCATTTTTAAAGAAATCACCTCTTGTAATAATAATTGCATTTATATAGGCTGAAGATACTTTTGCAGCAAATAGACTGAAGATTCTAAAGTTGTAACATAATATTGAAGCCGCTTAGGAGACAAAGGAAACACAATTTTTAAAATAAGTTGTAATCTTTTATTAAATCACCCTCTTTTCAAGTTGCATATGTCTTAGTTAGAGGTGTTAAGTAATTAGATAAATAAACAACACACAAAGTAGCACACAGAGACAAATGATTTAACGTGGTTCACCAATGTAGCTAGGTCCATGGGAAAGCAGGGCAAAAGTATTCTTATTATTTGCAATAGCACACATAAGGTTTTTCCTTCACATATATGCAATAGTCTTGAAGAGAAGACAAAGACACAAAACAAGGAATATGAAGCGAACAATCAAACTTCACATCCAACATTCTCCCACTTGAAGTCTGATCCATGCTGCGATTTCACATCTGAATGTTCTCCCATGTCTTGAAGTCTGCTTTCCATGGCTTATTGTCTCATAAAAGCAATAACTCTATATCATCAAATATCCAAAGACAATCACCAAATCCTATGGTAATAAATAAGCCTCCATAGCTAGAATAGCAACCACACCTAGCTGCTAATCACATCCAACTAACCATACAACATTAGTAAACGCAAGTCAGCAACATATTCAACCAATACTGCAGCTCTTATCTCTATATAATCCACTGTCTTGCTCAAAACATTGTCATCTTCTAGGATAACAAAACACACCAAATCCATTGATGTGCAAAAAAATTGAAGACCCTTGATACTGCAGTCCAATGAAAAAGTACATACATCCTAGAACTTATGCTACATGAGCAATGTCAATCAAAAAATAACTCAAGTCTACCAATCAGCACTTGCATAAAATAGTGGCAAATAATCAAAACACAATGATCTGTGAACTGCAATCAACATGTTGTAGAGCATACTTCCACAAACAATTTTCTGCTCACTTCTCGCACCTTCAAGATCTCACTTCTCCGAAGTCCTCCACATCTCAAATGATATACATTAAAAAAACACATATTTTTGTTAAAAAATAATAAAGTACAATAGCAATAGATGATCACAAACCACTGATCATACTAGATGAATAAAAGACTATAGGAAGAAACATAATGCCACAAGAGAAGTTTCAAACCATATCACATCCTTCTACCAACACCACCATGTGCTGAGTTGTGCCAAGTATGATCTCCTTTACCACCCCAAATAATAAGAATTAATACCACCCAACTAACATGGATGTAAGCCTCTCTAACCAAGGAAGATAAAACTCAAATCATTCCAAAACTAGGAACTAGCCCAATCAACTTCTCCTAAAATTATATGCACAAGGAGGTAACCATGCTAACATCCCTCAAATGAACCCTCCAGAACTAATAACCATAGCTCAAGGTCCATTCACCATGAGAAGATAAAGCATAAAGAGGAATGCATCTAAAAAATAGGATGGGCAATACCTATTTGAAGATAACCCACCGAGTAGACCAAGAGTGGGGAATGAGAATGCTCCTCCAGGATACACCAATTCTCAATGACTCTCTCCAAGAACAATCTCCTCTAGGTCCATAATGAACTCAAGTCCATAACCAAGTGAAGGCTCCTCGATCTTCATGCTGAAACCTCCAAAGAGTACCATCTCAACAAATGTTCTCTAGTCCCAAGAGAACTCTAGCCTCACCCATGGTCTCCAAGTATCCAAAAAAGTACCTCCATGTTCAATCCATGCTAAGCTCCAAAACAACATTGTACCATCATGAATCTCTCCAAGGAAATGACCAAAGTACTCAATACCAAGAGCACCAACAAGACCACTATCAAAAAACTCCCACTTCATGTCTAGATAACCTAGGAACACAACATGACACCATGATCTAACATCTCCACAAATGAATACCATATACTCCAAATAGCATACTCTGTATCAAGAGAACCAATATCATGCCAACACTCTATTCCATCATGGAACACTAACAAACATCCTATAAATAAGGACCATCATCTCCAATCACATGAAGATAACCATCTCCTGACAACAACGAACTCTCACTACCAAGAGCTCACACTAAAAATTGATACTGATCTATCCATAGTATCATGATAAGCATGATACAAGTCCAGCCAGTCACTCTAATCATCCATCCTCTCATCTCAAGGAAGAAAACCAAGAAAAATTGTATCAACAGTGAATCTATCTCATGGATATAGATAGTTCACATCTGAGTCATCCCACTATAACCAATGGGTAGCTAATCCACATAACTGCATAACTTGAAGATCCAAAGAAGCATGCAAACTAGGATATCAAAGAGTATAATCTATAGACTTAAAGGGTCAAACACTAATCCACCTCAAATCTGATTTACCAATCTACAATGAGTATCGCATGTACCTCATAAACAAAATCTGTAAAATGATACCATAAGCAAATTCTATAGAAAGATACCAAAAACTCCACACCGAGAAGGCTGCAAAATACCTCCTCAAACTATGCACAAAGTATACATGCAAACCTGAAACATAGATTTTGAATGGAAAATCTACAAAACCAATGACCAATTCCATGGCTGCTATACCCTGCTACTTGGAATCCATGTTGAAACTAAACATCATGTCCTCTAAAAAAAATTACTCTTACCTTATGGTCCACATCAGTCCTCATTACTTTCATAACTTCTTTTGTATCAACTAATTTATAGCTTGAAACTTGCCCACAACCTCCTCTAGATTATCAGCACACATGTTTATTTTCTATGATGACCTGCACAGGTGTAGGCATGCCAAACTGTGGAATGTTTGCATTGACATCATATTCAACTAAGTATGAAATACTTGAATTCCCTAACTAGGAGGATGGAATATTAGGCTCTCCAGGTACTCCAATCCCTAATGAAAAGGATTGTATCATAGAAACCAAATAAAACCATTCTCGATTAGTAACTTTCTCATCCTACTAATTTGGCTCATTAGCCCCACTGATCATGGAATGTAAATCTCTTAAAACCTTCTTTCTAAGCTCTCTCCATGCCTCTGTTTTAGATCTTGATTTTGCTGCAATGTCTCCTAGCTCAAATTTGGATCTATCTATAAATTGGAGGTAGAGGAAGAACACGAGGAGGCCATAAATGCCTCTACTAGTGAACTACTTGCAAGATATTTTTCCCCACCATAAACATAATTGCATTGCATATGACACCAAACACTAATTTCAAAATAGGAAATAGCAACTAACAAGTAAATTTGTATAGCATCCGACGGAAATATGTGTATGGACTGAAGG